>OW240915.1:93416537-93634956 GCA_933207985.1 Pelobates cultripes
GGGTGACAGATGGGTTGGCAGGGTGACAGGTGGGGTGGCAGGGTGACAGATAGGGTGACAGATGGGGTGGCAGGGTGACAGATGGGGTGACAGGGTGAGGGTGGTGACAGGTGGGGTGGCAGGTACATTTTTCCCTGGTGGTCCAGTGGTGGCAGAGTCACTGGTGACCAGTGGTGGCAGACTCCCTGGTGGTCCAGTGGGCTCACCGGTCTGCAGCTCTGCCGGATGCAGAGCTGCAGACCACATGGTGAATGTCTCGCGATCTCCAGTCAGAGCGTTGCCGTGGTAACCCGCGGCAATGCTCTGATTGGCTGGAGATCTCAAGACACTTCAGTCTGCAGCTCACACTCGGCGGAGCTGCAGACTGAAGGCTGGCTCTCCTGGGCAGACTGACAGTAGGGGCCTCGCACCCGGCGGCATACAGGGCAAGCCGCCAGGTCCCCTCCTGTGTCGGGTCCTCGAGGACCCGACATGTCAGCGCGAGGCCTTAGGCGGCCGCCTAAACCGCCTAATTAGAGAGCCGCCTCTGCACATTCTTAAAGATGACTTCAATCCATTGTCCCAGAATCGTAGGGAAGTACCTGGAATGGCACAGATGTTACGTTTCCTTCAATCTGGAAGTTTCCACAAAGCTGAGTGTGTTGTGAGTGCAATATCCCAGTCCACCTTCTCTATGGTGCTAGAAGATTTCCTCACCACCCTTCGGTCTCGCTTTCCTTACCCTCAACTAATAATTGCTGGCACGGTGAGTAGGTAATTTATACAGAAAGGGAGAATTGGCAATGTCCTGGGAGCCAAAGCTTGCACCCATGTGACTCTCAGGTAATCCCAGAATCAGGCCATCCTACTCCCTCTATGTGCAAGGTGAGATATATTTCAACCACAACCAAACTATTTTACAACCTGTCTATCAAGTTCGGGTAGTCTAAATTCAGATTATATTAACCCAAGTTCAAATTCGAAAAATGTGATGATCATTCGATCATTTTCAACAGAGTTTTTTGAATAGTATTAAATCAACCACTATATTGGTACGATGAAAGATACAGATAACTTTCAGTTATAGACTATGCCATAATTCATCAATTTTCTCTGCTCTAACTATGTGGCACTAACTTGCATTCCACAAAATACCTGTAGTCTGCCCATTGGTGGTAACATGGTTAACAAACCACTGCTAACCGGGCAGACGTATGTTATGTAATTTATTGCAATAGGGACAGGGACTTGCGATCGATTCTTCGTGTCTGTTCCCACTTACTTATTCCAGATTCCAGAGCATCCTTGTGAAGTTGGTAGTCTAAAAATGTGTGACACATGTATATTCATACTACCGTACATTAGGTTAACACAGAGATGGAAGATACAACCTAGATTTAAACAGATACTATATCATGCAGTAACTTCAATGTGCACATTCATACTTTTGTTTGTGTATTTAACATTACACCGAGCTTATGTACGGAAGATGATTGTGATAATAATCAAGCACAGCCCATTCCATATTATAAAGGCAAAATAGTACCATAGATGTCCTATGCTGGACTCGATATTTCAGTAGTTTATAGAAGATAAGACCATTCTTGTAAAGCAATTAAAGAGGTAAAAGGTTCACATTTTCCACATCATAATTCTGTCCAGCTGAATGAAGTTTCTCAGAAAAGGAAGCACAAGGGTGCAATTTACTGTGGTATTACTTCCTTTGTAACAGAGCGTCTACATCACCGAGGGACAATTTAAATGGATCAATATGAATGAAGATCTGTGCTAAAGGAAAAACAATATGAAAAGACTCAAGATATTATTAACAGGGAACATGCATTTAGAAAATCCCATATATATTAATAGAAGATTAAAAAAATGCAAAATATTGATCAGTATGAAAGTTTAATTTCCCAAGGTAATGAAATATAAAAGAGACTTAATTAGAACTCAGCTCTAAGTAAAGACTATATATCTCAGGAAACAGTTTACTACTATTAGCAGTGGTGGAACTACTGCCAGTGCAGACAAACCATGACTTTTACATGGGGGGCTCAACAGGTGATGAATACAAAGGGGTACATGATGCACAGACAGGAGGGGGAGAGCCACTAGGGAGCCCCAGACTCCCATCAGCCTCAGTCAGCAGCAATTTTTTTACATATTGATTTGTATATGTGCATGTATGTGTCAGTGTGTATCTGTGTGTCAGTGAATGTGTATGTGCCAGTGTTTGTATATTTGAGTGTGTGTATGTGTCAGTGTGTGTATATGTGTGTATCTGTGTGTTTGTGTCAATGTGTATGTTTATCTGTGTGAGTATGTATGTATTTATTTGGCAGTGTATGTGTATATGTGCAATCAAATGCCAACACTACATGCAGACACATCTCTGCAATCAAACACAAACATTACATAAAAAAACACTCTCCTGTATTAAAACAACAAAATTATATACAAAAACAACTCTTCACTTAAACACCAACACTACACACAAAAGTACACCTGCATTTAAAAGCGAAGCCTACATACAAACACACCCCTGCATCTAAACGCAAACACTGCACACAATGGCAACTGTACATGCAAATGAACTCCATAATAAAACATGCTTACATGCAAACACAAAACCCAACACTGATCACAAATACAACCCTGCAAAGATGGGCAAATAAAAGATCCCCAGCTGGCAGAGCAGGGAGTTGTACAATAAATGGAAATCTATATTTTGGACACTCTTGTGCTAGAGGGGACGCTCTCTACATTAGTTCCACCACTGCATATTAGCCTTAGTAATACATGATAATTATTAATAAAAAAGAGGAGATTTAGGAGAGGGGAAAGATACAGCAATCATCATGGAAACCAACTGGATTCTCATACTTATTACCTTGGATTCTATGGTGAGTGGTCCACTTTTAGAACATTGCAGAGTCCCCTAAATATTCACAAATGTGTTGTATGGAGCTGAAATAGGTACTCATGCTGTTGTTTCTGTTTAATGGTCATTTTGTGTTTAATAGTTGTCCAAATTGCACATATACCTGTACATAGTAAACTACATTCTGTCACTTGCATGCTCGTCAACAGTTCTGAATTCACCTGAATTCAGATTTTGGGGTCCTGTCTCACTGGCACAGTTTGTTCCCCGTCTCCTGGCTCACTTGTTGGGGAAAGTTCCCAGCAGTTCCAATATGGCTTCATTATTAGATGCACTCACAGTGCGCTTAATGAGGTTGGCATTACGATTATGATATCTCAAGATTTCTCAAATCTGCATCACTCTTGATAATGACAAAACACAGAAAGTTATTATGTCTTAACAATTAGGTAGGGAACCACCATTCTATATCAAATGAGAAATTTGAGCAGTGTCTACAGAAATAATCCAAAGCTCACATCTAATTTAAAGGCCTAATTGTGGTGTTGCCTCTACAATTATAAACATTAATTTAAAAAATCGTATTTATATAACATTCCTGTATTAAGTTCAATAAATCAGTGCTATGGTAAAGGCAGAAGAATGCAGTGGTCAGAATTCAATTTCCTGCTCTATCTCAGGAAGCCCCTTCCAGTTCCGAGGAATTGAATGTTGCTTGGCAAAAATACCCCTAAAATTCCCAGCTGCTCCTGAATCAACAAAGTTCTCTGTATTGATGATAGAATCAGTACTGCAAAGACAATAGAGCAGAATTTACAAAAAAATTATCAGATTTAATCTTAAAACAATGAAAGTTGTGCATTTAGCTCCAAATATTATGCCAACTCATTCAACAACCTTAAATGCAAGTTGTTTTTGATAAATGACTTGCGACCAAGAAAAGCATTTGCTAACTAGATATAAATACATTTACAAAAAATCATTTTGAATAAGACCTTCTACTTTTTGAATCAATGGAGCATAGCAACAAAAACAGAGCAAATGAAAAATCTGAGAATGGGCAAAAGTCAATAGCTTTTCCTTCAGTTAGTTCAGTTAGTGCCCTTGTCTCAAAAATTCTTATGCTCACTTGTGCTGGCAAGTTACTTCTGCACATGATATACGGCAACCTTGTCAGCTAGGTGTAGCTAATACCTTTCTAGGAACAGTGAGCACGAGGTCCACATCTGGATTGCTCATTTAACTTAGGGAGAGCCTAAGTAAATGCATTGCAACAAACTTGCCTTGTTTGTGTTTCATTTCCAAACATCTACAATTATTTAAGTTCTATACTTAGCAATTCCAACCTCTTCACCAATCTCTGACGGCCAACTCTCAAGTACTTATAGCACACTCTTCAGATGCTTCTCTACAAGAAGGATAATAAGGTCCCCAAGCATTATATTTTCAAGAACTGAAAAATAAATCAGAAAATATCACTGTGTAGGGAGCTGTCCTAACAAGGACTTAAGAATTCCCATCACTTCATCAGATCTTTTGTTTGTGTCCAATTGTCCAAGAAGAAAAGACATGAGGGTGGGGGTAGTACAGATAAGTGGACAGAGCACACATTCTAAGTGCTTTGTGACAGTACTTCTTGGCTGCAAGCTTGTATGCAGCCTGTTGACCCAGAACAAATACATTTTTCAAATATTTGCAATTCCCATTCCTAAAACAAAATCTTAATAATAAGGATAATTGGGCGTCATTGGGTATGACTTGTAGCTTATTATCTTAAAAATACATTTGAATAGTTTGTTAGAGGCAAAATACACATTTCTGAGCATTCAAACATTTTAAAGTAGTTTCATTGTTTTTTAAACAAATCCAATAAAAGCCATATTCCTTATATGTAAACATATGGCTGGATTCTTCTACCCATTTTTTAAATGTATTTAATAAACATGCACTAACAAATACAATCTTTATTTGAAATACTCTAAATACTGTTGTTATTATTATTATTATAAGTAATAATAATAATAATAATAATAATAACACATTGTTGTTATTATTATTATTATTATTATTATTATTATTATTATTATGAAACACTGATAGAAGATAAACATCATATCTAAATGAATATTACAAAAAGTAAATTTCCCTAAACATTACACTGGGAAACAAATATAAAAGAAATACTTTAAGAATAAAAAAAAGAACATTTGAAAACTGTAAATCAAATGGTCCAGCAGCATCATAAAAACAACACATTTTTAACCCCTTAAGGACACATGACATGTGTGACATGTCATGATTCCCTTTTATTCCAGAAGTTTGGTCCTTAAGGGGTTAAAGATTTCATAAGGGTAATTAGATGTCAAGACTAGGAAAAGAAATACAAATAGCCAAAGAGAGCAACAGCAACCCAAACATGCTTTTTAAAAACACTTTAACCCCTTAAGGACCAAACTTCTGGAATAAAAGGGAATCGTGACATGTCACACATGTCATGTGTCCTTAAGGGGTTAATGAAAAAAATAGAATGATCTCTGAAGTCAGTAGATATGTAGATCGGGGTGATGTTGAAGATATGATCTATTTGGATTTTGTCTAGTCAAAAAATACTGTTCCATGCATAAGGTTACTGTGCAAATGAAAAGCAATTCTTTTCGATAACATTTTTGTTCTTGCATTGAATATTCAGTACAGAGATTAGTTGTTGATGTAACATTTTCAAGCTGGATAAGATTAGAATGTGGAGAACCTCAAGGTTCAGTCCTGGGTCCACGTCTTTAATTTGTTTATTAATGATCTTGAAATGAACATTGAAAGTTTTAGGAAGCTGGGCAGACAAGATAAGATTTGATATTAAATGCAATGCAACGTTGCAGGATTTAATTGAGGAGAAGTGTAAAGAAGAAGGACAATTGTAAATAGCAGACTAGGCAAAAATGTTTAATGCCAGTCCGTGGTTACAATAGACATGGGCAGTAAGATATTGTCACATGATGAAAAGGGGTATTATTTAATGTAATGAAAACATAATTTTATTGATTTATAAAACTATGATAAGACCCCATTTTAAATATGGCGAGCAGTTGTAGGACTAAGAATGATACTAAGATTTTGGAAAAAGTGCAAAGACAGCTCCAAAATTACATAGGGAATTACATTTTTATTTATGCAGAAGCTATCAAAGCTGCATTTGATTACTTTAGACAGATAACTATCATTCTTACTGAGGAACCTTTTTTTATCTATTGTAGTTGAACTTTCCTTTGTTCAGTTGTAAAGGATGACCTCTTATCCTCTGTACAGTCCTCATAATAAAAATGGTTAGCAGAAAGCTGGATGTCATAAACCATAATTTTTTTTAGGATTATCATATCCCATCTGAGACATTGTTTCTGTAAAGATGTTGTTCTCCAGAGATTTTTTTTTTTTTTTTTTTAAAGGCCTGGATGTTTTTCTTAAAATAATTTTAAAAAAAAGCAACAGAATATTTAAACACATAGTTAATATGCATGGTCATGTGTTGTTGATAAAAGGATATATCTGAGTGCCATTGTGGAATCAAGGAATACATTCATCTCGTACCACCGTCTCTTACTTACTACTGTCTCTGGGTGCACAAGAACTGCTTGTCATAAGACTATGACAAACATTCACAATGCCAAGTTATATTGAAACATTAACCCTTTAACAACCACATCCATGTATTTGCTATCATGCAGGGCTTTAATGTCTGTTTAATTGACTGTTATTAAAAGTGCCAACAGGGTTAAATCCCTGCTGGTACCAATCTGCTTTAGGTATCTTCACTGTGTGAGGTGGGGCCACAATTAATGGCTCCAGAATAACAGATGAGCTGAAACTGCTCAGCCTCAGTGATTCTAAGTCTGCCCCAGTATGAGGAAGACCCCCAGGGTTGTGTGTCTACCTGTCAGGTATAGCCTGGCATGTAATTTATCGCCGGAACCCACTTCCGGGTTCACGGCGCTCAGCCCCGCCCCTTTCTCTGACGCGGTCCCTCCACGATACTTAGGAGGACCGCGCCAGATTCAAAGGGCTGGATTATTCGCACAGGTGCTGCATGAAGATCAGCTGCTCTACTTCTGATCCTACCTGCTCCACTTCTATACCTCGGCTAGTAAACGGATTTCTACCTTCTCCACTTCTCGACCTCGGCTTGTAAACGGATTTCTACCTTCTCCACTTCTCGACCTCGGCTTGTAAACGGATTTCTACCTTCTCCACTCCTAGACCTCGGCTTGTAACTCTGAATTCTACCTTCTCCACTCCCAGACCTCGGCTTGTTAAAACGGACTTCCCCACTCTCCACTCCTAGTTCTCAGCTTGTTGAAACGGACTTCTAATTTCTCCTTCATTGGGTGAATTAACCCTTCCAGTGCCAGAACTGCCTTTAAGTTAAGTAATACTTTTACCAAACAAGTCAATTACTATTATTTATATTACACAGTATCTAAAACTCACTAAAGTGTCACTTTGTCTAATTATTCCTCTTACTCATAAGGGATTGCTACAAAGCCTAATTTTACCTACATGGATATTTAAAGGTACAGTGACCATAGTTTCATACCAATATAAAAGGAGGTGAACCTTATTGTTGTTGCAACCAAGAAATGCTGCAGTTGAGTTCCAATTAAAGAAATATTACAAAATAAGTATTACAGAATAATCCAGCCTACTTCAATGGAACCAGCAGATATTAACTCTCAAGTTTCTGCCCTAACCAATAGAGTGGATACGATTGCTCAAGGGTTACAGGAACTGCAAATTACAAATGAGAGAATATTAACCTATGTTAGAGACATTCAAGGTCATCTTCCTCATGCCGCTCTTCAATCGGCTGGTGATCCTGCTGTCTGTAATCCAGAAAAATTTCATGGAGATAGAACAAAGTACAGAGAGTTTTTGAATTCTTGCAAACTACTAATTGCTTTAAAACCTAGATCTTATCCCACCGAAAGATCCAAAGTCTGTTCAGTGATCTCTTTTTTAAGAGGTGAACCTATGGCATGGGCCCATTCCTTTTTGGAAAATGATGATCCCATATTGGATTCATTGGATGAGTTCTTTGAAGCTATGTCTTTATTATATGAAGATCCTTTTAAACAAACTACTGCTGATTTAACCATCAGAACATTACACCAAAAGAATAGACCTGTTGAAGATTATATTGCAGAATTCAAAAGATGGGCTACAGAAACCCAATGGAATGACATTACTTTACGCAATCAATTCCGTCTCGGATTATCTGAAGCTGTGAAAGATGAACTCTCTCGTACAGAACTTCCTCCTACCTTAAATGCATTGATTCAACTGTCTATCAGTATTGATAGACGTCTAAGAGAAAGAAAAGCTGAAAGGGTTCTTACTAATTCTACCTGGAGAAAACCTTTCACTACTCTAAAACTACCTGAAAAATTCCTCCACAAACTGAACCTATGGAAGTAGGTATAATAAAAAGTCCTCTTACTTCTGAAGAAAGAATAAGAAGGAGACAACTAAACTTATGTATGTATTGTGCTTCGAATGAACATCTAATTTCCGAATGTCCTCTACTGAAACATTCAAAAGGTGGTAAGCTTCATTCATCTACCTCTATATTGAACGTTTTTCAAAAAAGAAAAGCATCTACTTATTTTTCTATATCTCTCATATTACAGTGGGATACAAAAAGAATCGTGACTGAGGCCATCATTGATTCTGGTGCTAATGGAACTTTTCTTGATTTTTCTTTTGTTTCAAAAAATAAAATTCCTTGTGTTCAAAAAACCAATTTTATTCCAATCAGAGTTATTGACGGTTCATTTATATCCTCAGGACCCATCAAAGATGAAACAATCCCTCTAAGAATGATTACCAACAACGTACATTTCGAATTCATTACATTTGATATTATTAAATCTCCACTTTATCCCGTCATTCTAGGAATTAATTGGTTAAAAAACCATGATCCTTTAATTAAGTGGTCTCCCTTCTCCATCTCCTTTGCTTCTGATTTCTGTAAAAAAACGTGCTTACAACACATTCCTATTCTCCAAACTACTGTAGAACCAGTTATACCTCCATTCTACTCCGATTTTGCAGATGTCTTTTGTAAAAAAGAAGCGGAAACACTTCCTCCTCATCGGCTATATGATTGCCCAATAGATCTCATACCCGGAGCTCCTATTCCTTATGGTCATATTTATCCACTCTCTGAAAAGGAGTTAGAAATTTTAAAAGAATATCTTAATGAAAATTTACGCAAAGGGTTCATCAGACCCTCGACCTCTCCTGCTGCTTCTAGTATTTTCTTTGTGAAGAATAAAGACCAAACCATCCGTCCTATTATAGATTACAGAGCCTTAAATAAAATAACTATTAAAAATCGTTATCCTCTTCCACTAATAAATGAATTAATTGAAAGGTTAAGAACTGCAACTATATTCACTAAACTCGACCTTCGAGGCGCATATAACCTCATTAGAATAAAACAGGATGATGAATGGAAAACCGCCTTCCGGACAAGATATGGTCTCTACGAATATCTAGTGATGCCTTTCGGGCTCTGTAATGCCCCTGCAACGTTTCAACATTTTATCAATGATATCTTTAGAGATCTTCTGGATGTATGTGTTATTATCTACTTAGATGATATCTTAATATATTCTAACAATTTGGATGAACATAGGAAACATGTTAGATGGGTTCTATCTAGACTGAGAACTCATAAATTATACGCTAAACCAGAAAAATGCCTTTTTGAGGTTACTGAATTCTCTTTTCTAGGATACATTATTTCACCTCATTCTTTGAAGATGGATAATTCCAAAATCAAATGTATTATTGATTGGCCTGCTCCTACTACTACAAAAGAATTACAACGTTTTCTTGGATTTGCAAACTTCTATAGAAAATTTATTAGAAACTATTCGGATGTATCACATCCTCTTAACCTCCTCAACAGTAGTAAACGTCCTTTTAATTGGAATAAAGATGCTCAAACAGCCTTCGACGAATTAAAAAAAAGATTTACAACTGCACCTATTCTACAACTACCTAATCCAACATTCCTATATGTTCTTGAAGTTGATGCATCAGATGCAGCCATCGGAGCAGTTCTTTCTCAACAAAAGACTCCACAAGATCCACTTCATCCAGTTGCCTTTTTTTCAAGATCCTTGAGCTCTGCTGAAAAAAATTATCCTATTGGTGAAAAAGAATTATTAAGTGTTAAAGCTGCCTTCGAAAATTGGCGTCATCTTCTGGAAGATACAAAACAACCTATAATAGTTTATACTGACCATAAAAATCTTGAATATCTCTATACTAACAAAACCCTTACAGCTAGACAAGTTAGATGGAACCTATTTTTTAACCGATTTAACTTCCAATTAATATACAGACCTGGAAATAGAAATAAAAAGGCTGACGCTCTTTCTCGAATTCCTTCTAAAACTACTACTGATGATTATCCTTCTACCAAAATAATAGGAATCCTCTCTTCTCTTCATGATGACATAAAGAATTTGAATCAGAAGGATCTTGAACTTCCCAAAACACCTATACTAACAAAAAAGGATGGTCTATTTTATTTTAAAAATAGAATTTATATTCCTCCCATTCTTAGGAATAAATTACTTAAGATGGTTCATGATTCCCCCCTAGCTGGACATCCTGGAATAAAGAAAACACTTGAACTAACTTCACGATATTATTGGTGGCCTCGCCAGGATAGAACCATTGCATTATATGTCAAAACATGTCCTATCTGTCAAAGGTCTAAACCAGAACATAATCAACCTTTTGGATTACTACTTAACTTACCTATTCCAGAAAAACCTTGGCAATCCATTTCTATGGATTTTATCGTTGATCTTCCACCTTCTCAACATTTCACCACTATTCTTGTCGTTGTGGATCGCTTCACAAAAATGTCCCATTTCATTTCTTTAAAAAAATTACCCTCCTCTGTAGAATTGTCTAAGGTCTTTATTGACAATATTGTGAAACTTCATGGTCTTCCTGAAGAAATTATTTCTGATAGGGGGACACAATTTACCTCCAAATTCTGGAAAGAGATGTGTCTCTCCCTTCAAATTCAACGCAAACTCTCTTCCGCTTATCATCCCCAAACTAATGGGCAAACAGAAAGGGTTACCTATGGCCGAATTTTCTTACAATAATACCATTCATTCTAGTACGAAAATGACTCCTTTCTTCTCCAACTATGGTTTTCATCCGTCTTCATTCCCCATCCAAACCATTACTTCATCCAATCCTACTGTTACATCAAAAAATGAATTTATGTCTTCTCTATTTTTCAAATTACGGGAGAATCTTCAACTCGCCCAAAATAACCAGAAAAAGTTTTTTGACAATAATAGAAGAATTCCCCCTCCTTACAAGGTAGGGGATCTTGTCTGGCTCTCTTCAAGGAATATTACCACAAGCCGTCCTTCAAAGAAATTGAGCTCTCTTTTTCTTGGTCCCTTTCAAGTAATTACTATCATTAATGATAACGTTGTTAAACTAAAACTTCCTCCAAGTTTTAAACTTCATCCAGTATTCCATGTCTCCTTACTTAAACCACACATCCCTGATCCTTTTTATAGGGAAATAGTAACAACTCCTGAACCTATCATTGTCCAAGGTGAAGAAGAATATGAAATTCACAAAATTTTGGATTCTCGTGTCCACCGTGGCTCCTTACAATACCTTATCAGATGGAAAGGTTATGGAGTTGATGAAGACACTTGGGAAGATTCATCTAATGTACATGCTAGGAGGTTAGTTACTGCCTTTCACAAACGCTACCCCTCCAAACCGAAATAGTGCACCCAGAGGATGCCCCATGGGAAGGGGGTACTGTCAGGTATAGCATGGCATGTAATTCATCGCCGGAACCCACTTCCGGGTTCACGGCGCTCAGCCCCGCCCCTTTCTCTGACGCGGTCCCTCCACGATACTTAGGAGGACCGCGCCAGATTCAAAGGGCTGAATTATTCGCACAGGTGCTGCATGAAGATCAGCTGCTCTACTTCTGATCCTACCTGCTCCACTTCTATACCTCGGCTAGTAAACGGATTTCTACCTTCTCCACTTCTACCTCGGCTTGTAAACGGATTTCTACCTTCTCCACTTCTCGACCTCGGCTTGTAAACGGATTTCTACCTTCTCCACTCCTAGACCTCGGCTTGTAACTCTGAATTCTACCTTCTCCACTCCCAGACCTCAGCTTGTTAAAACGGACTTCCCCACTCTCCACTCCTAGTTCTCAGCTTGTTGAAACGGACTTCTAATTTCTCCTTCATTGGGTGAATTAACCCTTCCAGTGCCAGAACTGCCTTTAAGTTAAGTAATACTTTTACCAAACAAGTCAATTACTATTATTTATATTACACAGTATCTAAAACTCACTAAAGTGTCATTTTGTCTAATTATTCCTCTTACTCATAAGGGATTGCTACAAAGCCTAATTTTACCTACATGGATATTTAAAGGTACAGTGACCATAGTTTCATACCAATATAAAAGGAGGTGAACCTTATTGTTGTTGCAACCAAGAAATGCTGCAGTTGAGTTCCAATTAAAGAAATATTACAAAATAAGTATTACACTACCAAGTGCCAATTACAGTTTCTGGAGCTGAAGTATGAGAGGGAGATCTCCTTCTCATGCTGCAATTGAACAGTACAGTGTGCTCAAAGAGCACTGACATCAGCAGAAGGAATTTCTCTGAAGTAGGATTGGGGTTGGATCGGGGAGTGAGATTAAGGGGTGGGATTGAGGTCTGAATTAGGACAAGGATTAGGAGTTAAATTATGGGTAGAACAATATGCAAGATTATGGTAGAATAATGAATTGGATTATGAGTAAGATTAGGCATTGGATTACAGGCTTAATTATGGGATGCTATGGGTTGGATTATGGGTAGGGTTAATGGTTGGAGAAAAAGGTATACATGTTGGGTATCTTTGTATTTAAGAAAAGTAGCAGAAAAGGTGCTCACATTTGTGGGACACCAGTGGTCTGTTAATCTCTGCAAAATAAATCACATGAGTAAAAACCATAAAATAATTAATGTTAATAATTAATAATTAACAGATGTTTGTGATAAAATGGTTAAATGAAAAGTGTCAAAATGCTCTTAGTTAAATAACCTGGGAGATGTACTTTCTACAAATATATACTTTTGTGTACCAGTTTTTGATTATGTAACTACTATACAATCTGTAATCTCAGCATGCACATTTTTGTAAAATTTTAGCTTTACAACCATAATTTACTCCTTGACATATTTCTTTTATAACTTCAAATAATAGGGTGGCGGAGCCTGATCTTCAAGCTGGCCAGACATGAGCTTTATTGCTTTTCCTCTCACTAAAATTCTTAATCTCTCCCACTCCTCTGGCATATGTTCATCATCCTTCAAACATGCAACTGTAACCCCGTTTCTAAAAATGCCAAACCTTGACCCTAACTCCACGTAAAACTACTGCCCTATCTCACTACTGCCTTTTGCATCCAAGATCCTTGAAAGACTTGTGTATGCAAGATTGACAGACTTCCTTGAGTCCAACTTTCTGCTCGACCCACTTCAGTCTGGTTTCTGCGCTCAGCACTCTGTAGAAACGGCTCTGACCAAAGTATCAAACAATCTACTCACTGCAAAATCTCATGGTCACTATTCTATCCTAATTCTCCTTGATCTTTCTGATGCTTTTGATCAACAACTTCTTCTCATTCTCCGTAATCTTGGCCTACGAGATATTGCTCTCTCCTGGAGCTCCTCCTATCTCTCTCACCGCTCTTTTAGTGTTTCTTTTTCTGGCTCTGCCTCTTCCCCCCAACCCCTCTCTTTTGGTGTTCCCCAATGTTTAGTGTTTGGTCCCCTACTGTTCTTGATCTATACTGTCTCCTTTGGTAAACTCATCAGCTCCTTTGGCTTCCAATATTACTTCTATTCGGATGACATGCAAATCTATCGGTCCTCCCCTGATTTCTCCCCGCCCCTCTTGACTAGTGTCTCTGACTGCCTCTCTGCTATTTCTAACTGGATGGCTGCCCACTTCTTTAAGCTCAACTTGTCCAAAACAGAAGTTCTGGTCTTTCCTCCCTTAAGTGTTGCTACTCCCATTTTTGTCTCCCTCCACGTTAATGGTGCTTCCACCAGCTCCACCATACAGGCTCTCTTCCTAGGTGATCTCTTTGACTCAACTTCTCCTTCACCCCTCATGTCCAGTCGATCGCCAAATCCTGGCGCTTCCCATCTCAAGAACATCTGCCCCTACTTAACGCCAGATGCGGCTATGGTGCTGGTCCATGCCACTATCCTCTCTCGTCTTGACTCCTGCAAAATGCTTCTCAGTGGTCTTACATGCACCCAACTTGCCCCATTGCAGTCTATAATGAATGCGGCGTTGAGGCTCATCTTCCTGTATGGCCGCACCTCTCACGCCTCACCCCTCTGTCAGTCCCTGCATTGGCTTCCCATAAGATATAGGGCTTAATATAAAATGTTGGTTCTTGCTTTCAAATCTCTACATAATGCTACTCCCACCTATCTATCCTCCCTAATACACAAGTATGTTCCGTCTAGACCTGCATCTATCCTCTGTTCGTACTCCCACCTCTGATGCTCGCATTCAAGACATTTCTAGGGCAGCACCGTTCCTGTGGTACTCCCTTCCCTTTACGCTTACCCAGTCTCCACTCCTTTCAAAAAATCATTAAAAACTCACTTTTTCACAAAAGCTTATCAATTAAACTGTTAATGGCTCCCAACTGATTTATCTCCTGCAACGGTCATTAAAAAAACACACAAAAAAAAACCACATTAAGTCTTCATTGAATATTATTCTACCAATCTACTTCCCTTACTTTTTGTGTCACTTTACCCCACTCCCTCTCGCATGTAAGCTCATTGAGCAGGGCTCTCAACCCCCTTGTTTCTGTGAGCCAAACTTCTCTGGTTACAATTACATGTTTGTTAGTCCACCCATTGTAAAGCACTACTGAATTTGTTGGCACTATATAAATATAATAATAATAATAATAATAATAATTACTAAAATGTGGGTGTTACACCTGGTTCAGTGGCTGCCATGTCATAAGCCACATGCATCCGAGATCATTACTACTACTACCAAAAGGACGGCAGATTACAAGTGAAAAGTGACGACTATCAACCAAATCCAACAACTACATTCAGATGGGGTTAGACTTGGGGTCTAGCAGTACCCGAGTTTTTGCAACATTGATGTCAGCCCTCATTGAGGCCTGGGTCTGGAAGGGCAACCGATTCTGATGCACATCCATCTCCGACAGTAAAGCGATGCTGCCACTTGCAGGAGTAAATTGAACTTGATTGAGGACATTTCGCCATTTACCACTCGGCAGCAGCAGATATTATTTTAAATTTCTTAGCACATAACAACGATTTTGATTTCTTTACTTATTTATTTTTGCAGTGTTAGGTCCACTTGTATTATTGTGGTATAGTAGTGTAGCTATATTTCATACCTGAGGTTTTCCATCCAGAGACAGCAACTAGTATGTTTTTTCTTGATTATAAGTGTTAGCATTTACCTGTGTCAGAAATTCTCCTCTGTATATGTTTTCTCTTTCCTAAACCAGTAGTACTCTATTATGATTTACACATTTATCAGGTCTAGCTTAAAACAGTAACCTAGCTTACATTTTATTAAAAAATTGTGCATGTTTCCTGCATTGTCCCAAATGATCTGTATGAAGATTTGCTTGTGGCATGCCGTTGGGGCACCCCAAGTCTGTTTGTACATCCCTACACTGCAAAAATACAAACAAACAAAAAAAGTTTAAAAATAGCTTAAAATAATGATTTAAATCGTAGACATATTGGACATTTTAATATGAGTGACTCTATTTTGAGTTATTTTATATTATCAATGTATCAGCGTTCAACCCGGAAGTAAGATATCGAATGGGACTATTAAGATCGAGGTTTGACATGCATCGCATCTTCATCACTATGGAGATTGCGCACAAAATGACAAGCCAGAAACAAATTATTCCCCCATTGGAGGGGTATATATAGCAGGAAGTAGCCCAAGTAGAGCTGACCCAGCTGAGGAACCACTAGCGAAACGGGTCCTGGGAATTGTGAGCATTTAGACTCCTTTACTGGACTATTGCCGAATAAGTGTATTTATAGTCTTATATTTTATCATTTGCTTTTTATGTATGATTGGTAAATAAAGTATAGAGTTTTATTGCATTTACGGCAATTTTTCCTTCTACTATAAAGGAGGAATGTGGTCCTTAACCATATATGCGATAAAATTTTAGCCTATTGGAAGGCTCTTAGTTTGTGAGTACCCTTTTTACTTTCTATTGGTTCTCTATTGAATGAACGACAATATTGCACCATATGTGTTTCCTCTTACAATATTTTATAGGATATAACACAGAGAAAAGTGACGGCAAAAAAGGGAAAGGGTCGCCTCAACGGACCCTAAGGCATATAAAACCTAAGGTTTTAGCTCAATAAACTGTGAGTGGTTACTTAGCATAGTACCTTATTTAAAACCTTTTTGCACAGTCTGCACTATGATATGTATTTTTATGTTTCCTTTTGAAAGGGACACTACGCAGCTGTGACCAGGCCCGTCACTCCAGGAGACCCAGCCGCCCTGAGGACCCCTGCGACCGGGTGCCTGCCGCCATGTGTTGCGGCCCATGTATGATTTTCCACAGTGCAATGCATCAACTGCGGGAGTGAATAGGCACTACCTGACAGAAGCAATATAAGATAAGCATTTATACATTGCATTGTTTATATTATTGAAGTGCAATAAATCTTGAATACTTATCTGGAAGTAATTTTCCATTTTCATGCTAGTAAGGATTTTTATATGTATTTTGAAACATATATGAAGTCTTTTTTGTTTTGCACTATTCTTAATTTTTGCCTAAATAGGTTTAAAGGAACACTCAAAGCACCACAACCACTACAACCCTACAGTGTAGTTTGTCAATATGTTTTTAAATGGTTTGATCAAATACTTGGATCCCCATGCTTCATCGGTTCTTGTCTTGCAGAAGCCCGATGCCTTTATGTAACAAAGCACAGGTGATACAGGACTGCACTCACTGGCTGGAATCACTTGGATGATAGTCTCAGTAAATGAGTATGGCCCTGCACAGTCCTACTTTGCTCAGAGCCAACCGGATTCTCTTGCACTAGAATCCAGAAACAGGATGTGTGGCTGCTGGCACCAGGTAGGATCAAAGTTGTCAAATAATTCTAAAATGAGAACTCATGGCACCATAACCACTACAGCAGGTTGTAAGTTGGAATATTTAACTTCAATTTGATAATTCTTATTACATAACTTAGTAGTGAAAGAGAATGGAATTGCATATTTATTTCTCGACCATCGAAATCCAAAAACTCAATTGCAATTCAAACGTTAGCACCTTTGCCTTACACTGTACTGTATGTTGGGAATTAAGCCAACTGCACAGACTGCCTCTATTACCTTGCTGCCTCTACATCATGAGTTGAAAAACCAGATGTTAATGACAGATGTGCCGTAACAAAACAAAGGTGTTTTGCTAATATCATGAAGACTAAATTGCTTGAAGGTCTATTGTCAGGAAAACAGTATAGTGTTTCTATGCAAGCTAATTAGGGAGGCACATACAGTCTATTAGTCTGTGTCACCATCTCTATAAATCTTTTTACTGTTTGCTTGCTGTTTGAAATAGAGCCATCCCTGACACAATGATTTACTGTAACAAGCAATTCAATCAGGTCACACGTTTTAATCTCTCATGTTAAATCTGAGCCAATTTAAAAGCTGGAAGTGTTTCCGAGCTTTGAATAAATGTATCGCAGAAGCATTAGATTTGTGCCTGGAGCGCGGTTATTTAATAGTTGTCACTTATATTATTACATTAACAACATGTAAGGTCAATGAATAAAGTGTAACATCAATTTGTTAACTGATTAAATCACTAGTACAGGTTTTTAAAGTTATGGGAATATGAACCTGTAGAATAAAATACATATAAATATTTGTAATTGCAATTACACATTGAAACCAGGTCGTAATGTGATAAGTGTATTTAATTCACCTATCAGCATAGGAGTTAAAGAAGTAATGATGGTTTGCTCTGGATTATATCTTACGCATGATTTTAATTTTAAATTATATTTTTACCACTAAGTAATATTGTTACGTTGCAGCCTCGGGCTAAAGACTCTAGATCTGTATGTGTCAGCAGCACTTCAATCGCCCCTTTTCTCTCTCTCTCTGAAGTCGATTTCATGCAGGGGCAAGTTTCTCTTTGTTGTTAAAATTCTGTATACAACAACCACCTGGTTAGTGTTGCAGATAATACATGTAACCACCTGATAGAACGTCTGTACTCTGCATGATGTACAATGCAGACTGGTCTCTAGTCACATCTAAAACAACTGCTGTGTAAAATATGGTCAATCCAATCATTTGCGTGGGAATGTTTTTAGTGACATACCATGGTATTAATGAAATACAGCATGCAGTAAAATATTCCTGGTACAGTTTTTTTCCAGGTTGAGATAGCACATTCGAAACACATCAATAAAATTGCAAGGGGTGTAATTAACCCTGTAGAATGTTCACAATATAACCTTCTGAAGAGATGCAGAGGGATATATATTGGAACCCTGGCACAGAATAGTGTTTCTCTGTTTTTGTAAAACACAGCATTGGAAGTGTAAAGTGAGCTTTATGGCCTAGCTTTAAGGGATTAAAAATACAGAATAAATAATGAAGGTGCATGCTTAAAGTTCAAGTGTAGACCAGACACAACTGAGTACTGTGCGAGTTGTTCAAGTTGCAAGAAATACATAAATGACAAGTGCATACTGACAATAAACACTGGATTCATATATTTTGCAGACATCACATGTATGAATTACAGAATAGTTTGCTCATTTCCATTACACTTCCTAGTAATGTCAAAATACCGCATTACACATATTGTGCAACAAGGGAAAACAAAACAAAACAAATACACAAATAAAAAATACAGTTTAAAATATTATATTGGTGTAAAAAATGACTAATCACCATGAGCTAGGTAACTTTTAATAGCCTTGTAAGATGTGTCTGTGTTTTTTAATGTGGATTTTGCATTTAGTTTTTCTTTATTCTTTTAATCATTTAGCCTCCTTGTGAGAGATAGCATGTCGAAATGTCAGTCTAGTTTGTCTACCCTTCTTACAAAAGGATCAAAATAATGTGATAATGACTGAGCAATTGTTAAGACATTTGCCTCCGATTCTTCTCTTATTCAGGGTTTGGGTGATTGTTTTTCTTGTTAATTTGCTGCAGTAGAAGCACATTCATATTTGACTTGTACAGAAAATTACAGGCAGAATAAAAAAATAAAAATCCACCGAACTGAATCTTATGCTAGCAATAGTGGCTATTTTAATTGTAGAAATAAATCTGTAAACTGTGAACTGTGACGACTCAGAACTCAGAATTTATTTTACATATATATATTTGCTTGGGTAGTTTTCTCTTTTGATAAGCTTGTACGATTGCTACATTTAATTAATAGGTGTGTCATACTTGATGTAACATGTAAAACAATCATGTAAGCAGGAGATTACTGGTGTAAATATATAATGTAAACTTAATACATCCCTGAGGCAATAATACAAACACCTAATTTAAATCTACTGTAAAACCTACAGATTGAAAACAAACTGTGGAAAGTAAAATAATCATTTAAACCCTTCACTTTAGAAGATAAATAATTACCTTGTCATTATAGCAATTGTTATCTGTTTATTTATTTATTCATGCAAAACTATTATATTCTTTACTTTTTAGATTTGTATTAATTTTATTATTATTATTGCTGTTGCAAATAACCTTATCAAAAATACCAACAAAAAAATAGCTCTTCTCGTGCATATATTTTAAATGGAATGCCTATAACATTCCCGCTAATCATTACAAAGCAACATTTATGTAGCCCTGTGTTGATTTACGCAATCCAGGAAACTCTTTTGGTAGTGGAAGTTGTCAACAGTAATTGTGCTGCATTTAACCATGCTGGTTCTACCATGTTTCATCTTTCTGGCTAATAGTTTCCTGTAGAGGATATTTTGGCCTGGAGCTCATCTTTTTAGCATTGCCAAGCAAGAGATAGCAATGCAAAATGTATTTTTCTGGAACTCAAATATATAATTGAAATTGGCACTTGTATTTCTAATTCTCATTCAGTGTTTTTGTTACATTATTATTATATTCTTTATTATAACAACGTATAAGCGCTAATAAAGTTGAAAAAGATGAGATTTTTGACAATTTCTTAAATCAACAATAGGCATAATTTAAACTAATACAGTAGAAAACAGACTAAAATTGTAGAAATTAATGAATTCTTACAATGGTACAAATAAGTCTCAAACAATAAATAAACAAGTCAATATCAGATTGCATGATGGGTAGTCTACATGAACAGGTACATTCTTAAATTGAATCTGTCACTTTCAGGGATCTTTACATATTTAATAAAAGAAAAAAAGAAAGTGACAGATTCAGTGGCCGCAGGGTGCAGGGAAGGTAAATTTTACTTACCTCAAACTGTACTTTGCAGCGGCTAAAATTTTCATCCTGCTGTCCTCTTTGGTTCCTGGTACTTCACTTGGCAAATGCCAGGTCAGTGCCTTACTGTCGCGCATGAGTTAGGGTACAGCACTGAGGTCTCTGGAGGATCATGGTCTCTCTAAAGATCAACATATTAATCCCTAGCCATCAACTGTGATGCCTGCTGAAATTGGACAAAAGTTGATGGGGTGCCCTGAGTTTTGTCAACTTTTGTCAACCTCAGATTTATCATAAGACAAAGTAGTTCCTACTTTGTTTGATGGTATCTTTGGATTGCCCAGAAATTTCAGTGAAATTCCAACAAAGTCTTGATCAGTATTTAATAAATCTAAGGCTTCAACCTAGCCTTTATAAAATAGGAGCCTTTCTGTAAAGTCAAGACCATGTATGCATTCTTATGTTGTTTTTGGTCCACAATGAATTTGATGAAAAGAGAGAGAATCACATTAGATCACATTGTAAGTAGAAAAACAAATTATTTTGAAAGAAAAAGGCCCCAAGTCAAAGACCATGGGTACCAACTCTCAAAAGAAAGAGAGTAACCCAAATAAGAAATATGCAGCTCAATATAATTGTTATAAAACATAAAATAAAGTCTTTATTGACATTGAACAAAAAAACAACATCTACAAGGTAAAAAAGAAAATTGATGTGTGAAAAAATAAATGCGTAAAAAAATGTGAATGTGAAAAAAAAAGTGTTGTTAAAAAGGAAAAACTTAAATAGCCTGCCCGACCTGTCTTAAATGTTAGTAAATACCCTTCACATGCAGGCAGAGATATGGAAATCCCTATTCAACCAAAATCAAAGGGTAAAAAGTATCAGAGAGAGCAGCTGCTCACAATTACAATGTTATTCCAAATGGGGAGCTAAAATATAGGCTTTAAAACATAATTGCAGCAGCCTGTGAGGATCAGGAGGATAAATATTTGTTTGAAATGTTAGAAAGGGTAAGTATTAGAGTAAGGGTCAATATTTGAGTATAGATAGAGTAGGACTAACAAGGGAAGGTTCCAACCATATGGGAGTATTTGATGAGATAGGATTATAAAAAAATCCAAAAAGATCCCAGTCCGATTATCTGGGGTAATTGATGAAGTATGATTAAAAGGAGTAGGAGGGTAAGTAATTATAATGGCTCGTTACCCCCACCTTATTAATCCAAAAGAACCCCAGTCAAAGTGGCCACACAAACAAAAGTGAGAACATACAGTATGATATAGCTGAAACCAATAGATGTCAAGGGAGGTATCTGGAATTAATAGGAGTAGTAGCAAACCTTGATAAATCCTGGGTCTGAACGATACCTATCTGTAAATCCTATTGGTCAAAGAAGTTCCTATCATATACAGAGTAGTATCAGGATATCTGCTTAGTACATATAGAGTAGTATAAGGATATCTATTTAGTCCATCATTATTATGAGTGGAAAGAATAATATTAAATCTTTAATTCCCCACTCCTCCTATCTTACCCTACATCTATCCAGCTGCTTTGTGGCAGCTCTAAGAATAAGTAGCAGACTACGTAGGAGACCCTAGTTAAAATAAATCGTCTAATATTGTCGTCTTACTCAACGCGCATTTCGGTACTATGCTGCTCCTTTGTAAAGAGCAATCACCGCATTGAGCTCCCTGGGTGTTTTTAGGCCTAAACTCCACCCCCTTGATGATGTCATACGGCCAGTCGAATGCCGAGACATCAGAGGGGGTGGAGTTAGCTTTGAGTAAAAAAAACGACAGGCACGTCTCCATAATTATACTGATAACCTGTCAGTGCGAGTTAACCCTTCAAGGTAGGGAAAGAAAAAATAGAGCTATACCTGTTCGTCATTCGACAGATATATATAATCACCATGTGGTCGAACTGGACCTATATAAGTCTGAATAGAAAAGTGTTTTTTTAGAAAAAGACATAATATTAGATAATAAGGAATTTTGTCATTGACTAGCCAATGATGTGGTTTGAACCTACAGAGAAGGTATCCAAAATAAATCTCAAATGGGTGCAAAAGATATTAGTCCAGAATAACCATACTGTTAAACCAATTAGTTGGTTTATCTCTGGTTGGCCATTACTTAAACCTATCAAAGAGGTATCAAAATATACAAAGTTGCCATAATGTTGAGTAGGCAAATCTCCCCTGTCCCTTAGTGTTCCTGTCCCCTCCCTCCTCTGTCCCTTAGTATTCCTCTTCCCCCCTCTTACCTGTCTCTTAGTGCCCTCCATTCCCATTAATGTCTCCCCCCCAGTGTTCCTCTCCCTTCTCTTTTAGTTTCCCCCCCTACCTTTTTCCCTTCCCTCCTCTGTACCTTAGTGCCCCCCCTTAATGTTCATCTCTCCCCTCTTGTGTCTCCCCCCGGTCCCATAGTGTTCTTTCTCCCACCCTGTCCCATAGTGTTCTTTCCCCTCCTCCCCTGTCCCATAGTGTTCATTTCACCCTCCCTCTCCCATAGTGTTCATTAACCCCTCCCTCTCCCATAGTGTTCATTAACCCCCTCCAACTCTTCCATAGTGTTCTTTCTTCCCCCCTCCCCTGTCCCATAATGTTCTTTCTGGTCGCACATAGCAACATAGTGCTGGCACTGTTCACATCTGTTATAAGAAAGACAAATGCAGGGCAATGCATGTTTTAAATGTTTTTTTTTTCTTTTCTGCTCATATTTTGTCATTTATTTGTGCTGCTATTTTGTCATGAAGATGTAAACTGACCTAGCATGCACAATATCTGATAGCAATAAATTTTAATGAATGGATAGCTTTACTGCAAATATGGGGATACAGTGGATCTTTTAGGAAAGATAGTAGTGAGTGTGTGGTGGTAAATTCATTAAAGCCTTTCTGACAAGACAAATGTGAGAGTAGTCAAGTTGTAAGGAAAATCTCACTGGCATTGTAAATAATATTGGAATGTTTTGTGATAGCATTCTTTTTTCTTTCTAACCTTGGCTACTTAATACCTCTGGATATGGTTGGAGTATGGAATGTAAGCGACTGTGTAGAGGGCATACAACTAATATGTGCAATGTAAAGTACAGAATTCCAAACCTGATTGACTAGTGTTCATGTGGCTTCCCACATGCCAAACTATGTATGTATTCCAGTACTTCCTGTTAAAGGGCCATTCCAATGTTAGATGTGACACTTATACATTTCCATTGTTTGTAGTAAATCCTTAGGATCTGCTGTATCTACAGCAGGGTTTCCCAATTAATTTTTCCCTTGGAAACCTTTGACATAGTATGTCAAAACTTTGGAAACCCAACAAAAAATTGCGTGCTATAGAGTAGCGCAGCGCAAAACTTTCAATGAGCAGAGTGTAATGTTCTCTTTTGCTGGCAAATTCTTTTTATATCTGGTTTAATTGTTGACAATTGTATTACCATGTCTGCAGTTGCGTCAAGTCGATTTCGATACTTTGTTTTTGTTGCAGAGTAAAGCGAGAATCCAGTTTCACATAAGTATGCGCTGGTGAATGGCAACAGAACTTTGATTGCCCACTTGGACAATTCTGGGCATTCTTCGCGTAAATCATCCCAAAAAGCAATGAGAAACTTCTTTAAATTTTTGGCTTGGTTGACTGTCAGAAGTTATATCGATCAGATTCTCAAAATCTACATCAGAAAAATTGGCTTGCTTGTCTTTTATGAATGGATTTCGAACCCAGTCATTATTGTTTTCAATTAAGAATGGAAAATACTGCTTAATAGATGTAATTGATGGCGAAGATGATCTACAATTTCATTGCAAATTTCATCTTCAAGTTTAATTTCTGATTCTTCAAGAACATCCTAAAATGTTGGCAAAGAGTTCAAATTATTTTGCTCAACAGATGAGGTCCAAAACTGCAGCTTACGAGACAGTGAAAATATTTTAGTTAATTTTCCTTGGAGTGATAATACGTAATTTAATTTTGTGAATATGTCTGCAAGATATGCTACTTTGGATAACCACATAGTATTTGTTAATTGAGCAGATAATCCAAATGTATGATCCTGGAAATAGGCAAACAACTCTTGACGCAATTCAAACATTCTAACAAGGACTTTACCTCGTGATAGCCAACGGACTTCTGAATGCAAAAGCAGAGCAGAGTGGTGACTACCCATATCTTCACATATAATTTTAATAGGTTATGGTGGGGAAAAATTGTGATTGAAAACCCCTTCCACCTGAAGTCTGTGGATAGTTAATACAATGTTAAACAAAAATCTACACACCAGTCAAGCCATAAGACCTGCTTTTCCCACAGAAATACCAAGCCTCAATAAGTCAATGTCTTTATCTTTGTACTCTGCGTGGTTTTGCTCAAAATGATGACGTAATTTAGCAGTGCTAATGAACTCTTTGGCAATATTTTATTGCAAAGTATGCATTGTGCTTCAGGACAATCTTCATTTCTGGGACTTGTGAATCCAAATGACAAGTAGCTATCATCATATTTTGTTTTCTTTGTTTGAGAAGAAGATTGGCTAGCATTGTGTGCTTTTCTCTTTTTTTTTGACTTTTCACTTGTCTCTGCTATTTGAGGAACAGTAGATACAACTATTTCGGGCATGTTTTCTGGATTTTTTGTTGTATCTTCTTTCTAAGTTTCTATAAGTGCCGTACAGGTAGAAGGAGTAGTATTTTTTCTCTGAAGAGTTCCCTGCTTTAACCAGCTTTCCAAATTCATGGTTGTTTATTGGTAAAATAAAAAATAAAAAAACACTTTGAAAAATACAGATCTCACAACCTGACTTAAAAGGATGCTTATTTTGATAACACTCTTGGAAAGAACTGAACTTAAGCAGGATTTTTGAGGTAGACTTGAAGCAAAAAGATTTGAACACTTTAAAAAAATACAGTTAACAGTTATTTGCCCCTCACAGAGTCATTCAATATCCCTGACAGAGTCTCTCAATGCCCTTGAAAAAGACTTTTAATGTCCCCTACAGAGCCTTTTAATGGCCCTAGCAGATAATGTCAATGCCCCTGACAGAGCCTTTTAGATAATCCTCAATGCCCCTGACATAGCCTTTTAATGTCCCTAGCAGAGAATTTCAATGCCACTGACAGAGCTTTTTAATGTCCCTTACAGAGCCTTTTAATGACCCTAACAAAGAATTGCAATGCTCCTGACAGAGCCTTTTAATGTCCCTTACAGAGCCTTTTAATGTCCTTAGCAGAGAATTTCAATGCCCCTGACAGAGCCTTTTAATGTCCCTTACAGATAATGTCAATGTCCCTACCTAACAGAGCTTTCTATTTCCCTACCTAACAGAGCTTTCTATGACCCTGCCTAACAGAGATGTCTATGTCCCTACCTAATAGAGCTTTCTATCTATGACAATTACAGATCTTTAACTATCAGCTCCACTCTCTATCACTCCTCTTCCACGAGTGATAGAAAATGGCTGACGGCAGGGCGGCTGGCTGACTGCTGGGCAGGCAGGCTGACGGCTGGGCGGGTTGGCTGACGACTGGGCGGGCTCTCTCACAGATGAGCTAAGTCTAAGTGGCTGGTTGATGGTAGGGCAGGCGGCAGGGCGGGCTCTGACGGCATGGCGCGCTGATGGCAAGATGTGCTGACGGCAGTGCCAGCTTAAGATCGCGCTCCCGTGATCTCTTATGAGATCTATGTTGCACAATCTCTGCTGTTTCCAACCTTCCAGGAACAGCAGGTAGTGGCAGCCATCTTGGATGTGGTGAAATGCCACAGAACCCCGATTGAACACCAATAGGGAAACGCTGATCTACAGAGACTGGCATAGGACTTGTTCTCCTCTGTTTTAGTTAGATACAACTTTGTTTGATATTATACCCATCCCTGGTGTGTCTCCTACCTTTCTGGTAATGTGGCCGGGCTGAGCGGACTGCAGTACAGGAGCTTCAGTTTCCTGCACCTGGCCAGACTGAGAGGAAGTGCTCTCTCAGTGAGCACTTCCTTTCAAAAAAAAGAAAAGTAATCACTATATGCTCTGAGACACAAATAAATCTTTAGGTTAAAGGACAAAGTTACAAAGAAAACACAAAGAAAACACAAAAGGAGAAAAGTGAGTATAAATCACCAAAAGTGGCAACAAGTGGTACAATCTGTATAGTAATCAGTAGAATCTACCATAAACATGTATGTCTGGAGGATCCTTCTTCATTGTGATTCATATTTCTGCAACTCAGAAAATGGGTGTTAGTATCACACTAGATATACCTAACCCAAACATTTCTTAAAAGAAAAAGGAATAAATAAAGGGAAAAAGGAAAAAAAAAACTAAAAATATAAATATATAAGTCCTATCTAGAATCACATAAAATAGAACTAGATGAGTCCTGCTAAACCTATTTCCTGATTAAGACCATATTTCAAGGTCTTTAGATTGAAGATCCATTGGGCTTCTTTCGTATTAAGCAAAGTCTCAATATTCCCCCCTCTCCAGTGTCTCTCTACTTTATCTATTCCAAAGGCCAAAAAAGTATTCCATTATTTCCAATTTTTCTTTGTAGCACTTCCTTTCAGTCCGGCCGGGTACAGGAAACAGAAGTTCCTGTATTGCAGTCTGCTCTGCTCGACCACTCTACACTGAGTGACTGGCAGGAGGTAGTGCTGTGCGCCCACCTCCTGCTGGTCACTCCAATCTAGCACCCCCCTGGGCTGGTGTGCCCTAAGGTTGACGCTTGTGCCACCTTATGAATGCACCGGCCCTGCTGGTCCCCTACCCCCCGTGATGCACCCTGGTGCTATCCGCACCCTCCGTACTCCCTTTGTGACACCACTGTTGTTGAGAGAAGTCAAAGAAAATTGGCCAGACTAGTTCAAGCTGACACAAACTAAAATGACCATGCAAAAGAATCCCTTTGAATAACCAATTGAATTGAAAACAGCAGCAGCTATAAAGATGGAATTCCAATAGCTTCAAAAAAAATTTGCAGTATAGACAGTGAGAATCTTTATGATACCTGAACTCCTAGAGATGGTTTTAACAAGGTAGACATTTTAAATTATTTACTTCCTTGGATTTTTGCCATCTTTATCTTCCTAGTTAGTTTTCTTGTTACGTCAGCAGAAGGCCATACCATGTCCAGTTCCATTGGCTAAGTACAAATGGAAGGATCAAACCATGAAAATCCTGCCTTGCATCAATGATTCAGGCTGGCATTGATGGTCTGATAAAGATGTTTGTGGCACATATTAGCCCCCTTAATGCCAACTGAGCATCATATAAACGGCACAGCCTCAGTATTGTTGGTAACCATCTGCAACAATTTATGCACAAAGTCTACCCATCTTCTAATTGTTATTCCCAGAGGATAACGTAACAAGTCCCAATGCATATGGTGTCTGGTGCTGGTTCCAGACATGAAAATTAGCTTAGTGTTCTACAGGGACCATTACATTTACCAGGTCTCAATCTAATACAACACGTTTGAGATGTGATGGAACAGAAGACCTACATTATGACTGTCCACCCATAAATCTGCAACAATTGCATGAATCTATCACATCATTACCCCTAGTTGTTCAAAGTGTGTTATTCTTCTAAATTGATATACAGGTGCAATTAAGTTTAGAAATAGTAACAGCTGGTTATGAGCTGCCAGTTTTGCTTAATTTGGGAGTCGGTGCACAATTTGTTAAGTCCAATTGCACGGTACAAATAGAAACCTTCAAATGCCTAAGATATTGTATACCCATGCCACAGCAAAAAATTATATCATGAAATATCCAGTTTGCAAGTAATGAAATATTTCATGCACTGCTTTGTGGAAGTATGGTTCTCTGCACTTTGAATGTAGCTTTTATTACATTACTTTTTGACACTTGCAGATTTGATGGGCAATATTATATTGCTACCATAAAGTGGTTTATAAAGCTTAGGGCAGTTGGTCTTCATCCTTATTGAATAATGCATCATAAAAAGGCACAACATGTTTTAATAGAAAAAGAATGGACATTATGGCTTTTTACAATAAACTAATTGGCTCCTAATAGACTGGGACACATTAGAACCAGTATTATTGACATCATTAAAATTGGGGAGAATATCTCATAGTACACATATTATAGAAAACACAGCTTCTTTGTATTACAATGTTATTTTAATGGTATACTGTTCCAAAATCTTCAGAAAGGAAAGTGAAATACATGCATAAGAGGTCTATTTATTAAGCTTACTTAAGTATTATTTCATATGTTATTTTTGGAAACATCTTTGTTTTAATGCATCAAAAAAAGAGTATGGTACAGAAAATATTGTTTATCCTTTTTGATCTATTAACTTATGTGTTTTGCATTTTCTATAATGGCTAAAATAATCAATCAAACAAAGCTACCTCATTCTATCAGCATTTAAGAAATGAAAATGTAGACATTTTTAGACATACAATGTCACTTGGAAAGTTTTATGCAGGCACATTTTTTTTTAAGACAAATTTATAGTACTTGAATATAAAGTATAGAACGTCCTGAAAAGGCAAATGCTAGGTACAATAATTTGTACAACACATTATCTAATAAAAAATACTATCTGCTTGGTTTTCAGTTCTTCACACTAAAACTAGGAACATGATTTACAGCTTAAACAGGAGACCATACAAAGGAAAATGCTCTAATTTGTTAGGCATGATGTCCAAAGAGGGCCTATAAATTGTTACACTGAACCCTGTCACCACATTGTAACTCTACAGTTCAGTTTTTAGAAATTAACCAGAAGCATGCCAGCTCACTCCTTTAAGGTCATGTGCAAGTGTCTCACTAGAAAAATATCTTGTGGAGCCACAGTTAATTCAAGAGAAGAATTTTATTTGCAAAATAGTTAGTCTAAGAATTACAAGTCAACCACCAATAAGTATGCTTTGTACTAATATTTCTATGGTCATGGGTTCTCCGCTATCCTTTAACTACCATGTACAAAGGATACCAAAGTTCTCATTTAAAAAGCTGTGTTTAAACAGCGATCATGTAGTTGGAGAAACCTTACAGAGTCAAATATCCTTTAGACCTGGCTAGTAGCATACAATTTGAAGTCTTGAGCACAGCTGTAATATGGCTGAGGTGGATATAGTAGAAATTCACCCCTAATGAGTGTGCCAGGAAAACTTTGGGATTGATTCAGCCTTGTAGTCTTGTAGATTCATTTCAGGCTGAACTGCAATTTGGCCAGATACGGCTTGATCGGTTGATCAGACATAAAAATTTTGAGCAATCACATTCCAGACTCGCCATTCCTTACCAGAAAAAAGG
Source organism: Pelobates cultripes (assembly GCA_933207985.1). NCBI lineage: Eukaryota > Metazoa > Chordata > Amphibia > Anura > Pelobatidae > Pelobates > Pelobates cultripes. Next base: position 93,446,269 of record OW240915.1, read on the forward strand.
GGGATGGAATAGATAAAAAGCAATTTTTTTGGTGGGGCAAATAAGCAGCTTAGTTTCCATGATGGACAAGAGGTCTGCCCAATCATGTGAACTGGACCTCCTGTTCAATCAAGAGGTAGGAAAAAAATCATGATTGATGGTTAGGGGCCAGCCAGCAAATGTTGATCTTATTCATAGATCAAGAGACTACTTTCAACCTATCCTCCCTGCCCCTGCCCTATCCTTTACTTTCTTTGAAGTTCACACTGTCCGCATATTTAAACCCACTCCTTTAAGAATTGCCATCACCTATCGCCCCCCGGTCATCCTAGGCTATTCATTGAACACTTTTCTTCCTGGCTACCCCACTTTATCTCTTCTAGCACTCCCCATACTTGGGGACTTTAACGTCCCAATCAACAACATCAACTGCCCTGATACCCCCGTCTGCTCTCTGTAACCTCTGCTCTGCTCCGGTCCTCCCGCCCCACCACCTGTTCCCTTAATCCTATTCCCTCATATTTCATCCACACTCTGTCTCCCTCTCTTGCTCTTCCTTTCACTAAAATGTTCAATCTCTCCCTTTGCTCTGTCACATTCCCTTTACCGTTCAAGCTTGCAACTATAACGCCAATTCTGAAAAAGCCCAACTTCGACCCCAACTCCCCATCCAACTACCACCCTATATTGCTACTGCCATTTGCCTCCAAGAACCTTGAGAGAGAGTTGTGTATGTGAGATTGACAGAGTTCCTCGAATCCAACTCTCTGCTTGACCCGCTTCAGTCTGGATTTCGCGCTCGTCACTCTGTTGAAACAACTGTTACCAATGTATCCAATGATTTAATCGCTACTTAATCTTGCTGCCACTACTCTATCCTAATTCTCCTTGATCTTTCTGCTGCCTTTGATCATCAACAGCTTCTTCTCATTCTCTGTAATCTTGGTCTATGAGATACTGACCTCTCCTGGTGCTCCTCCTACCTCTTCTAGCGCTTTTTCAGTGTTTCTTTCTCTGGCTCTGCCTCTTCTCCCCAACCCCTGTCTGTTGGCATTCCCCAAGGTTCTGTCCTTGGTCCCCTATTGTTCTCAGTCTACACTGTCTCCCTTGGTAAACTCATCAGGTTATTTGGCTTGCATTATCATTTATATGCAGATGACGCACAAATCTACCTGTCCTCTCCTGATCTCTCTCTGCCCATCTTAACTTGTGTCTCTAACTGCCTCTCTGCGATTTCCAACTGGATGGCTACTCACTTCCTTAAACTCAACATGTCCAAAACAGAACTTCTGGTCTTTCCTCCCTCTAGTGTTGCTACTTCGGTGTCTGTCTCTGTGACGGAGATCCTTGTGCCCCGACTGGGTACCTTCACCAGAGAACCGCTTCCTAGCTGGAATAGGGGACAAACCTCAGCACTCTTGCCCTCAGCCGCCGTGGCTTGACTGGGGCCCTGGAACCGCTCCTTCCTGGTTACAATTATGTGTCTGTTAGTCCACCCATTGCACAGTGCTACAGAATTTGCTGGCGCTATAAAAATAATTAAAAATTAATAATAACTGACCAATAAAGGAAAAAACAGAGGAGCCGTTAAACAATCAATACTTCCAAGCAGATTTTTTTCCAGCCACTTGTAGATACTACAGCTACTTAGGGAGATAGGGCAGCAGTGATATTATGTGTTCTACCCTCTTTGTGCCTGGATCATTGATTCTAGTGTGATACTAGGATTTGTTTCCTGCTGAATCTAGCTAGCTGCTTGCAGCAGCACTTAAAACACTTTGAGTGGGAGATAGGAGATTGACATGTTGCACTGTTCCTAGTTTGAGACTAGGTTACCAATATACAGTTGTTAATCTATCTATCTGTGTTTATTTGTTATATGTGTGTATGTGCTGTATGTGTTGTCTGTGTTTGTATAGGTAAAATATCTGTGTTAGTGTGTGTACATGTGTGCATCTGTGTATTCATCTCTGTGTCAGTGTGTGTGTATGTATCTGTGTGTATATTTTTCAGTGTGTATCTGTGTGTGTGTGTGTGTTTGTATCTCTGTGTGTTTCAGTGTGTGTATCTCTGTGTGTTTTAGTGTGTATGTGCAGGGCAGTGTATGGGCATACCAACCCTGCATACAAAAAAAATCCTACACAAACACTACACACAAGTACACCACTGCTTTAAAATAGCAATGGTACATACAAACACAAAATACATTCAAACAAACAAACACACACACAGGACATGCTTACATTCCAAATAAAACACTGCTTGCAAATACATCTCTGCAAGGATGGGCACATAGTAGATCCCCAGACAGAAAAGCTTTGTGGGAGTTGTACGACAGATAGTAATCTACCTGTACCTTTTGGCCATGCTTATTCTAGAGGGGGTCCTCACTGGTTTAGATATTTATTTATGAGTTTATGGTTGTCTTTTATGTCTATTTGTGGATATAGATATATTTAATGGTGTCTTTTAAATTTACTTAAACATGGCTAAATAGTTAGGAATATATATGAACTATATTTTTCCTGGGTTATTTAGAAAAACACAGCAATTACTGTTTCATTGTTTGGTATATAATCCTCTACATACTTATTATTCATTTTAATTTAAAAATGTAAAAATATTAAATACATAGGTTGGACATGTATTAATTGTCAATCTTACTTTCTGCTTTCATTGATTCTTTGTTGACTTAATTCTGAAGCACATTATCTCTTTAGGCAAAAGATACATGTGTGCTTTAAAAGTACATATTTGTTTGAAAGTTTTAAACTCTACTGGTTTTTCCATCTGATTCCTAAAAAGCTAATTTTTTTTCATTCTACATTTTATCTTGTTTTTGCAGATGAAAGGGATACATTTTAAAGCAATGTATATGCACCTCTCCAGTTTATCCTACAAATAGAGATCAGGCGCTTGTTTTCTTAGAAATACTTTGCTTCCACAACTCTTGGGTGTGATGTGCTCTTTGATATTACTTAGTGTGCCTATTTCTGGTATATTGACCTAGATTCATCTTTTACTAAACATCTGCTGCACTTTTTGGCTGTAACTCTGTTTACCTATGCTCCCAACCTTGACCTGTATATTTTTTTGACTAAGCTTTGGCCACAATCTAACATTTTATCTTCAAAAATGACGTCTCTGCCACCACGTGGTGGCACTACCTTAGAGGAATGAACTATCAAATGAAAATGTTTAAAGGGTTAGAAGTGGTAGAATATGCAGATGATTGCCAGATATGTTAAACTTCCCTGATTTAATATCAAGATCCTAACAATAGATTCTGCATAAAGAAATTAATGTACTTACCTACTAGGCAACATTTCAGAGTATATCAAAATGCTAATTCCTGTCACTGCTATCCTCATGTTTTGTTCATATTCATCCACCTTTGCTCATGAAGATTACATTTATCATCCGTTTAATGAACTTACATGTTATGTAGTAAACTAACTTTTGGAAAGCAATTTAGGGAACCTGTTGTCTTTATATTTTGAAAAGAAACTCTAGTCCAGGGGTAGGAAACATTTGGCACTCCCAATGTTGTGGACTAGATCTCCCATAATGCCCTTATAGCCATAATGCTGGCAAAGCACCAAGGGAGATGTAGTCTACAACATCTAGAGTGCTAAAGGTTGACTATCCCTGTTCTAGTCACTATAACTGGTCCATCTCATTGAAATGTTTAGCTTGCCTTGTCTCCCCTATTGCCATCCTTTCATTCACTGTTAAACAGTTTTTGAATAGTGCAATGCTAACCAAGAGTATCCAGCAGCCCTTCATCCCTGTGCTGATTTGACTTATGTATATGCATTAGCCTGAGCAGTGTCAGCTGACAATTTTCAGCCTATCACAGCTGCCCACTGCTGGTATGAATTGGTATGGAGTGTAATCTCTGCCCTAGCCATACCTCCAGGTGGAGTTGGACTGTGGGTGGCACTCTCTGTCAGTCTTAAACTGCTCAAAAGTAGTTTTAAATGGAATATGGGGACAGAGTGTTCATGATTCTTATGTAATTCTGACCCACACAATCTGTATTTTAAATAATTGGTAATAGCACCTGAGGCCCTCAGTCAGTAGTTCCATCACAAGGCACAACTTACCTTCTTGTCATTAAACCCACTTTTTTTGATTACAGGAACAAGTGTGGAAAATTCCTGGTGACAGCCCTTAGAGACTGTTGACATACCTTGAAATCACCTTGAAACACATTACATTCTACATTACTTTGCAACCTCATGGAGGTTTTGGAGGAACCTTTTATCCTTGATGTACTCAACTCCATTGTTAATAAATTTCCAGAGGATAAAAGGTCCAGGACCAGATGATCTGACTAATTTCTATTATAAAACTTTTCTCTCTCAATTAGAGATGAAACTGCTAAATGCATTTAACTCTATCTATGCCTCTACCATATTTCCAGCATCATCACTGGAAGCTACTAAAGACCACTTGTAATGTAGTAATTACAATTCTATCTCCATAATTAATACAGACTTAAAATTATTTGTCAAACTTTTAACTTTGAAATATTAACTAATCTTCAATAATCTTCTTTAACAGGATACTCCCTCACTGCCCTTTGCAATCACTTCTGGAGACAGTTTAGAACAACCGACTAACTGTTAACCTTCCTGTCCCCACTAATTTCAGTTTCACAAAAGCTTCAGTTTCCTCCAGCCATTTTATTTTCTTCCTTTAGGCTTTGTAGACCCCCTTCTCAGGTAACATATGGTACTTTATCACAAATACTGTCCACAAATAGTCTGTTGCTTCTAGAATTTCTGCCCCCATCCTCCTCATGCATGTTCTTGGACAGTCTTCAATACCATTATCTGAACAGTCTCTTAATAACCCCCCTTCCTCCTACTATAGACTCATACACCATGTGAGGCAATTACAAGTAAACTATTTACAATGTGCTTAAATGTTCTAAAGCGCTATATAACACCCTCTGTGTACAACCCAAGAAGCTTTTAAGATCTCTCATCTGGATATATGCTCTACACATATATCCCCCATACATGGGGGGTCGTCTGGCAAATTAGGTTCAAGACTTGTGGACAGTGAGTGGAATGCAATTATTAAGATGAAGCATTGCTCTTTTCAAAGTTTATCTACAAAATAATTCCAGTATAAATTAATGGTAAGATGGAAGAGAACTCATTTGCATAAAGAAAATCCGGCTAACCTTGAAATGTTTTGGAGAGGTCATTGAGACAAGAATACTATCATTCATCTTTGGTGGGGCTGCCTGTTGATCAGAGACTACGGAGACTGTATTTAACAAAATGACCAATACTTCTGTTATGACACAGGTTACAGAAACTATTTCCCACAAATTATTCTACACCTGAAAAGAAACATCCTTCTGTTTTACTTAATATTGTCAAAATGGTAACGCTCACCTTTCCTATGCCAATTGGATGTCAAGAGTGGAAAGAATTAGAATAATGGAAGAACTTAATGACAGCCGCGCCTGTGCTGCTAAACTTTGGTCTCCCTGCATGGACATTTTGCAATCATCCTCATCAAACAAATGAGAAAAAAAAAATCAGATTCTCAAATTTCATATCTCTTTTTATTGTTTATTAATTTATTGTTTGTGGCTTATATGAAAATTGAGTAATATAGTTTTGTAATGAAAGAAAAACTGGACTTCAACAGAAGAAGAATGCCACCATTCACTTGAACGGTAATAGCAAACGAATTGCACCTTTATTCTTATTATTATTTATATACCTTTATTGGACACATTGGGTAAGCACTGGATCTACACTCTTACATGTTTAATACGGTCTCTGATTATGTTGCATTAAGCTACGAAATGCTTTAAAGGGTAAATCCACTGCTCCCCTTGTGTCCAAATCATATTATGAGTAAAGATATGATTCATTTGCTTTTACCATTCAAGTGGATTGAGGATTTCTTCTTCGTTTTGCATTTTGAGTTCTTTTTCATTTTTATTTCATTATGTTCTAAACAGTTGTGGAACCCTGTAAGGTACACTCCACAATCGGTGCTGTGATTAATTTATGCATTGTATATTGATCTGAATTGTATTTGGATTTTTTTTTTTCAGTAAAGTTTTGTTACAAATAAACCTGGCTTCAAATATCACATGACATGGATGTCACATATAGTCAAGGGAGGAAAGATATCCTACAGTCATTGTCATTCAGCTGGTTTTGACATATTTGAAATGAATGATATGTTCTGCAAAAAAAAAAAACGTAACTAACTAAATAAGATTATCCCACACATATTAATCTATTATAACTGTACTTTTTAAAAATATAAATTGATATTATAAATATTATTATATTATATTTAGACCATATGTGTGAACACGTTGCTTTATTTTAATATTTACATTTAGATGATCCTCTAAATGTCAAGATCATAAAAATCTTTAGATTCTCTTCAATTCTATAGAATGCTGAATTTTTTTACAACATACTATATATTGATGCTTTAATGATTAATTTGCTCTCTCCATCACCAGATGGGGAATGATGAAACTCCAAAACCAACTTTTTAAAACAAAAGACTAATGGATACAGTTTTGTTTCCTTAACATCATATATTTGGCACAACATCCATTTGCACACAAATCTTTGGTCCACATACGCCACATAACCTTTCATACTGATAAATGTGTCTGCCATGAGAATGTAAATCAATCCCCTCTTACTAAGGATTCACATCTGCTTTAATAATTAAAGGGCAAAAGTTACATAGAAGGTGCTATGCTTAAATGTGAAGCTTTCTGTAATGAATCCCCCAATATAGCTCCAGGTCCGAAAAAAAGCCATCAGTTGGTCAGCAAACACAAAATGCATTTTAAACAGGTGCATATGAAAACAAGACTTTGCGTAAACATTAAAACAGCGTAATACAGACATAAAAATCAATCATCTATGATAGGCAATCTCCAAGAACCATAACCACTACATAACCCCCAATGCAAGTAATTAAATTGTTTTAAATAGTTTGAAAGAGCAATCACCATATTTGCACAACTAGATGAGATGACCCTGCACATCATGATTTAATTCAACTATGGAACTATGGAAGCTTCATGCAGAATCTTCTGGTTCTCCATAGAGGAAGTGACCAGTGCACGACAGACACCAGGTAAGAAGTGAAACTTAACAGTTTGAGTACTTATAGAGAGAAGCCATTGCATCATAATTTAGTAGTTATGGTGATTTACTTTTGACTGGGTAAAAATTTGCCCTGTGTTCTTGTGACATAAAGACATATTTGTTACAAAAAAAAATGGAACTTATATGGATTTACTTACTTGTAGGGTGTTTCCAAGCTCACGAAAACCATAAAATATTTCAAGTGTTTGTCAAAATTACAGGTTGTTTTACATTTAATTTATATTACAAGGTGAATACAAATGTCACTGACCCTATTTGTAGAACACTTGTTCACTACTTGTGAGGAAGAAATATTCTTATCAATATGAAATGAAATACTAGTGGCACAATCTTTAGCACTTACATTGCTGTTGAACCTTCAGGGATATGGATAACAACAGAGGTTTAGACATGTAGCCTAGGGACATAAGTGCTTCTCGTGCTTGGCATGCTTCCATATCAAGTGTGAGTGCCTCATACCAGTAATGTATAGAAAGAGCAAATGTTAATTGCAAATGTTGAATCCTATGTAATTCATTGAATAGAGTTTAGGAATTTGTTATTTTGCCTGCTAAGTGTCCAGTGCCATCTGAACAACATTGTGCCCCCCCGCCCCCCAGGCAAAGCAGTGCACTTGGGCCCTGCCCACACAACCCCTTACAGGAATAAAAATGTAAATTATTGATACATTTAAGCTTTTATTTATCGGTACATCCAATAAATGCAATACATTCATACAATACAAACACACAGACTGCTGAATACACACACAGACAGACTGTTGAATGCACACACACGGACTGTTGAATACACACATAGAATGCAGAATACACACAGAATGCAGAATACAAACAGGCTGCCGTAAACACACACACAGGCTGCTGAATACATACAGATAGACTGCTAAGTACACACACACAGACTGATGAATGTATACACAGAGACACCTGAATGCATACACAAACTGCTGAAACAAAACACATGGACTGCTGAATACACACATACAGAATGCAGAATGCACACAGGCTGCTGAATACATACCGACACACATGCTTGTGGGACAACCAGGCAACTGCCCATCATGCCCATGCGGAAAGACGGCCATGCAAAATACACACACAGACTGCTGAGTACACATACACAGACTGCTAAATGCAGACAGACTGCTGAGAAAACACACATACTGCTAAATGCATACACAGACTCCTTAATACACACATACAGACTGATGAATACATATACACAGACTGCATAATACATGCACACAGACTGCAAAAATCATGTACAGAATGCTGAATACACACACACACTGCTGAATACACACACAGAGACTGCTGAACACACACACAGACTGCAGAACACATAAACACACATAGTGCTGAATGCACACAGATAGACAGCAGTGAGGGGTGCAGTGTTTGTGTGTGTGAGGGGTGGAGTGTGTGAGGGATGGTGCGTGTGAAGGGTACTGTGTGTATTTGAGGGTTGCAGTGTGTGTGTGAGGGGTGCAGTGTGTGTGTGAGGGGAGCTCTGTATATGTAAGGGGTTCAGTGTGTGTGTGTGTGTGTAAAGGGTGCTGTGCATGTGAGGGGTGCAGTGTGTGTACGTGTGAGGTGTTTAGTATGCAAGGGCTTCAGTGTGTGTGTGAGGGGTGCTGTGTGTGTGTGTGTGTGAGGGGTGCAGTGTGAGTGAAGTGTGCCATGTGTGAGGGTTGCTGTGTGTGTGTGTGAGGGGTGCTGTGTATATGTGTGAGAGGTATTGTGTGTATGTGAGGGGTACTGTGTGTGTGCGTGAGTGGTGCTGTGTGTATGTGAGGAGTCCTGTGTACATGTGAGGTGTGCTGTGTGTGTGAGGGGTGCAGTGTGTGTATATGAGGGGGGCAATGTGTGTATGTGAAGAGTGCAATACGTGTATGAGGGGTGCTCTCTGTGTATGTCAGAGGTGCCGTGTGTATGTGAGGGGTGATGTGTGGGTGTGTGAGGGGCTATGTGTGTGTGAGGGGTGCTATATATGTGTGTGAGGGGTGCAGTGTGTGAGGGGTGCTGTGTGTGTAAAGGGTGGTGTATGTGTGAGGGGTGGTATGTGTGAGGGGTGGTATGTGTGAAGGGTAATGTGTGTATTTGAGGGTTGCAAAAGGATCTCCCCTGCACATGGACATGGGCATCGGGCTGGGGCCCCCATGCTTGTGGGGCCCCCGGGCAACTGTCTAGCGTGACCATGCGTAAAGACGGCACTGTAAGTGTCCAGAAGTAGAAAAATATCTTGAGATTCTCTGTGTTACTCGAGAATTAATCAGATTTATTAGAATTATTTAGAAAATTGGGCAGACTAAATGGGCCGAATGGTTCTTAAAAAAACAACAAACAACATCATCTTAGATTTTGTTGGCTTCAATTAACATTATATCAAGAAATTAAACAAAATGTTATCATATCAATATATGAGTACATAAAGAAATACAGAAAGCTGACAGCTCAGGAGATTTGACTTCCACAGTGATGAATAAGCTGAAGGCTTCAGTCATGGGTTAGGTATCATTCTAACCTTAGTTTTAACTCTAATGCTTATGGCAAGGGTTTAGGTAAGCATTAGGATTAAAGCTAGGTTTAGGGATAAAATGAGTGTTAGGATTGTAGAGTTGTTGTTTTAAACTACCATTAGTGTTTAGGATTAGTACTAAAACATTTTGTTCTATAGTTAGGCTTTGAACTAGTGTTAGAGCTAGTGCCTGTGCTAGTTCTAGTGCTAGGGTTAGAACTAGTATAAGAGATATATATAAGGTTAAGGCTAGCACTGTGGTTAGATTTGTAATTGGTTAGTTAGTCTGAAAATTATCTATGAGAGATAACTATTTCCATCAGAGTTTAATTGGTAAGCAAGCAAAGAGGCATGTCAAAAGTATGACATTTCTTTAATTTGACATTATAACTACATGAAAACATGGCTAAGGTGTACATGGGGGAATTTGATGTACTCGGACTATGTAGGTGAAACATTTTAAGGGTGCTGGATATTTGGATACTTAAGCATTTCTGAACTTAACTGTGAAAAAATTAGTAAATTAGTGTATTTTTTATTTGCCCCTATTAGTTCCCAAATAATTGGTTAAAGTGTATTAGGCTGCATACAAAGATCAGGAAATACTGCAAATTAGACATTTTCAGTAGTAACATGGAGCCTGACTTTAGTCATATAACGCAACATGTATTTATAATACAAGGTGTCAAAATTGCAACTGTAAATTATGAAATTGGTTTCCTGTCTTATTTAACCTAACTACTTCCCCAAAAGCTGGCAAACTAAAATTAGCTTGTTGCTGTACACATGGATGTAGTCTGATGTAGTGTTTTTTTTTTCTGCATTAGCTCACAACAGAGTTATAGTGTATACAGTAAAAATGCAATATTTGCATTCTTTGGAAGAGGATATTGATACAATGGTTACAAATCCAGTTTTAAAAATTCCTGTCCATTGCCATCATGATACATGCAAAGGTTGAATGACCCAAGAGTGACTGCATCTGCCACAATTGGACCTTACAAGTTCTGTGAACTTAAATTACGAAAACATCTCACCTTTAACCAAGACCAATTTGGGAGCAAAATCAGTCCTGTAAAAAAAAAATGATTCCAGCCCTATAATTCACATAGTTTATTTGTATTTTTATAGTTATCTGCTTTGATAGCAGTTATATTGTTACTTATCTGCAGCTCCTCACTCTAGATGCTGAAATACACCTCCCTTCTGTAATATTAGGAGGCCAGAACACCACTTCTGGGTGGAGAGAGGAACGGCCCTGTGACGTCATAGAGCCCAAGTGGATTTGCCCCTAAGAAATGAAGGTGGAGCAAAGGCTCACTACATTTGTATGCTGGTGTGATCGCATTACTTGCTGGGATGGTTTGCAAGGCCTCACTAGGATATACACCCTTAGGAACACAGCTTGGTTCTGTCAACAGAACTCAACTATCAACTGCCAGAAATACCCATCAGATCCTGCTAAGGGATGCCTTTTTATTAACATTAGTAGTATTCATGCAGAGCAATGACAGAGAATAATACAGACCTGTCACTGCTTTTTCATTCAAAGCAATCAGTTTCTGTGTAAGGCATCTGTATAGAATAGGGAGAGACATGACATTACATCTCCACAACCACTAACTTTTCAGAGAAAGGCAGTGTTTACATTGCCCCCAAGGATACCTCCAGTGGCCACTCCTCAAATGGCCACTGGAAGTGCTTCCTGGGACGGTGCTTCCTCATATCTGTATGAAGAGGTGCTGATTGCCCAAGCCAGTGTTTGGCCCCACCCTGTTCTGCCTCCTTGCCATTTGAATGCTTTCCCTACGGGAAAGCATTGGATTGGCCAAAATCATTTAATTCTGATGAGGTCAGAAAGAAGGTGGATCGAGGCGGTTCCATCGCCGGCGGACCTGCACAGCCCTGGAAATAAGGTACGTTTTATTACCTTTTAAAGGGATTAAAGGGGAGCAAATGTCAATAAATGCATTAATACACTACATATTCACACTTCTATATATTACATTCAAACACTGTATATATGAAGTCATGCTACACACAAAAATACAGACGTGTCTTTACATGCAAACCTCAACTACAGTAAACATTTACAAACAACAAAAATACATATACTTGTAGCAAAAAACTAGTAGCTTTATAATTACAATAGTAGTATAGTTAAAATAGTTGTTTTATTATTTTTTTACCTGCAAAATGCATTTAATGGATGCTAAGCACTGTCCAGAATTTTCGGATGAGACAGCATGGACGGGCACCTAAGATTTCTGTACCTCTTACTGACCCTGTGCAAATCCAGCAACTATATTCTTTAATAAATATTCTTTATCCTGCTAAAGAACAATCTGGTTACTAAGCAAGATTTATCCTGGCTAATATGGTGCCTCTGTGTATGCCTTAGAATGCCTATAAACGTTTTGTAAACAAACAGTGTCTGTGACCCATAAAAGAATCTCATAAAAAGTTTTAATTGTGGCTAGAATGCCATTAAATCCTTCCACTTCATAGCAAACAATGTCCAGCACATTCCAACTGATAATCCGGGCTCTGGCATCTCTCAGAAGAATGTCATGTGCCATTATAAGATATCCTGGAATTATTAATAGATCCTGTTAATGTATATTGTTACTAAGATATATTGGAAGATAAAATGCTTTTATCTGGAAGAGGGATGTTTTTGTATATGCATTTCAAGCACCCCTTCTTTCTATTGATATCGGTTTATCAGTCCTATGAGAAAGATAATGGCTTTCCATATTTAAGATTGTGTTGTAACAGATCTTAATATGTGACATGTATTTATCAAATAAAACATTCACTGCTTCTAATCCAAGTCTATCATAAAATGCTCACACTATACAAACTACAAAGTGACTGTAAAATGGTATTATGCCTAGCAAAACAAATGGCAGAAAAATAATTAATATTCTTTAAATGAACATTTGAAGCACCATAACCACTATAATGTGCTTTAGTAATGGCTTGACTTCTTACCTGGGGTTCGCCAGGATAGGCTCCACACCTTCCACACATTCTGCCGGAAGGAGAGCCTGAAAACTGTATACAGGAGCTTCCATGAGCTATTTTTAGCTAAGCCTTGCAGTGCAGGCTAGCTCTTTGACTTAGAGTGTCAGCACATTGCTCTCAGCCAATGAGTTAAGCCCTACGCTGCTGGCGTAGAGTAGGTGTGAAGCAGCACCTGGTGTGTCCCAGGTAAGAAAAAGTTATGATATTAGTACAGTTAGAATTATGTTCAATTAAGAACATCTAGGGAATATATACCTTGCAGGATATTGTGAGTAGGCACATTTATTAGAATACAAAATTAGGTCATTTATAAAAATTAAGTTATATGATAATATTGAATGTATATTTTTATAACAAAATAAAAATAACAAAATAAGAGAATCAGACAGGGAAAGAAGATGGTAAAAAAAAATGCCATTAGACCCATCATAGGTTTAATTGGTCATCATAGGTTTAATTTTATATTAAAGGTACACTATAGTCACCTAAACAACTTCAGCTAAATGAAGCAGTTTTTGTGTATAGATCATACTTCAGAAGTCTCACTGCTCAATTCTCTACCATTTAGGAGTTAAATCACCATTGTTTCTGTTATGTAGCCTTAGCCACACCTCCACTGGCTGTGATCCACACAGCCTGCATGAAAATTTGTTTTCATTTTCAATAGATGTTACATTGCTTTAGAAGTTTTTATCTCCTGCTCTGTAACTTGAACTTTAGTCACATACAAGACATTCCCACAGGGTCTAACAAGCTATTAATAAAGAAGGCATATGCCAATTTCACTGCATAAAATGTACCTGAAAATGATTTAAAAAATTAGCGTTGTTTCACTTATGCAATATATGTATAAAAAAACAATACTAAATATTCCATAGAGAAAACCTTTGATAATGTAACCAACCAATATTACCCAGACAATATGCTTCAGCCGAGAAAAACATCAGTTACTCACTAAACTGGGAATATTGGGACTAGTGAATAACTGAAAGGGAATTGCAAATGTTAGTTCAAAATAGATGTATTTCAAAAATTCCCCAGTTTTCTGTCAAGCCATTTCTGGGAAATCTAGGATTTCATTCACATTCGTAGCTTGCATTCATCTCTACCCACTAAAATGTATTTTAGATTTTTCCATATGTTATTCTTAGAACCACTCAGTGGTGTAAGGATGTACCATCTAGAATTGTACCAAAACCACCCAAGAGTTGAATTTCTTTAATCACTCTGCTTTATTGATGTTGCCCAATGATGGTCAGTTGTACAGTTGTTCTTAGTAAATAAATACTAAACTGCGGCTTAAAGGGTTTTGTGGAAGACACCGAATGCAAAAAAGAAGTTACTCTGTAATTTTTAGCATTTCTCAATGACCAGTATTTACTGGTATATTACTTTGCATTATTAGCCAGCCAAATATAGACACACAATAAGTTTTAGCAAAAAAGAGAGAAAGCTATCGGAAGCTACTAATGTGTATAGAAACTATCTTAAGGACAGATTAGAGGGGGTAACCCTTCACGAAAATGTAAATATAGAAAATGAGAGAACAATCTGTCCTGGTTAAATAAGATCCTTAATAAACTTGACACATAAAATATAACGTTTAATAGATATTCTTAAAAAAGGTTAAATAACCTTAGAACACGGGAATACAGGGGATTGGAGAAATATATACCTGGGATAGAATTATATACAGAAAGAGTTATTTCTCCAACACCCTGTATTCCCGTATTCTAAGTTTACTTAACTCTTTTTAAGAATATCTATTAAAAGTTAGATTTTATGTGTCAAGTTTATTAAGGATCTTATCTAACCAGGACAGATTATGTTCTCTCATTTTCTAAATTCACAATAAGTTTTATGTTCAGTGGATTAATTTTTTGAAGTTCAGCAAGTGATACAGTTTATAGACACCAGTGAATTTGTTCTATTTAAACCTACTGAAGACTTGTTCTGATACAGCAAGCATGTCAAACTCAAAGGCTAGCAAGGGCCAAATAAACAAGGTATAAGTTTATGTGGGCCGGAAAAAAACAAACATAACTTTTCACCCCCTCTACTAAACCCCAGCCCCCCCTCGTCTACTAAATCCCAGTTCCCCCCTTGTCTACTAAATCCTAGCTCCCCCTCTTCTACTAGCCCCCCCTTTTTTTTTCTTTTTTTTTTTAATTGCCTCTGGCATACCCCCAATGGCCCTCACACCTTAAAAAAGCGGATCCTCCTGTTACTCCTTGAAACCCTCACACACACTCACTGAGACACATTCACTGACAGACATACACACACTGACAGACACACAGAATCACTCCGACACACACATACACTGACAGACACAAACATTCACTGACAGACACAAAGGCTCCCTCACAGACACACACACACAGACTCACTGACAGAAACACACACTGACAGACACACTGGCAGACAGACACACACATACACAGCCAGCCACACACACACAGACAGCCATGTACACAGCAAGCCATACACACAGACAGCCATACAACTATACACACAGACAGACACACACACACACAGTCATACCCACAGACAGCCAGACACATGCACATCCATACATAGCCATACACCTATACACACACAGACAGCCAGACACCTATACACAGCCATACATCTATACACACAGAGATACACCTATACACACAGACAGCCATAAACCTATACACACAGATAGCCATACACATACATAGCATTAAACCTATACACAAAGACAATCATACACCTATACACAGCCATACACCTATACACACAGACAGTCATACACAGCCATACACCTATACACACAGAGAGCCATGCACAGCCATAAACCTATACACACAGACAGCCATACACACATAGTCATACACCTATACACAGCCATACACCTATACACACAGACAGACATACACCTATACACAGCCATACACCTATAAAAATATACAGCCATACACCTATACACACAGACAGCCATACACATACACAGCCATACACCTATACACACAGACAGCCATACACACACACAGCCATACACCTATACTCACAGCGATACACCTATACACACAGCCAGCCATACACACACAGCCATACACCTATACACACAGACAGCCATACACACACACACACACACACACACACACACACACAGCCATACACACAGACTGGATTGGTTTCTTAACTGGGGTCTAGTGGGGCTGCTGGGCAAGCATGGGGGTGGACAGGCAGTGAGGGAGCGCTGAGTCTAAGCTCTCACTGTTCAGCTCCCTCGCGTGCCACAGTGATGCCGGGAGCCGGAGTGATGTCAGAGTGATGTCAGCTGAGCAGGGAGAGTTTACACTTAGCACTCCCTCGCTGTGTTCCACGGGCCACATAAATATTAGTTGTGGGCCGCATGCGACTTTGACATGGCTGTGGTACTGCATCAATTACTATATTGATTGCATTTATTTAATTTCTGTTTTTTTTTTTTTTTTTACCAAGTAGATGTAAGATAGTATACAAGATTAAATATAACATTATTTCTGTATATCTGCATAAAATAAATCTTATAATATTAGATATTGTTATGTATTATAAGGTAAAAGACGACTTATGAACTAACCATGTTTTATATAATAAAGTTAAGATGTAATTATTTAAGCAACATATTCATCCAATTTTGACTCAACCTACAATAAATTTAAGAAACATGGCAGATCCATATGGAAAATACATTTTAAGTGTGTCTTTTGGAGAGTAAAATGCGTAAAATATGGTTTTAATCATTGTCGGTATCAGATGTTCTAAAGATGTCTCAAATATTATCTTCCTTGTGTTGTTTTGTTTGGTAACAGTTATCATTCTTTCCTTTTAGTTCTGTTTAGTTATTGACTGTTTCAGAACAATTTGTTGTTTGTTGTATCTGTTTATAAATTGAGTGTTTATTTTGTATGCTGTTATTAATAGTGTTATTACTATTGTCAATGTTAATCATGTATTAATTATCCCAGATATGAAAGTCTTAAGTGAATTAAAAGACAAAACTGGAAACAAGAGACAACAATTTAAAAATTAAAAGAAAACATCAGGCCATGACCAGCCTTCCATAGATCCTGGTGGTGCCATGGCTCCAGGCTGCATTCTAACACTCATCTGCACTGCATGTGTTGGGAACCTGGTTGAGGGTCCAACAGGTGGCCCATGCCCTTAGGGCCACCTGATGGACACGTGCAATAAGGGGCCTGGTCGTGTGGTGCAGCACTTTAATAGTGCGACCGGGCCCCTTCTTAAAGGCAGGGAGAGCTGGGAAGTATCACTTCCTCCCAGGGAGCCGTGAGGATGGGGCCGGGATCAGGAGCGCAGGCCCCCATCTCGCACGAGCCTAGAGAAACTGGAGGGTGTCTTAATTTTTTAATTTATGTGTTTATCTGTGTTTGTATATCTGTTTGTGTGTGTGTGTAGTGTGTATGTGTAGTGTGTAGGTGTATCTGTGTAGCTGTATCTGGGTATTTTGTGCATGTGTGCGTATGTGCCAATGTGTGTATCTGTGTGTGTAATGTGCATATGTGTGTCTGTATGTGTATCTGTGTGTGTAGTGTGTGTGTGTGTGTGTGTGTGTATGTATATTTCTGTGTGTACTGTATGTGTGTATCTGTGTGTAGTGTGTGTGTATCTGTATGTGTGCCAGTGTGTGTCTGTATGTGTATGTCTGTGTATCTGCATGTTTGTCAGTGTTTGTATCTGCAAATGTCAGTGTGTGCATTTGTATGTCTGTGTCTGCATACGTTTCAGTGTGTCTGTACATATGTATGCCTGTCAATGTGTCTGTATCTGTGTCAGTGTTTGATACACATACTGATACACATACAGTTGCACAGACACACTGATGCACATGCAGATATACAGATACAGACACTGACACATACAGATGTACAGACACACAGATACAAACATTGCAACACATGCAGGTACAGACACACAGATACAAACATTGATATACATGCAGATACAGACAAACTGATACCCACACTGACACACATGCAGATACACAGACACTGTGTATCGGTAAGTGTATTCGCTGCAGTGCACACAGAGACACACACTACATTCCCAGCACACACACAGACATGCACTTCATCCCCAGCACAAACACACAGACACACACTACATCCCCAGCACACACACAGACACACACTTCACCCACAGCACACACACATGCAGACATTTTATCCCAAACACACACACATAGACACTCTACCATTGCAGACTCATATATGATGGGGGGGGGCAGCATTTCATCCTTGGACCAAGGCAGCACGATGTCTTGGGCCAGCCCTGTTTCAGGCACCATTACCACAACAGCTCACTGTAGTGGTTATGGTGCAAGGAGTGCTCTGCTCCCCATCTCCCATCATTAGGAGTCATACCATTTTCAAACAGTTTAAATTATTACCTGGGATCTGAAACGTGCTATTCCCCACCCTCAAACTCCACCCTTCACCCTCCACGCTACCATCCCCTGTGGGCCAGAACTTTCTCAGCTGGAACTTCCATTGGCTCTTCTTAGCTAAAACCTACAATGCAGAGCAATCATCTGATTTGTGCAGCTTCATCCTCTGAACTTCTGTAGTCAGATCCCTAACTGGAACACACAAATGAAAGCCTCCTACAGGAAGTTCTATGTTTTTGTAAGGGATAGGCTTATACCTAGGCTTATACAAGAATGTTACCGTGAGGAATTAGAGTATAGAAGGAGGGCCCTCCAAACCCGAATCACGTTTTCCAGAATATGTTCTCAGATGAGTAGCGGCAGTCTTGTCATCCTATCCCCAAGATTGTTAATGACCAGGGAACCCAAGTCGACCGAGGACTCCGGTCTTTCCACGAGATACCTGTGTATGGTGCACCTGCAGACCGGGTTGTGGGTCTTCCCTAGTCTGGTTACCCGAGCATGGCAGTGCACGTCTGCTCTATGAAGGTCTCAGGATCTCCTGTCACCTTGACATGGGAAAAACTGTCCGTGCAGTTTGTTCGCAATGGTCTGCATAACCTAAACCGAGTGCGATTGCATGCTTGGTATAGCATCGATCATACCAAAACCTGCACTGAGGCACATCCATTAGCTGTACCGTCTCCAGGAGTGCATCCAAAAGGAATGGTATAGGGTTACCAACAAAATGGGTCAATCCTGGGAGCTGAACCCCTGATGGCCAGTTCACACAGCCCCTATACTGTCCCATAAAGTCTCCGGGATGTGTGCAAACCAGCGGGGAATCTTCCCCAGTAGTACCTCTGAGAGTATTGCTCGCGTGGGATACAGTGGCATGGATCCAGTAGATCCATTATGGGAGGTGAATTGGAGGAATCCAGTCTAAACATGTATACCCTGCACGATCATGCAACCCTTTATAATGAAAATAGGTAGCACAATCGTTCGATCTAGTGGAGGGATTTTTTCCCCTTGTCCAGTTGGTATGAAGCATTGTCTCCCTTGCATACCGATGAGGCACTCTACCCCTGTACCAGAGCTGAAGCCTCAGCGGTAAACTCGGTATAAGGTACGGACCTTCATATTGAATGGAATGCAGGAGGGACTCCCCTCTATGCAGTCATCGTTGTCCTTTAAATATACAATCCTGTGTGATGAAAAATGGATGACACCGTAGTGCGTTCAGTGTTTGAGAGAGTTGCACTCTTTAATAGTGTAACTGAACTCTGTGTCAGCATCCAGCTGATAGCATGAGCGGGCCGCACTCGTAATAACAAAAATTAGAGTCTACATTCATGTCCGGATTCTTCTATCAGAGTGTGACACCCTCAAAACATGTCCTCGGTATTCTTCTCAGTATCGGGTTGATGGAGGGCCGCACCTTCTAATAAGGAATCAGTGTCCGGTTCCGTATATGAGAGGGGTTTGTTTTCTACTTGTGTAAGTAAAATTATCAGTCTCGGGCCGAGGTGATGGAGGGCTGCACCCTCTTCTAATCCAAACTAGAGACCATATCAGACTCATGGTGACCAACTGCGGGGGTTCAACATTTAATAATATCAGTGTACAACTGAGGTCCTGAGGGGGGTCCCTCTCTGACCACAAGACCTGTCTCTGAATCACTCACCTGAGAGGTGGGAACAACTGGTAAAAAAAAAAAAACAGTCCGATGGTAGACTGAGTAGTAGGCAACCTCGGGCCGTGTCCATCTGAATCACAGAAAGGGGTGATGCGGGAATGCAACCTCTAGAAACAATGATGGAATCTACCAATGGACCCACGCGCGCGGGGTCCAGGATGACAATAGGTAGTCTCAGGAAAGCTGGAGACGTTCTCCGCAATCCACGAGAGCCCGGGAGGTCGGAGGAGGTCAAGTCAGGCCTCTCGACGGTCCGAGCAATAGGAAAAGGGAAGACCCGAAAAACAAAGAAACAATAATGTAGATAAAAGGTAAATACATACCTCGGAGTGAAGGTAAATAGTAGACTGGAAAGCAAGTCCAGTAAACCCCTGAAAAGGGTCAGGGTTTAACACTACCAAAACCTAAGATGGACACCGGAAGGCAGCAGAAACATCGTGCTCCCCTATTGGCGTCCGTGCACTGGTCCTTGCCTGTGCGAAAATTCTCCTTGGAGATGTGCCGCCGTCGGGCTGGTGTAAACCGTGGATGCGAGCCCTGGAATCATCATAAAAGCCTTGCCCCTCAGGGCATGCGTTTTAGGGCCTTCACCCTTTTAATCACACTCAGGTGCCCGTAACCGCAAGCGCAGCACCCCGCGACCGGAGCTAAAGACACACACACACGGGACCGCTGGAGACGTACTCTGCGGTCCCGGAGCTTGGGGGGGATCGGAGGAGGCAGAACAGGCCGGCCTCCTGAAACCCCCGAGCGGCAAAACGCACCCGCCCAGCAGAGAAAAGCGGGACGGCAATAGAGGAAATAAATGAAGACTAATAATAATAAGAAAATAAACAGAAAAACAATTACAAGAATAAATAAGGATAATAATAAAAAGGGGACAGATAAAGGGGGGAATCCAAGCAAAGTAAAGAAGCAGGGACACAAAACCTTCCCCACAACCCAGAGCAATGGAAGCAGAGGGCATAAACTGGACATAAATCTACAGTCCCCAAATAGTAAAATATATACAAACACAAAGATATAAATAAATTACACAGTCACCCAACTAATATAAGCAGGAGGCAGTGGTACTCTGACCTGTACTGATGCGGAGCAGCAGAGAAAGGGGAAATGATGTATGGGGAGGGGGGTTTTATAGTACCTAACTTTTTTCTGATTGGTTGTTTTTCTGTGCTGCTGTGGAGTTCTAGTAAAGAGAGACTTAATCAAATATGAAGCCTCCTGTCATGTTTTAAAATTTAATTTATTAGAATATATTTCTTTTTGCAATTCACTACATGCCATGAAGCCAATGATATTGTTTATAGTAAATGAGTTAAAGTAAAAAATTATATACACATATAATTTGACTGAAACATTGTAATGCTAAGACTGCCTTTAGTGGCTGTTTCAGAGTTTGAGTATAGGAAATTTATGCTGGGCATCCTCACGCTTTGGATGAAGACATCCTGTGTCAAGCAAACCCCATAGGAAAAAATTGATTCAATGCTTTCCTTTAAGGAATGTTTAATGCGTTCCAAGCACGCGTCTTAGGTCCCCCCTATCGGCTGATGTCGGTGGAGGTGGAGCTGGAA
The DNA here is from genome assembly GCA_933207985.1 of Pelobates cultripes. Lineage (NCBI taxonomy): Eukaryota > Metazoa > Chordata > Amphibia > Anura > Pelobatidae > Pelobates > Pelobates cultripes. The sequence goes on from OW240915.1 coordinate 93,467,641, forward strand.
TCAGGTAAGTAACTGGAATTTTTTTTTCACCCTTTCATTGATGGGTGTTTTTATGGTAGAGAAACATTTGGTGTTGGTGTTTCGCGATTATGTTAAGATTTTTTAAGTGCACTTATTGGTTGTTGTTTTTTTCGTTGATATTACATTTTTGTTTGCACTGATTCTGTATAAAACAAGACAAACACCACAAAACTGGCTCATTTATGGTACACAACATGACCTAACAAAATTGATGTTGCTGTTTTTGCTCTTTTTTTTTTAAATTGTTTTTACAAAATGCTCTTCCACAGTGCCCAGTAGTATGTTACAATGTAAAAATAAACTCCACTTTTAAGAAAAGGGCTGACAGATCACCATAGAAATTACATTTGAATTTGATATTCAGTAATCTGTGGTCAAAATTCAGTGTGTATCATTTCTCTACTTCCTGGCCTAAATTTGAAATAACTCTGGACTAGATTGAAACTACAAAGAGCACACTGCAAAAGCAGCCTTGCAGGACTGGGAGGTGTTTAACGTTCAAACGCATGTTTTCTCTCTATAACTCCAAAGGAATGTCCAAGGATTTAACTCCTCTAGATCACAGCTGGCCACAATGTACTAACGATAACCAAACATTACTCATACCAATACATTATGTAGTGATTATGTGGTGATTATGGCGCCCTGGTGCCACCCTTCCTATTGTAAGTAGTCAAGCTATTTTAGAACAATTTGATGTCAGCCAGAGGTGTCTGCCAGACACCTCTTTCCATTTTTTTAGAAGATAGGAGAGTTGGAAGATCCTTAGATCCCATCTAGAAATGCAGAACTAGCTCACTGGCTATCTGCAATCTCTCTCAGCCAATGAGCCCTGCATTTCTAGATTTAGCTTAGACAGAGAACGTACAGCTATCCTGCAGGATGTAGTGGAGGCAGGGATCAGGAACCGGGCTACAATAAATAACCATGTACGAAATGTGCTGCACAATATACGTTTTCTTAGTCTTTGGTAGAATACATTTTAAACAACAGGTAAGTATTCTGTGTAATGGGGATCTGAATATAGTAGATTTTGTCAATTCTGCAAACTTCTTAGTCATTTTTGTTTTACTCACAAATTTTAGTCTCACATTTTGATGAATATGACTTTAATGTCTATTCGTAATTCCTTGTAAACATCATGGATAAAAACAAGACACTTGTTTTAATTTTATAATTGGTTGTTGTATTTATCATTGTTTGGCATAATAGAAAATCTATGTTTTTTGTTAGATCATGTTTGGAAAAGACTGTGTGTTTGGCAAATGATTTAAAGGATTGAGAAGACAGTTTCAAATAGACTAAGATGGGTTACAGCGCCAAGGTAAATCACAGAACTTTATGCTTTTTACAGAAATGAATTAGGAAGTTTGTGGAGAAGATGAGATCAAACAGCAAAATAATGTCCAAAAAATATATTAATTGATTGCACATGATTAAACATGATTACAAATATGAGAAAACATTTAACAAAATTGGAATATGAATATTCCTTCATACTTTGTTAGTATGATTTATATTTAGTGTTACATGTGTGTACTCGTTTACCTTTAGGACAAAAGTGTACCTGTCATGCCTAACAAACATTAATCTATACATTGAGCTAGCCAAATTCCCGTCAGATGTATAGATGAAGAGTTAGTTTGTTCTTTATGGAATGTAATCTTCCTGGGCTTTACTGCTATACCATCAGCATGCCAGTGGCATAGCAGTTAAGAATGCATCTAATGGTACTCTAATTGGCTGTGCAAGCCGTCGGATAATACAAATGTATTCTACAGCACCGTGTGAGCCCACTAATTACTTTAGGATGCAGTCCATGTTATTTGGTAGTGGGGTAGCTGTGGAACAGATGCATAACTTGAGCATGGAGCATCCCAGGACATTTCATTCATCTGTAATCCCCGAATCATGGTTCCAAATCCCAGCAAGTAATGTGCAAAAAATAGAAAGGTTTTTGAGTGCATGTTCTCTTCAATATAGAGAAGTACATACACACCCAAACACACAGTCTTCCATCCTACACAAAGTAAACAATCAGACTCTCTGCCATACACATACATATTACTCACACAGATTCAGTTTTATCTCTTATAACCAGATCCTTTCATGCAGTCTGGGTCCCAAACAGAATATTAGCTCCCAGCTACCAAGAAAAGCTACAGCCTTAAGCACAGCCTGGGTCCAAAACAGAACATTAGCTCCCAGGGCTCACAGCTACCAAGACAAGCTACAGCCTTAAGCAGAGGTAGCTCTTTTGGATGGTCTACCTATGAATACCTGCAGCACTTATTTTATTTTATTCTTCTATTTCTTTGTTTCTCTTTTTACTTATCTCCCTACAATATTACTGCTTAATTGTTAACTTTGTACTTTCCATGCTCAACCCTTGTTTTGATAATTGTTTATTTGGTTAGTATTGTGCTAATAGTCCTGTCAATTTATGTCCACCATTTATGACCTACCCTTATATCGTTAAATCTCAAATACTTTCTCCTCTGTTGTTGATTTTCTTTTCTCATTAACTTCCATTTCTCACCTCAATATCTGTGTCTCCCCCACCCATAATTTGCTGTTTGATCTAACCCAGATCCTTTCTTGCAGCCTGGGTCCCAAACAGAACATTAGTTCCCAGGACCCACAGCTACCAAGACATGCTACAGCCTTAAGGATTGATGTTGGTCTAAAGCACAAGGTTCTTATAGGTATGCCTTCCATCCACCTATGCCACATGTTGGCTTTGAAACCTGAGGCGAATACATGAGGTATAAATCTAATCATGGGGGGGCGGGGCCTGACTGCTGGATGGACGTGGGGCACCTTGGCTCCGCTATGAAAATAGCAAAATCAGGCAAAACCTACCTTTTTTTCTCCGGAAAAAATGATCAACAGCCACTCGATGGCAAAGGGGACACATGCAAATGCCCTGGAGGTCAATATCAGCCCTCGTCCTGCTGGTAAAGCGGACTGCTGGGCGACTGAGATTGAGGCCTGTCGTGAGGCTCTGGCGGGAGAGGTGGCCGATCTCCCGTGCTTAGTCCGGCGGGACCTCTCGCACGCCTACTGAGGGCCACGTTCTCCCCCCCTGTGGGCCGGGGGGGTTATCCCGACCCCACCGGAGTGGCAGTGACCACTTCTACCATCTGAGCGCGACATGATCACACAAGAAACGCGTGGCAAAATCCAAGATGGCCGCCGCGCCCATTGCAAAACGGAGATCAAGCTCCCAAATACATAATCGGAAACTACAACTCCCTGTGATACTGGCGGACCAAAGGGGACTTTACCAGGACTCTGACTCTGACAAACACTGAGAGGAGAAGCGATCGCAGCATACAGGCATTATTCTGCACCCAAGGCTGGTGCTGGCAAATGACACGAACGCACTCCTGACCGGCAAGCACCGAAACGCCCAAGCACCCAGCGGGAAAAATAAGGGACTTGATGAAGGTGACCAGGATGGCAGCCGACCCAGCGCAGCTACAGGAGTAACTAAGCAGCTGCTAACCTTGTATAATGACAGCCCAGCAGAGCACTGTATTTTCTTTTCTTTAGTTTAGCAATGTCTTGCTTACCATTTATGACCTTAACACAGTTGCTCTAATCACTGCAGAACTGCAGGGACATAGTTTTAAAATGTCTAAACCTAAGCTCCCCCACGGCAAGCTCCCCCAGGGTGGTTAATTTCAAGCAGTGTGGAGAAATCTACATCCGATATTAGTCTGCATAGCCTACAACTTACCAATCATATATTATTGTAATTACTACTCAACTAAGCATGATCAGCTCAGATATAAATGTTTTATATACCTCTTGCTAGCGACTAACAAAAATAAGAAAAATGTGCATGTAATCTTAATTACCCCATTGTTATTATTGTTAAGTAACGCGAGGAATGCTGTTGGGGTACCTCACGAATGTTGTCATAACTCTCTGCACGACAAAAATAAAAAAAATAAAAAAAATAAATCTAATCATGGCCAAATATTTAGTGTCTTTACCAGGGGCCAAGATCTAATTTTAAGTAAGGTGCCATCTTTTCTTGCTGGAGATCCCCCTGGGAAGAAAATACTGTTACTTTACCATCTAGGTGAGCAGTTGGGTTTTTCGGTTAATTTCTCCATTTTGTTTTTAATTGTTGATGGTATAAATATTATGTTGTCATATGCACTGTCACTATTGTTTGTATGTTCCTTTATTAAGTTCTGCCTATCAAGTTACCCAATTTATTAGTATTTTGAAATTGCATAGATATTGTGGTAAATTGTATTTGGTGGGTTTTTATTCTAAGTTAGGGGGACCAAGGCATCCCATTGGTAAATTATCTTGGTTGTGGTAGCGTTATAAAATAGTAATATTTATATTATTATAATTTAGTGTCGGTGGTGTTAAGGGGTATTTTTATTATTATTTCCACTCTAGTGCAGACAACTAGTGAATTTTAACCCTTTCACCACCAGAACCAAGTTATGCGCACACACGGAGTAGGGTGCATTCTTGACAGGTGCGAACGTGGCGTGTCTGGATTTACATCCTCCATCCATAAATATAGTGTCCCCAAAGCGTAAGGGGGGCAGTGAGGGTAAAATATGGAAGGTTTAGGGGTTCAAGGTTGCAGATTGTTGCTGGAGATGTGACCATCCTCTATGAGAGTTAAATGCCTCCCTAAATTGCTTTGATTTAAAATCTTATGTGTATACTTATCACAACATTTAGTATGAATATTAAAAATGGAATAAAAATAAAAATATGAAAACAAAAATTAATCGATGATCAGTGCTGGGCAGCTGGCAAAGCCCAGAGCTGATGGTAGTCAGTAGGAGGGAGAGCACGGAGATCATATCAGGGTCTTTTTAGACCTTGGTTATCTCTCTCTCTCTTGCTGTCTGTAAGCAGGCTAAGAATTGATATGGCTAGACAGGTTTTGGAGCTTAACATGTGGAATCTAGCACACCTTTGCAAGACAACAGTAACCAAGAGGCCTGATAGGTGAGAAAGGGTCACCAGATAGCTGAGTGTAGTTGTATTTATGAAGCGAGGTCAGTCCAGGGGGCACAGGGTCATAGTAGAGGTTATAGTAGAGGTCAGAAGCTTGATTTGGTACACTAAGAATTCACAAAATAATAATGTGGCATAGTGACTGGCACTGTAAAGAACAGAGGAACATCTAAGTCGGGGTAGGCAACCTTTGGCTCTCCAGATGTTGTGGATTACATCTCCCTTGATGTTTTGCCAGGATAATGGGAGATGTCCACAACATCTGGAGTATTGAGGGTTGCCTACCCCTGGTCTAAGTGGTTATTCTGTTCTTAAATTGTATTTAAATAGGGAAGGGGAAGTCATACATGCCCCCTCAGTGATGTGTCACGGTCTCTGATGTCGTTGGGTTTGCTTCATCTCTGTCCCTTTTAACGCTTTTCAGCTATGTTTAGTAATTACATCACCGGCATACACCCCCATGTGGATGTCAAGGGACCCAGACCACGATGGAAATTAAGCCAGCCCCTGGGACCCCACATAGAGACTCCACATGGAGGTGCAGCCTCTCTCATCAGAACTGGTGAGCACCGCAGGTGAAGGTTGCCAGCAGCTCATCTGTCATCCAGGGCCACTAAATATTGCTCCAGCTGACAGAGAAGACCTCCAGGTATCGATTGTTTTAATAGTGATTTAATACCAAAATACAAGGTCCATGTCATCTTAACTGCTTTAAAGCCCACTATTATAAGGGCAGTATAACGTAGTCAAGGGGTTAAAGAGGAGCAAGTGTTTTGATATGTATTCAGTATGGAGGTAGAGTTATGTTATCACACCTGAGAAAATTAGGGTCACATACAGTTTGATCAGCAGCTAGATTATAAATAATTTCTTGTTTTTTTGATGTATGTGTGTATCTGATACTAATTACAATCCATCAAATACATATAATATATTATTTTATTTTATTTTATTTATAAAATATTTTGCGAGGAAAGATACATTGCGATTTCTCTGGTTTTCAAGTATGTCCTGGGTCCACAAATCATTGCATTGTTACATTAGGGTACAATAAAATACAAAACCAATATTAATACACAGTAAATACAAAATTTAACATAGAACAGGTAGGAAATATATAATCAACCATGACAGGTGCATTCTGTTTTGAGGTATGTAGAGAGGGATCTCTTAAAGGACTTTAGGCTTAGGGAAGATTTTAAATTGTGCGGGAGGTCTTTGCACAATTGCGGTGCTCTGTAGGAGAAGGAGGATCATAACCAGGAAGTAGTATTAACATTCAATTCTGTTAAGCAATAAATATAAATGATGTAAATGTATGACAGGCAACATGTTCACTTTTTGTTTGGAGGAATGAAATATGGTGAGAGTTACTGTAAAGAAATTGGACTTTGTTATTATATGTATGTTGCACACATGTGACCTTTGCTAGTAGTACATATGGAAACTGTGTGAAACTTGTCGCTTGCCTTCCCTTTAAAAAAAATCTTCTGAATCTCAGGTTCTCCTATCGAATATCTATCAAAAGTTCAGTTGTACGCTTAATTTGTTAAATCTGGTGTTGGTAAGAAATGCGTGGCTTTTTAAGGGGAACTTATGTTTATTATCTAAGGTCTGAAAAATAAAATTACATTTAGAGACACACAATTCTATCCTGGAACTATTTTCCTCCATCTTGGTTTCTAGATCTTGGTTAAACTACAGGTGGTCCTCACTTTGCGACCTACTTGTTTTGCAAAGGCTCGCACTTACGAGCAACTCTCTAGCGTGGGGATTCAAGGGATATATTAGAGGTATTCCCTGCCTGGTCTATGTTTGGGGATATTTCCCTGAACATGGATTAGAGGGATTCCCTGCTCTGGTGCGCTTGTCTACATTTGGGGACATTTCTCCAAATATAGACAAGCGCACCAGAGCAGGGAATCCATCTAATCTATGTTTAGGGAACATTCCCTGAACTTAGATTTGAGTGATTTCTTGCTCTGCTGCACTTGTCTATGTTCAGGGAAATTTCCCCGAACATAGACCTGCACTGGTGCGCATGCGCCTCACTTACCGATCAATTCGTAAAAACAGAACCTGGTTAGTAAGTGAGGAGCATCTGTATGTTTCCATTTCTTCTCATCAATTGCAAGGTGTGCCTTGGACTGAACCAGATTGGGATGTCAATTGCTAAATGTTTAATATAATTGTAAAGTAAAATGGAGAATCAGATGAAAATCGGCTAACACGAGTTATAGGTGATTTTAATGTTTTATTTAGTAGTGTCATTTTCAGAGACGTGACACTGGGACAGTCTAAACATTTTTGAAATCAGCAAACACTTTTACATAAATAGACAAATTGAAAAAAGCAAGCAAAGTTTGAAAAGTATGCAATAAATGTTCATAAACTTAGATTAGGTAACACAAGCCAACATTGGTTAGCAATACTAATTCAGACCTAATTTTACTTGAGATGTGCAGATGGAAGCGGACTGGAATAAAATGTAATATAACAGAATTTAGGTATTTACTATAGGTCTGAACAGTAAAGACGTTGCTTCTATTTGTAAAATCTACAAACGCCTATGTGTACACAATAATTCAAATGGAATAATTTAGATTGATGTCATTAATATCATTTAAATAGCACAACTAATTCTGCAGCACCTTCCGCAGACAGTGAGAAAATATAACAGTAAGTAATTAACAGACAACATAATGCCGACATATACAAGAGATGAAGTGTGCCCTGCTTAACAAGCTAACAATCTGGGAGATTGCCAAAATGACCCTAAATGCAGAACATTTGACTCCTATACTGCAGCAGCATCAACAGTTGATGTGAGTGGAGTAAGTCCTTCAATTATGTAAATTAGATATCACAAATTACCCCTAATGACTAGTTTAAAATGTCCTTGTGTTTATTTGTCAGTAGTTTAACATTATCTAACCAGCTTAAGAAAAAGGCTTTATTTTTTTCCTTTCATGTTGTGTTTCATTTGAAATAGATGGAACAAATTTGATTGGAAAACTGCAGTTATCAGCTATGGATATATATGTTTTTGAACATTTTAATGCCTACAATGTCAAGTTAATAAATTCACTAACTTAACAGTATCTGCATATTCTTTTTCTGGGGTGGAGTCGGCGGCACCTTAGAATTCTTTACCTACTGGCACCTGACATGTAAGTCCGGCTCTGATGGCCTCATAGAGTCTTAAAACCTCTTCCTAGGCCATGATGTATGCAGCCACCTCTGCCATTGCTAACTCTACCACCATTGCTGTCATCACCACTGTTCGAATCTTTATTCAGACTCACTTTTTTTCTCTGCCCTTTTTGGCTGCATTTTATGACTCAGTCTACGAGTTGCTACAAAGAAGCTTCACAATAATGTTTGATGCTGCTTTCACTGGCATTGTAGCTCCTTCCACCACATCTAGTTCAGGTGATAATTATTGTGGACCCCAAAGGAAGCAACTAAGGGGTAGCTCAGAGGACTTTACTTTAGCAATACTTTGTTGGATACCATCACAGTCACTCTACTGAAGAGGTAGAGCAGAGTTGGCATTTCATGATTAGGATATTACTATTTCCTCTACCATTGCAGACATTACACTTTTACCTCTGGCCCAGGAGCTACTCGACTATGAGCCAGAGGAATTACAAGCAGAGAGTCTGGAGACAACAGCCAGCAGCCCACTATTTTCTCCAGAAGCTAATGTGCACTGTAATTCTTCATCTTTTCCACGTTGTCAAAGTATATCAGTCTATGGAAAAGGCCGCCGCACCCCTAACCAAAAGCGTGCCATAGGATGGGTCAATCCCGGCAAGAGATAAAAGCCATCGTACCCACCGGGACAAGGTAGTAACCAAGACTGGCCTATGTGGCTTAAAGTTGTACAAAGTTGAAATAAGGTAGATCGTAGCGTGGCTGTAGCCGTTATGTAGGCGTGTAGAAACTGGACCACGCAAAGTTGGGGTTCCGATGGAAAAGACGGATTAAAAAAAGCAACGTTAAGTCTGACTTGGTACGTCGTGACACCTGAAAGGTGACACCTTCCGGAGAAAATGAGAAGGCGTCCATGTCGAATGCCCGAACGTACCAGACATCAAGCAGGGTAAGCTTCACTGTCAGTTGTATTAAAGACAACTTGTCGTTAGAAGACCACTCCTTTGTGAAACAAAGAACTTGGGCCCCATCCCAAAGGGAGGAATATTTTGGTGCAGGGGGTCTACCTAACCCGAATGCCCTGAAGTAGTCTACAATCCAAAGGATTCTGACCTACCGGTTTCCCTTGGAAAGGGATATGAGCCACAAGAAATCGCAGAATGCACGACATTGATGGACTTACCTTCCAATATGGAGGATACAGAGGCCGTAATGAGATCGAGGTTCTGTCCCATACACCAATTGATCCAAGAATTTCAAGCGGAGAGGCAACACTTTCTTGTTCCAGGTGCCCATGAGTCCCAGAGTATATCTCTAGCTGCTGACGATAAGTCATCGTTGCACCAAGCACCTCTGAAAGACACCAGGTTACTAAAGAGAGATGTCCTTCTTGTAGCATGGGGTGAGTATTCCCCATGGAATCCGTGAGCAACATCTAATTGTCTGGTAATAGTAGAGGATCCTGGTATTATATTGCGAGGAGATCTGGGAACCAAGGTTGACTCTGCCACCGGGGTGTGTCCCCCCTTCAGTCGGCCATGTCTGTAGGAATGCAGGGGTGTCAGCAGTCTGAGTGGGATTGAATCCCAACATAGTATCTTCTGTATCTCCTTGCGTATTGCCACGACTTTGGTATTTGGAAGTCGGAGTGTATATGACAGGGAGTCGATGTCGAACCCCAGGAATTGCACACATTGAGTTGGAGCCAGTGTTGACTTTTCTTGATTGACCAGGAAGCCAAGGGATTCCAACACGATCACCTTGTAATCTGTAGTTGAAAGTAGTTGGTTGTGGCTCTGGTCCAAGAGTAGAATGTCGTCCAGGTAAATCAGGCATTGTATGTCTGGTCCCCAAAACTGAGCCATCACCAGTTTCAGAACCTGAAGGGGAGGCAAGTGAATTACCATGGTGTCCCGTTCCAGAGGATCCATAAGAAGGGATGACTGCTGTTGTCTTCCGGTACAGACAGATAGGGTCTTTTAAATCCAGGCGGGTAAACCAGTCTCTCCCTTGCAGGATATCCCGCAGTGTAGAATGGTTGTGTGCATGATGAACGGGGCCTGATGGCCAGAACTGCCCTACTTGCCAAGCAGCCCTACCAAACACACCCCTCTGGGTATTGCGCTTTATTTGGAGATGTAAAAACATTTACATGCTTGCTGAGCTCTTTTTTTAAAAAAATGCCTCTCTGAGTATTTGCTTCGGGCCTAGTTCTTTGGCCCCCAAAATCTGCAAGTTTGGCATCGATCCTGAACAGTGCTGCACGTTGCTTCTCAGATGAGAGGCCCACATTTGTGTTGCCTAAGAAACAAAGCAACATTGGTCCACACGCGGATGTCGTGCGCCCATTCATGCACAGTGTCTGCTGTAAATTATTCCGCTTGGGTGTAGGCCTCGTCAGCCAGTGTCATAACGCAGGCCAGTGGCCCGATAGCATCCAGTAATTAGTCCTGCGCTGCCCAAAAAAACATGTTCGACCCCATTCATGGGTCTCTTCCCCCTCTGGCCATAAATGATATCATAAACTGATCAAATTCTGGCGTGAACGCCACCTTATCTGGTAAGGAGGGGCATGGCATTCAGAGTGTAGCCCTTTCCATACTTCCTTATCAAGCGTACTTCCTTATCAAGCCAGAAATGCATAAACCGCATTAGGTGTTCTGAGGGTGTCCAATCCCTGGACCGGGGATGCTGTATAATCCTTGGGTCAAACATACGTTGCCCTGTAGCGTTGAGAAAAATCTCCTCTTCAGGTTGACCGGTGGTAACCGAGGTGTCTGTACCCTCCAATGTCTGGGACTCAACCAGAAACATTTCACTGACATAAGGATTGGAATCCCACATCTTGTCTTCCGAGTTGGAAGCATCTGCCTGCCATTTGTCTAGAATGGAGAGGGAAGGGGTTACAACTTGTTCTTCATCCTAGGAAAAGTCAAAATCAGTTGAGGTGTTGGGCGAGATCGTTGCTTGCGTCTCAAGGGGCCTGTCTTAGATCCTTCGCCCCCTTCCAGTGGCATTTAGGCAGTTGGGATTGGCTTTGGATGAATCATCCGATTCTTCTGATGCCTCTTTGAATTATGTGCGTTTTTTAGTTTGCTTAGAAGTGTCTAGGCTCATGGGTAGGGCCTTAGCCACACCCTAAAGGTTAACAGCAACCTTAACTGGCCCCTGGAGGCAGCATGCTGAATGAGGCAGGTAATGAGGCAGTTAATACACCAAATATCCACTATTTCACTAAAATTTGACTGAAGAGATCAAAATCACCAACCAAACAAATCACTTATAAAACTCCCAACAAAATGGAAAGCCCGCAAAATTTTAGTGTGGGAACAAAAAGAACCGAATTCCTAGTAAAATGTATGAACAGTTCTGCAAACTCACAAAAGGAATACCTAGTTGAACACACGGACCCAATGGATATAGGAAATACGCTGAACGTGAGGGTTAAGTCACGTTCGGCATGCGAACAAATATACGATTTAACATAGAAAAGAGCACAAATGCTGCGTCTCATACTGTATAGCGTTTGGTGCCACGAACACATCCGAAGAAGGTGGCGAACGTAGGCATGTACGGGAGGGTTCCTGGCACTCGGAGCTGACAGTAAAAGATTAGGAACCAGTCGCCAAGTGTCTGGGGTGATGGGGGGCAGGAAGGGACTCCCAGGGTGCCCAGGACCCAGAGACAACCTCCCTAGTGCCCTGATGAAACAATTTACCACAGAAAACCCACAATAAAGGTGGATAAAAGCATGAAATAAAGTAATAAACCAATTAATATAAATTTACAATAGTTAAGTCAAAAATAATGTGAGAACAAAATAATCTGACCTGACTTCTGATGGAACAGCAAAGAAAGAGTAAGAGCCTCAGTGGGAGGAGCTTGTTATACACTCTGCTTGTCTCCTATTGGTCATTTATTTTTTCTATATTTTTCATTATTCTTTGCTGCTATGGAGTATTAAAGGAAGTTAATGCAAAATATGAAGCCTCCTGTCATATAATAAAATTCATGACCCACTCACCCCTTCTACAATGACAAGAACAAAGCATTTGCATACATCTAGTCTGTAGTGTTAGTGACCACCTTTTAGAGTGGAAAACATATTGTCCTGTCATCAGCTTTTTACAACTGCAGCTGCAGAGGTAGTAGGCACCACAAGACTCACCAAGATAGGGTGAAACCACTATAATGGAAGGAATTTTAAAAAAAGTGAAGCAGCAGCAGAATTAAATAAATTTTGAAACAAACATGCAAACATATATGTATCAGTCTATGTGTCCCTGACATTGTATATCTACATATGTAGCTGAGGGTGTGTGTATAGCACTGAGTATCCTCATGTGTATGTATGTGTAGCAGTGTGTATATAGGTGTGTGTTATGCATGTGTAGCTGTATGTCTGTAAGCATGTGTTTTTCTGTGTCTGGGAGTGGGTGGGAGAGTAGGTACTTGTGGTTTACGGTGTCTTGTTTGTTTATGGAGAGTTCATGTGTTTTGTGCAGCTGTGTAGGAAGGTGCAACTATGTGTGTGCTGTAACTCTCTGTGGAAAGGTGAGTGTAGAATATTGACTGTGGTTGACTATGTTTGAGGTGGCTCCATATCCAGCCTACCCAAACACAAACATTATAACTTTAAAGAAAAATAAAATGATGCTTCATATTAAAAATACTTTTGCATATATACACATATATATACACACACACACACACACACACACGTTTGGTGCTGTTGCCCTTGTTCTAGAGAGCATGTGAAGCTGCTCCCTAATGGTCTACTTGGACGAGCTGCTCGTCAGCACCTTCTATGGGTTCAGAATATTCTAAATGCTAACTTTGAAGGCAATGGAGCATTGTTTGTGATCTGCATCAAAATAGTACAGATTTGCAATTCCTTCCCTGTGAGCGCATGGCTTATAAGTAGATATTTAGATCTCCAGACAAGCCTGTGCAACAGCCAGTACACCCTCAACGGAGGTGTTCTAATAGTAGCACGGACCCTGATAAATGCTAGTTGCACATTAATTAATTAGCAACAATTTGTTAAAATGTCAAAATAATATGTACATGGTTCTGTGGCATGGTATAATACATTCAAAATTGTGGACAGTCAGTACAGTGAAGGGGTTAAAATAATGCAGCATTTTAGATAAGGACATTTGGGTTATCTATATGTAATTGTTATGGTCATTTGTACAAATTAAACAAAGAAACTCTACAAATGTTATTTTTTCAGAATGCAGCTGCAGCAAAAAAATATTTTTCTTCAACTTTAAAACCATTTTCCAACTACACTTTTACACAAGGTTGCGGTATCTTATAATTACATGACTGGATATACTATCATGAATTGCCAAGGTCTGTTGTTCTTATAAGCAAAGTCTGATTTGACTAACTGACCGATGTTCAGTTAAGAGATTACAGTAAATTTAATTTCAATTCACATTAATGGAATGGTGGATTTAACTTCATGGGTCACATCTCATCATAATCCCTTCCACTTTCAGCAGTGTATTGATTTATTTAGTTATATCCTCTGCTTGTGGGTTCATTTGAAAGTGTAAAAAGATAACTGTTTTCACAATGAGGTTCTACACTGTGATGATATTTACTTGAAAACTAATAGGGTCCAATTTTTGTCCACAGTTTCGTGTCTATTAGACCAGTCTGCAATAATTCCCTCTTCAGCACCTCTAGCCAATGTTATAACTATTTCAATCAATGGTATTTCTCTGTGCATTGTTTAGACCATATCAAAACATCTGTTGAATCTCAAGAAAAAAATAAAGTCTCTAGGGAATTTTCTGAGCATGCTTCCTTATATTGCTACAACCATATCTTCTTTAATGTCCTCCAAAATTGTGGCAAGGGATCCTCTTAATTTCCTCAGGAGTCCCTGTTGCCTTATTGTAGGCAGATAAAGATAGCATTATTCCTGCATAGTGCTAGTTGCTAAACCAGATAACCTTTTGGCCTCACTAAACATGTCACAAAGAAATATAGTGGGTATGAAGAGGACATCGTTATGTGTGTTTAGTATTTGCATTGAGCCTGATTCCTAACACCGACTAATGGATTGCTAATAGTGCATAATGGTTTCACTGTCATAATGAAGCCATAAAATAACTATCTGGCTGCACGCTTAATCGTAAAAAAATACTTTTCTTGATATGATGATAAGATGAAAATGTGGAAGGAACACTCCATTTGAAATCTTTCTGGTATATAAAATGTAGACTTACAAGAAAGTATGCCAGATTTTACATGCAAGCACGGTAGTGAATTTAATCTACTCTTACTCTTCCCATTTGATGTAGATTTTTACATAAACATAAATGTTTACACAAAATTCCACCATTGAAATGAAAGAAAAATCCTGGTAAATGTGTCTGTTATACCATAGGTACTTATGTGCAGTACTTTTTAAAGAATTGGTGGATTCAAGTCTGGAAGCTCCACAAAAGCTTCTAAGGAAATAATTGTTTGTTTTGGTAATTATAATTTTACCAAAATTAAAAAAATATTCTTTTATATCAATCAGATTAAAATGCACATGTGTAAGGAAGAGGCATGGCTCGCATTACTGTTAATAGACAGTAGTGAACCAGGAACATGCTCAAATAACTGTTCCAGGTTAATAAGCCAAAGAGAATGAGCCTTGCAGTTGTTTGACTGAAGTAAAGTATTCTAAGTGGTAGAGTGAGTATTTGATGAGGAAGGTTATTTTGATAGTACATAAAAGTGCCAATTTCAACAGAAATTGCCACTTTTGTAATGGAGGCAAAAACACCTAGGTTTTCTTCCTCTTCTGTTACCTCAGCTGTGCTGGCTTATACCTGCCCCCCAACACACTCAATGAATTGTACTAAAAGCATAGGAATACCGCAATTATGTACGAGTGTGCGATCATAGAGGCTTCTCAGTGAGTATCCTCTGATAGGAGTATTCCCTGGAGAAAACTGGGAGGGATTGCAAAAGCTGCAGACAACAGGTCTGCAGCTTTTGCAAGCTGCTTTTTCTTATACCTCCAAAGAAAACATGCAGAAACAAACATGCAAGTCTCATTTGTTGGTATATTGATTAAATTGTTAAAAACAAATTGAACAGGGTGTTCCTTTAAAGAGGGCAAAGTCAGGAGATAATGATACACTATGACAACAGCAGTTACAGTGCCTACAATGTCCCTTTAATGTTCAGGTAGCAGCTGGATATACAATAGAGATGGCATAATGGCAGTAAGCAACATGAGCTATGTCAGATGAAAAAGTATGAAAAGGATAGATGGATGAGATAGGTGAGATGAGATGAGATAGGTGAACCTGGAGAGATTATAAATAATTGTTATTAATGTTTAACCTTTATCTGATTATCTCACCTTTATAAGTAGATAATTGAATAAAACCCATAACTCTTAAAAGCTACAGTAAATATGTGTTCACATTGCAAAACTGACAAACTGGGATCGATCTCAGCAGTACTAATAATAGCATGTTTGGCAACCTCTGTTCATACACAGGGATGTACTTTGCACTTTAAAAACATTACAAAATCTACATAGGTAAGCATTATATTGCACGTCCCAGATTATACATCTTTGAAAAAAACTGCCTGCCTTGTCATTGCCTTAATAACCTTATTTAACATTATAGCTGTGGGTCTATTATATTTATTTACAATGAATGCTTTAAGTGTTATTTGGTACTCAGATGGATTAGCAATTAGAGACAAAGTGTTTTTTTTGTTTTGTTTGTAATGTACTATCTATATCTCTGGCACTGAACAGGTTACTAGCATAAATAAAAAAAATACTTCATACGTCTAATAGCAGATTTGCAAGCAATCTAATTTCAATAGCATTATTAACTAAACTACGAATAACCTCGTACTGAATGGGGAAAAAACATCTGGTACTATACAGGACATTCAAAATGTAGCAGGTGATGGCTATTTATTAAACTAGGGTGGGAGATCTAGACCTACTCAAACCTTAACCCAAAAGTGGTAGGTGGGGTCTCTAATTATAGTACAAGAGGAGGACTGGCAGACACATCTCAGGGATGATGTGGACTGGCAGACCACTTGTCTTTCGCCTAGTGGCACTAGGCTCAATAGGCCCCGCTCCTCCCACTCTAGTTCGGCAATTGGAATTTTGGTCAATCACCTTATCGGACCAAATTTGGACGAATTGCAGTTTAGACCGAAATGAATCTCCAAATCTAAAAGACAGGCAATTTAAAATTCTCAGAATGCATATGCTTCTCGGGCATATCATTTCAAGGACAACTAGACAATTGAGTTCTATTTTGTGTGATCAAAATATTAAAATACAGAAGAACAAACCTCATTAGCCAATTGCTATAAACAATAGTGGTATATTCTGTATACAAATCAAGAATCCAGATTTATTATATAGGCTCACATTTTGTTTACATTATTGTTACTTAATCAGATAGCTGATAGTAATTTTTTAACATGTCTAATCACCAAAAGCACAACAACCACTGCAGTTTATTGTGCTTGTTACAGGACAAGGCATGTGTGGTGTAATCCCTTTTTGCTAAGCAGTTTTTGAAAGGTTTAACAAGAAAGTATGATGTTTGACTTTTTTGAAGATCATAAGTCATCAAATATATTGTTGATAATTAACACAGTAAGCTGTTTGGTTAATTCCTTTTTTATTTCTTTAAAATTAATAACTATTCTAGTCTAAAATGCAGGTGTTTTACCGTAATATGCAAGATATCTGCAAATTGTGGCAGAAGTTTAAATAGTATTTTGGACTTCACATTCAAATCCCTGCAAGTCACAGAGCCAAGATGAAAAATATCTTTCATTGAAGACACACAGTTTCCATTTATTGGCAAATCCCAACTGTGTAAGTGGCAGCTAAGAGACTTAGATTAAAAAAACAGAGGAAAAAAAACCTTTTGACTTTGGCTGGCTGCACGGTGCCTGGAGTCATTTAGCTGTCATTGTTTAAAGACTTGTTTGACATCTGACTAGTTTAGGTATTTAGTGCCTAATGTGGGATAGTTGAAAGATTTCCTGTTAGGAGGAGCTATCTCTGAATATTTCTGTTTTACTGAAGAAAGGTCTACATACTCATCAACAGAATAATTATTTATTGAAATATACGTTGCCAAATATTTCATTTAATGGACTACTTTTAGTTTAGAGGCTTTTTTTTTAACTGTTTTTATATATTGTATGTGTGAAATTGTGTGTTATTTATTCTTATTTGTGTTCTGATTATGCTTTTATAAAAAAAAAAAAAAAAATGGAGCCAGCACAAACTAATAGTTTATTAAATTTTTTTAATGTTTTACTTTTTAGGATGGTTTATATTTTATTTTATTTAATACAATCAACCTTATTTTTCTTATTGCATTTAACTCCATATTGACCAATAATAATTGATACTCTCACACTCACAATATAAGGGAAATGTGGAATTTTCTGCTTTAAACATAAACAATTCACATTCAACTGGTTCCAATACTGCTAAGGCGAGAAGATTATCAAGCTCATTGGCCATAACACAACTACCCCAAACCTAGCAGAGGACCAGATGAATCTCAGTCATATTGTAACATGGCATCTAGTCTATAACAGGATGATCACCAACTTCTTCCTTTACTACAGGGGAAGATGCAGATCCTAATCTCAGGAAGGACAATGCAAAATAAATTTAATTGCAGTGCAGTTGTTTTATATGAATATATGAATATGTATAAACAACATATACACGTACCTTGGTGCAAAGTTTTCTGGTCACAGAAAAATAGTCGATGATTCAGTCTACATTTGAGATTTTTCAAGTGTATATACTGTATCTGTTAATGTGCTCCACAGCAGAGCCATTCTACATGCCATGCTTTGAATGCAGAGATGTAGTGTGGTGTGTCACACTGAGATTTATTGAAAGAACTCCACAGTAGGGGTATATTTGTGTGCAGAGTTAGTGGATATTTATCTCATACACTCCATTCTCTTAATTGTCTCATTCTGGACATTCCTTTTACCTGCTTGTTTTCCCACTGCCTATAACCCCCTTCCCCCACTCTCAGTTCATATCACTTTTATTCCACCTGCATCTCTGTCAATAGCACCCTTAACCTAAATGCACCCTTCTCCCTATACCCCATTCTGCCACATGATTCAATCTGCCCATACCCCACTTAATTCTCCTGAGTGTCTACGTCAATAGCTCACTCCTCCACACCACACAAACTTCCTTCTTTATTTGTGTACCTCTGTTACTACTACCATTACTCTACCAAACGTCCCATTCAGTGACCTTTGTCCCTCTGTCTATGACCGCCTTACCTCACCTTTGCTTATATCCCCCTTCCTCTACTTCTCTCACTACTTTCCTTCTACAGTCATTGGTGGCCAGTCCTGGAAGCAATTTTGCACTGTTAAAACTCTCTCAGAACCTGAGTGCCCTGTGCAGGTGGCAGAGATATAACATAACATTATTACCCTGCTCTCTATTGGCATTCACAGGACCTGCATGTAACCGAAGAGTCCTGGCAGAGTGTGATTGCTCTCAGGACTTTGACTGCATTGCCGGCTTGCTGCTTGAAATAAAATTGTATTAATATAGCGTGCAATTAAAGTCATATACAGGTACCTGGCTGGCCTTGCTTCTTGGGGAAAGCACCCAGGTGCCTCTCCTGGGTCCGTCCCTACTATAATATTTATCTGGGTGGTTCTAATCTAGTTTAAAAATATATATATAAAATAATCTAAAACTCACATTGTCCTAGCCCACTATTTCTGATTATCTTCCATCAGGCCAGCGGTTTAGATATTTGTTAGGCCAATTCACTGTTATGACTACCAGCCACCCCAAATTGCATAGGGTGTAGGAAACAGGGGCTATTCTATGGGAAGCATGGAGATCTATAGTCATTGATATTTCTGGGAAGGGCTATTCGCCAGACACTCTCCAGCTTTTGAATACTGTGATTCCCCTTTGGTTTAGTTTAACTGGAACCCATTAAAACCCCATTAAGTCCCCTTAAGGTTAATTTGGTGTCAGAAGTATGATTTGTGGATTTGAATATGTTTGTTTACAAATTAAGAAGGTATTTTGTCACACAAGGTTGATGTTTTATTATGTTTATATCAAGCTTTGGCTGTTTTTAACACCGATTAGACTTATGGAGGCCATTGAATCAGATATTGATGTCCCTCTCCCAAAGATAATAAAAATACACTTGTGGAGATATATAATATGTGATAAAAGATTTTATTAAATCATGTGCAATTTCTCTTTTATTATACCCAATAATATTAGTCAATAAATAGACTCCAGTGAAATCTGCACACCCTATTAAATCAATTGAAAAATATATTGGTTGCTAAAATAAATATGCAACCAATCGAGTACAGTTAGTGATGCCTTTTTATTTCAAACCATAAAATATTTTTCATACTTTTCCTAAGCTTCGTACATGAGAGCTATTTATGGAGGTTAGTATGAGAGCAAATGTAAAATTGATTTCAGCAAAGGAAAGGTTAGGGAAGGTTTGCTTGCTTTATAATCTGTGATTTAAAGTGAGTAAATAAGAGTTTATGTGCGGAAGAGGTAAAGTAGAGGGAAGCAAGGATGCCTTAATCCGGTGACAGAAGTGCTGGGGTACAAGGAAGTGAGTCTGGAGAGCTGGATGCCAGCACAAACCAGCTGTTTATTGGAGCACTGCAAATACACTAGATGAGATGCATAAAGGTTCTCCAAAGAAGACAACTTGGCCATCCTACAGATTAGACTTCTGCATTAAGTTTCAGGAGATTAATCAAGATTTTCGGTGATCTGCAATTCATCCAAAATTCCTAAAATTGAATTGATCAATGGATGAATCATTTAGTTCATTAAATATTCAGATTTTACTATTTCCCTGCTAAGAGAGCCACCAAATTAAAAAAAAAGGTAAGAACATTAGGTAAGAACATTTATTTTTTATAGGTCTATGGGGTCCAGTAAGGCAACATTATTTAGTAGACATGTCTTTATCCACAATGCCGCAGGTGGCAGCATGTCTGGCGACTGCTCATTGTAATTAAAAACTAGAGACTGTACAACTATTGCAACCAAGTCACTAATAAAACAAAAGAGGAAACCTGGATTGGGTCACCCCTCTCCATTCACCTGTTGGCATCAGGGGGGACGGGATTCTTAAAAGTAAATAATGGAGGGTAGACCGGTTACTATCCACCTCCTGTGGCCTGCGAGTGTGGGCTCTATAAAAAAATATGCTGTCATACTAATGTATACCCACCCCCCACTCACAGATGGTATGTGGGGAACTGTAAACATGTGGGATTTACTAATGTATATCCTAAAAAGAGTCCTAACCTCAACATCTGAGGAAAGGGATTTAGGGGTAATTATTTCTGATGACTTAAAGGTAGGCAGACAATGTAATAGAGCAGCAAGAAATGCTAGCAGAATGCTTGGTTGGTTTAGAGAAAGTTTAGAGAAGGTCTACTAAACGGGTTCATGGATTGCAGGTTAAAACTTACAAGGATAGGTTAAAGTATATTAACATGTATAGCTTGGAGGAAAGACGAGACAGGGGGGATATGATAGAAACATTTAAATACATAAAGAGAATCAACACAGTAAAGGAGGAGACTATATTTAAAAGAAGAAAAACTACCATAACAAGAGGGCATAGTCTTAAATTAGAGGGGTCAGGTTTAAAAATAATATCAGGAGGTATGACTTTACTGAGAGGGTAGTGAATGCATGGAATAGCATTCCAGCTGAAGTGGTAGAGGTTAACGCAGTGAAGGAGTTTAAGCATGCGTGGGATAGGCATAAGGCTATCCTAGGCTATAAGATAAGGCCAGGGACTAATTAAAGTATTTAGAAAATTGGGCAGACCAGATGGGCTGAATGGTTCTTATCTGCCGTCATATTCTATGTTTCTATGTTTCTAAGAGGTGGCAGAAAAAGGCAAGCACACCCTCTTTTCACATGTAATGCCCTAACACACAAAGCCCATAGATGGAGAGGAGGACAATAGCATGTCCGTCCCCTTTTGATTTTTAAATAACCCTCACATTATATTTGTCCTCCAGTGCCATGCAGTTATTTGTTAAATAACTCTTTCCACACATTCTATAATCAGAAACACAATATAACATTAACCAATGATATTGCACAGGCAAAACATTGTTTTTAACCTGCATTCATATGTTTGTTATATTGAAGCAAGACTCCATGTACCACAACAATACAGAGCTCTATTGCTTTTATAGTGCCAGGAATGCCTCCAATCCCCCAATGTGAGTGATCAAACTATTTGCTAATGGTTGGACATATTGCCTGAGGTCCTCAATGTGCCAGTACCTCACTCTATGAGAGCTGGAAGCTCTTTGTCTTAACTAGCCTCAGTGGTGCAGTGCTTAGCTCATTGGTTGAAAATGAACAGTTGATGCTGGTCTGCACTGCATGAATTTTTTGCTCACCAAAGTGGTAAAGAAATAGCATTTGGCAGATCCCAAATTATTTGAGTACTTACATTGGTAAAGCACCAGATAATTCATGGTACTATGTTTGTTCCTTTAAATAAATAGTAGGTCTACAGTATCTTGTGAAAAATATCTTCTATGTGCATTTACAGCATCTGCTATCAGTGTAACTATGTATAAAGGACAATGCCAAATGCTTGTCTCACCTTTAAAAAGTTAACAAAAACAACAAGATATGCCCACATCTACCAGCAGACAAATACAAATGATGGTGCCATTAGACAAATAACTTTCCTGTCAAAAAGGGTTTGGCCAAATATCATTAACCTTCTATCCACCTCCTCCTGAGCTTCATCTTTAAGAACCCCTGTTCAGTAAATGTGGATCTGGAAGGAGAGAAGGATAGCCAATTCACAGTCTTAGAGTCAACATCTCTTACTTTACCATCACTTCCACCCAGGGCCGGCGCATCCATAAGGCGGCACAGGCAGCCGCCTTAGGGCGGAACGGCTCTGGGGGCGCAATATTTCAGTGACCGGCAGGAGGGAAGCGCTCCCTCCTGCCAGGCCACCATCTCAACCCCCCGCGCACCAGTGCTGTGATCAGGCGCGGCGAGAGAGCTCTAACCTCTCTGCTCTGCTCCCTCGCGCGCTGTCTGCTGATGCTGCGGGAGCCAGAATATGACGTCATCAGTAGGCAGCCCGCGAGGGATCAGAGCGTGGAGATTAGAGCTCCCTCGCCACGCCTAATCACAGCACTGCCTCACGCCGCCCAGCAACCCCAGGGACCGATCCCTCATCCACACCAGCTCTCCAGGTAGGGAGGCTGGGTGGAAAATGTGTATTTATAAAATAATTAGTGAATGTATGTGATGTGTGTCTGTGAGTGACAGAGTGTGTGTGTCTGTGAGTGACTGAGCGTGTGTCTGTGAGTGACAAAGTGTGTGTGAGTGACAAAGTGTGTGTCTGTGTGTGTGTGTGTGTATGTGTGTGTGTGTGAGTGACAAAATGTGTGTGTCTGTGAGTGACATTGTGTGTGTCTATGAGTGACAGCGTGTGTGTCTGTGAGTGACTGAGTGTGTGTCTGTGTGAGTGAGTGCGTCTGTGTGTGTGAGTGAGTGCGTCTGTGTGTGTGTGTCTGTGAGTGATTGTATGAGTGTGTGTGCATGTGAGTGTATGAGTGTGTCTGTCAGTGTATGATGATTGTGTCAGTGTACGAGTGTGTGTCTGTCAAATCAGTGAGAGTATGTTTGTCATTGAGTCTGTGTGTGACTATCAGTGTGTCTGTCAATGAGTGTCAATCAGTGTGGGTCTGTCAGTGTCAATGAATGAGTGTGTGTCTGTCAGTGACGTCTGTGTGTTTGTCATTGAGTGTGTGACTGTCAGTGTGTACAGAGTGTAGCGGAGCAGAGCGCGGCACAGGAGCTTCTCCCTGTCAGTCCGGCCGGGTACAGAAAACTGAAGCTCCTTTAGGGGTTCTGCTCTGCTCGGCAATGCAACAATAGAGGTAGGAGGCACACCAGGAAGCGACCACTAAAGGGGTGTGGGGTGCACCAAGGGACAGGGAGGGAATGGGAGAGAAACACCAAGAGACAGGGAAAAGAGGGGGGAGAAGAAACCTAAGGGACAGGGAAGGGAAGGAACCACTAATGGTCAGGGAGGGGAGAGGGGCTGGTTAAGAGGCACATAGGTGAAGATGGGTTTTTTTTGGGGGGGGGGCGGAAAAATCCAAGCACCCAAAAGTACCCAAAAATCCAAGCACCGGCCCTGCTCCACCAGCATTATTAACTGCACCACTTACACCATTGAGTTATTCTTCTTCCCACCAGCACCACAGCCTGCAGCTATTCACAAGGCCATATACAGACTTGTACCATCTCCTATACTGTCTTCAGCCATGAGAGATTTGATACCCCATGGCTGGATATAATCTTGCATTTACCACTCTCCTTCAGAACTCCCATGTTGAAAAACACAAGCTCAATCAACAGCTCATACAAGTGCAGATGAGGACAACATGTGCAATTCATATGAATAATAGTGAAATTGGTTGAAGCTACAATGGCACACCAACTGTCTTGTCAGAACATAATGACTGACCAAGTGAGGAGGATGGGACATGTGACTAGCGTGTAATACCGCCATTGAGGGCCTATTATCAACTATATATGCAGGCACTGTCCAGAGACATGCAGCTGGAATGCATCTCTACCGTGACATAGCAAAATATAGTTCAACAGCCTCATAGGAGAACCCCCCACTTTGTACATAATTGTTGTAATTAAGGGGATACGTTTATAGATGTCATCCCCAGTTTTCTGTCAAATTGCTTTGGAAAGCTTTAGCAAAAAAAAACGAAAATTCAATACATGGCCTCTCTCCAGATAAAAATATATCAAATCATGCAAAGCAATGATGACTCAGAGTGCTGAGACCATTTTTGATAGAAAACGGAGATGGCATCCATCTACGCATTACGCAAAATCCCTAGTGAAATTAATCATGCTTCAACCTGATCTCCTAGTTTTGTTATCTTATTTACTTATCAGTTTATTATTTGGTGTTTTGCACTAGTAGTTTCCTATAGAGAGGTATTGTGACAATGTGACAAGCTTTCCATCTCATTATCCATTATTATTTATTAATACAGCCATGTCCTATTGCTAGTCCTTAGTGTTACTTTTCCCTTCCCTTGTTACTCTAGATCTCAGCAGAAAATTTTGTTCCTGGTTCCTGTCCCTGAGGTATGTCTGCCAGTTCCTATTCCTGAGGTCTGTCTGCCCCTGTTCTTAGATTGGCTAATGATGCCTTCTGCAACACAGGTGTTGAGCAAGTGGTCACCTTGGGGTGTAAGCACTTGAATCATGTGATTTCCTGTCCACCTACTACTCCATCTTGAATTTCACCACGTCCCCTTTAAAGGGGTAGATATATTACAAAATGTATTAGTTACATTTAGAATTAAAAATATTAGTTAACATTAAAGGGACACTATAGTAACCTGAACAACTACAGCTTAATGTAGTTGTTCAGGTGAGATCTATAGCTCCCTGCAGACAATCTAATGTAAACACTGTATTTTCAGAGAAAATGCAGTGTTTACATTGATAGGAATACCTCCAGTGGCCGTCACTCAGACGGCCACCAGAGGGACTTCCTATCATGTAGGACCCTAAAAAGGCCTTGTACACGTCAGACGTATTGAAATACGTCTGACGTGTGCAGGAGAGAGAAGGCACTGTGTGCGCGCCTTCTCTCTTCTGCCTGGCAGCAGAGGAGAGGGGGCGGGCAAAGACCACGAGCTGAGCTGTCAGTCAACTCAGCTCGCGGCCGCGCACACCGCATGCATGTGCGGTAGTGCGCTCAGGACTTCAGAGGGCGGCATGAATGCCACCCTCTGAAGTATGTGCGCATGTGCGGCGAAGCTGCGCATGCACACAAGGGAGCAATGATACTTCCAAATAGAAGCATCTGATTGCTCCCTGCTCGCGCCCACCTATTTTGTCATTTTGACGAAATAGGGGGCGCGGCTTCACGAGGCTCCCGGCGCTGGAACCAGGTGAGTAAAACAGGTTGGCTGGAGAGTCCCTTTAAGGGTGGCATCTAGTGATATATGTTAAGGGTAGTATTTAGGATTAGGATCTACATCAACATGGTATGGTATAGTTTCATTATTTCACTGACAAAAAAACTAAATCTTCAGTGAGCAGTTGTAAAAAAAAAAGGCATTGGGCATTGAAAAGAGGGGAACTGTAAAGGACAAGAAGGAGAGCAGGAGAGCATGGAACAGTGTGAATACAAATAAGGAGAACATGGAATTAAATGGAAAAGAAAAGGCAACTGAAAAGAGAAAGAGACAGAAGAAAAAAGAGGAAGAGAGAATGGAAAAATGAAAAAAGCGCGAGCACATAGAAAGGATATTGGGAACAATAGAAAAGAAGATGTAAAAAAGGTTGAGGGAGCAAATAAAAAATAAAAACAAGTGAAAGAGAAATGAGTTTAAAAAAATAGAATCATAATGTTAAATATCATTATACATTTAAAATGATTTACACATGCATGATAATTCAATATAACTGTTATCTAGTTTGAATTAGGCATTTAAACATGATAAAATTCTGTATTTTGCTACAAAAACAAAATACATAAATAAGACACATTCATTAATAAAACCACACATTCTTACTACATCCACACATCTGCCCCTAACCACTCACGATGGCCTTTAAACAGCAATGTAAAATGTAACAACTGTAAATGTGAGGGAATGACGAGGCCAATACGTTTGCCAAGCCTTGTTAAAAAGTAATTCAAATCACACCTGTTTTACTATATATCTTCCTCCACCCACATCACAGCGCAAACTCTGTTTTTCTTGAGGTTCCAGAAGTAATTTATAATTTTCTAAAAGGGAAGACTAATGTATTTTTATATATATATAGTTAAGAGTTTCTAGAACCAAAATACATTATGTCCTTTTTTAACTCTGTATTTCATTTCCTCATTTAAAAAACGGTAAGAAAACCCAACAAAATCCACTGAATTTGGACTTTTGGTAAAATGTTTACAGAATTTCATGTTTTATTAAAGTCCAAGTTTCCTACATTTAATATAGAATTTAGATATTTTCATAGTACATTTTTTTTTTTTCCGAAATACACCAAATTGCTACTAAATGATTTTGCACATTCGGGGCTATTTTCCAAATACTGTAATGATAAAAGTTATTTTAGTTAAACACAATATTATCTACATAACATAAATTGCCGGCGACATTAATATGACAACAATTGTTATATTACTTTACAAGCATACGTGGAAACAAATTACTCTTGTTTCACAACATAAGCAATAGATCAACAGCTTTATTCAATGTGCTGATGGAAACCTGAAAACTCTCTCCCAAATATTCAGCTATCTATTATTTTGTATACTTCAATAAAGAGGCCAACTCAACACATAATGAAAAAGAAGAGGCTCTTTCGCTTCTATTCATTTGCTGATCTGAAACCTGATCGCTGTAGTGACATTTTAACATGCTGTTATTTATGTGGGAATATGTTGAGTATGGGTAGATAAGGTAACACTATCAGATTTTGCTTTGTCTTGGCAAATGCAAGTGCAGTGCATACCTTTCCTTTATGTTTGTGTTTCCACTACTTTTGACTCGGGATATAAGGAAAAAAAATGTTTGCTCTGTAATTTCATCTTACCTGTGAACTAACTAGCACATTAAAAGTTGGTTTGCTAAAATGCATAATTTGGGGGATAGAAAAGCAAAATCGTTTAGCTACATGCTGAAGTATCAGTGAATCATTGTGAAAAGATGTAGAATATATTAGAACAATGAGGGACTGTTTTGAACATATCTTCTGATCTCTCTACAAACTAGCTTGATACCTAAAGCAAAAGAAGGTAATGTATGGCTCTAATTGCTTTGGAAAGGAAGCTATGTTCTGGAACTATTCTGAATTGAGGTATTGTGTGTGGCTTTTGTTGGATATCCATTAAAGGAATACTCAAGGGTCAATTTTACCTTCAATTTTTTTTAAATGCTTTATCTAAAAAATGTAAAAGAAAAATAAATGTAAAAAAAAAAAAAAACACTTTTCTTTTTCATACAAGACTGAACCCTCTCCCAGACAACAGCCTTGACTGGAAAGTCAACCAGTCCTAATTAATAAATACAGTCCTTTAAATAAAATAAACTATAAAATTACACTAAAGTGTAATTTGCCAGGATTTCAAAGAGAATTCAAAGAGAATTTAAATTTTTTATCTAACAGACAAATTGTAAAATATCAGATATATTTAAATTTCTTCTATTTTGGTCTAATATTTGATTTTGAATTCCCCTTGGATTTGTGGCAATTCAAACTTTAGTGAATAACTCTGAATGTGTCCAATAATTAAGAACAGAGATATAATCCGATTCTAAAATCCATTAGGACTGTACGGAAAAGGAAGCCACTTTAAGAAAATGATAACCACTCATCTCCATTTAGTTCAGCAGGTAGAATAAGAGGGTATACCGAAGACATTAAATGTCAATTATATCAATAAATTCAGGCCACTGTCTGCATAGACACGTTTAAAGAATGACTATAGTGTCAGGAAAACAAAGCGGTAGTCCCCCTCCCGTGGCGCTGAAGGGGTTAAAACCCCTTCAGCAGCTTACCTTAATCCAGTGCCGAAGCGCTAGTGACCTCCTCCCCCACCGACGTCAGCTCCCCCTACTGACGTCAGTCTCAATGCTTTCCTATGGACGCTCTGCGCGATAGAGGCAAAATTTGGAAGACAGCCACTAGAGGCTGGATTAACCCCAAATGTAAACATAGCAGTTTATCTGAAACTGCTATGTTTGCATCTGAAGGATTAAAACCTGAGGCACCTGGCACCCAGACCACTTAATTGAGCTGAACTGGTCTGGGTGACGATAGTATCCCTTTAACGATAATAAGCAATATTTGTACATAATATTTTACACTATCCTTCTTCCATCCTTGATTATTTGGTCTTATGCTTACCTGTAGCATAAAAGGCTTTGTAGTCTGGTTCATGCATGCTTACAAACATATTGCTCCAATTACATAATATCAATCAATTGAGAGTCCAGAATGTCCATTATTAAAATATACTTGTACTTATGTATTGTACCTTTTACTCTATAAAATTCTCCACCTAAGGTTTCCAATTTTCAAGTATTGGTGGTTCAATCTAATACTATTCTACACCTAGAACTCAGGGGCAAGCAAGGTTTTAGTGAAATAGTGGCAACATTTAGACAAAAATAGCTGGCTTGGACACGTTTCCATCTCAGTTATAGTAACCGCTTGATTATTTTAGCCTCAGTTTTGTATTTTGCATGGTTATTTGCTAAAGTGAGAATTTCAAATTGAAGGCCATAAATTCTGAAAGTCAACTATGCTTCAAGTCCAGCTACTCTAGACTAAAATTTGTAAATTTACTTTGAATTCACTTTTAAGTCTTTCTTTAGTCAATAACCCTCTTATTTAATTTACTGAAATTTAGTGAATATATAGTCAAACATTAGATATAGCTTTGGTGGAGAA
The DNA here is from genome assembly GCA_933207985.1 of Pelobates cultripes. Taxonomy (NCBI): domain Eukaryota; kingdom Metazoa; phylum Chordata; class Amphibia; order Anura; family Pelobatidae; genus Pelobates; species Pelobates cultripes. The sequence goes on from OW240915.1 coordinate 93,496,370, forward strand.
TTTCAGTAATTTTTGGCTCAAAATATACAGTTCCATTGCCCAATATTTAAAAGTAGATGTCTACTGAAAACTCTTCATACTCCTTTAGATTACTATTTATCATATATTTTATTCATCATAGAGTTACATACCCCAGTAACACTTACCTACACCAAATTACATCAATAATCCAAATATAATTTGTGTTATTCCAGCTATTTGTAAACAAGATGTGTAATAATATTTTGAATGATTGGTTAGTCAGCATTGCTCCCTTGTAAACGCTTAGCTTCTTAACTCTTTTACTAACAAGGCACTTTTTATTTGAAAAAATATTATTATAACATATATTTGAAACATGGGATGCATAGATTGCATTTAAATATAATAAAACAGCAATTTTGAGTGTAGATTCATTTTTGACATATATAACATTTATATATTTTTAAATGTACCCAGTGTTGGTCCGAATGACCGGCTCTGATGTCCACTTGGTAGTGTCTGATGAAGGTATTGACAGAGGACCAAGTGGCAGCTCTACAAATCAGCTCAGGAGAGACCTTGGCAGAGGAGGCCCAAGAGGAGGAAAGGGATCTCGTGGAATGAGATTTGAGTCAATGTGGGACTGGAGCTTTCAAGGCCTGGTAAGCTTGGATGATGGCTGATACAATCCATCTGCTAATGGTAGATTTAGGAGCCTGACTGCCCTTTCTACATTCGATATAAAGGACAAAGAAGCCTGGAGATGAAAGCCAAGGGGCGAATCTGTCAATGTAGATTCTGAGGCATCTCACCAAATCCAAGGAGGAAAGATCTCCATGTCATCACTATCTACTTGTGGAACTGGATGCAAAGCTGGGAGAACAATTTCCTCGTTAATATGAAAGGCGGAGGTGACCTTAGGCCGAAATTCTGGAATAGGACGAAGGACGACCCTGTCCTTATGGAAGACTGTGAAAGGCTCCTTAACCGACAGAGCGTGAAGTTCTGAGACCCTCCTGCCTGAGACCAAAGCCACCAGTAAGGCAGTTTTAATGGAGAGGAAATGGAAAGGCACTGAATCCAAAGGTTCAAAGGGGTGAGACTTTAGAGCTTGAAGAACCAGAGGCAAGTCCCATGGTGGAGTGAACGGCTTAATCGGAGGTCTGATTTATTACAGCTTTAAGAAACCTTCCTGTTCTTTCGTGTCTCAAACAAGTCCACTTGAGGAAGTCCCCATTTGTCCACTATCATTTGGAACCCATCATCCGACAAAGACCACTCTCACGGGTTGATTCTGGATCTGCTGAGGAAGTCTGCGATCTGATTCTGTTTCCCCGGAAGATGAATTGCTGTGAGGCCTATCAGGTGTTGTTGAGACCATGACATCAACTGATGCATAAACACCATCATCCTGCGGCTCCTGGTGCCACACTGATGGTTGATGTAGGCTACCACCGCAGCATTGTTTGACCGAATCTTCACCCAACGGTGACGGATTAGCGGAGAGAAATGTTTCAGGGCTTCGAGAACAGCAAAGAGTTCTAGGAGATTAGAAGGCAAGTTGTCTGCAGAAAACTTCCACTCCTCCTGCGCGAAGTCACGCTGACAATGGGCTCGAACAGAGCACCCAGGTATGTCATGGACTGACTCGGGCAGAGATGGCTCTTTCTGACATTGATCCTCCAACCGTGATGTTGTAGGAACTGAAAGCAAGCAGTTGCATGGGAGGACAAAGTATCCTTGTCATCCGCCACAATTAGGATGTCGTCCAGGTAATGGAAGATGGATATGCCCTGTTTTCTCAGTTCTGCGATGAGAACAACAAGCACTTTCGTGAAGGTTTTTGGATCCGTGCTGAGGAAATGAGCCTCCCTTACTGCGAACCTCATGTATTTCTGATGTGCCAGGGCTATAGGAATGTGGAAATAGGCATTCAACAAGTCTATTGACAACATCCATTGATTGGGAAAGACAGCCTTCACTATAGATTGAAGGGACTCCATCTTGAATCTGAGGATGTGTGTGACAGAACCATCTGTCTTTGAGATTATATTTCATCTTCCTCTGTTCGTCTGTTTATTCGGCTATTTCCTTGCCCGTACAGCCCCCTTGTTTCCCCACGTATTTACCGAACGGCTACCGATTACGCGACCACCGGGAGGCTGGCGTGTGCAGTCAATTGACCACCCAGTATCTACGGTTAACCGCAGCTTAATTGACAATTACTGGGTGGTCGCTGTTACACTTAGCCGCCACACGATGGCGGTGTTACGGAAGCCTCCCGGGTAGTCGGCGCTTGTCCTACCCAGCGGCAGAACACCAAAAGCGGATACTTTCTCTTCCAAGCCCCACTGAGCCTACGGGTCTCCAGCCCCGTTCGGCAACCGAACAACGGAGCATTCGGAACTTTTTAATGTTACAATGTATTCGGTGGAAAATACCCAGATAGCCTGCCATGGAGCATGTTCGTGGAATTAAAGACTTTGGCTCCATGGCGATTAAACTGTATTTGTGTGGTCTGAGTGCCATTCGCTTAATAATGTGCGCTCAGACCTGAGCTATCTGGGGATACGTTAAATGTATATATTTATTGTAACTTTTGTCACATAGGTGTATTTTAATAATAATTCCTATTCTAGTATCCCCACCTGCATAATGGCGATTTGCCTTTGCCCTGGGAGATAATTGAATTACTTCTCAATTATCTCCAGGGCAGAGGGAAGGAAGCCAGGAAGCATTGTGGGAATATATTGTGACTGTATGTCCTAAATTGATACCTGTCTGTCCTTGGATACAGTCTCCCATTTGGTCCTCTAGGGGAGTGTCCACCAAGTGGGAGACCTGCATAAATACGGGCGGGTAGCCCACAGTAAAGCCAGTTCTTGTTTTACCCTCAATGCAGAGCTTGGTCTCGTTATTGGGGGGGGATTTACTACACACGGTTAGCGACTGATTGCTGGAAACGTAAGCCGTTTGGAGATTATATCCGTTCGGCTGTTAGCTGCGATTCGTGGGTCTACTGTTCGGGAGTTTGGAAGGCTATCACGGATGCAGTTCGGGAGATTGGCGTATTCCCCTGACTTCAGTTCGTGCGTTTGAAGTCTACACGAAGTGAACCTGCATTACTAAAGAGGGGCTAGCTCAACTAAGCGGCGGTTTCGCTCCTCTGTGCCAAGAGTGTCTTAACAATGTGCAAGTATCGATTCAGTCTGTGTAAATTTAGGATGGGTCTCCACCCTCCCAAGGACTCTTCGGTCAGAAATAGATGTGAATAGAAGCCGTGAGTCCTTTCTGACTCCGGGACTGGTACTTTTTGTAGCGACGAAGCGAAGACCTGGAGAGCAAGCCTTTTTACTTTGTCTCCCGGCCACTTTGTGATTTGGAAGGAACTGGAAGGAGGGTGTCTGCAAAATTCCAAAAGATATCCCCTTCTGATGATATCCAGAACCCAGTTGTCACTTACGGATTCCTCCCATGCCACACGGAATTGGAGCAAGTGAGCTCCAACACCGCCTGACAGGGAGATAAGCCCGTCACAGATTCCTGGCGTTTTTAGGGGATGCGGAACCTCAGGACTTGCCACCTCTAGCACCATGTTGACCGCTCCTCCAGGATTCATTTCTCCAATATTTCTTACCCGGTCTATAGGATCTGCTATCACAAAATGGGTAGTAATCCCTTTTTGCAAGAAAGGAACATTTGGGCCTGTTGTCTTGGGGCAGAAAGGCCTTTTTACCTTAGGCTGCTCGTTTAATACAATCATCCAGATTCTTGCCGAATAACATGTCGTCATGAAAAGAAAGGGAGCACAAGCGGTCTTTGGAGGAAGCATCAGCAGACCATGATCTGAGCCATAGCGCTCTCCTGGCCATATTTCTGGCAAGTTCAGATCTTTTAGGTTGTCCAGTATGGAGGGACGGCTCCTGCGGTTCTTAATATCCTCCTCCAAATTCTCCATCCAAACCTTAAGCGCCCTGGATACTGACATAAGGGTCACCGCTGGGTGCAGGCCAGTACCTGAAGCCACATATGCTTTGGAAAGACTGAAGTCCATCTTTCTGTTCATAGGGTCTATGAACCCGCATCATCAGCAGGTAAAGTGGTACGTTTGGCCAATCTAACCACGGCCGTATCTACCTTGGGAGCGGAATCCCACACTTCAGCATCAGCGACCTCAATAGGATACAGTCTGGAAAATCTTCCTTTTGTGGAGGATTTTCTGCCTGATCTGGACCATTCCTCCTTGATGAAGTCTTTTGTAGTCTCGTGTATCAGTGATCTGCACCCTTTTAAATGCTAGATAAAACAAACCTGAAAAAACATGGCTTACCTATAAGACTTAGGTTGCAACCTTTTGTTTGGTGGGGAAGAATCAGAATTAGAGGAATTTGAGAATTCCATATCCATCTGTAGAACCAAATGCAAGAAAGAATCTCAAATCGAAATTCAGAACAAGTTGAAGGATACCACTTTAAAAAATAAAAAGACATTTACCTTAGTGAAAAGCAGATGAAACGAAAATCAAGCAGGAGATAGAAGGAAGCAATGCAGCATTCACCACGAGTGTGAGAACCTGGGGGCTGTTAAATAGGCATCTGACGTCACACACAGAGCTTTCACCTGTGTGAATCAGACGAACAAACAGACGAACAAGCCATTAGTGTGAACAAACGAACATTCACCAGAATTCATGTGAACGGCCAAAATTCATGCGAACGGCAAAATTTCAGGCAAACGGCTAAAAGCACTATTGGACACAAAACCAATAAGCAAACCATACGAACGCATTTGCATTCGAAAAAACAAACGCCAAGTGAAAATGAAAGAAACCACAGGGACTTACCCCTTCAGAAGGACGGCGGGAAAGGCAGAGGGAAGTTGGAAACAGGGAGAAGTCCAGACCAGCAAGGTACATGTCCAGGTCCATATTCACCTGCCCACTGCTACCCCGAGGGTCACTGCAGCATTAGGGAACCAGGCATAATAGCTTGCTACCCCATGGGTTACAGCAAGTACCAGACCCCCGGTCACTAAAAGGGTGTTCTCCAGGGGATCACCTTTGGGCAGGGCCATGTAACTGGACACTTCCCAAGGGAGAGAGGCTGAACTCCCAAGGGGCCAGGGGAACAAATCCCCAGGTAAGCCATAAAAGAAAAATAATAGTTAGGAAATAGGAAAAAACACATGTCCTGAGAGAGGAGGGGATAGGAGGAGGTACTTATACATTTATTTTAATTAGTTCCTGTCTAACTAGGGATAGGGAGGAGCTACCCATCATTGTACTGCCATGGATGTGGCCAGGAAAAACAAATGTAGGTATGAACATAACATATAATAGGTATCACACTCACATTTCCTTGAGCCTGTTAACTGGCTCAGGTAGTATAGCCTTGGTGTGATAAGGGATTTCCACAGGGTTGTATAGATGTCCTCATACTGGACTTGAAAACTTTATTGGTGAAAAGCCCAAAGTTATATATAGGGGAAAAAAAACATTTAAAAAATGTCCTAACTAAAAGCCACATTTCGAGAAAAGAGAATCAAGACAGGGACCTTCTTGGTAAAGAATTAAAAGGTTTCTTCAATTGTGGCCAATGCAGAGGCTGTAAAGGTAAAAAAGTAAAAAAAAATAAAAAAAACGATATTTATTTCAAACGTGACAAAGAAGGAATTTACTATAAAGGAATTCATCATGTGCAACACTAATAATGTGATTTATCTTTTAACCTGTGAATGTGGTCTCCAGTATATTGGCAAAACCACAAGACCTTTAAAAATTAGAATAAATGAACATCTAAGGAATATCCAAAAAGGGGTCCTGAATCATTCAGTCTCTGCTCACTTTTCTAAATGCCACAACTGTGATTTGAAAAAAAATTCAAACCTGTGATTTTATTTTGAGATTGTGAGGTAGGTATCAAGGTGAAATGTGCTTTTTTTTTTGCAGATTCCAGGATGTAAAGTGAATGTTCAACTTTCTTGAGCATGGCAACCTTATATTTAGTATTTTGACTGTGCAAAGTATTTTCATTTTTAAATGTTTCTTTTACTTTATTTTTATATTTGCACAAAATGCAGTAAACAAATGTTAAAAAATTTATCATATAGGCAATAACAACATATGAACAGTATATACACTGCTCAAAAAAATAAAGGGAACACTTAAACAACACAATGTAACTCCAAGTCAATCACACTTCTGTGAAATCAAACCGTCCACTTAGGAAGCAACACTGAGTGACAATCAATTTCACATGCTGTTGTGCAAATGGGATAGACAACAAGTGGAAATTATAGGCAATTAGCAAGACACCCCCAATAAAGGAGTGGTTCTGCAGGTGGTGACCACAGTCCACTTCTCAGTTCCTATGCTTCCTGGCTGATGTTTTGGTAACTTTTGAATGCTGGCGGTTCTTTCACTCTAATGGTAGCATGAGACGGAGTCTACAACTCACACAAGTAGCTCAGGTAGTGCAGCTTGTCCAGGATGGCACATCAATGCGAGCTGTGGCAAGAAGGTTTGCCCCTGTCTGTCAGCGTAGTGTCCAGAGCATGGAGGCACTACCAGGAGACAGGCCAGTACTTTAGGAAACGTGGAGGAGGCCATAGGAGGGCAACAACCCAGCAGGAGGACTGCTACCTCCGCCTTTGTGCAAGGAGGAACAGGAGAAGCACTGCCAGAACGCTGCAAAATGACCTCCAGCAGGCCACAATTGTGCATGTGTCTGCTCAAACGGTCAGAAACAGACTCCATGAGGGTGGTATGAGGGCCCAACGTCGCCAGGTGGGGGTTTTGCTTACAGCCCAACACCGTGCAGGACGTTTGGCATTTGCCAGAGAACACCGAGATTGGCAAATTCGCCACTGGTGCCCTGTGCTCTTCACAGATGAAAGCAGGTTCACACTGAGCACATGTGACAGATGTGACAGAGTCTGGAGACGCCGTGGAGAACATTCTGCTGCCTGCAACATCCTTCAGCATGACCAGTTTTGGCAGTGGGTCAGTAATGGTGTGGGGTGTCATTTCTTTGGGGGGCCGCACAGCCCTCCATATGCTCGCCAGAGGTAGCCTGACTGCCATTAGGTACCGAGAGGAGATCCTCAGATCCCTTGTGAGACCATATGCTGGCGCGGTTGGCCCTGGGTTCCTCCTAAGCAAGACAATGCTAGACCTCATGTGGCTGCAGTGTGTCAGCAGTTCCTGCAAGACGAAGGCATTGATGCTATGGACTGGCCCGCCCGTTCCCCAGACCTGAATCCAATTGAGCACATCTGGGACATCATTTCTCGCTCCATCCACCAATGTCACGTTGCACCACAGACTTCCAGGAGTTGGCAGATGCTTTAGTCCAGGTCTGGGAGGAGATCCCTCAGGAGACCATCCGCCACCTCATCAGAAGCATGCACAGGTGTTGTAGGGAGGTCATACAGGCTCGTGGAGGCCACACACACTACTGAGCCTCATTTTGCCTTGTTTTAGGACATTACGTCAAAGTTGGATCACTGCCATCTGAAAGACAGACCACAAATCAAGAATGTGCATGGTGCAGTGGAGACATTCTTCATGTGGCTCTCAACCTTGATGTAAGGGGTCTAGCAAGGTGATCTTCACATAGCGACATGCTGTGAAGTGTGGTAGGGATTCAGATCGGCAGCTTGAATGCATTGATTAAGTCTAATCCAAATTTGTTCAAACAGCAGATCAAAAGGCTGCAGAAAGTGAACTGTTAGATGTTCCTTCTTGAGTTGACAATCATCTTGTCCTATTAGGCCATACTGCATCCATGTGCTTTAGTACTAGAAAGACTCAAAAGGGGTGATTTTCCAAGAAGGGGACAAGAATAACCCCCTCCAGTCCAGAGGGGTAAATCAATAGCTCAGACAGTTATTTTCTGGAAATACAGAGCTGCAGAATCATCCACTCATCATGGCCACCAATCCCTCCCCATAAATTCTCATATATAGTTTATTGCTGCCATTGGCTCATTTAAATCCAATTTCATCGTATTGGTATAAACATGACACATTTAATTTATTTTTGTCACATATACAATGCAGTGTATGTAAAGCACATTAATATCAAAGGTTTTCAATGGCATTTCAACAGTTATACAACACAAGTTGAGTTCATTTTACTTGACTTTTAAAACAATAAAAAACTACAATGTAAAATACTTTAAATAATAAAAAGATCATAAATGATGAAGTATATATGTGTCCGTGTGAGAAGAAAAAATAAATACATTTTTGTAACTTGCCAGTCTGTTCCCCAGTGAGTTGTGGGGCCTTAAAAACATTTTATAAAAAACATTTCTTACTCAGTTGATTTGGGTATTTCATGCACCCTGACAGTTAGGCTCTCAATTCACCACATCTTGCGGTTTAGTAAAAAGATAGCTACATTTTTGAGAGACACTTCCTCCCTTTTCAATTCTTGTATGACACTGACCAAAAATCAAACTAAACACGGTTACTTGAGAAGGATGCGTAAACTGGAGTGAAACAAAGGAAGTGTCATATTAAGTTTTGGTAATACGAGAATGAATCCCAGGTCTTTATTCAGTCCCAAGTTCATGGTGTTGAAATATTTAATCATCCTAATTTCAGATGTTTTTCTTTCTCAGTTATCTTTGAATCTCTGGTTGATCCTTACTTTTAAGATAATGGATGGAGAGTTTTTTTTCTAGGTGAAGTTATGGTAAGAAAGAATACAGTGATAATTGCTTTATTCATGATACTTTAAAGATAGATTTTTGCCTCATTAACTTTCGCACACAATCAATAAATAAATGTTTTGCATATGCATAATTCTGTACAATAAGCCTGCCTCCTTAGCCATGTCCCCTGCCATGTCCCCTGCCATGCCAAAAATACTTCCTTGCCATATGTATAAACACAGTCTCCTCAACAGCAATGAATGAGCTGCTTTTAACTTACAACCTGACTGCAGACAGTCAGACAAGCTATAAATGGGTAGTGAGGCCCTTATGTATGTAATTTGGGTGTCCTCTCCTCCTAATGTAGGTTGCTTACCTCTTGTGTCACTTTACTCCACTCTACAATATTTGGAGATGTTCAATAATTTGATAAAATATACTATATGTATATTCTATTTACACAGCTTTCCTGGAAGATCCATTGAATGGCCAAATTTTCAGGAATTCTTTCTTCACAGATACATTGTGTCTTTAATTTGTTTTTGAGTATCAGAGGTTGCCCAAATGCTAGAGCTCATGATTTGGGTAATATGATAAACATAGCATTATCTATTACTACTGGCTGTAAGTGCTTTATTATTTTTTAAATAGTGTAATGATTGCGGTTGTTTCCATGACTCATACTACTATAGATGACCTCAAAGTAACTGCCATAAGATAGTATTCTTGCAGACCATTTCTGCTCAGAAGAACAAATGATCACAATTGAGCACACTTGGGCTAGGCCAATTGTGCAGAAGATAGCTTCAAAGGTATTGAGAATACCGGTTACACTCCAAGAAACCCATGCTAGAATGCTATCACTCTAACAGCAGAGGAGCTCTTTAGGGAAGACTAATCTTTTTTTATTTTTAAACATAAACTTAATTTGTTTAATAAACATAAGGCGATAACAGAAAAAAGAAAAACAGGCGAATAAAGGAAAATAATCATACTTGACTTATGTGTATTGGCCTATTGCCCACTTCCATTTAGAGATTAGGAGATAATGCAATTTTTTTGGAGAATAAATTGAAACCTTATTATCTTTCACTATCTATTTGTTGTAATCAGTGAGCATAACTGAGAACCACGGATCCATTACCATTTTATACAGGCATACATACTTTCCGTTCACTGTGCATCTATGTTTTGAATCCAGCTTGTTTATCCGTAATCAGGTATGTTTCTTTCATTCAGTAACGTGTTGATTGTGCTATGCGGAGACAACAAGCGGCACTTTATTTAGCAGACATCAATCACTTATTAGCCCATTTGTCATGTCTTTGCATCTATTATTTTACATGTCGGTACATGGTTTAGATTATATTACTTTATTGACTAGGTCAGGTATATTAGAGCATGCGGGTTCCTCTATATTAGAGTCTTCAGCCCAAAAAATGAATTAGCCAATAACACGTGTAACATGTGACCTTAGTAACACATACACCTAATTTACAAACAGGTCAGATCCTCATGTCCCCAAAACCAACTTTACACATATAATGTGTTTAAGGAAAGGAAATAGTAGGACCAGAATGTTTTGTTTTTTTAATTAATATAACATATCACCATGCTCCTTTTGTCATAAATATATTATACAATTTTTACCCAAATATAGAAAACTAAATACAGTTTTAAAACTATGTCTGTTTATTTATTTATTATTATTTATAACCAGGAATTTGGAATTGCATGTTTTAGACTATTATAGCCATGTGGACATTTTTATTCATTTTATTTTTTTTTCATAAAATTTGTAGGACCATTGTTGAATATTTCCTACAACTATATCTGAGTTTAAACTGTAGATTGATGATTTGTAATAATTAAGACATCAGTTGTATTTATTCTGGTATTAGTCAGTTAACTTACTGCATACTGTTATATAGCCTGTACAGTATCCGTTCCAGTCCTCTGAAGTGCCATCTTGAATAATGATCTGAAATAATACACTTAGTGATCCAATTTTAATAACATTCACGGAAAACCTGCTTTGCCTGTCAAACGTAGACATTATTTTAAACAAGACACAAATGGTATTTAAATCAGATGATTTTTTTCCTGCATTTACGTTCTGATTTTGGCCATTTTTATTTTTTTACAAAATAAAATTTTGTGCATTTACTTTATACTATAAGACTAAATGTACACAAAATGAAACACTTCAGTTTTGCAAATTAGACTCCAACCAAACACTTTTTATAAGCATATGTACTGCTAAACTAATCAATTTGAAGGACCCCATAATCCTCTCCTTGCCGCAATGCTTGCTGTCTTAAATAAAATCTCTTTAAATAAGCACTTGTGGCATCTTATAATTTCCATTAGGCTGTTCAGGAATGAGTCTTAAATGGAAACGTTTTCTGTAAAAAAAATTTTAATATTTTCCAGTACTAATAATCTTAATGTTCAGTATACAGGGAACCATTAATTACTACTTTCTACTGCTATAGGTTAAAATATACTACACACATACATATATATATATATATATATATTTATTTTTTTTTATTATTATTATTTTTTTTTTATTATTTTTTTTTTTTTATTATTATAACACATTTGTATATTTAGACAAACCCAATAGGTTAAATATGAAAAATAGTAAATGGTTATTTTTAAACTGGGTGAACTTTAATGAAGACTGATTTACAGAATCCAGTATTTAATTTTTTTTATAAATACAGTATAACCTTTAGTCTGTTAATATCTATGTTAGTAGATGGGAAATATTTATTTTTACAGTGAGTATGCCAAGGATATGTCTAGACTTTAATAAGATTGACTAGGGGAAATAATTACATTTACATGGCTGTGATATTACTTACAGTGCAATGGGTTATTCACTAAACTCAGAATTTTTGCAAATTAAATCTGAATGATAAAATTCGGCAAAAAAAATTGTTGTGACTATGAGTTGGAGAATTTGTTCCTTTACATTTTACATTTGGATTTAGTGAATAGCCATAACAGTTTTTGTTTATCTGCTGTTTGTTCCAAAGTATTCATTGAACATAAAGTACAGTGCCACCATAACGTGATGTGTGATATCTCAGTAGCTAAAACTCCACCTAAGATATCTATAAACATATGCAGGGTTAAATGTCCGTATCAGAACAGTGCAAAGTATGGGCTTGTTTATGTTTACAACCTTGTCACTATTATGGCCAACTTTTACTCACTAAAATGCCTGTTGTTACTCTTAGTTGGAAGCGGACGGTCAACGGCTACAAAATTTTAACAGTACAAACAAATGGCTGTTGTAAATTGTGAACACTTATGACAGTTATTTGCAAAAAAGGATGTAAACGAGCCACAAGCCTTTTATCAAGATCATTAAAATATCTTAAAAACAGACATTTTTAAAATTTAACAAAACTAAATATGTAATCGCAAGTAAGTTAAGATTATTATGTATATTGTTAAAACTAATAATACCGAAGTAGCTTTATATTCAGCATCGATTTGTTTTCTGTACACAAAATCTTTTATACCTAAGGCTATATCTGTCATGCCTCTTGCATATGTTTTGAAGATATCGATCACATTATAGGTTATGTGAACAAAAATCTAAAGTTAAAATTAGAACTACACAGATAAGTCCTTGTTTACTTATCAAACAGTGCATTGTCCTGAATTTAAGTACATTCTGTTGGAACTCCCCTATAAAATTAACCTTTATATATAAAGGATATCATTTATATGAGAAGTTGTGTGTTATCATTCAGGAATAGTTTATTTTTTTCTGAAGTTTTGAGTTCTTTCACTAAACCTTGAGCTACTCCAAGTTCAATAGCAAACAAAATAATAATTGTGTGTTCACTTTACATTTTAATTAGACTTTAAATTTCACATGCCAAGAAATATATATCATTCAGTAGATACAACTATTACGAACTGTGGATTTAGATTGCTGCTGTTTTATGGTCAAAGAGTACTTATCAGAAGCATACTCTACAAGTATAACAGACATCTAAAACCTCCCTTTAGATTGTAAGCTTGTTTGGACATGGTCTTCATCTATTGTTTCCATATGTCATACACATTTTGTCTGAATAAAATGTTTTTCTTGTTCACATATTGTACAGTGCTGTGGAATATGTTGGTGCTGTATAAATAATTATAAACATGCTATGAAAAGTCTGGCTGCACCAAATCATCAGTTTTTTTTTATCCTAAGCCTTACTTTCTATGCTATTGAGGACTTCTTTCTAGACGTATACACAGTAAAAAAAATAATTAGGGCCGACAGAATAGATTCAATCGTAAAGAAAAAAATAGATTTTTGGATAATTTGGGTTTTGTCCATGGGGTGCTACGGTTCAAAAGAATATTGACCATGCAATCTTTACAGGAAAAACAACCTCAATGGTGTGAAAATGGACCTATTAAAGTACTGCAAAATATATACATAATATAAATATACTGTACATTCCTGCTCCATTTGGTTTACAGTTTAAGTGGGAAGATTTTTTTTACTGCTGCTCTGTATTTTCCCTCTGTTGGCCACTTTTCATTTGACCACTGGATAAAATCAAAATTTAGTGGCTGACCACTAACCATCAATGATCTTTTTTCCCTTCACTCGTCTTTATTTTTTGGCACCACATACAGAACTAAAAATCATGAAACAAACAAAACAGCTTGTCCATACCTCGTTTGGTTAGTTTCCTTATTCAATCATATGGCAATTTGGAGTTAATGAAATGAGATGAATCGCCTATGACCCCAAATTCGGACAAATACCAATTTGATTGAACCCATATGTACCAGTGTGCCTCATTCCCTTTTTTGTTCCCTGATAAAGTTTGACTGGTGGTAGGGATGTTTGCACAACACCCTGTTGACCTTTAATGCATATTCTCAGCTGATTCTCATTTTGCAATATCTCTCATCCAATTCTGGGTTAGGTAACCCTCCTGAAAAAGATCACCCTAAGCACCATACAACACTATGATTGCAAAAATAATGGTGCATACCCTGTTCCTTATCACCTTGTCAGAGTGGCTTATAATGCAGCGATTAGCAATATTATTTAATTGATCAATTGTTCCCTTGATAATATTTAACAAAGAAATGTTATTTCTGTTCTGATCCATTCAACTTTCACCTCTATATCCATTCAATAACTTTGTCTGCAGAGATCCCAAGCCATGGCTGCTCAGTCAACTGCTCAGGAGGTCACTTTATACAGCTAATTTTGTATAACTGTGAACTGGACTGTGACTAAGCTGATATCAGCTTATTCGGAAGATCAACTCTTCTTATATGTTGAGCGCATCTGTGGCTGATGGCTAAATTATGTATCTCACAAACCTTTCCTTGGCAGGGGTTTATGGGATATGTAAAACATGCAGACTATAATTAGATGTTCTTGATCATTGAAGAATCTTCTATGTCTGGGAGGGAAATGACTATTGCTAAAAAAAGTTGCATAATAGAATCCTTGTTTATTTTCTGCAGCTCAAAAGACCTACAGTCCTAAATTTCCCTACTAGTTGAGGCTCATCCATGGTGGAGCAGTGCCCCACCATGTAAAATAGCAACAAGTCATTAATTGATTCATAACATCTGAGCCACACATCCTACAAGATGGACATCCAAGCAGAGGAGCTGTTAGATGATCAAAGAAAAACAGGGGTTTCAGTCCAAGGGTACATTTAATAGCACCTAAAACCATCCCAATACCATGCCCTAAGTCCATCACTTATGCCTTATGTGTTCTATAGATCACATTGTGGCACCAAATATTTGATTGAATTCAGATTATTACATGAACTTCATAGAAAACCTGCACACATAGCAAAACCACACTGTGATGTACAGTATATTTAATGTGGTTCATGGACAAGTGGCAAGTAAAAAACTGATATAATCAGAGGAGTTCTTTTTCTCTCAGCTCAACAAGGCTAACAATGAAATTATGCCAAGGCTAAACCTGGGAATTTTCAGGAGAAATAGTTTCCATTCGTTTTTCAAGTCACACATTTTGCTTCCAACCACTTTCAATCAACTGATGCTGATCACATTCTTAATAAGTATTAGTGCATTTGTACTCAACCAAATTCCCTAGCTTACTACATTTCACTCTATAATATGCAGTGGTGTATTTTGGAACTCCCTCAGATAGAGCTAAGATTGGTTACCTAATGAACCAACATAAAGGTAAAGCCTTAGCTTGGGCCACTCTGTTATGGGAGAGTGACAGGAGTATTGCACATAATTACCAGGAATTCCTTGCGGAATTTAAATTAACATTCAAACCATTAGGCAGAGAGAATTACGCCTCCACTGCCCTAATGCATATCAGACAAGGGAACCGGTCTATCTCAGATTATGCCATAGGATTTCGCACCTTGGCTTCTGAGGTAGACTGGACTAATAGCGGGTTAATCTCTGCATTTAAATAAGGATTAACCGAAGCAATTCTGGACAAGATTGCCGCCAAAGATCTACTTTAAAAAAATGAGTTTATCACATTTGTCATGCAAATTGACAATAGGCTTAGAACCAGGGAAACTACCAGAAATAGAACCAGACGTATGGCTATGTCATTAGCACTTTATTTCTCCAGAACTATTGTTCATGACCTCCCTGTACAGTCCAAACCTGAACCTATGCAGTTGGGGGTCACTAGACTGTCAGAGGCAGAAAGACAATATAGGAGAAAAGAGGGTCTATGCCTATACTGCGGTAGAAAAGGACATATGAGGAGTGCTTGTCCCATTCGTCCGGAGAACCTCCACACCTGAGAACCTTAAGTGGACAGGTCTTAGGTGTGATGGATATGTCCTCTGGGAATAACAAAAATAGATCCTTCCTTGATATTATGGTCAAATGTAACATAAAGAACTTTTCATGGAAAGCCCTGATGGACGGCATTTAGCACTTTGAGTACCTTGTGATGCCCTTCGGGTTGTGCAATGCTCCGGCCGTATTCCAGGACTTTATTAATGATGTACTCAGGGACATCATTTGTCCTAGTATATCTGGATGATATCCTTATTTATTCCCCTAAACTTCAGACTCACCACAAACAGGTCAAACAAATATTGCAGACTTTCCTTAAAGATCAACTTTATTATAAACTGGAAAAATGCATCTTTGATCAGAATGAAGTACAGTTTTTAGAGTATAACATTTCTGCCTCTGGGTTTCAGATGGACCCTCATAAACTAGAGGCTGTTCTACATTGGCCATTGCCCTATGGACTAAAAGCCATTCAAAGGTTTATTGGGTTTGCCAATTATTACAGGAGACTTATCAAAGGATTCTCTTCTGTGATAGCCCCCATCACCAATATGACATGCAAGAGGCTAGCAGTACGATATGGTCTAAGGAGGCTAGAGAAGCTTTTGAACTTCTCAAACAAAGATTTGCTTCTGCTGACATATTGATACATCCCGACACCAGAAAACCCTTCATACTGGAGGTTGATGCCTCTGAAACTGGGGTAGGAGCTGTTCTCTCTCAGAGGGAGAGTCAGGATTCACCTTTGCATCCATGTGGATACTTCTCTAGAAAGTTTTCTCCTGCTGAGCGTAATTATGATATTGGCAACAGAGAATGGAAAAGAGTGGCGACATCTTTTAGAGGGTTCCAAGGATCCCCTTTTGATCATTATTGACCACAAGAATTTGTCTTATATAGGGGATGCTAAACGGCTAGCTTCTCGCTTTAACTTTCTCAGAACTTACAGATCTGGTCCCAAAAATGCAGACGCCTTATCTAGACAGTTTGATACTGAGTCTATACAGGAACAAGAGTCATCCCCTATTATTCCACCTGAATGTATCATCGCTTCCACTGTCCTTTCCTTGTCCTCTCCTTTGCTTGGTGATATCATGGAGGCTCAGTCTCAGGCGCCATGCAATATACAACTGGATAAATCATTTGTTCCATTGGGTGAAAGGGAAAATGTCATGAGGGTGTTCCACAACAACGTGACTGCTGGACACCCGGGCATTAATAAATCTATATCCGTGATCATGAGATCATTTTGGTGGGATTCTCTCAGCAAAGATGTTAAAGAATATGTGCAGGCATGTTCTGTTTGTGCAGTTTCTAAAGGTACCTCATAAGCTTCCATGTGGATTGCTGCATCCGCTTCCCATACCCAATATTCCATGGTCCCACTTGTCCATGGATTTCATCACGGAACTTCCTAGTTCTAATGGCTATACCACCATCCTTATGGTGGTTGACCGCTCATTTTGTTCCACTCAAAAAATTGCCATCCTCTCAACACCTGGTTCTTAGTTGTATCTGTGAAATTGTCCGACTACATGGCATTCCTCACAATATTGTATCTGACAGAGGTTCTCAGTTTGTGTCTCGGTTTTGGAGGGCTTTCAATGAACAGTTGGGCATTGAAATGTAATTTTCTTCCTCTTACCATCCCCAAACCAATGGCATGGCTGAAAGGGACAACCAGTCATTAGAATTGCATTTGCATTGTTTTGTTAATAACACTCAAGATAATTGGTCCGAATTACTACCCTAAGCCGAGTTTGCTAGGAACAATGCTGATCATGACTCTTCTGGTCATAGTCCATTCTTTGTTAATAACGGTCGTCATCCTACTGTTCTGCCGGCTGTTTCTCTGACACAGCTATCCCTGCTTTAGATGATCACCTTGCTTCTATTCGTGATACGTGGACCAATGTTTACTCTGCTCTCGAAACTGCGGCTGATCGTTTCAAATTTCACGCAGACAAACAGCGGGGTGCCAACCCTGTTTACCAAGTGGGTGAGAGGGTGTGGTTATCAACGCGCAAAGTTAAACTAAAAGTTCCTAGCATGAAGTTTGCTCCTTCGTGTCCTTTGTAGAATTAACCTTGTTTCATATTCTCTGGCTCTCCCTTCCTCATTACGCATTCCTAACACGTTTCATGTTTCTTTGCTCAAACCACTTATTTGCAATAAGTATACTGTCCCAAGTGTTCTGCCACCCCTGTTGGTTGTTTATGGCCAGAAGGAGTATGAAGTCTCTTCCATAATCGATTCCAGGTTCTCTCGTGGTTCATTACAGTATTTGGTTGATTGGAAGGGTTATGGGCCTGCTGAACGTTCTTGGGTTCCGGCCTCCGATATTCATGCAGGTTGCAAGATTCGTTATTTCCACTCAAGCTGGGTCCTGCCCGGCCGGTGGGCGTTCTTCAGGTGGGGGGTAATGTAACATATTCATCCTCACCTTGCGGTATCTGCGCTTAGCGGCCATGCATCAGTGTACCTGACTCCAGCAACATGTTGATTGACGCCGACCACTGCGGATCCACACCAAATTATATCCCCACTTCCGGCCACAGCAATGACGATGTCGGCGTGCGAGTGATGTCACGCGGGAGACGCGCGCACGTTCTGGGGTCAAAGGCCGATTTGGGCCAATCAAATTTGTAAAGGGCTTATTGAAATGCATTTCTACTTTTCTCTTTGCCCTGTCGTGGTGTCCCTAGAGGTTGTCCGAGAGTGTGTTTCTGAGCATTTATTTCTGGTTATTGAATTTGCCTTCGTTTGACTTCCCTGTATTCTGGTATCCCTGACTATTGGCTCTCTCTCATCATTGTGTCTCTTTCTGTGTCCCCGACCTCGGCAAGTATTCTGACTATTCTCTGGTACGTTAAGTCTGGCCATTCTAAGGCCCGGTAAGACGTTACCTGTTAGTCCTAGGTGTGATACAGTTCTACGTGCTGGATAAAGTTGTAATCCTGACACGCCGAAGGCAAATGCCTTGTTTGCCTCGTGTAAGATACATCGCTGATAATATGCTCCTCACATCCACTACATATTGCGAAAGAGAGATTTTTGTATTCTTTTAGTAGTTACTTAGTCACAAACACTGGACAAAATTGGCCCAAATTTCGCAAACAAATATTAATGCTAACTTTGGCGACTGTTTGTGACTAAGTGGCTACTAAAAAAGACTGGACATACCCCATTTGCAATACCTTGTGTTGTCTACTATTGCAAATGGTATTCCATCATGGGTGTAATTCTCATTCCTGGGCTACCATACAGTCTCAAAGGCGATAGATTTGGCCTGGGGTGAGTGTTGGTTGCCGGACGATAAGTTGATTGCTCTCAGGCAGGTGGTGACGGAGGTTCAGGTGGCCAAGCAAGTTACCTTGAGGGCCCTTCCATCATTGGTGGGCCGGCTTAACTTTGTGTGTAGGTTTATCCCGGTGGGGCGGGTGTTTGACAGGTTCCTAGCAAAAGCGACTAGCGGGGTCGCTGCCCCCTATCATTTCATACGAGTGTTGGCATCCATGAAGGCCGATTTGGATGTCTGGGCATTTTTCGAGGATTTTAATGGACGTGTGTAAGGCAGTTTTTTCGTCCGAATTGTAACAGTTCACGGATGCGTCGGGCAGTCTTGGGTTTGGAGCATTTTTTACGGGGCGCTGGTGTGCGGAACTATGGCCGGAGGATTGGAAGGCCAGTTCCCTTATTCGAAATTTGTCATTCTTGGAGTTCTTCCCCTTGGTGGTGGCCTTGGTGTTATGGGGTCGCCTGTTGCATGACAAAAATGTTATCTTCTTCAGTGACAACATGTCAGTGGTGGAGGCAGTTAATGTGTTTCCTCCTTCTTCTATCCTGGTCATTTGGCTTTTTCGCCACTTCGTATTGGTTTGCATGCAGTTCAATGTGGTGTTCCGCGTGCAGCATGTTCCAGGGTTGCAGAATGTTGTGGCTGATTCGCTTTCAGGAAGCGGCTCTGGGCACGCAGGAGGAAGGTGTGCGAAGTCCGGAGGAGGTGTGGCGGCTCGGGACCTCTTGCTTGGATGTCTCATAAAGGGGTCGCTGGCGCCGTCCATCTGGACGGCCTATGAAAAGGTTTGGAAAAACTGGGATGAGGTTACAGTATCTGCCGTCAGGACTCGGAGGCGGCGCGTTTTGACACGCCGTTATGGTTCTTATGCTGGTTATTCGCTGCAGGGGTGTTCCCATCGGCGATCGGGCGGAATATGATGGTGTTGACCTTCAAGCTCAATGGTTGAGAGGATATAACTAAAAATTTCCTGGTACGACAGGATATCAATGGGTTTTGGAGGGGAAGGTTGTCATGGAATTTGCGCCGGCCGATCTCATTTGAAATTCTGCAGGGTTTGCTGAGGGCCCTCCTGGGTGTTTGCTTTTCAAAGTATGAGGTTTTGCTGTTTTCTGTGGCATTTAGTTGGGCTTTCTGTGGGGCATTCTGAATAAGTGAGGTGGTCAGCAGCAACCATTCGGGTGATAGGGGTCTACGGTGGTCGGAGGTGGAACTTTGACATAATCGGGTTGTTATTCACTTAAGTCGGTCCAAGACTGACGTGTTCAGTAAAGTCTTCGCGGTTACACTTTTTGCCGTGCCTGGGTTAACGGGTTGCCCAATGTCTTGTCTGTTGGCGTTCAGGCCAGTACGTGCCGAGATCGGTGGGTCTTTGTTGTTGCATGCAGATGGTTCTTCGCTGTCGAAGTTTCAGTTCCTTAGTGTCTTTAGATTGGCTTTGGGGCGCATGGTCTGATTCCGTCACAGTTCAGTACACACTCATTCCGGATTGGGGCTGTGATGGAGGCATGCAGGCTGGGTCTTGGTGATTATCTAGTCAAAAAGATTGGGAGATAGAAAGCAGTACGATTCAAGACTTACATGAGGCCCCACCAGTTAGTTTAAGTACAGGTTGGGTTTTTTTTTTATGTTCCTTGTTAACATGTTTTTCATTCATAGGCTCAACCGCTTGGTTGCTGAGATATTCATATGTGTATTGGGCATATCGGAGAGCCGCAGTTCTTTGTCACTGCATGCAGCTGGGCTTTCCACGCTGGTTGGTGCTACTTCGGTGGTTAGGTCTCAGGGGGGCTGGTTGGCAGGGGGTCTGGTCTACACTGTTTAGGTTGATTAGTGAAAGTTAGGTGCCTAATGTGGTTTTAATACATGCAGGAGGGAATGACTTGGGGTTTGTGTCTCAGAGAGACTTAATTACCGGCATGAAGAAAGATCTGAAGAGGCTGAGGCAGTTGATCCCTGGCGTGGTTGTAATTTGATCTGAGATGTTTCCCTGGTTGCAATGGCATCATGCCAGGGCCCAGGGGGAAGAGGGAAGGTGAATAAGTTGTTGGCTACCTAGGTTAGACGGTTTGAGGATGCTGTACCTTTGGCACCAGGAGTTGGAAGAGCAGCTTGCAGGTTATTGTAGTCAGGATGGGGTGCGTCTTTCAGACGTGAGTATAGATTTCTTGTTGGTAGGATTTCAGGAGGGTTTGCAGGGGGGTTTGTTTTTGGTGGGGGCACTCATGTAATTCGAGCTGTCGAGCTCTGAGCTGTGGTGGGGGGTTAGATAAACAAGTTTGGGTGTAGGTTGTTTGTCCAGATGTAAGATAGTTAGTTTGCTAAGAACCGTTAGGTTTGGATAGATATTGGTTGGTTTGAGCTCGTCGGTAGCTCCAAACCTGGTGTGTGTAGGGTGTATCTTGGTATGCCCCTACATGGTGGAACATGGAAAATCATGCCCTCGTTGGCAATGGTTTAAGTGGTTAGATGTTATTTATATGTTAATATTGTTTGTTATGGGGGTCATTGTCAGGGTAGAATTGTTAGAGCTTGGGTTGATATGTCATGTTAAAATATGTTGACAATGACCTTTAATAATTACATATTTTTATTAATAATAAAGCTGTGATACATTTCCCAAAAGATGGTGCCTGAGAATCCTTGGGGTTTTTGGGTGGTTAATATGCCGAAAAGGCGACTCTGCATAAGTCATATGCGCCTATGTCGTGTCATATCTGTGTTGGGTTCGTCTGAACAAGATGTACAATGTACCTACCCTGCAAATGAAGGGACACTTGTGCTGCTACCCCAAATGAAAATCAAAAATTGGATGATTACTCACTTTTGCATGTGGCTTGGTATCCTAGGTGTTGGTTCTCATAGTTTCAGAATCGATAAACAGATGCAAAGTATGCCAAGTCTTACATACAATAAGCATTTAAATGGGGGGGGGATAAAAAAAAAAACTGACTGAATGCGTATTGCATCTACTCAGAGATGCTTTCTTAGCAGTCAGCTGAAAAGTCGTCCCTGAGTAGACATGACATGGTGTTCAGACATCTTTATTTATATTTTTTTCACCCCGTCAGCCCTTATTCTTTGTAAGGCTTTGGTAAGGGATATTATACCAACTTGCAACATTTATAAAGTGTGCAGTTTTTGCCATGTTCAATACAATTTTGCAATAAATCTGGGGATTTTATAGATAATCTTGAGTTAATTGGGTTATATGGGTATCCTAAAGAGTGCAGTTGAAGGATTCTATACTTTACCTCTCCTGTAAGTTAAATGCCATTGTGCAAGAATGGAATTTGGAAGCCCCTTGATAGGTGCGATAGCCTTGCCCTATCTTGATATTCTAAAACAAGCATAAAATCATGTTTATATATGCAAATATATATATATATATATATATATATATATATATATATAAATAAAATTAAATATATATAAATTGCATTATATGATTTCTGAACTGAGCACTTACATCTAAATCCCACACCACAAAATATGCATTAAGAAATAATAAAATATACAGTACACAATATTTGTGTTGAGTCTAGATATCATCTCCACCCCCAGATCATTGGTTCATTTACGTAAACTGCTATTTAAGGATGAAGTGTATAATCCCCCGAGAGCAAATATAGCTGTAGGAGGCATTGGTTTTTAAAAGGACATAAGGTGGGATATAGTATATTCTTGTTTTTTTCCTGTTTCAGTTCAAACGTTGTTTAGTCTTTGGCAGACTCAAATAGTATGCAGCCCGCCAATGGTCTGAAGCTCATGTCTGATTTTGCAAATGTTCCTTTAGTTTCTTTGAAGTTACTTCCATGTCTGAATTGGTGTTTCCTATCCCTAGTTTCCACAATGAGAAATCTGTTGAACACGTGTCTCTAAAAATAAAAAATAAATTAAAAAAAGTAGACTGGCTAATAGCATTCCTACATTATGTTAATCTGAGTCTCATATCACTAATCTTTTTTCTTTTTTTTTCGAGACAGAACTTCAAGCCAGGAATAATAAGCTAAATAACATAATTTGAGCTGTTGTGTGATATAAATGTAGCTTGTGTAGACCTTTCATTATATCTCCCAAGATTGTTTTACGAGCATTGCAAATAGAGCATACTAGAAAATTATATATATATATATATATATATGAGTATATATATATATATATATATATATATAAAAAAATAAAATAGGAATTTTACGATTAGTTTGTAGGAGTAAGTGCAGTATATAAAGTGGATTACTCTTTTTCTACACAGATTTCACTTTACACTTATTTCCTGGCATGCAGATGATTATCTAATTTTCCTCATGTCACTCCCCCACTCTTGTTCCAGCTTCCCTGTAGTGCTTTTTATCATAGGCATGGTGATTTGTGGATATATAACAACAGTAAGAAAAGGATATTCCTAATCTTGCAAGGCCCTAATTTCAACTGTAGCAGTTCCTCATCTCATCTTCAGTATTTCATTTTCCACAGCTCCCACATCTTACATCCAGCAACCCCCTTTCCACGAACCCTTCTTATCCAGACTCACATACCCAGCATCCTGTGCTGTATAGTTCACCAGTCCACCTTAAAGGGACACACCAGGCCCCTAAAACACTATAGCTTGCTGAAAAGCATTTTTTCATTTTACAAAAAGTGCAGATTTTAATAGAAATGTAAACATGTATGAATTAACCTGGTTACACCCTCTGGTTTTCAATCAGACAATATGTCCTGTTAATTCCTGGTTTGTTAGCTTCGTGGAGCTAAACTCAGGATACAGTAATTACCCAGAACACCTTCCTTGCAAAGACTTCTCTTTGAATTGCATTTAAAATGTCTGTGATTGGACAGCCACAGAAAGTCTGGGTAGGGTTAGAAGGGGAGGTTTTGCAAAGGAAACAGACAAGAGAAATGCATCATTTACAAGCTGTTTCAGATATAACCCCCATGATAAAATGCATAATTAAAAACATGCATGCTTTCATTGGGGGTTAATCTACTAAACAGTCTCCCCGGCCGGTGGGCGGGATCAGTCTCGCCCACTGGCCGACGCAGTCAGAAGGAGGAGCGGCGCGAAGGGAGAAGCAGCGACGTGGGACATCGTCGCTGCCTCAGGTAAGTTACTTAAGGGGTTTTCGCCCATTCATCAACCGGGGATTGGGGGGTAGGAGGGAGAGGGAACCTGCTGTGCCAGGAAAACAAATTGTTTTCCTGGCACTGGAGTTTCCCTTTAACCTCTTAACGACGAATGACGGACAAGGTCCGTCACTCAGGGGATTGCCATAACGACGAGTGACCTCTGTATTAGAGGCAGACCGGGAGAACTGATCTGGCTGCCCCAGCACATGTGCTGCATATACTCACCTTCCGCCTCCCTGCACTTCCTGGTTCTGTGTGAAGTGCAGGGAGCCGGAACAGTGCTGATCCTGCCCCCTGTTAAAAAAAATAAAAATTATTTAAAATCCCACCCCCCTTAACTCATTTTAATTAAAAATTTAACCCCTTCCCTGCCAATTGATCACTGACTACAGTGATCAATGGGCAGGGATTACATTTTACTGTCATCTGATTTTTTTTAACCCCTGAGGGTTAATTCTTTTTTTTTTTAACCCTCAGGGGTTAAATTTATTTAATTAATTTAAATAAATGAAAATTATATATTTAGCTAGCTGGGGTGGGTGGAAGTTAGTGGGGAATTGGGGGATTTGGTGTTAGGCTAACTAGGGGTTAATGTTAAAAAAAAAGTTTTAAAATAAACTTTAAAAAGTTAAAAGTTTTAATAACGTTTAAGTAAAAAATAACCCCCCCCTTTACCAAGTCCAAATAAAAATTAACCCCTTCCCTGCCTACAGTGATCAAAATACAGATCACAATATAATACTGTTTTTGTTTTAACCCCTGACGATTAACTTTTATTTATTTTTTAACCCTCAGGGGTTCAATTTATTTAGTTAACTAATTTAAATATTTTATAATTATATATTTTGCTAGCTGCGGTAGGTGGGAGTTATGGGAAAATGGGGAATTTACTGTTAGTGCTGCTTACGGCTAGTTAGGGGTTAACGGTAAAAAAAAAGCTTAGAAAAATGTTAAATCTGTAAAAAAAATTAATAAGCAAAACAAAAGTTTTAAAACTAGTTTTTAAATGTAAAAAAAGTAAAAAAAAAGTAAAAAAATACATTTAAAAACGCTCATTACTACTACACCTGGAACAAACTAGAGAAAAAATTACCCCACGCTAAGGTTCAAAATATGCCTTTTGAATTACCCTGTGGGGAAGTTTCAATAACCAACCGTCAATAACCAACCGTCTAAACTATTCCAAATTGGAACCTTGACACAGCGTAAAACTTCAAAGTTAGAAAAAAACTGAATGGCTGCGTCTTAAATGCGCCCCTTCAACATCCACATATACCTGGCAAAGGTACATACGTGGTATTGCTGTACTCAGACGACATAGCTGAGCAACATATGAAGTATTATACAGTCGTAGCACACATAAGGTTTGCAAAATGTACTGTGCAAACTCACTTTGTGTGTCAAAAATGCAGAAAAAAAAAAACACTTATTACCACTACACTTGGTACAAGCTAGCAGAAAAATGATCCCACGCTAAGGTTCAAAATATGCCTTTTGAAATACCCTGGGAGGTCTTCTTTAAAAAATGGTATGGCTTTATGGGGTATTTGGATTATATAGCCTGGTAAAATACTCTATAATGGGGCATGGGCACAGCGTAAAAATGTAAAGTTTGAAAAAAACTGGAATGGCTGTGTCCCAAATGTGCCCCTCCGATGTCCACATATACCTAGCAAAAGTACATACGGGGGTATTGCTGTACTCAGCCGACATAGCTGAGCAACATATGAAGTATTATACACTGGTAGCACACATAAGGTTTGCAAAATATACTGTGCAAACTCACTTTGTGTGTCAAAAAGGCAGAAAAAACACTTATTACCACTACACTTGGTACAAGCTAGCGGAAAAATGATCCCACGCTAAGGTTCAAAATATACCTTTTGAAATACCCTGGGGTGTCTACTTTAAGAAATGGTAGGCCTTTGTGGGGTAGTTTGAATTTAAACCCTGCTAAGATGCTTGGAAATTGCACATAGTTCGGTAAAAACTGATATACCTTGGTCTCTTATATGGCACTGTAGCTTCACGAAATAGTGCCAAAGACATTCATTGGGGGTGTCTTTTTACTCAGAAGACTTAGCCGAGCACAATTTGGGGGGTTTGAACTTAGTGGCACATATGAAATATACAAAATGCCCAGCAAAAATGCAATTCATTTGTAAAAAATGCACAAAATTATTTTTTACCACATACTTTGGCATATATTGGTGAAAAAATGGGGCATGTTAAGGCACAATATGCACCTTATGACATACCCTGGAGTGTCAACTTTTACAAATGGTAGGCCTTTGTGGGCTTTTTTTGAACAGTCAAACGGTTATAATACCCCAAATGGAAGCATGGGCTCATTAAATCCGTCTCTCAAAATTCTACTGTGAATACTGAAAAGAACAGGCCTCCTATATGGCACTGTAACTTCACGAAATACAATGGGGGTGTGATTTTACTCAGCAGATGTAACTGAACACAAAATAAAACTTTGTACAGGAATAGCACACACCAACTTTACAAAATACACATGAGAATGTCTTTGTTATAAGTTTTTGTGCCAAAAACCCCAAAAAAACAAAATTTTACTCCAATATTTAGCAGAGGTTGGCGGTGAAATGGCTACGCAGAAAGAGTCAAAACAACCCTAGGTAAATAGCCTGTGATGTCTACTTTATATAAATATATACTTTTGTGTGGCAATTTTGTTTTCTTTTATGGCTATTAACCTTACAAGACAAACATACCAAATTTTAAAATCGCTCCACATTAGAGTTTATTTTACTCCTTGTGCTTTGTGACCTGTAACTACCAAAAAAAAAAACTTAAAATCCCAGACACATTATATATTCTGTAAATCAGAACAACTAAATGAATTTATTTTTAATTACTTTCCTTAACCTGCACTAATTATGCACACATTATTATTGCAAAAACTGTAAGAAAAACAAAATTTTCATTTTTTTTTGCATTTTTCTGTATTTTTTTATAATAAATAAGCATTTATATATATATATATATATATATATATGTGTGTGTGTTACATCAAATTAAAGCCCTTTCTGTCCTTTAAAAAAATGATATATAATAAGTGTCGGTGCAATAAATGAGTAAAATGCAAATTGCAGTTGAACGCAAACAGCAAAAAATGAAAAAAATGATGTCATTAAGTGAAAGACAAGATTCTGAAGCTCTGTCCTTAAGGGGTTAACATAGGGAATAAGGAATGAGTTTGTTTTGATTTTGGGAGGAGTTAAATTTAGGGTTAGAGATCATAGGTGTTTAAGGTATGTGGAGTTTGTATTTTTTTTTTTTCTTTAACAAAGTACTCACCCTCATATGCCTTCTGCTGATCAGTCAGTCTTACTAGATGGATGTAAGAGCTGCAGGAGTGGTTATACAGGGTGCATCGCTGAGAGTTTCCTTCTCCTCCTACAATGCATTTCCTATGTGAGAGGCTGTTAGTGGGCAGATGGGAAACTATCGTTTCCTCTTCCTGTCCAGCCTCACTCACAGGCACTGTGGCAGTACTGAGTTTACATCCTCTATAACTGTTCCTGCAACTTAGCTTTTAAAGGAACAGTATAAGCACCAAAACAAATTTAATTTAATGAAGTAGTTTTAGTGTACAGATCATGCTTCTTAAGTCTCACTGCTGAATTCTCTGCCATTTAGGAGTTAAATCACTTTGTTTATGCAGTCTTGTCACACCTCCCTTGCATGTGACTTACACAGTCTGTTTAATTAAGAAATTCCAATCTCCTGCTCTGAAAATAGCCTGCAGGAGCCTCCTGTGTGTAATTAAAGTACAATTAACAGAGTAGGAGATAAAAACTTCTGGACATTTGACTGGAAAGGAAACCATTCTTTCATGTAGGCTGATGAGTCATAGTCAAGGGAGGTGTGGCTAGGGCTGCAGAAACAAAAATGACTAAGACTTGAAGAGTGAGACTTTAAATTGAATTTCAAATTTAAGATCAAAATAGCCAATTTGAAAAAAAATAAAAAATCTCTCAAGGTTACTCCCGCCAAGGGAGGGGATGGAAAGAGAAGAAACACACAGAGGGAGGATAGATCTAGCTTCCCCTTGCAGGACAGCTCCCAGCCATGTTTGAAAGGGGAAAATCTGACAACATTTGTCGTCAGCACTTAGACATCAGACATCAGCAGACCGGAACAGAGTTCTGGGCTAAGTCATGTGTACTAGGGGCACAACTAACCCCCAGCACTAAGTGCAGATTACACCACATGTGAGACATTTCAAGCAGAAAACAGCAGGATCATATTGGCACTGTGTATCAAGACTGACCTTGACAGTAGGAAAAGTTGATATGTGACTGGCATAGGTTCTCGATTTAATGGCACCAGTTAGCTAAAACTAGCTGAGACATGAGCAAGATTAATCTAAGAGCAAGCGATTTGGGTTGAGTTGATAAAAAACTAGATAAAATGTGACAGTAGAACATATTTATTCGAATTGTAGATTATGCTAGCTTTAGTGTACCTATAATCTTAATTTTATTAATGACAGGAGGCGAATATTTGCTTAAGTCTCTCTTTACTAGAACGCCACAGCAGCACAGAGAAAAACAACCAATCAGAAAAAAGTTAGGTACTATAAAACTCCCCTCCCCATACATCATTTCCTCTTTCAAGCTGCGACAAAAACAAAACAAGAGGCAGAAAATCTAATGAAGAAAACAAAGTCCTAGATACAATGAATACAACAACGTCCACTATCCGAGAAGAACTGTCAAACAGATAGCGTTGATGGACTGTAAGCTGAAACGAGAGAAAACAGAATCGAACAGTTGGTTAGCCCATGAACTGTACGCTGAACAAAACATGCAAGCACCCAGTGTAATAACCAAAATACCATAATATGCATAGATCCCAACCCTTACTTAGGGAAAAACGGACATAAGAACAAGTGACAGGTAGCAGAGACAACAAGCAGAGTTGCATACGTACCTGATGAACTCAAACTAGTCAAGTTCAACAAGGGAGGGATAAAAATGGGAGGGAAATATTCACCTCCTGTCATTAATAAAATTAAGATTATAGGTACACTAAAGCTAGCATAATCTACAGTTTTATAACATGACAGGATGCTTCATATTTGCTGTTCAACAAATCCAACGATTTTTGTCCTTTGCTCTGGTTTTCTCTGGTTTTCTCCCAGAACAGGTACCAGCGAAACAAAAATCGCTGGATTTGTTGACTGAGCGTTAAAAACAGCAAATATGAAGCCTCCTGCCATGTTATAAAACTGTAGATTATGCTAGCTTTAGTGTACCTATAATCTTAATTATAGGTACACTAACGTGGTCTTGCCGGCAAACTCCAACCTCCAGTAAGGCGCCTGAGACCATTACCAATTCTGTCACAGATCCGAATAGGGTCTTTCCATTCCCTCATGATCTACCAGTCGAGAGATCTCATCCGGGGATGAAACAACCATGCTGGTAAGAGTGCAGGCCAAACCAGTCATCAAAGTGTTTCCATTACTCCCACTGGACTGCGGAATCTGCGATTGTGGTAGGCCAAGGACCCCCAAGGGACGTCTTATCAGGGTTCCAAACTGAATTTGTGTAGCGAAATGGTGCTCGACCTAGAAATACCAAAATGATGGGAATGTAGCCAGTAGTTGAGAATTCCATCCAAATGTATCCACGTCGAGGAGTGAAAAGGTGGTCCGGATCCAAGGGGTAATCGGGACCTGCACAGACGAAGAAGAGTCACCACATACTGTAGTCGTGTGGACCGCAAAGGAGATGAAAGCGGTTTGAAGAGTAGGCGGGTTGGAGAAAAAAAACGAACCGGTCCTGGTAAGCGGGTCCGGATCAGGATCTCCGTCCTTGAGACTGTCGACTGATTAGGAAGAAAGTGGAATGATCTGAATAACTGTTTGTACGCTCCCGTTCCAATTCAGTCTTGCCAAAAACCCGTGGTGGGATTTTGGTATGCGCGTCACACCCAATATAGGGTCTAATATAGTGAGTCAACTAAGACTCTGTATTCATAACTGTCAGGATCTGTTATCTCCAAGAGCAGGTCGTAGGTCAAGGGACCCGGGCTTTAGCACTGGAGGCTTGAAGTCTAGGCATCCCTACGAAGGAATTTCCCCCATCTTCGTCTAGCGACCCGTGATCTCATAGTGTTCTCTAATACCTAGGCAAAACAACAGATCCCTTCGGTAACGATAGCTGACTCCCGAGCATAGATATAGCGAAAACAAGGGGCACAGTTTCCACCGTCCGAAGCAGGGGCTGTCCAGGTTGAGGACGTTGGGTAGTCTGACCTGGACCAGACACCGTTCCTGGGTAATATTCCAGCGGGAGGGTGCGTCCCGACTTCGTGACGTCAGAGTGGGATTTTACGTCAAACAGGGTTCCGCCATAGAGTCCAAGTCATCATCCTTGATTTGTACCTGAATAGTCGGCTAAGCGAAAATCAAAAACCAGACTCCCGTGAGGGGCTAGTGTATGAAAGGAGGGTCCTCTATATCCGAATAGTGTCCTCCAGATACGTTCTCAGGGGAGAAGGGGCAAACCTGCCACCTATCCCCGGATTGCTAACAGCCAGAGAACCCGAATTCGACCGGGAACTCCGGTCTACCGACCGATGCATACGGTGTCTTTGCAGACCGAGTGTGTGGGACTTACCCATTCTGTTGTCTGAGTAAGGCAGTGCATTGTCGGTCTATGAAGGCCTCAAAGGCACATGTCATCCTTGATAGGGGAAAAAAAACATCTGGTCAGAGTGTGCTTGCTTGTTCAGTATAGCGTCTGTTATACCAAAACTTACACACCTGTAATAACTGGGGCTCTCCCATTAGCCGAACAACCTCCAGGAATAAATCCAACAGGGAGTTGTAGGGTACCCACAAAGCTGTACCTGGATAGCCAGTTCGAAGCGGCCCCCACCCTGACCAATAAGGCGTCCAGGAAAACGTATTAAAAGGTGGGGAATCTCCCTCCATACTACGTCAGAGTGTATATCCCGAGTGGGGATATAGTGTCATGGGTCCAGCAGACCAATCATAGGGGATGTAGCAGTGAGTAGTTTAAGCATGCGATACCCTGTCTGAACAGGTAGCACCTCTATAACGAAAATAGTAGCTCAGTCGTTGGATTTAATGGAGGGGTTCTCTCCTCTTATCCAGTCACTGTTAAGTAGCGTCTCCTCGCTATTCCGGTGAGGTAGTCATATTCTTTATAGCAAGAGCTGTAGTAACAGCGCAAACCACAGTATGTAGCACAGACCTCCGAATTGAGTTGACCGCAGGCGAAACGCCCTCTATGAAGACACCGGTGCCCTGTAGTGACCGAAGCCCGTAAGATGAACAAGGGTCGACAGTAAGATAAATAACCCTGTTGGACAGTGACCAGCAATGGGTTCGCCCTCAAGAGGGGTAGTAGAATCCAGTACTGCAAGAAACTGTCATGTCAGTGGTAAACTGAGGAAGCAGTACCTTGGTTATCTTGGTCTGTGCACCTGAGGGGAGCTCAGTAGCGGGTTAAATGTACGAGAGAGCCGCACTCTCAAATAACATAACACGGTATCTCTGCCAGTCACCAGCTGACAGTGTGAGAGGGCCGTACCCACTAATAAAACTCAGTGTCTATGTCAGTGTCTGGCTCCATATATGAGAGTGGTTCACAATCCAAACCTGCAATTTGCCACAATATCAGCCCCGGGCTGATGTTAGGGGAGGGTCGCGCCCTCTACTGGATATATAGTGCACACCGCGGTCCCTGAGCTCGGAGGTCTTGGAGGAGGCAGGATGTTTTATACAACCTCCTGAGACCTCTGAGCGGTAAAAAACGCCGAAAATAAAAGCGGCAGAGGGTAGATAGAAACAATGGACAATAGCAACAAACAGGGAGGTTAGGGGGACAGGGAGGAACATCAAAGGACTAAGCATGCACAGAAAGTCCCACAAAGACCCCCACAAATCCAAAAAACAGTCTAACAGTCATTATATGCAAGCATAAAATGTACAGAAAACCCCCAATAAACCTCTATAAGGAACAGTAAATAAGCAATAAATCCCAAAGCCACCAACTAGAAGCAGGAGGCAGTGGTACTCTGACCTGTACTGACTGCGGAGCAGCAAAGAAAGAGGAAATAATGTATGGGGAGGGGAGTTTTATAGTACCTATCATTTTTCTGATTGGTTGTTTTTCTCTGTGCTGCTGTAGAGTTCTAGTAAAGAGAGACTCAAGCAAATACGAAGCCTCCTGTCATGTTATAAAATTGAGAATAAAAAAACTGAAAAGCTAAAAAGTTGAAACTTTTGTTAACTTATTGTGTTTAAAAATATCCCTAAATAATATTTCTCCACTTCACTCCAGCAAACTATAAAGCAACAAAGCACATGAAAACGTGTAAAGTTGCTGCCATTATCATCACTTAATTCATACAGGTTTATTCTTATATTTAATGCTGGATTTTTACCATATGTTTTGCTTTAATTAAAAATAACAACAATAAAAATGTTATTTTACTTATAGAATTAGCATTTTTGCCCCTTTCCTTTTTTGTCCGTAAAAACAATTTATGAAACGTGCCTACTGTGCAAAGCATGAATGTGTTCTGGAGATAATTAACATTCAACAATGACATTCATTTTTAATTCTAATAAACTATTACAAGTATAATTTTAATTGTTATCATTCACATGTCATTTAAACATTTGATGTATAAAAAAGCATTAGCATGATTAAGGCTGTCATGGAAAAAATTATCTCTACATATTCTAGTGTGAATTTAGAATTACATTTTATATTAGGACTGCCCTTCCTCGTTACAATACTGCTATGCCTCCTTATTATATTGCATCAGAATCAGACCTTGGATTGTTCAATATTTTGATATTGCTTCATTGTTTGCAACTAGTTTTGTCATATTAGATCCGGAAGTGTTTTTTTTGTTTTTGTTTTGTTTTTTAAAGTTAGTCTCTGTTACATTGTCTGCAATAATTTAATTGATTTGTGAATACAGTTAGAATCTAAGATTTCACTCCATCACTGTGCTGTATTGGGAGTGTAATCTGAACCATTGGTGTCCCCTTTTGCTGAGTCTAAAATAGAGGTTCTACTGGTAATATTGTTGATTAAAATGAATCGGATCTGCAGGAGAAGATGGCAGACTTGTATCTTTTGTTGTGGGTCAAGTATGGTTTAGTTGCAATAGTTGTTGTGGTTTCTTCTGAGCCATTCTGTGGCAGAAATTTAGCAATTATTATTAATATTATTTTATTATTTATGTAGCACCAGCAAATTGCTGTACAATGTACTGCTACACTAAACAAAACTATTCAACACTTACAGATTATCTAAACAGACCTTTAAGTAAAGGTAGACAGGTCTGAGTGGTAGGAGGAAGAACATTAAAATCAGGAGATGACAAGATTTACTAGTAACTTATTTACTTTCTCGATAGAGCCCTTAAATTGATAAATTACTAAGGGCACCACATTATGTAACCCTTGATATTTTGGTTTGTTGTCAAACCATTAAGGATAAAACCCACACATGGCATTATAAAGGAAATGTGTACCCATTACCTATTTGAATCCAAGCCTTGTTCTTTCTACAAGAATATTTGTGGATCTAGTTTACACTGGCACAGCTCACTGTGTCCTGTTGCTAAAATATTGACTATTGCTGATTTGGAGAATAGAAGGAGCTTACCCTTTTCCTCATTCTTTCAAAAATATACAGCACTTCATAGACTCACATCTCCATTAGATTCCTGTGTTTGTCACAGGTTGCTCCAGCGCTGTATTTAGCGCAAGGCTGAGAAGGCATTTGCTTTGGGCGTCACTTTCAGGGTACGGCATAAAAAGCCACCCCAATTGCCCTGGCAGATGCCTTGCCAGCCTCTTGTCCTGGAGGGTCCAGTAGCTATTCGGCTATAAATGGCAGCATGGATGAGGTGTGGAGACCTTTTCATCTGAACAGGGGTTCCCTCAATTTGAATAATGTTTAAAACACTCCAGTTATATTTATAAATGTCTTTATAACACTGATATGTTCCTTAAATGTACACAAAGGTTGGGGCTTGTGCAAGGATCATTGGCTACACAGATAAAAATGCACCGATCCTCATGTGAACACATACAAACACAACAATTATTTCATTGGAAAACTCACAGTAATGTCAAACAAGTACGAGTTCATCACAAAGATCAGCAAAAATACAAGTAATATTCCAAGTAATGTGTGGCTTCAGAGCTCCAGTGTAATAAACTTCACAATAAATGCATGTGATGTGTGGTAGCTATGTAAGATGTGTGTGTGATGTGTGTTGGTTGTGTGGGATATGTATGTGTGCTGGCTGCATGATGGCTGTGTATGTTGGCTATGTGGGATATGTGTGATGGGTGTGTTGGCTGTGTGTGATACACATGATGGTTGTGTGTAATAATTGTGTTAGCTGTATGTGATATGTATGATAGGTGTGTTGGCTATGTGTGATGTTAAAATTCAGATAACAAAAATGAATGTTTTGCCTCCTCTCCTGCTTACCAATTTTTTAAGTTAGGGTGTTAAAATCCCTGGTGGTCCAGCATGGGGCTATCATCCCTGAGGGTCCAGTTGGTGGGGGATGTATTATAAGGTACGCACCAGTAGGAGTTGTAAAGTAGGTGCCCCCCTGCTGAGGTGCCCTAATGCAGCCACTTGTGCCACCTTAAGGTAGTGCTGCCCAGGTGGTCAAGGTATGTAGAGTGTAAATGATTGAGCGCTATTTACCAAGGCAGCCTCTGCTGTTTATGTTTGTAGCTGCTTTACATTTGAGGATGGTGAAGGTTTAGCTACATTAAACGATGAAGCAAGAGGCTTTTCTGGTAATTCTAACATATTTGGCCTTCTCAGATAATTAATAAGCAAGGCACAGCTGCTTGACTAAATTGGCACGAAGTGCAAATTCTGTTTAAGGAGCATTGCCATATTTAACAAGCATATTGCAACACTAAAAACATGTAATTCATCTGTAGATATAATGGTGTTTTCTTCTAGGATTCCCCACTAGACTGCTTATTTGTATTTAAAAATGTGTTTTTAAAATCCCTATTTATTACACATTGGATTTAAGAAGAAAATAAAGCATGAACTATCTGTCTGTGTGTCTGTGTGTCTGTCTGTCTGTATGTGTGTCTGTCTGTCTGTCTATCTATCTATCCATTCTAGAAGACCATATTGTTCAACCCTATCAGCCATCATCAGTTCAATTTAAATTCATTACTTACAGGCTTATTAACTAAAGTAAGAATTAAAAGACAATTCAAAGTGATATTTCATGTAAGATCAAAACTGAAAAAAAAAGTATGCAATGCTTTCAGCTCAGCTATCGATTGTCTTACATTTGAAATTCACTATAAATTCTCAATTTAGTAAATAACCCTGTTAGTGATTACGCTACTTCCAATACTACATCTAGCTAAAATTAGGTAACCTGAACCAAATCAATAAATTGTGAATTGGTTACAGTAAGCAACCAGCTTCCCTGTAGCGAGTAATCCTGAAAAAGTTATTAATATAAGCCTGCTCAGCACTCCTCCTTGTGATGTCACATTAGCCAAACCTTTAGGTCTTATTAAAAGGTTTTATTGGACCATTTAACCAGCACAGACCGCATGCAGGAACTCTGAGCCAGTAAAGGTAGGGCGAGAGGGATTGGGAAGGGAGATAAAGAGGAGGGAGGGCAAGAGAAAAAAAAAGGAGCGGGGGGTATAGGATTGAGTGAGGGCTGCAGTTGAGGAAGGAGAGAGGAAGGAGAGACACAAGCTACACCTTGCAGGCTCTGCCTACAAGGAAAGAAACAGAGAACATATGTCGCCAGTGGTCAGTGTGCGCAAAAAACAGGCAAAAAATCTGCATAGAATTGACAACTGGTAGCTCTGAACAGAGTTCTCTGTTGCAAAGGTATGTGTGCCAGATGTGTAACTAGTTCCCTGCACATAACTGCAAATAACGCTTGATATGCAGCATGTCAAGGCTTTTGGTCAAATGGCTTTATTGTCTGATTCTCCATACTAGTTGGTTCATTTATTGTAACTTTGTTTATATTTGTGTGTGTTTGCCTTATACCTGTAAGCTACCACTTCAGTGAGCAGTCTATTTAGGAGTTAAATCACTTTGTTTATGCAGCCCGTACATGTGACTTACACAAACTTCCTAAACACTCCATGTAAAGTGATATCTAATGTTTAACCTTTCTGCATTGCACAGTCTGTTTAGTTTAGTTTAATTTACTAGCCTGCTAGACCTTGCAGGGGCATCTAGTTTGTGATTAAAGTTAAATGTACAGAGCAGGGGGTAACAACTTCTAAAGTAAGTTAACTTTTGATTGAAAATTAAACAATTTTTTTCATGCTGGCTGTGTCAGTTACTGCCAAGGTAGGTGTGGCTAAACATAAACAAATGTAAGTTCATTTCTAAATGGCAGAGAATTGAGCAATCAAACTGAAGGGACATAATCTGTACACCCAAACTGCTTTATTAAGCTGAAGTTGTTTTGGTGATTATGGTGTGCCTTTAATGCAGTGTGTAATGCAAGGCCAGACAGTAGTACATTCTTCTGTGCTTACTTTTGGAGAACTTTTAGAATCGTCTATGGAAAGTGGTGAATGTTTTCATTTCTTTAATTGGCTGAGCTCTTGAGAATGTACAGAATTCATGAGAAGAAAGTGGAGTGCACAATAGAACAGTCACACACTTTTATTGGAATAGTTTCAATGGAATATGCTGGTAACAATCCAAACAGTATAATACAAAGATAGCTGTTGGGAGAAATTCTAGCACATAGTTCTGGGCAAGATCGAGAAGTAGTCTGGATATAGAAATAATATAGTTCAAGGAGCTGGGAGACAAGATGACATAAACATTTAAAACAGTTCAACAAAGAGATGTCCCATGTCAAAAGTGTATTATAAAATAATGGAAAAGTAGATAAGTATACACTTATTTGAACTTTTTTGGAAGACCCACATTTTTTTGCTATTGTGAATGATGTATTATTATAATAATTTATTTAATAGCAACATTTTCCACAGACCTTATTATTATAGAGGTTCTTCAAGTGCTTCTTGTCGAGTTTTATTTTACTCTTGCTCCCTACCTGCCATACACTTCTCCATCTGATTACACATGTGCAATAAATATATTTGAGCCTTCCGTCTCAAACATATAAAGCATTTTTTTTTTTTGTGGAGACAGGGTAGTGTACAGTTTTTGGGACTGGTGGTAAGTCCAATGTAACTCTTGCCCTGGATAGCATTAGTCACTAACAGCATCGAAGCTACGGATTTGGAATCTAAGAACATTGAACTTTTTCCCTTGTAGAGGATCTTGCAAAAGTTGTACTTGTCATGTTTATGTCAAGTTGTACATGTCAAGTATAAATCATAAACAAAGATATGTGTATGTTACATAGCTGTTAGTGAGTAATAGAGATGCAGAAGAAATGATGATGTTCTTTTTTCCCCATAAGTGGATATGAACTAGTATAAGACTAGTAAGAGATGGATTAGATAACATGCCTCTTGTACATGTTCCTATTAATGCTTCCTATTAACACACCTTATGATTCAAATATGTTTTCATAGTTGCACATCTTGCTAATGCTTTAATTTTTGATTGATTGATTGATTTAACTGAAAGTAGCAATCCAAGCACCAAGCACATGTAGTCATTGTAAATCAGGAGTTCCCTGCTGCCTAAGGTAAGTAGTCTAATTGTTTGTAAATGTTGTCCTAATTTGGAAAACATTCTCGATAAAAAAAAAAAAATGTCAACTGTCCAAACATAAAACGTAAAATAACACATATGGTATTGTATCATCTTTAGAAAATCTCAACAAGATATTAAGTTCACATATTCTGTGTTTGTTTTTTTATTAAAATGCATGCCATTCTTAATTAAGTGATTAACATGGTAAAGATTATTCACATTATTCAATAACTTTAATTATGTGGGATAAAAAATATGGGATAGAAGGAAATTGGAGGGGGGGGGGAAGGAAAGACTGGGAGGGGGGATAAAGAAAGAAATTGGGAGGGGAGAAGGAAATTGGAGAGGGGGATAAAGGAGGGGATAAAGAAAGAAATTGGGGGGATAAAGATTGGGAGGGGGATAAAGAAAGAACTTGGGAGGGGGGATAAAGAAAGAAATTGGGAGGGGGAGAAGGAAATTGGAGAGGGGGATAAAGAAAGAAATTGGGAGGGGGGATAAAGAAAGAAATTGGGAGGGGGATAAGGAAATTGGAGGGGGGGAGAGAAGGAAATTGAAGGGGGGAAGAGATTGACATTCATCACACACAATGCACCCCTTGCACACAGAAAAACACACAATGCATTACACACACTGCATTATACACACAGACACACATACACAAGCAATGCAACCGTTACACACAATGCATCCCTTACACACACAGAAACACACAATGCATTCATTACAAACACTCAATGCACCCCTTACACACACTCAATGCATCCCGTACATACACAGAAACACACCTTGCAGCCCTTACACATACAAACACAGATTCACACAATGCATCCCTTACACACACAGAAACACACAATGCATTCATTACACACACTCAATGCACCCCTTACACACACAATGCATCCCGTACATACACAGAAACACACCTTGCAGCCCTTACACATACAAACACAGATTCACACAATGCATTCCTTACACACATATCAGGACATCCCCTACACACTCCACCCCCTGTGATCAAACTCATTGGTGGAACATGAAGGTGGACCCTGGGACCCAGACCTTGAGCTGTGTAAAGGGCCCCCAAAAAATGGAGCTTCTTCCCGTTCTCCCAGAACATTGATTTTTGTGACCACAGTTACAAACCGCCTCCAGAGAGCCTGTTTTCACATCAGACCAGTGGAGCCAGACTGCAGCTAGAGCCCATCATCATCCTCATCTGGGTGTAAGTAGGCAATCTAGTATATTATTCATGGCACTAATCTCTAATTTACCTCACATCAAAGAAACACTATAGTCCCCAGAACCACTGCAGCTTAATGTAGTGGTTCTGGTGTCTATAGCCCGTCCCTGCAGGCCTTTTAATGTACACACGGCGGCACTGCAGATAACATGACAAATCATATGGGTGGGGCATTGTGATGTCACATGGGGGGGGCGTCAAACTTTACTTTTGCCTAGGGCGGCAAAAATCCTTGCACCGGCCCTGGCTGGAGGGGGCTGTGTGAGCTGTAGCCGCACAGTGCCCCATGGTAGTTAGCGGGGCAGAGCTAAGCAAAATAGGAGGCGGAGCCAAACTGGCATTGTGTTTTTATGTCAATGTGTATCTGTGTCATGGAGTGGGCATGTATCAATGTTTGTTTGTGTCAGGGTGCATGTGTGCATATGTCGGTGTGTATCTATGTGTGTGACTATGTGCCTGTGTGTATCTATATGTGTGTATCTGTCGGTGTCTATATGAACTTGTGTGTATGTGTCAATGTATTTATATGCATCTGTGTGTTAATGTGCATGAATATCTGTGTATGTATGTATGTATGTATGTATGTGGTAGTGTATGTGCATACATCCAAGCAGTTAAACACCAGCACAACATACAAGAGCACTCCTGCAATCTAACTCAAATATTACAAGCACACACCCCTGCATTCAAAAAAATAAATAAATATACAAACACACCCTGTCACTCAAACACAAATGCTTCACATAAATGTATATCCGCATTTAAAAGTGAACATTACATTCAGACACACCCCTGCAATCAAACGTAAACATTACATACAAACACACCCCTGTATTAAAACACAATAACTATATACAAGCACCCCTTCAAACACCAACACTGTACATTACACTATATCACCAGTAAATGCCGCAGCGCTGTACAGATATGCAACCTATAAATTTTGACTTGGGTTGCCTTGGAAAAATACAGAACTATTAAGGGCGCCTTGAACCTAAAAAGTTTGGGAACCACTGATCTAACCTCATGACTAGTCTGGTCAACTGGTAAATCTAGATCTGCTGGCATATGCATTATTTCTCCAAATTCTCCAAAAAGTTCTACTGTCACTCTCAATCTTAAAACGGTCAAGTCATATAGCATTAGGGTTGCCAGATTAGCACCTGGATGTCAGGGGACTTACACAAAAATAAATATTCTATGTCTGTCTTTTAATTTTCACAATTATAAACTCACTATATGACAACCATAGAAAATATGCAGTTGACTCCATTACATACTTTGGTAATTTTTATTTTTAAACTTTGAACCTCAGAATTGGTAGTTTTACCGAAAACAAATTACTAAATTAAAACTATCTTGTTTTGTCCTTAGAATTTAGTCGTCCTATAATGACTGCCATGCCCAGCGAGCATGAATCCTTGTTTCACTGTAGAAATATTTTTATTGAATGTGATGTGTATAGTGGATTTGTGGTGGCATATCTGATTGCAGCACCAGAAGGGTTAATTTGGCTGTTACAGGAATGTACCATGTGTCAGATCACAGGAAAAGGCTTGAAAATTAGTTCCTTTCCTTTGAGACCAGGTATCCAGCTGTGTCTTTCTCTGGCCAGGTGTGAAATGCTTCACTCAAAGGACCTTCATGTGTACATTTCCCAAATTTGTTATCATTATTTTGAATTTGGATTTTTTGACAATCTCAATCAGGAGAAGGGTGGTCCATGAGAATGACTGTTAATTAAATTAGTTGATTACCAAATTGGGCAAGTCCTTACATGCAATGGTGGTTATTAAGATGTAAACTTAGGAATTATGAAGCTCAAACATCTCGTAGGTGACCTGCGTGGGTGCCATAACTGGGGGCACCTGCTGACTATCAACAAATCTTTAATCATGTTTTGGTTACAAATAAACTTTGTGAAAGTTGCTTAAAAGAAAACCCTTGTGGACAAAGTGGGAAAGGGGGGAAATGACTGCAGCTCTACATAGATAAATTGTAGCCAGTGTTTCTAGGGTTTTTTGAATTTTGTTGCTGGGTGGGGAATTCAGTCTTAGCTGAACAGTTGAGGCATCCAGACTGCCTTCCCACCTGCCCTCCCTTCCACAAATACAAAAAAAAAAAGTGTTACTATAAATTAGATCACTATTTCTGGGTGTTGTTGTTGTTGAATATTGTGTTGTTGTTTCTGTTTGTATGGTTTATTGCTTTTATTGTCACAGGGAGTATTCCTGGGAAGCACAGTAAAAGGATAAGACAGAATTGGGGACTTGGGGAGCCGCAGTCTGCAATTTAGGCAGATGGCAAGTCCAAGCTGCCGTGGGATCTTGGAATTTCGAAGGTTAAAGGACCACTCTAGGCACCAAGACCACTTCAGCTTAATGAAGTGGTCTGGGTGCCAGGTCCAGCTAGGGTTAACCCATTTGTTTTATAAACATAGCAGTTTCAGAGAAACTGCTATGTTTATAAATGGGTTAAGCCTTGCCCCAAAGCCTCTAGTGGCTGTCTCATTGACAGCCGCTAGAGGCGCTTGCGTGCTTCTCACTGTGAAAATCACAGTGAGAGCACGCAAGCGTCCATAGGAAAGCATTGATAAGCAGCCGACGGGGAGGAACGGAGGAGGATCGGAGGCAGAGAGCTCCCCGCCCAGCGCTGGAAAAAGGTACGTTTTACCCCTTTTCCCCTTTCCAGAGCCGGGCGGGAGGGGGTCCCTGAGGGTGCGGCACCCTCAGGGCACTATAGTGCCAGGAAAACGAGTATGTTTACCTGGCACTATAGTGGTCCTTTAACTGTCTGTTGGGTTAACCCCCCAACAGCTGACAGGTTGTTAAAGGATGCAGGCTGCCTGATTATGAGATGGTATATAAATTTTTTTAATAAAGCTGTGGTTGTTATCCTTTCCGATATATCTAAGTGTCCGTGTTGTTAATGGGCAATGGGGTAAAGGTATATTTTGGGTCTGCAGTCAAGTTTATCCCTTGAGGGGTGTCAGAGTTTTTTATTCAAAAGTCCAAGATGTGCTAAACAATTGGGACATTAGCTTACAGTCTGCTAACACTGTACAGTTAAATCATTTAATGAATATACATACATTTTCCAAAATATTTTTGGACAGGTTCACCTCACAAAAAGGGTGTTAAGTTAACTGTAGCAAGATGTCACACCTGGATAATTCATTATTGCTCCAACACTGCATCTGTGGTGTTTTTCACAGCATGAATTATCAAGCAAAATAACATATGCCTATTATTTTCTTTTTGTTTGATTACTTCTTAGAACAAGCTAACATTCTCAGCATATTCAAATGTTATTATATTTCTGATAAAAGATATAATTATATTTGTTCATAGATACATATCATTTATACTAGCTTTTTTGCTGTCATCAACCAGTATGTGGTATTTATGTGTTGTAGCAGGGGAAATTAATTAATTAACCCATGCAATCATGCTTTGATTTCCTTAAAGGGACATACAGGCACCCAGACCACCTCATCTCAATGAGGTGGTCTGGGTGCCATGTCCCTGAAGTTTTAACTGTGCAGCTGCAAATATTGATGCTATGGGGGGACAGAATTGTTTACAGTGGAGGGTTTAAAAACATCTAGGTGCTTCCAGACAAATATTTATAATAGATGGTCTCAACAAGAACATCTGAATGGCATAATGTGGCATTTTATCCACGCATGCGCACTAGCAGTGGCGTACACACAGTCCATGGGGCCCCGGTGTGAAACAGACAAACACACACACAGACACATACATATATACAGACACATACATACATACATAGAGACACATACATACAGACATACATACATACATAGAGACACACACACATAGACACAGACAGACAGATACATACATACAGACACATACACACATACATACACACAGACAGACACACACAATACACACATACATTCAAAGACACATACATACAGACACACACATACACACAGACACATACAGACAGACACACACATACATACACACAGATAGACAGACACACACAAAGACACATGCATACATACATACATACATACATACACACAGACACATACATACAGACAGACATACACACAGACACAGACAGACAGACACAGAAACACACACACATACAAAGACATCTACATACAAACAGACAGGCACACATACACACACACATGCACATACAGACAGACAGACACACACACACACACAAAGACACATGCATACAGACACACACACACACATACATATATACAAACAAACACACACACACATATACAACATGTTCAAGCCACCCTCCTGTTTCCTACCTTTTAGGTGCAGAAGTGTGACATTCTCTGGGGTCCAGTGGTGACTCAGGTTGATGGGAGTTAGAGTTCCCACTCTGTCTCCCTCCCTTCCTCCTGCACGGGCTCTCGCTGATAGCTGGGAGGAGTGATGGGCAGTCACTTCCTCCCAGCAGTGATCCCATGACAGGGGGCCCGGTTGCACTATTAAAGCACCGCAGCGCTGACCGGGTCCCCTGGAAATCCATACCCATTGGGTGGCCCTAACAGCATGGGCCACCAGATGGGCTCCTTCACATGCAGCTCTGGCGGTTTGCTGCGTGGGCCGGGGCCGCAAAACATGGCGGCTGCTAGCCGGTCCCCTTTCACTAGCTAGCTATGGAGGCGGGACTGACCATGGAGAGATCACCGAAGTGTGGGAGAAAAGGTAAGCAAAATACATATTTTTAAACATTTGAGGAGAGGTCACTTAAACAGCTAGAGGACACTATAGTGTTAGGAATACATATTTATATTGCTAACACTATATGGTGTTTCTTTAATTGTTAATTGAATGATTTGATTTGCCCTCTGCAGCTCAAGAATTCTATATACTATTTGACAGCAGTATTTATGTTGGGTCCATCAGTATTTAAAAAGGATGTGTTGATGAAATCATAGCTGGTGTGACAATGAATGCAGTTTACATACCAGGCTTTTCTTGTATCCTGGC
Source organism: Pelobates cultripes (assembly GCA_933207985.1). Lineage (NCBI taxonomy): Eukaryota > Metazoa > Chordata > Amphibia > Anura > Pelobatidae > Pelobates > Pelobates cultripes. The sequence goes on from OW240915.1 coordinate 93,540,166, forward strand.
AAGTAAACAGTGATGGTTGTACCTGAGTGCTGAGGAATACTCACCTCTACCCTAGTCCCATATATGAGGTTCTAGATACCAAATGTTTAAAACTATGAATAGAGAAGCAGGTATTAAATTCTGGACATCCCAATATGTTCTACTTTACTCTGATCTCCTGGCTAACCTGCAGTACAAAGCTACAACAAAATGAACTGTATGTGTCCTCCAGCTCCATTGGGAACTTCCTAGCAGATTTAGACTGCACTCATAGGTGGGATCAGTCTGATATGTGAATAGTTAAAGAACTGGTAAGAGAGAGGTAATACCTGAATGAGAACGAGCAGGGATCCATTGAAGGACAACTTGCTTGAGATTTTGCCCATTCTGATTGTTCTCAGAAACTTTGTTTTTGGCTAAGTTGCATAGTAAAAGTGTATCCTTAAATCAAAAGAGTAATGCTGGCATGGATTCCCTGTGCCTGGAAGCACTAGCCCTGGTGCACTAGAAACCACCAGCCCTGGTGCAACAATTGTCCCGGGCCCCCCGCCCACACATGTGTTTCATTCCCTCCCCCAGCTCCTCCATATGTCTAATTTCCTTCCCCCCCATGTGTCTCCTTCCCTCCCCCCAGCCCCGTCATGAGCCTTATTCTCTCCCTCTAAGCTACTCCATGGCTCATTTCCCCGCTCCTCCCCCAGCCCCTCCATTTGTCTAACTTCTCCACCTCTCCATTTGCCTCATTCCCTCTCACCCCCCATTGAGTCTTCATTAACCCCCTTCGCCCCACACCCAGTCCTCATTAACCTCCTCGCCCCATCCTTTACAGCCCATCCAGCCGTAATTAATCCCCTCACCCCCATCCAGCCCTCATTATTCGCCCTCACCCTTCATCCAGCCCTCCCTCCATCTCTCACCCCACATCCAGCCATCATTAACCCCCCTCATTCTCCTTCCAATCCTCATTAACCCCCCTCACCACACATCCAGCTCTCATTAACCCCCATATCCCCAATCTAATCCTCATTAGCCCCTTCACCCCATCCAGCTCTCTATCTCACCCCAATTAAGCCCTTAATACCTCTCTTAGTCCCCCATTCAGCCCTCATTAAGCCCCCTCACTCCTCCATCCAGCACTCAATGCCTCTGTCCCCACTCTTCCCCTATACCTTATGTCTGTGTGTAGCGTTACACAGAACAGCGCTCACCTACCGCCGGTCACCCAGCGACTGCTGCCGCGCCAACCCTGAAGTCGTGGTGGCCCACGGGCGCAGGAGTTGTTGGAGTGACAGGCCCGGTCGCAGTTGCAACCCCTGCGACCGTGCTAGGTACATCAATGCCTGGAAGGGTATCAGCCTCATGGTGAAGCCCAATGAAGACTGATGTAATTGTCTAGCATTGATATATTTATTGTGTAGAGGGAACTTGTCAGCGTTTCAGATATGAACTGCCCTTATTGGTGGAATCAACTGGCTAAGGTTCTCTCTGTAATGACATGAGTGAGCTAAAACATATATGAGATTATTATTATTATTATCGCCATTTATATAGCGCCAACAGATTCCATAGCGCTTTACAATATTATTAGAGGGAGGATTTAACTATAAATGGGAAAATTACAAGAAAACTTACAGAAACGATAGGTTGAAGAGCGCCCTGCTATAGGGATCTACACTTAAACCCAAGAAAAGGCAATCTGTTTGAGCTGTTGTACATTCTCATCATTCACATAATTTCTTGTTTTTCAGGTAATGAAAAAAGCATCAATAGGGGCAGAGTTTGACGGCCAAGCTGAGCGGTCGTACTTCTGAGGAGCTCCGGGCTAAGAAGCCCAAAATAAGCCACAATTACCTCAACAAACTATAAATCGCCTGCTTTCAAGCCCCAGAGACAGGGGTCTGCAATGAAAGAAATACCCAATCGAGTCAGCAACCAAGCTAGGTGACTGCATCCAGGGGATAGACCTGAGGCCTACTTGTGGCCTACTCGGGAGGCATGGGGAAGGCGGCCGATCCCTCTGCCGACTGTACCATACTACACTAGAGATCTCCCAGGAACATCCTCTCTACCTCCCTGCCAGTAAGGGATATCCAGGCAACTAAAGCTTGGAGCCCAGAGCGGAGGCACCAACCTCAAAACACCAGCACCACCAGACCACCGACATACAAACATGGCGGATGCCACGTGAGCCACAGCAGCAGAGCCTGGTCTGCCCCCACTGTTGGAAAGGCTAGACCGTTTATTCTCCGACTTCTGGGCCAGGATCTCCAGCTGTGGGAGCACTCTGGATGAAATCCCATCGACAACAGTCAAAAGAGACCCCACATAGAATCCTGCCACACCGGTGAGAGCCCCGAGAGTGTCTTGGTGGCAGGGAGAGGGAGGCAGAAGACCCGACATAAGCTCCAGCATACCAATCTTCGACCACTGGTGAGTCGCCCAAAGCCTCAACAGAGACGCACCACAGGGCTACCCCCTCACTGCCCCTCTCCCACCTGTGCAGCCCCATCTGAGAGATGGCATTGTGTCAGAGGGCCCCGCACTTTCGTGCTAGACCCACTCCAGGGCAGCCCTTCTCAACATGCCATCGGGGTACTTTATTGCTGGGACTCGTCGCATTGGGCTGGTTCCCCAGATCCAACGGAGGGGACTTTAACTTGCCCTTGAAAGGCATTGGCTGACTGACGTCAGGACCCTCCATTACCAGGCCGTAATTCCCTTCCTCTCTATACTCACATGCGAACGCTAACCGGACTCCCAAGCTTATCACAAGGGGCCTTATGGGGAAGACCCTATCCACAGACGAGAACCCTAAATTGTGTGCATTTACTGTTTCTTCATGCAACGTTACTGTTTTTTATGCAATATCCTGTTACACTTTCTAACCATACCACAGTATACCACACTAAGCCTGCATGTTTACAATGGGAAACGTGCAACACAATCATCAAGCTACTGACACACGCATGCTCTCACATAACACTCCAGTATCAACCTATTTTTAGCTGCAGTTAGGATGGCTTGCACACTCTGATATAGCAGTTACAGTCACTACCTGACTGTGCTATAATTCTCTCCTATCATAATTTGAAAAGCGCAAAAACTGCCTAGGTATCTGTAGACATGCACATTCACTCTGTTTGAAACATTCAGTACAATCATCAACTACGTCAGCTACCATAGCATGATTGATACACCATATTATTTCACTTACCTATTGACATTTATTTTTATGTTATTGTTACTCGCCTGTTATTATAATATAAAATGTGCAATTTTTATGACTGCCACAATTATCTAATCCTGTACATGTTCTACTACGCTTGATAATGTTGTCGTGGCATACTAAGCTTGATTGTTGACACCTGCACAATAAAAATAAAGAATTAAAAAAATAAAAAATAAAAATAGAAAGCTATTTTTAGTTTTATCTATTAATAATGATTAATAAAACATTAAATCTTTGAAGTTCCTCTAAGAATGTAAAAATGTGTAGACCGTTGCATCTAACCAGGCCAAATCTCTGTTTAAGAAATACACCAATTTACTCCATTTGGCAAAAAATCCATAAAATCTTTTCCTCACCCAAATTTAGCACATCTGGAAAAAAGAAAGGGAGTTAGAAAGATAAAAGGAAAATATAAAAAAGTTGGTCTGAGAAAATCTTTAAAGGGACACTATAGTCACCAGAACAACTACAGCTTACTGAATTTGTTCTGGTGAATAGAATCATTACCTTCAGGCTTTTTGCTGTAAACACTGTCTTTTCAGAGAAAATGCAGTGTTTACATTACAGCCTAGTGATAACTTCACTGACCACTCCTCAGATGGCTGTTAGAGATCCTTCCTGGGTCATAGCTGCCTATAATGCATCCAAACATTCGGTGTCTCCTCCCTCTGCATGCAGACACTGAACTTTCCTCATAGAGATTCATTGATTCAATTAATCTCTATGAGGAGATGCTGATTGACCAGGGCTGTGTTTGAATCATGCTGGCTCTGCCCCTAATCTGCCTCCTTGTCAGTCTCAGCCAATCCTATTTGGAAGCATTGTGACTGAATCAGACTACCACTTCTGATGATGTCAGCAGAATGCTTGTTTTTCTGAGGCAAACAGCATGCAGAGTTACAGCTTCAGGCTTGAATACAGTAGGATTTTGCTATATTTATGGAGGCATGAGAGGCCCATGGGGCTAGATGGTGGTTTTAACCCTATAGGGTCAGGAATACATGTTTGTGTTCCTGACCCTATAGTGATCCTTTAAAGCAGAGCTGCCAAGCTTAATTACTCTTTTACGCTCCTTATTAATATGCTGTTGTCTAAAAGTGCCTCGGCATAAACTTAAATGTACAGTAAAAACTATTTTTCTATTTATAGCTGGCACAAATTAAAACAAAGCATCTCTAAGTGAAGTGTGTACAAAAGATTACCACCTGAGGCAATTTAAATAACTGCACTAGTTATAAAATAACAATATGAATTTCTGTTCAGTGACACACAAACGAAATGGGATACTTTGAAAAATACTTTCCCTTCCTTATTCTCTCAAGTTTTCTTAATAATACAATGGAATGTTTTGAATATAGCTGGCGTGGATCCCCATAAATGGTTTGCCAGCTATGACCAAGCTGTGACAAGAAGGCCACGGGGCTTAATTCTAGGAAGCCTGTTCCTTTCATTTTCTGTTATTCTAACATACGTTACTCATTGCTAATTTTCTTATGATGAAAAATACACTTTCTTATTAACAACAGCTTCTTAGACAGACAAATTATAGCTTTTACGTATGTTTAAATATATTTTAATGTTTATTAAAATTTAAAGAAAAATTAGGAACAATCTAAAAGATCATTTTGTGTGACTTGCAGGTGACTACGTCTGACGAAATTATTCCTCCTGTACTCAGTGAGACATATTATAAGCACCTGCACTGTTGGGGCCAAATATTATGATAAACTGAACTAATACAATTATTTAAAAAGGGTAATAGACTAAAATGAGAATTCAAAGTTAATTACGCATTTGAGGTCAAATGGAAAAATTATCTAAGTCATCGATACTTACACTTTGGCTATAATGGTCTTAAATTTGAAATTCACTTTGAATTTTAACTTTAGTGAATAACACTGTTAAAGTGACATATACGTACATATGTATGTATATTTATTTATCTAAATGCACATTATAGGGCTAATTTTAAATTATTTTATTGGGTCAACATAGTGTTTTGTATTTTCTTTTGGGGGGTGAGGCGACATAAAGAAAACATTGCACGTGATCACATTAATATTAAAGAGCACTGATTAATTATCTTGTTATCATAAAGAACTCCCAACACAGCCTCCTTTAAAGAATAAAACAATTTAAAGACACGTACTAAAAGGCTACAGGCAAATGCAAAGGTATTGTCAGTGGGAAACTGAAAAATATGTAAGTGTACAACTTGCATAAGATAAGACCAAAGGCTAAGATGAATTATATGAAACAAATTAACTGTCAGGGACATTCCAAATGGAACATCTTTTAGGTTATGGAGATTTATTAGCTGTATTATGTATTTGGATGGATCATTAGAAATGACATTGGATCATAGAAAGATTGTTTCATAAAAAGGGTGTGTGCATAGTAGGTTGACTTTGATCACAGAAATGCTTTGCAAATACTGGTATTAGCACCTTGCATCAAAAAAAGATGAATCAATTTAGAAATTCCAGTAATGCATTAAGAATTATCATCTGCAAGAGAAGAGCTTTGTATAATGAGCCCCAGATGACTTGTCCTATTGCATAACAGATTACAGGGAAACTTTATTTTTATTATTAGGCATGTATGTTTATTTGTCATGTGCCTTATTATAATATTATTGCTAAAAAAAAAAAAAAACAAGTATGGATAAAAATGAATAAGAGCAATGGTTGGAATTGGAGGTCGTTCATTAACTTTTTTTTCAAGAATGCCTTTCTTAAACCTCCAAATATATAAAATCTGCAGTTTATTTGCAGGGAATTGCAGTGGTTTAAAAGGTATGTACAGGTCTTCATGCAGTGTTAATTTTGTCAACTAACAATTTTAGTCGCCTAAAACTAGACTAAAACTAAAATGTCTTTTCAGTCAAAAGACTATGACTAAAACTAAATTGAAATTTGCCGCCAAAATTAACACTGCGCAGACGGGCTGTGGAAGGGGCAAAAGAGACAGACCTGGGCTTCGGAGAGAGACACACAGAGGGGTTGGGAGGACACAAAGAGACACAGATGGGCTGGGGAAGGAGCAAAAGCGACAGATAGAGGCTTAAACTAAACTCATTAGATTTTAGTAGTGTCAACTAAAATCTACTGGAGATTTAGTCACCTAAAACGAGACTAAAACTAAAACAATTCAGATAACTAAAATATGACTAAAACTAAATGTCTTTTTAGTCAAAAGTCTATAACTAAAACTAAATTGAAATTTGCCGCCAAAATTAACACTGCACAGAGGGGCTGTGGAAGGAGAAAAAGAGACAGATAGAGGCTTTAACTAAACACATTAGAGTTTAGTACTGTCAACTAAAATCTACTGGAGATTTAGTCGCCTAAAACTAGACTAAAACTAAAACAATTCAGATAACTAAAATATAACTAAAGCTAAAATGGCTTTTTAGTTAAAATACTATGACTAAAACTAAATTGAAATTTGCCACCAAATATGACACTGCTCTTATGTGAATCACTCTCATCTTGACTACTCAGTTTTATGTGCTATACATGTATAAAGTCACAGATAAACGGCTTTTTTCTCTTATTTTGATCTCTCATTTCTATTATTTTAATATGATTATACATCACTGATAAACCAAAAAATTATTTATTCACTAAACCAAGTTTGCCCTGACATGAATAGGGGTGAGTAGACAAATGATAGCTGAGGGGGGAGAGAAATTCTCTCAAATTGTTTTACGTGTAAAAGAGATATATTTTCTACTATAATTTCTGATCAACCTGCCCCTGACATCATTTCTGTTTGGTCAAAGAGTATACTTGTATTCTCTGCTGAGCATGCATGGTGTTTCCCCAAAGAAATTACCTGAAGCCTCTTGCTCAAACACAGTGCAATTGTAGGTGACAGCCAGTAAATTAAGCCTTTCCTTTATGAATCCTACATGCAGGGTTGCATTTCAGTAGCGCTACCAGAACAATCAATGTGCTCTTACCTCACAGTTCTTCATATTCAAGGTGGAAACTTTGTTTCAATACAGCTGTGCTAAAACATATCTCCCAACAGTTCCACATTTTGCTTTGCCATGCCCAACAGCAACTTGCTTTAAGGAACAAAAATGTTGCAGGTTATGCTAAAATAATATTCCAAGAGGCAGTTACAGGTCCTTTATCCGTAGAACAAGTACATTTGCAAAAGCACCAATGTGGAAATGAGAGTGTTTTTTCAATCAAAATCAAAACACAACCTTTATTATACAAGTCACTGGGGAAAAAGAAACCAAAACAAAAGCGCTAAAGTGTTCTGTGTTGCAAAGGTACTTCCTCGGAGGCTAGGGTCAGGGGACAACTGGCTAGATTTGGCTTAGGGGCAACAACAAACAAGTAGCCAGGTTTAAGGCAAAACGTTTACAATATTTCACATTTCCCTCCCATTCTTAATTGCACATTAAATGTTATATACTAACATTGGAATATCTGGAGTACAATAATAATAAAATAATATAATATATAATATATTTAATACTGAGCTTTTAGGTTGCAGCCCACAAACCTAGGGTGGGGGGGGGGAGGTGAGAACATACCTGCTCCACTTGACTGCCCCCTGCTGGTTAGGGTGGTGGCATATTCTCACTTTTCAATTAATTCAAGCCAATCTAGTTCCTTCAATAATCTTGTATGGGTTTATTCCTTGCATGCTCAACGGAAAGGTTATTTTTGAACATCATAAGTAGAGTTTTACTTACTTTATATCTCCTGTTGCAGCTGAACTGTTATGTTTCGTTGGTATTTTAACAGTCCAACATGTTTAATCTGTCTTATTTTAGAGGCAGATGGCAAGGTCACTGTTAAAGTAACCCAGAATAATGTATGTAATACAATATGTTATGTTACAGATATCCCTTTTTTAAGTTAAGGTTGAAAAGTGTGCCTCTCTATACACACAAGTCCCTACGAGCCTGGGGGTTGAGTTAGGTATCATGTCAGCAGGCGCCTATAGTAAAAAGGAGTTTGTTTTCCTGGCAGTATAGAATCCCTTTAAGTAAAAAAAAAGCAACAAACAAGCTGTTTCTCCATTTGCTTTGCTTTTATCTCTAATCCTTAACATTAAATAAAATATAGGTATTTAATAGTTTAATAGCATACCATTCATTTTTCAATTGTGTTTAATTGTGGCTTAGAAAAAACACTGATTTCAATCATCTGTAATGGATAGTATTGTTAATATTTAACCATTTGAGTATCAAATGTGTAAGTTCATATGATATCAAAGAGTTAACACTCCTGCTCTTTCACAACCGTAAATAATGTAAAAAAAGTGTGAAAGCACTGATCATTTTTTTAGAGCCTGGTTAAGATCGAATGACTCCCATTTACAAATGACAAACTCCAAAAATAAGTGGTTTGCTAGTGAGAATAATCATTTATGAACAGATTACTGCAGTAAAAAATAATTAATCTAGCAATTTCATGGTCATCGTCAGAATCTTAGCTGGTAAATGGATTTTCTTCTAATTGTATAAACATCTGCTTTTTCAATACTTTATTAATGTTTGTCGAACAGCAATGCCTTGTCTGTTGTCAGCTATAATTTTTGTAACTTAAGTCATCCTGTTTTTATAAATGAAAAATTAAGATCAAGATGGAAATCTGTGTTGTGATTGTAGTTATCATAAAGGTCTAGCAAAGTTTCATATTTATTAAAGTGACTTTGTCACCCTACCACAAAAAAAGAGTATTTCATCATGATAAAATCTTGATCTATGAAATGCTCATAAAGGCTGCGTTGGAAGTCCACTGAAATTCTAATGTAGTCAGAAGATATAGGACAAAATAGGGATTACTTTATTTTATGGTAAATTCTCAAACTGTCAAAACATGTCGAAAGGTGGAGCTCCCACCATCAAGTTTTGTCACTTCCCCCAGGTGTAGCTAGAGATGGCTGTGGAAATAAGGCATTATCTCATTATCTCAAGAAATAATGTTTATTGATGCTCCTACATTTTTGCATGATCCTCCATAGACATCAGTGTTGTACATTTGTGCATGTGCAAGAGTAAAGTACTGACGTGGGCTTCTGGCAGATTAAACACCAGGAGCTAAAGATGGTGGCACCCTCAGGGGAGAGCATCAGGTAAGGTACCATATTAATATTAGTTAACACTAGCGTGTTGTCAATGATTTTTAAATATCATATATGTATGTATTTATATATTAATTTACCTATAAAACAAATTATAGATTAACCCAAAAATTGCCCCCCGGCCAAATGTTACCAGGCCTCCCTTGATACATAGCAGGAGAAATTTATCAAAGTTGTGTGTTCTGAAAAATGGAGCAAAGATGGAAAAGGGAGGAGTCTCCAACATAATGTATATGTTGGTCTCACTGTTTCCCATGGTGAATTTCCTACATTTTGAACTTTGCATTCATTTTCAGAAAATGATCATTTGATAGATCTCTCCCATTGTGTTGAAATATTTTGGTATGCCACATATGTATCACATATGCCCTGCTACACAGATTTATTTTTATTCTGGTTGTAGATCTTAATTGTTTTCAATAAATGTTTATTGTATTAGGAAAAAGAAAAAAAAACACATAGTACAAGTAGTGCAAGTAGCACAAAGCAAGTATTGTCAAAAAAGTTAGAAACAAACAAACCAGGAACTGCACTATTCCAAATCTATAAACTACGGTGCAACGGAATCAGAGGCCAGCATCAAGCTCCTAAATGTAGTTAGTAGTCAAAGAAGAAAGGTCCAGGCACTCCAATGTTTAAATTGGCAAATGTATTGTACTCAAATGCCCGGCAGCAACATTTCAACCAAAATAAAAAAATACATATTTTGGTCAAAAAATTGCTGCAGGACACTTATGTCTAATACGTTTGCCTATTTAAACATTGGGGTGCCTAGACCTTTCTTCTTTGACTATTGACAACAAAGTTACAAAGATATATGAGCAGGCTATGCATATAAATATCATCAAGTGAAGTCAAAGGCAGAAGTACAATTATGACTGGAGGACACTTGCATAAAAGAAGAAAACATCCTCTTTATGGAGTTTAATGCACTCTAAATCCTAAAATGAGAAGGAGAGTGTAGAGAAAGGATTAGCAAAAACAAAAAGGGAAAGAGAGAGAGAGAGAGAAAGGGCTTTGAGGTGGTAACTGGTGGGAGAGGAAGGAGAGGCGTAAAATCACCATCTAGACCACCACCATCACCATCACCCACTAGAAACCTATATTGGAATTTCACCATTGCCCCCTTTCCCCCAAGGATTAGAACCCCCAGATCAACTGAGAAAAAAAGATGAAACAAGAGAGCGGAAACTTTCAAAATTTGTCTCTCTACTGTTCCGTATCTCTGTGCAATGGTCATATTTCTATTTAAGTGAATGTAGATCTTAGTTGTGTAGGGAACACACACCACTGAACCCTGATTTATGAAATTTAGATGCATGCCTAATGAAAGAAATAGAATGGATGCCCTGGTGAATGTTTTAAAGCATGGGAACCATAATCAGTAAACAGCCAACTATCATATTTATGTTTGCTTAATTTCTGGACAAGAAGATTTGCCATTGTCATCATTATTGATAGATCGCTATGTCATCATCAAGAAAGCAATGTGAGCATAAGTTCCCAAAAATGCCTTAAAGTAGGTATGGGCTCTCAGTAAGAATGCTTAAAACATAAAACAAAAGACAGGATGTGGGGATGCAGGAACTTTATGGAAAAAGAGAGTCTTATGTTCCACATAACAAGCATAACAAGCACATGGGTAGATCTAAGACATAGGTTAGGGTAGGTAGTGCAGAGGTTGGTGCTTAGAAATCCACAGTACAAATTAGATATAGAATGCTGGCTTTCAACCCCACTAAGTGGAAGTATGAGGGTAGATTCTCCTATAACAATTTTTCTCCACAATGAGTTTGTGTTGATACTCAAAAAAAGATTTTTAATTATTTGTTAGGAAATATTTGCTTAATCCAAAGCTGATATGTACATACGCACTGTGTATATTAATGTACAAAGTGTATAAATACCAAAATGAAGCAAAAAACAAATATAAAAACAATGCCAATATCCTGACACAATTAATGTTCCCTCATATTAAACATGGACTAAGCAAATATTCCAAAAATGTAAAAAATATTTTTTCAACAAAAGTATGTGCATTTCATTTCAGACTTCCAGAATATTCAATCCCATGACTGAATGCATAGATGCCATCTCTAGTCATCGGTGTCAGTTCCATTTGTTATGACTTCCATCCTATTTGTTTATCTGGACCTTGTTTAAAAGAATAAAAAGTAGAGAAATGCAGAAAGACAACATATACAATTTACACCATACACCCACATATGTAGACATGGACTATATACAGCTCTTTCTCACAGATTTGTCACTAAAAGTGTCAGAATAGGGGACACATTTTGACTCCTATTTTTCTTGGTAGTTTACCCTTACGTTTTTGAAAGAATTCATTCAGCACCTAATATATAAGGAACTAGTAAACTGCAGTGTGCAGATGTGCTCTGCACTGTTTAACAGGAAACACAATGGTCGTTTATGTATAGCATGTCCCTTTTGTATCCTGCCTGCTAGACATTTCTACTTTTTAGTACATTCTCAATGTAAGTCCTTTACAGGCAATGTACAGAATAATTAGCTAGAAATTGTTGAACCTGTTTCTGGTGAGATTTTGATGTGGCCATGCCTTCTCTTTAAAAGGAAACTGTCACTTCAAAATATTTTTTACATTAGGTATCCTTATCTGTATTGAACAAATATATACTTATGAGGTAGAAAAATAAAAGGGACACTCCAGTGCCAGGAAAACAAACCAGGTCCCCTCTCCCTCCCACCATCCACCCTATGTTGCTGAAGGGGTAAAAACCCATTCAGTGACTTACCTGAGACCCTCGCCGATGTCCCTCGGTGGTTCAGGGTCCAGCCACGCTCCTCCCCTGGCCACCAGCGAGGGAGACCTAATGCGCATGTGCAGCAATGCTGCGTGCGTGCATTAGACCTCTCCATAGGAAAGCATTAAAAATGCTTTCAATGCTTTCCTATGGGAAATTGAGCGACGCTGGAGGTCCTCACACAACGTGAGGATGTCCAGCGACGTTCTAGCACAAAACCTGTGCTAGAAACCAGGAAGTGCCCTCTAGTGGCTGTCTAGTAGACAGCCACTAGAGGAGGAGTTAACCCTGCAATGTAATTATTGCAGTTTATGAAAACTGCAATATTTACAGCTGCAGAGTTAAGGGTAGTAGGAGTTGGCACCCAGACCACTCCAATGGGCAGAAGTGGTCTGGGTGCCTGGAGTGTACCTTTAATTGTAGTAATCCATGCTTCTTAATGCTGCAACTGGGTGCTGCCATTTTAGCTCCCTGTCAATCATTGTTAGAAACTCTGTGCTTTGCACCTGGCAATAAACATAGAGCAGTAGAAAATTAAAGAAACACTATAACATTAGGAATACACATGTGTATTCCTAATGCTATAGTCACCATTTAGTTTTATTTTACTTTAACATTTTCTCCCTTGCAGCGCTGCTCTTCAGCGCACAACTCTGCTTCCTTCTCTGAGATCATCAAGATCGATAAAGATAAAGTCCCATTAACACAATGTTCCTATTTCTTCTCTTTTTTTGCAATGTTTACCTTGGCTTTGCCTTCTCTTAATAGACACATAATGCTATATTTAATATAAATTTAAAAGAAAATGGAGAATCTCACAACAAAAAGGTCAACACGAGTTCTGGGATGTTTTCAAAGTTTTATTCAACCATGTAATTTCCAGAGATGTGACAGTCCCCATTTGAAAGATCATGAAAGGTAGAAAATGTTTCAGTCCTGCAGTGCATATTTTTAAACAACAATTTAGCAATATTTGCACAAACAGTCATGCCTACACTTTAAAGCTTTTTTTCTTTTTATTCTTTGTTTTTCCACGTAGATTACTTTTTTCTGTTTGTCACTGCCATCATAAATGTTCAATGAGTGTCTACAATAGGGGTGCCCAACAGGTAGATCCCTAGATGTTTATAATGACAAAGCGTAATGGAAGCTGTAGGTTTACAATATCTGGTGACGTACCTTTTGGGCACCCCTATCTACAAGTTTCCACCGCCTAAAAAATTGCATGTTTGATGCACATAATGCCACGGAGATTATACATGGTCTGGATTCTTTATAGTCACTTGGGTGTTCCTCAATAGGATATATCCTATTGAGGAACACCCAAGTGACTATAAAGAATCCAGACCATCTGATAAAAATGTAGACTTTATTTTTTATCATCTCCCTTACTGTAGAGGATAACCTTGATAGTGTGTTACTTTTTTCTTTTATTAGGTGCAACTTATCTGTGACACTTTGTATAGTGTTTTTGTCCTTGTATGATGCACCGTAAACTGTGGATCTCTATTGGATACTGAGAATAATCAGTTTGCTGATATATAAGAGGTCACACATCCTGCCATCTGTGCTAAAAATACTTGATTTGATCTTAATTATCTCATATTCAATAAAGATTTATTAAACTTATTTTAATATTGAGGGCAGGTATGTCTTAATGTCTATGTAGCAATGACCACTCAAGCGTGATATCGTCTTATAGAATATAGTGAGTAGAAATTGCATTATGATCAAGTAGTACTTGTTTGATGCTTTTATTAGTGGTCTTATGCGAAGTATATGAATGCAACAACAATAAGATTTTAGTCTTAATGGCTTTGAATAGGTAAAAAATCCATGAATTAAAAGAATTGAGGGAACTCCCTATATTCTAAGCTATGAGGATATATTTGGAATGCCAAAAGAAGCTATTAGGTACCGTATTATCGTTTATAACAAAAAGCAATGCCTTTTACTTAGAAATCCATACAACAAAAAAAGATCTTAACTGATTAAACATTGGCTTAAGTTGAATGTGGAAGAGGTGACAGTTAAATGATGTTGCAAAATGTACAGATACATAGCCATTCAACAGACTTTCATCATCATCAAGCTCTTTTATCATCAGTAGAGAAGGTACTTTACATACTTTCTTTAAACAATTTAAAAGATGTTTTGTAATGAATACCAAAGGGGAGAAAAATGCAATATTGATATTCCAAGTGTAATAAAAATGAAAGTTAGTCAAATCCCGTTAGCTGAAATTACAGCTCAAATGTTTGTTTGTTTTATTTTATGTTGTTAATATAAAGGTGTTGGTAAGGTGTAAGGTCTTTGGCTACTTTCAGACTTTAACCTTAAAGTACTACTCCAATCCTTTTTGACTTCTTTCTTTTTTTCTTTTACAAATAATGCCATAATGCCAGAATTCTTTAATTCTCCACCCCCTAAAAAAATGCTAAAAAAGGTAATAAAATATGTTTTTACTTACCTTGGTTCCAGGAGCCATGTTGAGATGTACAGTAGGCCATCTCATGAAGTCTTTGATTATACAATTTAACTTGCTCAGAGCACAAGCGGGCACTCTGAGCCAGTGAAAGGAGGGGTGAGGAAGTGTGGAAGAAGAGAAGGAGAAAGGGAGAATGGGAGAAAAAAAATAATGAAGGGTAGAGGGAGGGGGAGGGCTGCAGATAAGGCGGGACTAAAATATGGATATTGAGACACAAGCTTCCAGACTGTGCACACTGAAGACAGGCATCTTTTTGTGCAGCATTGACATTTGACAATCTGGAACAAAGTTTTGGACTGTGTAAGTCATGTGTGTAGGGGGTGTAACTAGTCCCTGCACAAAATTGCAGAAAACACCGAACATCCAGACTCCTACTACCATGGCCACTTATAAAAGCAGACAAGGTCATGGTGGTTGAAGTAACCATTTAACTCTCTTGAAATTATTACTTATGCAGTTTGTGCAGACTCTTCTAAATTCCACAGAGCTTGATAATCTAGAAAATGTGATTTAAATTCTTATTTCAGTGCCACTCACATTCAATAGCTGCTAGATAGCAAAATAAGGTAAATTTACTGTTCTTACTCAGTGAAGGAAGACAGAAATAGTCAAATAAACAAAACCACATTTGTTCAAGATCTCTTCTCCAGTAAATGTCAACAACATGGTCTCTACTTTAAATGTTTTTTTATTCTGTTTCAGCAGCTTTGCCTGTTTATACTAAGTGGTTGTTTTATATATACACCTGTTTGTTAATATAAACAGCTAAACAATGAATCATATGACTGCCACTGAATATAGAAAGTATGCAAACACTGTCAAGGAGTTTAGTTGTTGTTCAACTAAATATTAGAGCAGGAAAGAAGCATAATCTAAATCACTTTTACTCTGGTATTCTTGTCCATGCCAAACTTGGTAGCTGGAGCATCCATGAAACAGCTAATGTTCTCCTGAGTTCCACGTATTCTCTAGAATTTAGAGAAATTACAAGAGACATTTAATGAGCATCAATTCTGTTTTTTATAGACACAGTACTAATGAGAAAAGTCAGAAGACAATGGGCATCATATCCATTAAAGCTCACAAAAGGTCTGCAAATACTTAACCACCCTTTTTTAAATGTGATGTACAGAAGGCAATCTCAAATCACCCCATACAAAAAATGTTACAATGGATGTGCATTAAAGGACCACACCACACTCCAAAATCACTTCAGCTTGCTGAAGTACTTTATTGGTAAGGGGTATCCTAGTTTAACCCCAGTTTACAAAAGTGCTAATTTCTATGAGAAATCAGAACTTTTATAAATTAAACAGGGAAACACCCCCTGGTTGTGAATCAAACAGCTAAGGAGGTTTGCAGCCTCCTTCTGTTTGTTCTCCTGAGGTAATGGAAGTGGCAGCAATGCTCAGATGTGTGTGCACAAGCCAGTGAGCGCACACATGGGCACCAATTCAGAGCATCTGTTTGGTTATTTTCATGTGAAAGTCTCCTCTGAAATAAAGTGTGTGGGGGGTGGTGGGGGAGGGAGGTCTTGCTAAGACTGCAGTTCATAAGATCTACAGCATTTAAAAACTCTTTTAAGCTACGCCCCCAATGAATACATGCACAAAAAATGAATGCATGTATTCATTGGGTATGTCTAGTAAACAGTGATTTAAAAATATATATATATCATTTGGAGAGTGGAGTCCATGACAGGTTCCAATAATGAAAGCTGAGGCTGCATGTAAATGAGTATATGATATCCAAATCTATTGAATATTAGAAAGAGAATGTGTTGTCGGAATAATCTCTATTTCTGCTCCAAAGTACAAATGACATGGCATGTTAGATCAAATTAAATCATCCACTCTGTTTTTAGTCCAAAGTAAAAAGTTGCTGATTGTTATATATGTAAAATATCACTGGTATAATTTAGCCCTCTTGATATTAAAAGAGAAATGTTTGAATGTTACATATGCATTTATGTTGACACAGTTTACGTATTTGTGCAATTTACCCATTTCCAGTACGATAGTGGGTATATTATAAAGCATAACTCTCATGCAGTGACCGCATTTCAGTGACTCCAGTTGAATGCACAGACAATAGAACTAAATGAATTAACTTTTGAGATGTGTTAGAACCAAGTGTGTTGTATGATGAAAAATACAACGACATACTTTCTAGTGTGCATAGACTAATATCCATAAGGGATGTTGCCTGTATTTGTTGGATCCATGCCAAGTAGAAGTAGCTGTTCAAGAGGTAAAAGGGGTTTTAATATGGCAGAATGCAAGTGCATGTGGTGTGGCTACTAAATGTATGTAAATATGTTTTCTACAGGATCTATACACTCTACAGTATGCTGTGAGGAACTGACCAATAACATGCAAAATGGAAGCCTCAATAACCAACTGAAAATGTTTAATTCGGCTTAGTTGCAGAACTTGTGTTCAACATTTTTCAAGTTTCTTATCAAGTTCTGCAAACTTCATTGTTTTGCAAACAGACCCCCCTGTTACCACAAGCTGTAACAACTATACCATGATTCCAATAGAAAGCTCATTACCTGTGTGGAACTGTTAGAATGCAGCAGATGTAATATCGCATAAAGATATTTTATTTTCACAGCCAAAAACATTTTCACTTGCTTACAAGTGCGTCGGAAGGTAATATACGTTATTCATTTCAAGCTGAGTTGACTCAGCTGGAAGTAGAGCTTATATATATCTAATTTTGAACAGTTTCACCCATTTATGTATTAACAATTTGTACATACTCAGAAGATGGGACGATACAAATATGCTATATTCTTTGTAATGCAATAAAAAACACAAAATATAATGTGAACTTACGGTTGAGGCTGTACTTTTTTCTGCAATAGCAGGAGTAGGCAACCTTTGGGCAACCCAGATGTTGTGGACTACATTTCACCTGGTGCTTTGCCAGCATTGTGGCTGTAAGAGCAGTATGGGAAATGTAGTCCACAACATCTGGAGTGCCAAACACTGCCTACTCCTGTGCTATAGAATACATGTACCAGATTGTCTTCATATTAGCCTTTGTTAGCTATGTGATTTGAAAAGGACGAGCCACTAAGAACTCTATATTAAAACATTAAAACATTCAAGCAGATTTCCTATTGTGCCTTCTATTCTGACCACATTTCATTAGTTTGTGCATCCATGCATGGTGTTGTTTAATAAAACTTGACCATCAAGAGAGTACTTGCTATTGATCAAGTTGTCATCAAAACTAAAACAGAGCTAAACATTTTTTACATGACCTACAAAACACATTTTCATACACAAATTTTCAACACAAATAATGTTTGATTTAGTGATAGACAAGATGTACAACATGCATCTTAAACTTTGCACTCTGGATGTTTCTAAAATACAAGCTATATCTTGCTCTGGCCATCTAATGCACTCAAATAATTCTGGGAATTGTAGGCCGTTAATATGCTGGGAGAGGGGGAGGCAGAGTTTGAGATCCCTGATTTACAAAAATAATCTTCAACGAGATAATGAGCAATTTCAAATTTGAACATATATGTAGGTAGGGTCCTAGATGGGGACAGTTTGTAAAATTGAGTCCTGTGTTTGGGTGTGCCTAATTGCACCTGATACACCCCCTGTGTATATCTTTGCTTCTACCCATAGAATCTTAACAGGCTGCCTAAGACGACTTTTGAAAAAAATTGCAAAGTTTTAGTCAACTTTAAAAACAATGCAGGTAGCACAATATATTAATGAAAAATGGGTTTTGTCATTTAAACAATCTGATTCTCAATAAGGAATGTCCTTAATTAAGAGTTTTGATAGTATGAACATGAATAACTTAAAAGAGGCCTATGTGTCTATTAGTCAAAATGCTACTGAAGAACACATCGGAGCTCAGTTGTGTTCATATATGCCCAAAGGCTTACCTTTCAAGTGCAGATTAAGCTGTTATTTTTACAACTGAGTGGTTTGCTACAAATGTCTTCTTTATACAAAAGGAGGACTGTGTTATTACAATTACAGAGAAATATCTGGTTTACCATTATCAGTGATTGCACAAATCTGTTCCCTGTGATTTTTCTTTTGCTCGCCTCAAAACTGGTCCAATGTAAGATTGTAGACATCAATATGACATGTTTTATTCACCTGGTATTTTGGATGACAGCAGATTTGTAAAGGTAAGAAGATATTAAGGTACCATAGTCATGTTTTCAAATTGTCAGAGCTAAGAATGTGTGGATTGTTGCTTGCCTTTTAAACATTCTACTGATTTAACTGGATGTTTTAGAGGCCACCTTGTTTTATAAGATAAGTAAATCAGCACTGTACAACAGAGAGGAATAGAAACAGTAATCTGCTGAATAAGGAGGTAAAATATTTGCAATTTCTGTTCACTTGCACACATTTTGTTTCAGCAACTGGGTGTTCACCCCCCAAGACATTACTTAAAAAGCAATGTATTCATCAGTAGCTTTTTACTGAGACCCTCCCAACATCCCTGAGGATTATGTATATTTGCATTACCAGGTAATTACTATTGTGACTCACGCTTTGTCCACGTTGGTGGTCTGAAAAATGTAATACAATTGTATTATTTGATTGTGTGTCAAATATATAATATGCTTGAATTTTAGGAAGCTAAAATAGGTGGTCATTTTGTTGTAGAGATGTCATTAATTGACTTAAATTAATCAGCTGAAATGTATTACTTAGAAATGAATATACAGCTTTCCTGAAAAAAGTTAAACAAAGAAGAAAACAATAATCTTTGAGCTTTGCTGTTTTATATAAATTTTAAGAAGAGCAGATATGGCAATATATTAAAATGGTATAATTGTATACTGTTTTAATACGTGTAAAACATTTAAAGAGCAAGAGTCATATTTAAGGAGTTACAGCCTTTTGTTGAAAAAAAATTAATACACATTTTGACTTTGTTTTTGTTGCTTAGTTTTTGCAATTTTATCATCTGTTTGATGTGACATATGCATTTTCAATTTCTTGTATTCTACTTATTAACATGTGTATTCTTCCCAAAGGCATTTTATGTTGTATGTGTTTAATGACTTTAAAAGTCCCAATATTTAAAAATATAGATTGCGGTGTTGTAGGGGGTTGTATGGAGCACTGCATGCAAATACTTATGTTTTAAGCTATTTTAACCCTTAAACGTGTAGCTATCACTCCATTGTGTAATGTTGAAGAAACACTGAAGAAATCAAATGGGGACTCTTCCTCAAAGAGTTTTCTGCTTTCATCAGCTGTGTTAAAGCTAAATGTAATTCCCTCGTTTATATAGTGACGTATACAATTAGCCAGCAAAACATAAACTAGCTTTTATCTATACTACCCCTCCCTTGAAAACACTACAGAAACATTAAAAAAGCTTCGCATTTGGCATTTCCTTTCCATTTCTTCGATACAGTAATGACCGCGGAATAACAAAAACACACAATGACAATCGCATGTTTCTCAGTGAAACTCCCTTTATTTAGTTCACTTAAGTTGTTTCATTTTGTTGTTTTTCAAAGGGCAAGATAACAATAGATCGAGGGGAAAAAAAAACAACAAATCTAACCCGAACATCTTGCAAGAGTATAAAAAATAATAATAATATCATCTTAGGAGTCTTCCTTGATTTTTTTTTGTCTTCCTTTGATAGTATACTGCAGTCATTTAACCCCATAAGGACCAAACTTCTGGAATAAAAGGGAATTATGACATGTCAGATATGTCATGTTTCCTTAAGGGGTTAAGCATCAAAGTACACACCTGCGTGCTTTGTACAGCTTTCAGATTTTTTTTTTAAAAAAGGAAGAGAAAAAAAAACATTCCATACAGATGTATTTAAAACAAATCATAAATCCTAAAATCTAGGAGCTGCTGAGTATTTTTTCACTAAAATGTACAGCTAGCATACCTTCCACATATAAATCATATTGAATGGAATGCTGTCCAAATAAATAATTTCTACCATAAACAAATGCAAACATATCTCTTTTAACAAACCGTAAATAAAAACAAAATACCAGTCCTTTTACATAATAAATATTAAGAAATCATTGACATAGATGAAAATGTTCTCATATAAATTAACAACTTTAATTACATATAGCAGAATGGACATTGGTTAAAGCAATTACAAAAAATGGAAATGTGGAATGTAAATAAAATAGTTTTGTTATAATAACTTGGTCATCAGAGCTAAAATTGTAAAGATGTAGGAAACTATTTAGGGAAATACCAATATGTTTTTTTTTATCATACAAAATAAATACATTTTTAGATAGAGCAACCTAAAAGAATAAATTATCTTTCTGTAACTTGACATTAGTTTTATTGCCAACATTATAACATGGTCAGAACCAAACTCTCTTCTCTAATATAGAGGCCTGTACTTCTCTTGCATCACGATACAGTTTATAGTGAGCATTGAATATAACAAATCTCCTTTATGGTATAGTATTGTATACTTTAGGAATTGTAGTGTCCTTAAATAATTTTATTTGCGTCAGGATTTTAAGTGGCGAACCATTAATTAAACCATTAGTAGAATCCACAAGTAAGTGATTTAAGTTGAAGGTATTAGTTGGGAACAGGTGAGCTGAATTTGTGATGAGCAATATATATGGGGTCAAAAATTATTATTTTAAATAATTAATACTATTATTATTATTATTTATAAAATAATTTTATAAATGATTTCTCTGAAAACACATCTCTCAACATAAATTCATCCAATAAGAAATTTGTTGTATTTTCATAGAAGACACAATTTATAGAATGTTCTTTTTGTCATCTCTAGTATGTTTTTTTTTTTTTTTTAATATTATGTGTTTTTCATGATTGTTTAATACATGTTTCTAAAAATGACTTGTTCAGAAAAAAAAAATGAAAGTGACTTTTAGGAAAACAGTTGTTCAACCCCTTAAGGACCAAACTTCTGGAATAAAAGGGAAGCATGATATGTCACACATGTCATGTGTCCTTAAGGGGTTAATGTTTGCTGAAAATGTATGCTAAAAAGGTACTTTCTAAAAAGAAACATTATGAAAAGCTCATTTAGGGATAAGGAATAAGAGACTTCGAAACTTCAGAGAAATGTGGTAACATTTAGATGTAATTAGTTTTTTTGCGCAGCTACCTAAAAGGGATGGTTGTTTTCAGTGTAGGAGGACTCTACAAGACTAGTTAAATGTGGTAGCAATTTCAATTGCTATTTGTAGACATGTAGATTTCATTAAACTAAATTGTCCTTTATGCTGTTCAGCAGTGGTCAGCCTTGATTAACATCCCATTTTTCTCTCATCTTATCATGCAGATTTTCTATTTCCTCTGCTTTCTACATAAATTAACCATCAATGGATATGTCATGAGCAAAGCCCATAATAAAAACAGTCCCACCATAAGCTATTTTATGAATGGAGCATGCCTGCTACAATTCACAACTACCTTTTCCTTTTACATAAATGTTTCCTTTATAACTATTTCATTTTCTTTCTTTGGTTTCTTCTTTTAGAAATTTCCACTTAAAATTATTCACTTGTTTTACGTTGTTTGCTTGTTGTTATACTTTTGTGTCTTTCAAATTGTCTACATGTATTTAAATTGGCTTAATGTATTGATTGCCATGAGCAGTAAGATCATACCAAAGTAAAGTATGTCTGGCAAAGGCAAGTGGTTATGAAGCATTTGTAAATCTTATTACCACCCAGTTGAAACAAGGTAACTTTGAAATCAGAGGGCATAATGAGACAGGTTTTCGACAAGAAAATATAACACTATCATGTAATGTTAGGAAGTTGTGGGGGTGGAAACAAGTTCTGTAGAACATTTTCATATTCACAGGCCTAAAACATTACTTAAAATGTCTCAGATAACCATAATCCCCAAAAATACAGACATGGGTAAACAAGACAGAGATCAAATTATGCCACAACACCATCACTTGTCTATACAAAACAATGTGTTTGTTTTGTCGGACAACTGTGTTTTTGTTTATTAAAATGTCCTATATTGGGATAACTGCATTTGGATAAAATGACACAGAGGTGACTATATCTTATCTATAATGTGTGTTGTATAGTTTTCTAAAATGTTTATTATAGAATATTGATAACTAAACTCAAGTTGAGGTGTCTAACAAAACAATCTACCATCGTATTAGTTATGTCTGAGATTTTGCAGAACATCTATGAATGTGATATAATTCTGTGTCTTTTATTTTTGCAGTGAAAATGTTGTAATATAGGAAAAAATCTACTACATTTTATAAAAGACAACATGGAGGCTATTGCCATCCTGTCTAGTGTTATATGCTATATATCTTAGTAAAATTACAAAAGAAAATATAATTATGGGTGCATAGTAGTAATTCTAGAATTTTTGGAAGTATTAAAAAAATACAGAAATCCTTTATGAATATCGACATTTAAAAAAATTAAAATTTAGAAAATACTATGCAGTGCTGGTGCGTAAAGTCACCATCGCAAACTGCTTTCAAGAAACAAATTTTTTATTGGCATTCTATGTTATACTTTTTACTTCTTACCTAGCTGTTTTTTTTTATAAAAACAAACCTGCTTTTTATTATTGAAAAATTCCTAACTGATAGCTATTTGTATTATATACAACAGTGTAAAAGTTGTTTGATATTTTCTGTCTCCTTGTTTCCTGTAATTTTTCTCTTTTAAATATTTTTTTTTTTTTTTTGCAAACTGCAAAAAGGTCAGAAAAATTGTATTTGTGTAAAAAGAAAGTAAACAGAAACAAAAGTTGATTTACAATGCAAGCTAAATACTGTGGAATAAATTAGAAAATTGTACATATTATAATTGAAATACAGAGAAAACTACCTTTCCCTTCATTTTGACATAAAATCGACATATCACTGATTAACTTTTGACTGTTTTTTTTTTAATTATTATTTCTAAAAATAAACCTTGCTTGCTTTAGGCCAGGATTGGGTAATTTAAATGAAAAGTTTGCACGGTCTAGTAAATCAGACTGAAAACAGACCATGATGGGAATTATATAAACTATGAGTTGTAAAAAAAAAATTGGAATTAAATCCTGTGCAGTATTGAGCTTGCATGTATAACAAAACAATATAATTTTGTGCTGATTAGTTAAAAGCCAAAACATATTTTTTTTATTTTATATAAAAAAAAAATTTAACCAGTAAGAAGGATGGGCAACCAATGAATAAAACAATGCCGTTGAGATAAGTTGCTGAAGTGCCTTTTTTCTTGAAAGAAAAATAATAATAATAATAATTATAATAATAATAATAAACTGCTAAAAAGCAGCCCAATTACCCAAAAATGAATGCGGATAAAATATACACTTTTGGCTTCAAAACATTTTCTTATGAAGTTGATCCTTTAAATCGTTTACTTTCCATTGATTATTAACCACAGGCAGACTGTTAAATCTTCACACACATGTCTTTGGTGTCTCATTTAAGGTAGAAAAAATAATGAAAAATAGTCATAAAAATAGCTATTTTTGATGTGTGTTTTAGCAGTTCTGATATAGCTCATGTTAAGTGCAGCTCTTAAAACCTCTCTTGAAAATACTTGTTAAATAAGGATTAGACAGGTCAAATACTGTTGTAGTGCAAATAAAAAAGAAACAATACATTTTTTGCCTTTTTCTCTTTCTTTTTTTGTTTTTTTTTTGTTGTTTGTTTAGTTTTTTTTTGTTTTTTGTTTTTTACAAAATATAGAAATGTTTGGTTCCAGCATCTGGACCAACATGTTCCTTTCAAGTATCTCTCATGAAAGAACAAAAATATTAAACATGTTACTTCCACTGAAAAGTCTTTCATCTCTGTCTCAGGTAAACAGTTTTCAAACCCATTAAGTTGCATAGTTCTAAGATCTTAAGCACCTTAGTGAAATTTAACTTTGTATTCTCTCTTTCTTTTTTTTTTCTTTTTCTTTTTTTTTTGGGTTAATAGTGCAGAGGAAGAAGGTGAGATCACCTGCGCAATATATAGATTCTTCTAAATTAGGATCTGCTTACAGAAAATAGGCATTCTATCAATGTCTTATAGGCCTGACAATATCTAGTTATACACATTTGCATACATGGATGTATAAAATACAAGCCATTAAATATACACATTTTGTGTATATATAGATACACAGACTGTGCTCTTGACCCTGTTAATGGACATTCTCAACTATAAGGGATTGGGCAGCCTCTTTTAGCAAACTATTGCAGCAGATTTAGAACCTTCTCTTCCTTTGTATCTACTTTTTGTCCCATTAAATCAGCCTTAAGATTTCTGCTGAGTTGCAAGTCTTTTGCACTTCTTTTGAGTCCATTAGTGTAGTCTGAATATGAATTTATATATATTCTTTGTATGTTTTATGAGCAACCACATTCCTCCACAATCATGTTCTGGATATCCTTTTTTATGATGTTATGTCCATCATCATAGTACAACATAGACATAGCTCTCAGCTTAGATGGGACACAGCAGGATTTGATGCTAGTGAAGGGACTGTGGCCCCTCATTCTGTACTGATTTATAACTGTTGAGTGAAAGGAGAGAGAAGAACCAGAGGTCCCTGCAATGTGACTTGGACAATCCCCCTCACAGTAATTTGCATGGTAGCCTGGAGGTGCTATGATCCAGTCGCTCCAACCAATGTCTTTGAAGCTGACATAGAATTGCTTTTTGCAGCAGTTGCTCACTTTGCCGTCACATTCCAAGCCACGTTTCTTCCTTCTGTGAGGATGCTCCTCTGCTTGTCGAGCTACAATCATCAGAAAAGGCCTATGTGACTGTTCTCTTTCCTCTTCACCACCATTTGTAGCTGATTCTTCATCATCCTTTTTCTTCCTTTTGCCAAACAAGACCGGAGTTGCCCCTGCTTCTTGACATTGATCACATGATATTCTGATGTCCATAGATGACTTTCCATGATTCAGCAGACGTTGTATAGCGCCAGATACTGGGAATGTATGCCAAACACCTTTTTTTGTATCTATTACCTTTTCTGTAATAAGTTGTTCATTTTTATTGCCCTCCGACCCTTTGTCTTTCTGACCTCTCTGCTGCTGATACAGTCGAATGGTCAGTTTTACTCGACTTCTGTTGTTTTTTGCTATTTTCACGAAAAGCCACAATTCTGCTTTCTCGACAATCATCAAATCACTTCCTTCTTTGGAAAATTCAAAATGAAGTACTTTCTTGGAGGGACCTAAATATTGACAGATAAAAAGGTGAAAAAGAAATATTAATAAAATTGTATTCTATACTATGATTTACAATTATGTCCTAAATAAGTTGTCAGTGGTACATACAGTATTTTAAAAGAAGGTAAATAATATTTTCCATTTATCACATATCATGTCAAGCTGAATCAAATATTTTACCTTTAATATAAAATCAGATACACTTTACCCTTAACTTTAATTTTCGGATATTCTTCTAAAATATAGTGATATATAATTTTTGCATAAAGTGACAGAAGGTCTGTATATTTCTGCATACCCCTTTTTGTTACAAATTTGCAAAACTATCCTTTGACGGGTGGAGCTTTTTTAAAAATTATTATTTACAATGAATCTATTACCATTTTTCATTTATGTTAAATCGTTAATGAGAATTTGAGATATGTTTTATATTGCAATCTGGGGTATATACATTTTGTACCTTTTGGCTTTAGATGCCCTAGGTACAGGCTTCCATTTTATCAGTAGTCAAATGTTGCAAGACACTAACCAGACTATACACAAACATTGTTTAAATATGGGTAGTATAGAAGAGAAAGTTCATGTAAGAAGATATAGCAAACTATAATGTTAAAAAATGAAATCTAACGCAAGCATTTTCTAGGCAACACATTTGGCTGTAGAAAACATCCCTTAAAAGTGCTATTTATTTTTAGTTAGCTAAATCCATGTTTTGTGACTATTCACTACACCTTCAATTACAGCTAAGTAAAATTCAAATTACATCTTTTAAGGGGAACTCTCTCACAATTCTCACCAAGTTGCAGTTTAATGATATTTAATTGTGTTTTCACACCTCACTAATATATATTTGTTAAATACAGGAATAAGAAAACATAATTTTGAAAGTTCCCATTGAAGGACATAATAGCTAAACTATAACATTTTTTTGCCTAATCTTTGTCATTTTGAATGTAAGTTTGCTACAGTGCAATGTTTAGTGAACAACTCTGTCTAAGAGAAAAGAATCCTTTTCTAAAATATGTATCCTTGCTCCCCAAATAGGTCAAACATGGACTTGCACTAAAATTGCAATAATTAATGTAAAGATTTCTGTGCTGGACTGTGAAATTAGAACTGATTATTTTCCTTAATATAACCATGAAATGTATTCTTTAATTGGTCTTATTTAAATGAAGACAGCTTTCATGAAACATTAATGAATTTATGTTGATAGATTGAAATAGTTTAACACCTCCAGCATGGATACAATTTCTATGCAAACAAATTATATTTTAAAACACAGATGTGCTAATGTTTTATTTATAATGTACTTATGAGCTTGTCTTTCGGTGTTGCCTGTCATTCTCACATCGTTGTTGAAAAGTAAACTGACCTCTTGATCATGATTAGCAGTTAATTAATTCTGTACCACTCCAAAACCCTTTATTACTGGCCAAAAATGGATTTGGGATTGTTAGGGGTGCCAATGAGAAGACTGAGCCAATATGTGAAATAAGTAAGCCTCTTGGCCAAAACATTGTCAGAACTTAACCTGAAGTTCCTAATAACATCAGCACAATTTATTTTTTTATTTTTTTCTTTATATTTTGCAAGACGGAACCAATGGTCATTCACTACAAAAAGGTGTGACTCAAAGATTTTGCTGTACATAGTTGTGTTCTGGTAAAATTAGTGGTCAATGGATATATTTTGAAACTCTTTATTCAAATTTGTATGTTGTCATCAAATACGTTTTACATAAAGTAGCAGATATGCACTTGAACAAGCATTCTGAGTTATTGTCATTATCAAAGTCCATAGGATAACATTTTGTATGTATACGCTAATATACTATAGATAATTCAGATCATTGGAAGATAGTCCTGTACAAAATCTCAGGTTACTTACAAATGTCTAATGCTTTTTATACACAAATGGATATGCATTATGGTCATACATTGTTTGTGAAACAGGTGGCACTAATGTATATTTATGAAATAGCAAGCCGTGATGGCTTTAGAACAGACTTGGGAGATTGGGAGATTTGGAAAAAAACTCTAACTCAACTGAATTAGATATTTTCTCCAACTTAGCTAGTTTAGTTACCCAGTCATCATATATTACTATTTAATAAATAGACCCCAAAGACTAACAAATGTCTATATCAGTGCCCAAAAGATAGTTGCCCAGGGATTGTAAAGCTACAAGTCACATGACACGCAAATATAACTCATTCAGGGCGCTAAAGCGGGAATTGTTGATAATGTAATTTGAATTCTTAATCATTTTTAAAAATGAAGGCCAAAGTTGAGAAACTGGAAGCATAGTTGATTTAGGCATTTTTTCCAGTTTATTTATTTTGGCCTTCCATTTTGAAATATTCTTTTTCAATTCCCAGCAATTCCTTCTTTAATGAATAGACCTAACATCCAGTCACCCAACACCTTGTCAGAACATTATGGGAGATATAGTTCATTAAAAGCCTATGGTTTACCATTTGGGAACCCCTGCTACATACTTTTAAATGTGTCAAGAGAGAAAACTCTAAAGTTTGAATAACCCTGTAGATGCGTTTTTGGTGTGCAACAACATTTTGTCGCGACTACTAATGTGATCCAATCCATAAAACTATGTAAAACTACAGAACAGAAAAATAGACAGGATGTAAACCGGTCCTTAGAATGGCCGGATTAATATGTTGAAAGACAGAGAATGGTCAAGGGAAAGCCGAGGACAAGATCGATAAGAAAGCCAAGTCAGGGAAACCAGAGATCAGAAAAGTCAGGAATAGCCAAAGTCAGAATACTGAGAATATCAATAACAAGGACAAGAAAACGCACTCTCGGGAACCTGGAACAGAAACCACGACAGGGCAATGAGCTAGGAAAATTAAGAGGTTTAAATATCCCTCCTTGGGCTGTGATTGGTCAGAGCTTGGCCTCTGACCCCAGAACGTGCGTGTGCGTCAATGCACCTTTGGAGGTGGAGCTACAAATGACCGCAAAATCATGGTCAGCGCCATATTGGATCCCGCGTGTTGAGGGGACAGATGCCCCAGTGGGTCGACTTCCAGCTCATTGCTGAACAGGCAATTCCTCCAACCTGTCAGCGTGGTCGCACCAATCGGGTGCGACCACGTGCAGCCCCGAGCCGGGTAGCCGTGACACATTTATTCTTCTGTGTGATTATGCATTAACAGGAGCTGTACTTATCTAGCTATAAAAGGAGCTTAATGCACTGCTAAAAGGTACCAGAAACATGATTTAAATAAGCTAAGTTTGGGTAGTGTTTATTTAAAGCGTTGTCATTGTTTAAAAGCTGTCAGTTGTGTTTCTAATTTAACAAGCTGTACACGTGTTAATTATAGTGCTGTGGTGGTAAATATGCTGAGGAATGGATTTAGTCAGAGAACAGCATATTTTGGGATGTTTTCTCATATGCATATATTTGTTGGCATAATGATACTGATCGTGAACATCATGATGTGGAGGCGTTACCTTGATAAAGACCCAATGTTCTTGGCACAGAACGATATGAGTAATAGGCTCTGCTGGGTTATTTGATCATGAGAAAATGAAATATTTAATTTTATAACAAGTGTTTAAATTATAACTGGAAGGTAACATTTTCGGAGCGTGAAACTATGATCTTTACAGTTTACTTTTTTCCCCTGTGGCAAATCTGCTGAATAGTATTGAGTGGTCTCTCACTCCACACCCTCAATGTTAGAATGCATGAATAGTTCACTGTATGGAATGAGGAAGGGGTGTCTGCAATTCCAGTTGCTGTAAAGTCATTGTTGGGGGAAAAAAATGCAGCTTTGCTAAATAAATGTCTTTCCTGGATATCTTAACTTCAATTTAAAAACACCAAATCGAGGCTTTATGGGTCAACTTTCCATTTGCATTATTTTGCAAAATTCAATAAAAAATGTGCACAAATGCCTTTACCCCATAATCTACGTCTCAAGTTAGTCTAAATAAATAGGGTATATAAATAGTAGCTACCTGGACTGGAAGATGCACTGCATGTCCATAATGGCAAGGTAGGTATGTGACAGATATTTGGTAAACAAATTGTAACCCCTTATCTTAGAACAATGTGAGTACAAAACTTAGCCTTAAAGCCCACTTCAGCTTCCATTTGTACAGTATCTTTATTCACACTACTGAAAGATCTTTCTCTGCCAGGAAGATTATGTCCCTTAGTATCACTGCAGAGGGGCTGTAAATGTTACCCCCCTCTCTTCTTCCACACTCTGCAGCAAGCTTTGTATGTCAAACTACAAAGCTGCATTTCAGAATCTAAATGAAAGTTGAAGAAGTTAGAGCTCTGATCACACATATGACTTCTTTACAGTTTGTTATAACAATCAATGCCTTGCATTATCCAAATGTTTGCTATATGTACCCTCATTTACACATATAGATACATAGCAATAGACTAGTGTAATTCTGACAAAGCTATGTTGCCAAAATGCCACAGGTTCCTTCTAAAGACCCCCAAACTAGATATTTATCTTGTTGCATCTATCCATTTTGCTACCAAGCATGTTTCTGCTACTAATACATCCAATAATGGATACTATACTGTATATACAAAATTTTTATCAACCCAAATATTAAACATACAAGTAAATTTTAGTAGTTCAGCAGTTTAATTGATTTAATGTTTATCTCCTGAACAGCAGTCTATATTAACAAATTGCTGTGTAAGCCTAGATTTTTTTATTTTGACCAATATATGCCTTTATTATTCCAAATAAATACTACTGTTTTAACAAAACACCGCTTGGAAGTGAAGGGGTTAATTTAATTTTAGTGTATCGAGCACATGTGTTTGAGTAGGCTTGTGTGATATTTGCTTGAATCAATGTCGTGGCTATTTTGTTATTGACTTACAAGGCACAAATACCCAAATATCTGAGTTAAAATGGAGCATAGTTTGCAAACAACATCATCAACAACACATATCTGTTTTCAGCTTTAATTCACCATTTAGCACATATTTTAAGAATTGCTAAATAAATAGCTGTACACTTGGAGTTATTGTATTCATGACCTTCTCTCTAGTTTGCATTCCACCCTCTTGCATCAATACTTGTATGCCAGTTTATATAAGTGATGAAACATTTTTTTTAAAATCATTTTAGTGAACTAGAATACAGGTTTTTTGGCAACAGGTTAGTCAATGATAAATGGTTGTGTTAGGTTAAGGTGTAATGTACAAAGGTCCTAATAATTTGTTCTAAGTTTGAAAAAGTATATTGTCATTGTTTGTGTTGTTTATTTTAAAGTTTTATCGGCATGTAAAGTGTTTAATATGTTCATCCGCTGTATCATAAAATGATTTGTATTTATACTGTTTTATCTTTTTAGTAAATGTATGTGAAACTTAACCAGTAAGATAGCTAGGCTGTACAATAGAATATGTGATAATATACAAATATTGAGTTAATTCAATTCTTTCACTAAGGTTGAAATTCTAATTTTTACTATAAGCCAACTGGAAGAAAAAAAAATAAGTATTACTAAATTTGGCAGAAAATACTTTAACTATTCCCAAAATAAGTAATTAGATTGATTTGCTGCACAAACTACCAGCAGGCCAAAGGTAAAAAAAAAAAAAAAGTTAAAATCCAGACAGAAATCCTATGTGGCATCTTAGATTTGAATGGCATAACTCGGGTGGGGAGCCTCCTAAACATCAAGGGTTTCTGTTCCCACTCATAAAATTCATTTTTTTTTTGTTTTGTTTTGTTGTCTGTTTGTTTTGATTTAAAGCATCAGGAGGCTGCTTAACAGCCAAATTTAGGAACACGTTGTCTTTGGTTTGTTTGCTGATAGTATGCTTTCAGCGACTTGTAGGTATACCGGAGTGGCTTTCTTGATGTATAACTGAATTACGGGTAGAAAGAGGGTGCCAAGTCTGGATATACTATTGCTCTTTGAGTTGTCTGCCAGGACGATGGCCAGTTGATGTATTATTATATG
Source organism: Pelobates cultripes (assembly GCA_933207985.1). Taxonomy (NCBI): domain Eukaryota; kingdom Metazoa; phylum Chordata; class Amphibia; order Anura; family Pelobatidae; genus Pelobates; species Pelobates cultripes. The sequence continues at coordinate 93,571,932 of OW240915.1, forward strand.
TAAGCTACTTTATCACCTGCTTGCATTTTATTGGTTGCATATCAAACCATATTATCAACAAGAGAAAAGTCCAGTGGTCATTTTTAATTTACTAAATGCAACTATTTAGAATCTGGCTTTATACCCTTGTTAAGGACTGCTCGGAGGTTATGTAATCTGGAAATGTCACCTCTATATTTTGCCTAAATATAGAAGTGTTTCATAGAAAATTAATGCCTGACAATGTTTTTGGAAAAGTAGACGTGATAAAGGTGCTTCCTCCAAAATCAAAACTGATGGTCGCCCTTTATTGGTATGAAGGCATTGGGAAGGATAGGCTTTGCTTGGAATTCTATACTTCAATTGGCATCTGATAATCTGCTATTGCCCGGGTCAAGGATTTATCTGCAGAACATATAATTGTTTGTGGGCATTGCATGTTGTAATAAGCAACACTCGCTCATGGTATTGGGCTTGTACATTACTGTTTTCTCTGTTTGGTACAATTTGTAGGCTGGTTTGAGCAAGCCCTTCATCTCCTTTTTTATCTATCAACATAATGTAAGAAGTATCTCTGAGCAGTGAAGAATACCTAATTAAAAAAAAAGAGGTCCACAGGTGTCACATCCTAGGGTGAAGGCAAAGAAATATATTTATTACAGATCAAAATTGACATTTATCAACTCTATGCATGACTAAGACCTCTAGGCCGAAACATTGGATCTATTTTTGTCCATTTTGATCTCCAATAAATATATTTATTTACTTTCAACCTACGATGTGACACCTGTGTACCTCTACTTTTTGTGTTGTTTCTGGTGAGCTGCGGACTCCCATCCACACGTAAACTTACTTGTGTGCAGCACTCCTTTGATTTTATGCACTGAAATACCTAATTTCAAGGATGGCCAAAAAATACTGCCCTTAGTCTCCCGCTATAATACGTTTACTAACTCTATATTTTTTACCTTTTTTCTGTAATTGGTTTATATTATTTATTTGGTTTTCATGACTTTGAGAGGTTTGAGGCAATGCTAGGCTCTAAACAAAGATTCCAAATGCAAGTAGCAGAATTATTTTTGACTGAGCGTACTCATTATATATGTGGATGTTTTCTCTTGTGCCAAGGTGTGGCATCTAATGCATTAATCATTATCAACATAATGATATGTGTTGCAATAACAATCAGTATTCTTTATCAGTGGCTGCTAATTAATCTAACCATCAATTAGATGCTCCAGTGTAATGTTATGTTGCCTGCACAAGTGTTCGGGGTGTTTATTTACATTGCACTTATCAGTAAAAGCACATTTAGTTTCCTTCTCCTATTCAAGATTAGGCACACATTCTCCTTATTGATTTATTACATTTTGTAAAAGGATCCAACCTATCATGGTAGAGGGTCTGCACTGAGTAAGGTGGTTCTTGTCTGTGTAACTACATTATCAAAAACATAAAATATTAGGGTTAATGGACATAATTTGTTTTAACAATTTGATTTAAACATTTACTTTCTGACATACATCTAAAGTTACACCATATAAGACAACTTGAAATGAAGTATAGATCCAATGTTTAAGAGCTCACAAGTCACTCTTTTCCCTGGCTCAGAGGGGTGCAGGATGAGGGGGAGCTTGTGGGGGAGCTTGTGTCTATGTTAACATAGAAAATAGACTGTAAGCTCTTCAGGGCAAACTTAAAGACATGGAAAAGTCTCCAATAAAAAGTTCCTCTTGTCCAAGTTTGTGGTTTGGTAAATAGATGGTGTTTCCTAGCAAGTATTTGCTGGCTGTAAAGACACTGATATCATAAATGTACCTAAACTGGGGCCTGAAGAATACATGGGATCATATATATTCAAAGATGCTGTGCCCTTATCGTTGATCTACAAAACAATAATTTTACACAAATGACTTGTATACCGTACAACTTCAGGTGTCTTATACAGCCGGGCATACTACTCAGTTATAATTTAAATTCTAGTTTTTGTCCTATATTGAAGGAACACAGTGACATTGAGTGATACAGTTTTATTAGCCACATATCACTGATAGAAATACTGAGCCTTTGACTTTTTATAAAAAAGGGGGCATGCATTCCATAAGAATAGAAGAAAACATTTTGCAAGAAAGGGTCAAATATTTGTACAACAAGCCAAGATCCTTTGAAACAGCATGCGTTGAATAATTACAGTCTTTAGAAAACCTGATTGATGTAAATAACAGTCTGACCAACTAAATAAAGCTTTAAATAAAACACTAGCAATACAACAGAACCTTGTCTTGAATGTTGGCATAATATGAGTGTCTCTTTGAGTGTGTTATAACTCAATACACATTGCTTGTATAAAATAATGTGTGTGTCTCACTCCTGTAATGATTTTTTTTTTTATATATATATAAAAAAGACATCTTGGCATGTCATGCAGTCTCCAAGATGATAAACATACCAAAAGTTAAATTATCCATAAATAAACTCTCTCTGTGTGTATGTTTTCTCTCGCTTTTTAGCTAAAGGTATTCTGATGCATTGCACTGGAGTATTTGAAATTAACACCATGAGCGGTATAAAAACACCAAGTAAATCAATTGCCAGAAAAGGTACTGGTAATTTAGTTTTTTTTGGTTATCCAAAAGGTAATTTGACTATTTTTAATGACTTAAGGTCTACTCGTTGACATAATATTGTGGTCTAAGTTGGTAAGTGAATATTACTATATCATGACAGATTTGACATTTGGATAGGTCAACTGAAATAATTAAACATTTGTTGAATTAGTTTCTGGACAGTGTCCTAAAGTTTGAATAGTCTTTGTAGAATGTATGTACAAGACTACATTTTAATGTTACTCCTCCATAAATATATATGGCCTTCTCTACTGGTTCACACAAATTCTATATAAGCATATACGTTCACTTGTACTTGTTTATTATATTTTATTTAAATCTGGCAAGCAAAGTCCTATAATTTGAGAATTTGAAAGTCAATGACACAAATTGAAATTATATGCAGTGTGATGGAAAGCTCTGCAAGAGAGAACCAGCATTTTAAAGTGACTTGCAACAGCAGTCATATCTCATATTTTTAAAAGTCAATTTTTAATATTATTTCATATTAGGTATTTTACTTTAAATAGAATATTTTTCAGGAAACTAGCAAAGTTGTTATGGATGGTACAATGCAACCGCTTTACACTGTGATTTTGCCACTTTAAAATATGTCAATGTTACCTTCACTAGTTATAAAGAACTCATCCAAATAGCCATAGAGGCCGACAGACTTCATAAATATTGCTTATGTTCCCGTAAAAAGTACCTTTTTCATTTTTTGATTTGTGTGATTTGTGTAGACCACAAAGTGGTAAAATGCCTCATTAGGTGTAGTCTGTCAACATGTTTCTATTTATAGGATCCTAGACAGGATAATGTTAAATTACAACTGTAGAAAGATAGGGTATAGTGTGTACATACATATATTTATTTCATATACATATTTATTTAATTAGTTATTTTTATTAATATGAAATAGTGATGTGAATGTCATGCAAGATTACTTGATGTGAGATAGGACAGCAGATAACCAATAAGATTTTACTGTTTGGGTTTTGCATATGATATCTTAGGGAATAAAGCGACATGTGAAATGAAGATTGTGGTGGCCACTGCCCTCTAGTGGATATTTTATGGAATTTTTTTATTAAGAATATGTGACAGGTTAGCAGTACATATTTATAGCTATTTGACCCTTTACCCAATGAATGCATTAAGGATGATTATTTTGAGAACTATTGCCCATTTATGCTCAAATAATATGTTTAAAACATTAAAATAAAAGACCAGGGTGCTATGTTACCATGGCAGTAATCTGAAACAGCGTTGAGTCACTGAGTTGGTAATTAGCCAATTTAATAATATTCAGTTTGGCATTATATTAGGTGTTAGTAACTAACTGACTAATGTGTTGCACTACAGAAAAGGGGCGTTTTTGGCATGCCCAGATGACAAATGTGTGTTTTTGCCTTCCAAAAATATGCTACAGATTAGACCACTTGCATAATATTAAGCTTCTCAACTATTAACTATTGATTTGATATGTATATACACACAACACTGTACAAAAGCTCTTTACAAGACATCACAATAAGCCAAAACTAATTTTGGATTGACTGTCACCCACGGTGAACAATCTGGACCCTAAATTACCTCTCGTTTTAAGCCATTCTGTAAAAAGCACCTGATCTTGACTGCCAGCGAGTGTGCTGTAAGGAGAAAATCTTTTGCTAGTTCGTTGGGTACCAATGAAGCAGTAAATAATTTTCTAAGCTCTTGACAGCAACATTGATCTTCAATTTATGAAAGTCGGTCTAGTGGAATATCTGAGGAATACATTAGTCGTGGTGAATTCACCTGTCCTGATATGACTTTTTCAAGAGTTTGCTACATTTTTTTTTCCAACAGAGAAACTGGTTAGCAGTGTACGTCAACAGAAAGCCTTTTTTTTTTTGTTTTTTACATTTTTGGGATATTATAAGCAAACAAAATTAGAACATAGAACTGACAAAGCTCTTGTGAGGTTGTAGAATGACCCAGTGAATTAAGAGAATTTACTGAAAGCCTGACATTATGAACCAACCATGGAAAAAGAATCAATAATGGACATTACACAGTGAGTTATGAAATTAATAGATTTTTTTTTTTCTAAGCAAATAGAATCTACAGCATAGCCCAGTACAGCTGGTCTGAGTTTCTAAAACTTTTGGAATTCTGAGTGCTTTCTGTCTTCTGAAATGGATTGTTAGGTTAGAATCTAACTGTAAAAAGCATGACTTCCTGGACATTTATTGCAGTGCAGCTGCTTCATTCTGCACTGTAGGTAAATATTGTAAGTTCATTGCATCGAGTGAACTGTACAGATTCCCAGGAAACGGTAACCAAGAATTGTGCACATAAATGAAGAGGAAAATTGCCGTGCACTTTAGATATTGGCTTTATTATACTCGAGCCATAAGGATTGTACCTATATTTATCTCATGCAGGAAGATCGTGCAGAGTGCCAATGAAGATTATTTTGACAAGGCAGCTGATTATTACAAGCAGGGAAATCTGCATATCTCTCATAACATTTAACTCTTTCTCTTGTGAATGTGACTTTGCAAACTACTTTCAGCGAGAGTCCTACTCCTTCCCTTTTACCCTTGTACTTTTTTGATGTCTGCCTCTGCAGAGAAGCTTTTGATGCAGGGGTAGCTAAATGGTTGAACCTCATGTGTTTTAGAACTGCAACTCCTATGATTCTTTACCAGACTTAAGAAGAGCAAAGAAAGCCTTAAGGCTAGCAAAGCATCATGGTTGTTGTAGTTCTATAGCTGTGCTTCTGCCTTTTGGCCACCCCTGATACAATCAATGTGAAATCCTCGCAGCTCTGATAACACATGCTTATTGGCAAGGGCAGAGAACGAAATGCTTCATTGTATACACAGAAGCTGCAAAACCTCTGGTAAGAATGTCTGAACTGAAAATGTGCACACTTCTGCAAGGCAATTCTGCAGACAGAACATCTGAGTCAACAGGTTTTCAAGAATGGAAACTTTGAGTGCTGTCTTAATTGTTTATATTGCTGCAGCACACTTTAAACAAAATTGCTTAGCATTCCCGCACATACTTAGACTACGATACGCAGCACTAAACAATGGCATTCTTTTCAAACTGGCTCAGTGATGAGATAAAATGCTTTTTTTTGACCAAATGGTTATTTTTAAATTTGGTGATAGCAGATCAGAAGCCAGCCTGAGGTTTGACAGCTTAAACTTCTATACTTTTTTTTAGCAGCTAACTTCTCAACTTAACTTGCGCGAGGCACAGACATTTCAGTTTTATGAATGGGAGATACTGGACTAAGATTGCAGACACACTCAATCAAGGCTCTGTCTCAGCTAAGGAATTCCATGATGTTTTTATTTTTTAAAGGCTTCTCTCTCTGGTGGAGCACACGAGAAGTTATTTTGAACTTGAGGATTGAACTTTTAAATCACCTATATTTTAAGAGGTGAGCAGTCCGCTTGTGAAACAGGCAAGGATGCTGTCACTTAAACACAACTTTGTGGTGGGATACCGAAACCACTGCCATGGGGAACAGAATGCACTGTGGCTGAAACCTTGCCTACAGCTGTAAGCTGCTTAGCATTTGCAAGTGCATAGCATATATTAACTGTTAAATTGCCAAAGGGGGCAGAAATGCATTGAATGCTACTGCCAGCATTTAACAGTGGAGGAATTTTATCCCTGTGAGTTCTACAAAGGTGAGATCTTCTTTATATTACACCACTTCAAGTATTTAGCTACCTGTGCCTTATTACATATAAATCACATATTTTAAATCCTGAATTGAAATTCCAGAAATGATATAAAAAATGGAATTAGCCTCGCTGGGGAGATTACAGTCAATATATTTCCTTGAGATGTTTGTGTTTATACAAGCAATAACAACAATTACAGTTTTCAGGATTGTTTGCCTAATGGTGAAAACATATCCCCAGGGTGTGAATATATTATTTTGACACTCTTAGTCAGACTTTTTGTACTGTTTGGAGAATACCCAGTCCCTTCCCCCTCTTCCTTACATACACTAGTACTTTGTTAAAGATTGCAGAAAGATAACTCATTCTCTGTGAATTTAGCAAGTGTAAACAAGCTTTTCGCAGCCAAGGTTAAATCAATGAAAAACACATTATTGTTCAGTTAGTGCTTTTATGCATCAGAATGCTTAAGTCACTAGATAACGTAACTACCTTACTTGTCAAAAGCAGCCAGAGAGGAGTAAAGTGAGAGGGTCACATTTATTAGTATTAAGATCACTCACCTGATTCAGCAAAAGTGATGATTTCTGAAGTTTGATCAGAGATGTCATTCATTGCCGTAATGTCATCCTTTATTTCAACTTGGCCATCCTCTCCCACTTTTCCAACATGCAGTTTTTTTATAGCATTTAGGAGAGCTGCTTTAGGCACTGTCTGCGTGATATTGGGTCTGTCCCCTAAGTGCAGCATATTCAATATGTGCTTTTTGACTGCTTCCACCATGTCCTCTTCAGTACTGGGCGCATCCTTGTGGAATTTAGCCAGCGAACATGATGGACAGTCAGTTACTGATCCAGGAGTTGGAGACCCCATGACAACAATCCAGCAGAGCATCAGCAAAAATCCGTTCAGTGAGCACCCTGCCATCCTGGTAACCGATTATTGATTCTTTCCTCTTTATTATGCTAGTTATGTATTCTTTTCTTTCAATTCTTTTTTTTTTTTTTTTGGGAGAAAAAAATTGTATCCTTAAAAAAAAAAAAAAAAACTATACTTTTTTTCCTCTTCAAAAGATTCTCTGCAGAAAGAAAAAAAAAGTTTTTCAGTGTAGTTTTTTTTTTTTGGTTTGTAAGTTTCTCTCTTTCTCTTTCTGATCTCTGTAAGTGCTGTGGTACTTGTCAGTAAAGAAAGCTCTGACTTCTGTCTGCCTCTGGGAGAGAGCGAAGGAGAGGGACTAAGAGACAGGCAGAGGACGGATTGGCCTGAAGTGAGTGAGTGAATAAGGGAGGGTGGGAGTTTGTCTTCAATATATGAGTAAGGGCTTGAAAGGGGAGGTTCACATTCTGACAGGCTGTTCTGCTTAACACACCTCTTTAAATATCTTTTACCGACCCTCCCTTTAATCTTTTTCTTCATTATTTCATACTCCTTTCTTTTCACGTGGGTCTTACTTTCCCCTGCTCCTCTTCATCTAAAATACTTCCTTTTCATCCCTGCATGTATCCCTTGTCTTGTTATATCACTTTCAAATACTTTTCTTTGCACGTTATCTGTGTCTTTTTTAATTTCTCACTTACAGAACTCCTGTTGCCACAGTTTGTCTTCATTTACTTTCCCTGTACACTTTAGGTAGTTCGCATTGAATATGACACTTTTGTTTAATACATTTTGTCTTCGAAAAGACAAACCATGTGTTTAAAGGCATCTTGTAAATTAGAACAAAACGCTTAGTCTAGAGGGTGAAAGAAGAATTCAGGCAATTGAAGCAGATGGCTTATTAACCCTTTCTCTGATGTTTCAAGAAGATGTGTTGAGAATTTTTTTTTTTTTTTTTTTAATGACATTTATAATTGACAGAACCTTTGCTGGTCGTTCAGGATGATGGAATCATGCAAATCATCTTATAATCACTTCTGTGACTAACAATAAGGGGTTAATTTATGGGGTATCTGTCTCCACAAACGTGAAACCAATTGAGCACTGCTGTATCAATGTGTCCAATGTTTGGGCTCTTGTGGACTTTCTAAGTTTAGCGAGTGCTAAAGAAGTGATAAATGCTGTTAAAAGTTAACTATTTAGCATGTGCATTCCATGTTGTTCTCTTTAAGACAGCAATAACTTTTAAAAGTATTTTCTACACTTGCAGCCGTGGAGACTGGGGAAAAAATTGATTCCCCCTTACTTTAGATGCAAGAATGCAAAGTGAGTGTGTCTCATATAAGTTATGTTCTAGAAAATTAACTTTGGTGTTCATAAGACACTCTAAATCCATTTCATGGCAAGCCAAAACCTCACTTCTTGTGCTCAGGACAAATGATGGCTTATTGAACATTAAATCAGTACACATGGTGACAATTATCTTGAAATACCTCAGTTGTCACATACTACAGCATCTCTGTCGAGATCATTATTACTCGCTGCATGGTACAAGTCTTAGAGATATCCAAATTGACAAATCAGAAACTGCGATATATATATATATATAATATTTTTTTTCAAAACTATATGTTACAGGATGTAAAAAGTCTGCTATTTACGTTAATGTGACACAGAGGAATACCGATTTAATGTGTCAGTTTTGGATTAACATTAACTTTTGATACATAATAAATAATTTCCTATGTGTTTTTAAGACCATTAAATAAAACAAGTTTATTAGTTTCAAAGTGGGAATAAAAAAAAAACTATCTTTATTTGGATATATAAATATAGTATATTCATATTTTATGAGGATGCTGAAGTGAGTTTTTCTGTGTTTTATTTTTGGTGTGGAGAGTTTGTATGGTGTGCTATATAGAGTGTAACCCAAAGTATATGATAATGTGTATTACTAGTATATCCCTTTCTAAACAGGCCAGTGTGAAGTGGTGATTACAAAATGTCTCAAGACAAATCTTAAAAAAAGGAACTTAAAGTTCAACTATGTGCAGTAAAGTGACTTCATACACTTACTTTTGAAATAATTTATCTTTCTGGAAAAAAAATCTAGATTCATTTTCTTATATCATTTTAATATACTAATTTGTTAGAAACTATTTCTGCTTTCTGTTTACTCTAAGAAACTAATAAGATGGGGGGGGGAAGCCTTTTCTCCTATTATAAATTTTACGTGCTAGTAAAATACTGATCATTTCACATCCTTCAATTGTGTGTACTAGACTTGTTCGGTGGGTAATAGCAAACAGGGGGCGACTCATGGTCAGGAAAGTCTGATGAAAATTCCCGTCTGAGTCAATGTGGACTGTTATTAGTGAAAAACTATGACTGAGTATGTTTTCTATAATATATACTATTATACTGCACTTACTGCAACACTGGTGATGCATTAAAAGTAAATATGATTAATAAGTACTTATTATGACTTATGCACTACTTTGTGTCATGTTCTCTGTATAAATACTGTACAGAGTTGTGACACAAATCCTTGACACTCTAGCTACTGTAGACTATGACTTGATTGTACAGATAAACAGCAATTTCCACTCCCACTACTGACTGTGTCTGTATTGTGAGATACACACTTCACTTTCAAGGGAGTTTTCATGAGAAAAAACACAGGCTTACCCAATTTAGGCCCAGATAAACTTGAAACTTTTTGATTCATGTTTTTCCCACTTGATCATTTTGCTCTATATTTTACAACATACCACAAATCACTGTTTAGCAGTGAGTCCCATATGTTAATATCTTAACTAGATAAGGATACCATACCCTCACTGTCTCAAGGGTACTTATCCTAGATATATATATATAGAGAGAGAAACAGTGACAGTGACAGAGACAGAGACAACATATGATGTGCCCCCCTGTAGAATATAGGAGTCATATGCTACAGGTGCTAAATTATATGCGGAATGTGAATCATAAAAATCTAACATTTTTAAGTGTTTATCAAAATGATGAAATTATGAATGTCCAGCAAAACATCTGACTATCGTACAATTAGACATTTTTCTGGCATACGTTAATAACTTATCCCTTTCAATGAGTCATACAGACTAGCCTAATGCCCCCATTAGAACATAAAGAATGCAATATAATTACGGAAAAAAAATTATTTAAAAAAAATCATTAATTTTACTTTTTTGTATAACAAAAGAAAAATATATAAATATAGTAATTTCATATATAAAAGACTAACCTATTTAGCAGAACAGTTAAATGTTCTTAAAGCATCAAGCCATCAAGCTATTAAATGGTAAGAATAAACATTGTAGTTTACCTGCTAATTTGGTGTATATACAGCTCTACATGTCCATATGGCAACAAAGTAACCTTTATTCCTGAATGTATTTCCCTCTCATTTGTGCCATTCATAGTTTGATTCCAGTAAGCCTGACTATATTTATAAAGTTAACAATTAAAGAGAGGTGAAGCTACTTTTATCACTTTTTCTTCGGTAAATTCAGAGGAAGACCTAGAGGAAGAATAACATTTCCACCCAAATCATCGCCATGGACATAGGTAAATACATTTATTTTCTAGAGAATTATTTTTTTTTTGTCTTGTGGGATCTCACATTGCAGGTTTGTGGGATCTCTTACGACAGTCAAAAAATTAGATTTTTTTTCTATATTCCACGAAACATATTTATGGCATTACTACTTGCTTTTAGAGAGTATTATCCATATGTGTGAAATTTTTCCAAGAACAAAACCAAACCTAAAATTTGGAGCATCTTGGAACTGAAATAGGTAGGCAGAATTCCAATGTAACAATTCATTCTCTGATTTATTCACTAAACACCAAAATGCAGTGAATTGAAAATCAAAATGCAAAAACTTAGTGACAATAACCAAGCTGTGATTATAGCTGAATTGAATAATTTTTCCAAATCAGTTTTTCTTTTTTTAACCTAATTTTAACAGCTCGGAATTAGATGCTTAGTGAAGAGACCCCTGTTTTTTGGGGCTGCTAGAAATTATTGTTAAATAAAGCCAATCTGCAAAATGTAGGCAAAAAAATAAAAATTTTGGAAAAATTGGCCACTTAAGCTGTAGTCACCACTTCACTATTCGAAACTTAATTTTGCAATGTCGATTGAATTGTCTAAGGGTGATATTTAGTGAATAAACCCCTTTTTAATAAGCAGAAATAAAATTCTTCCACTTCAAATTTAAGTTTTCACCAGAAAACATTTTGTCCAATCTTGTTGCTTTGGCTCAGAAGTTGGTGAGTCCTTTGGCATATTCGTATGTGTATAACCTATTGTCATTCTAGGGTTAATAGTCTCAAAGGGTTTCGAACAATATTGTGTAGAGTGAAAACAGTAAACTCTTTATTGAAAGTTTATTTTACAACACAAGACGTTGGCTCCCACGATGGATGCAATACATAGAGTAAGTATGCTACACTAGGTCACCTATCAAAAATAACAGCTTTATTCATCAAGCACAAAACAACATATTCATTGCGAACACATTTATATTTTTAATTACAAGCCGTATGTATATAAATTATTTTTTTTACAGAATATAAACTGCTGCCTAAAAACAAATCTGCTGTTTAACTTAAAGCCAAAAATTAAATTTTCCTATTCAAGAAACTTTTATATCCAGTGCAGTAAAATATAATGAGTTCTTGAATTGTGTAGATGAAGTAAACTTAAAGCCTGCTTACAAAACAATTCCAGTGAGCTCATGTATGACACATGCATGCACACAAGCATTTGAGTGCAATAGGAAAGGTGATTCATCACTGGTGATGCAAATTATGATCATGTTGATTGCAAGTATGAGCGGATATTGTATGTCTGAATTATTACACTCATACAACAGGAGAAAAAGAAATGGCCTCTTTGAACTAATAAAAATCTTTAAAGACTATGCTGCATCAGTGATTAATATAGATGCTGTCGGGTCATGACAAGTGTTCCTGTTAAAACTGGTAATACAGAAGATTCCATACCACTATTAGAAACCTTTTCTCAAATATGTTGCCAGTCAGAAACAGGATTCATCTTCAACTGGACGCACACTGTTCTGACAGTCTATCTAACCTCCAACTCACTTCTACTAAACCAGTAAGTTCTGTTAAATGTGTAGCCCTCTACTGCCTATGTATCTAAACTAAGTGACTGTGGTGTTGGAGATGCCGAAGCAAGTAATGCATTTATATCCTGGTTACTGTGAACACCCCCCTGAATGTTATCATATAATGTGTAAAGTAGACAAAATCATGAAATACAATATAATTATACACATGCATATACAATATGTATTGTTATTATATCCTTGGAACATTGTATGGAATACTAGGCATGCTTTATGTAGCTTGTAAACCAAAATGGTTATTTACTTGAAAAGTGAATGGTCCACAGTTCAGCCTAAATTATTATGATGCAAATGGAGCAATTCTTGGGGGTAATGCTACGATTCTACAGTTACAATAAGAAGTAGACACGTGCATTTGTTGCATTCTTCTTTAAATTGATTATTCGACAATAAATAGATTCATCTGGCATAGAACCCCTTTCAACTCGTATATAGGCTGATCTATCAGTTTAAAAACTAATCAAAACAGGTTCTATACTGGACTACTTGATTTGCCATCAAACTAATCAATTCATTTAAGAAAGTGTGCAGTGAATCACTTGTCTAGTAATGACTATGAACATGTCACTTCTTTGTCCAAGAAATGCTTTCAGATATATGACCTATTGTGCCATTGGATGAGGCAGGACTTTGCATCTATTTATATCTATTTTATTACTTAATGTTAAATACTTGATCAATACGCAAATATTTTAAATGCAGAATAAAAATTCAAAGAAAACATACAATTGTACTTCTGGTGACAAAATAGTGAAAACTAAAGGTAGATATGTGAATTAGAGGCATTGATCCTAGTCTAGGTCTATAGTTATTCAATGACTGTTTGAAGCCTGTTATGGTAATTTTTATTGAAGGCAAGTGTTCAAAGGAATGATGAATATTTATTTTGGCAGATTTTTGGCACAATTTGTCAAGTTTGTCTGTTTTTTCATCTACAACTTATTTTACGCCCAAACCTCCATTCCTTAAATTATTGTATTTTTTTTTATGGTGACGCAGTGTTCTTTTACAGTTCTCTTCTCCCTACACTTGAAATTTGGTGGTCATCTGAGACGGAAGTTTCTAAGAAAAAAATACTTTTTGGATTACTTTTAGAACCTTTTAATCAATATGATCACAAAAAATTACAAACTTTAACCATCACTTTTTAAAAATACTTTGATAAATATCCTCCTTTGTCTTGAGGCATGAAATACTAGATTTGGTTTTATCCAGTTCCACCTAGTGCCAATAGCATGTTAATAACAGGGTAAATATAGGTAAATGTTTATTATCTATATAATTCTCAATCTAGTGTTTGATACTGCTTAAACCATTTTGATAAACTAGTGTTTGATGCTGTTTAAATCTTTTTCATTGGCAGGACATGAATAAGGCAAGCTGAAAAAGTTCACCCACAAGCACAAATGTGTTATATCGAGTATTTTCTGGAGCCTCTATTGGAGCCTCTTGTAAAGTGACAAGTCAAACTATTTCTGTTTCAAAGTTCAAGAAATGGGATCATATTTCAGACATCTATCATCTAGAGGTGAACTCAAACTTGACTAGTCTTCTCAAAACAACTAACAGTTCTACATTAAGCCATACAATGTGAATATTGTGTAATTAAGTTCAGAAGTTTTACTAATAATAAAAAAACATTTTGGCAATAATTTCCAATGAAGATGCCTTCCCATGGAAAACGTATCCCCAATTCCAGCAAGAATTACGTATCTAATTTAATAGAAAAATGTAACAATCAAAACAAGACACCAGTCAGACAAAACAAATCACAAACGGATAATAATTTTGGAAATTTGATTTGGGAATGGGCCACTAAAGCAGAAATAAATCCAAGGTTGGTCAAAGGGTATGGACTCTGGAAAGAAGACAAGAAAGAGGAAATCATTTATTTTTTTAAATTACGCAACTATGAGCCGTGCATTATATTGTAGATTCAAATTTTTAGAACTGTCATGTTTGTAAACCATGTAAACCAATTTCAAATATTAGCTTAAAATAAATTACACTTTAAGCACTACAACAACGACAGCTTAATCTAGTGGTGTAAGTGCATTGATACAGTCTTATTCTTGTAACAATCTGAAATATTGCATTTTTGATCAATATAATTAATGTCCTCAAGAAAACAGATATTGAAAGCGCAGTTAAAAATATCTCAAAATAAATATACCTATATTATTATTAGCACATGGCTTTTACCAAAGAGATGCCAAATTTCATGATTTTAATAAATAAGTCATAAGGAAGTCTCAATATCTAACTTACACCAGACCAACAAAATACCTTAGCGAATATCCATAAGTACATTAGGATTAGAAGGATCCATTTCCTCACAAAATTATCTGAATATGAATCGGTCTCCCCAGCTTTCTAAACTCATGAGGATCCCAGCTCCATTGCTGTAAATTATACACTTTGACAAATCTAATGAGATGTTTCATTTGTGTCCAGAATCGATTGGTCACTCAAATTAAGCATTTGGAGATGGTTGGGATTGTCACGGAAAGCACATCCTGTCACAACATAAGTACAATATATTCTTAGAAATTAATTTGAAGAGCCTGCCCTGTTTTTGACAGATGTGTCTGAATTCTGATAAAAGAAAAAAATCTGTCATAACTGTTTTGCATTGGTGGCTCTTTTCAAAATCGTTGGTATAGTAGCCACATGTAGGTAACCAAACATATACAATGTCATGTATTGCAAATAGTATTTTAATTGCAGCCACATTTTGCATATTCCAAACACATCATTATGTGTTACACTATGTGTAAAGCTCAGCCAATGCTTTCTTTTCTAGGTACACTCCTAAGTTTAGCTACGGAAAAACAAAAACAAAAAAAAACAGAATAAGGGCAGGCCTCTCTGGTAGTCATCCAAAAAAGTTAAGCTTCCACTTATGGTTTGTTTTTCTGTTTGTTTGCTTTTTAACATTATTTGATAAACATGTGAAATTACTTCTTAGCACGTTTAGGGTGAAAAGTGGCCTTGCATTAAAAGTCACACATTTTTAAAACCAAAACAGGTTAAACCACTTAAAAACGTCCTATGAAATTATTTTGATAAATCTATTAAAGTGGAGCTATTCAATTTAAAGTAATTAAAGACACTGATAGCTATCTACAAGGTACCTATGGGTTGCATTTTTTTACATTTAAAATTATGCATTTTTTGTTTTATTTATACTTTACATTGTGTATATACCTGAATAGCTTGGCACCACCAGAGCATACCATGCAAATTAATGTAAGCCCACAATGTAATATTCACAGACATAGCATAATAGAATGGATAGTTGCATGAGCTTGTACAGCATTTCACTGCAGGTGCCTGATCATGTATGAGAACAGTGCCTCGTGGACATGCTATAGAGGTAAGTCTGTTTTTAGTTGACTTTACTATACTACTTACCCCAGTAAATACTTCAAGGTGGGATAATGATGAACTGCTCTATACTTAGGTACATCTGCATTCAATTTAAACAGTCCTGTACATTTCACAGTCAAATGCTGAGAGTTTAATTGCAGAGTGGTGGAGCGAACACACTTCTTCTTTAATTAGTCTTTGGGAGGTTAAAATTGTGATACTATTCCAAATGCCCACCTCTAGTAGTCTTTTAAGCTATTTTAATTAAGTTTTCTAGAATAATTTCAACTGAAACAAAAATCAGATGACAGTCACTAACATCAATTAATTAATTAATCACTACATTAATTTTCTATTTCCTTTTAAATTAATAAAAAAAAAACAATAGAATTACATACATATATGAGGGAGTGGGTAATGTATATCAACTACATACATATATGAGTGAGTGGGTAATGTATATCAACTTGAATAATGCCATTGTTAAAGTCAACTCTGGATAATGCACTAGATAAGGGATAGGCAACCTTCGGCACTCCAGATTATTATTATTATTATTATGGTATTTATATAGCCCCATCAAATTCCACAGCGCTTTACAATGGGTGGACGAACAGACATGTAGTTATAACCAGACAAGTTGGACACACAGGAACAGAGGGATTGAGGGCCTTTCTCAATGAGCTTACATGCTAGAGGGAGTGTGGTAAAATGACACAAAAAGGTAAGGATAGTATTAGACTAGTGACAGTTGCAGAAGAGGAATCAGTCAGGAGCTATTAACAGTTTAATTGATACGCTTTTATGAAGAAGTGGGTTTTTAACGATTTTTTTGAAGGAGTGGAGACTGGGTGAGCATCTAACGGAGGAGGGAAGCGAGTTCCACAGGAACGGTGCAGCCCTCGAGAAATCTTGAAGGCAAGCATCAGAGGTGGGAGTAGATAGAAGAAGATAGACGTAAGTCTTCAGCAGTTCGTAAGGGCCTAGACGGGACATACTTGTGTATAAGGGAGGATAGATAGGTGGGAGCAGCATTATGTAGAGATTTGAAAGCAAGAACCAGAATTTTAAATTGAGCTCTATATTTTATAGGAAGCCAATGTAGGGACTGACAGAAGGGTGAGGCATGGGAGGTGCGGGCGGACAGGAAGATGAGCCTTGCCGCCGCATTCATTATGGGATGTAACGGCGCACGTTGGGAGCACGTAAGACCACTGAGAAGTGGATTACAGTAGTCAAGGCGAGAAAGGACAGTGGAATGGACCAACACCTTAATCGCATCTGGCGTTAAGTAGGGGCGGATGCGCGCAATGTTTTTGAGATGGAAATGACGGCGATAGATTGAACGAGGCTTGAAGGAGAGGTCGTAGTCAAAGAGAACACCTAGGCAGCGAGCCTGCGTGGTGGAGCTGATGGTGAGGGAGACAGACATAGGAGTAACAACACTTGAGGGAGGAAAGACCAGAATCTCAGTTTTGGTCAAGTTTAGTTTAAGGAAGTGGGCAGCCATCCAGTTAGAAACAGCAGAGAGGCAGTCAGAGACACTAGTCAAGAGGGATGGGGAGAGATCAGGAGAGGACAGGTCATGTCACCTGCATAGAAATGATATTGGAAGCCAAAGGAGCTAATGAGTTTACCAAGGGAGGCAGTATAGATTGAGAACAGTAGGGGACAAAGGACTGAACCTTGGGGGACACCAACAGAGAGGCATTGGGGAAAAGAAGCAGAGCCAGAGAAAGAAACACTGAAAGAGCGCTGGGAGAGGTAGGAGGAGCACCAGGAGAGAGCAATATCTTGTAGACCGATATTGCAGAGGATGAGAAGAAGCTGTTGATGATCAACAGTGTCAAAAGCCGCAGACAGGTCAAGGAGAATTAGGATAGAGTAGTGACCACAAGATTTTGCAGCTAGTAGATCATTGGATACTTTGGTCAGTGCCGTTTCCACAGAGTGCTTAGCGCGGAAACCAGAGTGAAGCGGGTTTAGCAGAGAGTTGAACTCGAGGAAGTCTGTCAATCTCGCATACACAATTCTTTCAAGGATCTTGGATGCAAAAGGCAGTAGCGCAATAGGACTATAGTTGGATGGGGAGTTAGGGTCAAGATTTGGCTTCATTGGGGTTACAGTTGCATGTTTGGAGGACGATGGAAATATACCAGAGGAGAGAGAGAGATTGAGAATTTTAGTGAGAGGTGGAGAAAGAGAAGAAGACAGAGTATGGTTAAGATGCAAGGGAATTGGATCTAGGGAGCAGGTGGTGGGGCGGGAGGACTGGAGCAGAGCAGAAACCTCTTCCAATGTAGCGGGTGCGAATGAACATAGAACAGCAGAAGGAGTGAAATTAGAGGAAGTATTGTAAGGGGAAGAAGAAAAATAAGAGATCTCTTCTCTGATTGGACTACACCTCCCATGATTCTTTGCCAGCATTATGGGTGTAAAAACATTATGGGGGATGTAGTCCACAACATCTGGAGTACCGAAGGTTGCCTAACCATTCACTAGATGTTTGGTCAGCAAAGGGTTACCAAAGCACCACATGTTACCCTGCCTTATAAATGAGCTGCAGTGAGAGAGGAGATTATGTCTTTGTCCGGGAGACAAATATTTAGAAGCAGACCTTGGACCCCATAAACAGGTAGCTGCTTTTCATTCTGTGTAATAGAGTGTCTCTAAAGAAATGCCCAATTTATTAAAGCCTCATGCCATTTTGATTTAATATGTAAGACGCAATTCTGAATCAGTTGACAAGTTGCTTTTCCTTATGTGATCTAGCAGAGTACCCTTACAGCATTATTTAACCAAATAAATATATATTACCCATTTTCTGCTTTCTTTTAAAACATGTGAGGACAAACAAGCTATTCTTAGGAACATAGAAACTCGACTACAAGTAAAATGTGTGCAAGGATAGCAGCACAATAATCCATTGCCATCTAAATCTTCTTGCATGTTGGTTTTAGTATGCTCTGCTGACAAGTCTATAAGCAGTCCTATTGGAGGTTTTTCGTGGTCTTCCAGGTCTCAGTTTCAATAGTTCTTCTTAAAATCAATTTCTTAATGACATTGTGGACAGCAGAAACTACAAGCAGGAAACATTTAGATATGCTTTCATATCTTTCTCAAGGTTTGTGAAACATTTTAAAGAAGACAGGAAAAACATTGCACTACATCAGTGGTTGAGACAAGACTTTGACACATTTTTAGCAGTGAGACATTCTCCAGGCAAAAAAATATATATATTTTAAAAGAAAATTAAGACAATATCCAGCCAAGTAGAGACTTCCAACCTAGAGAATGTTGTATATTCTTCAATGTAACACAACAATAACTATCAAAGGCTGAAAAACAGTAATAAAGAAAAGTATATAATACAAATGAAAGTGACCACCCACCTATTTAAGTGCAAAAACTAATCCCTGCTCCATGCTTTCACTAAAACAAAATCGCAAGCATGGAAATACTAACTAGGTTGAGGAAGACCTCTGAATGGATTTAATATATGATTCACCATTGAGGGAGGGATTACGTGCAGTTATTTGCTAGTTGGTCAAGGACGCCAATCTATATTCTGAAGAAAATTCCTTATTGTATACTGTATCCACTCTTATATGCAAATTTCACAAATAAACTGTGGATATTAAGTAGAGGAAGACCAGCTCACTTGCAAGAGGGCATATATAAATATATAATATGTATGTATATATATATGTATATATATATATATATATATATATATATATATATATATAAAAGCACTGAATATCTATATATGTGATGGATGGACAAATAGAGATACATATTATGGATTGTGTTGAAAATGAACCTCCAGAAAAGGGTATAAACTCTGTACACACAGTGAAACACTGCACGTACATACTTCAGGCACCAAAACAACTGAAGTGATCTTGGTGCATGGCATAACCCTTTAACTCCGAAATATATATTGTGTTTGGAAAGTTCTGTTCAAAAAGTGAAAAGTGACACAAAAGTGTTGTAAATTGAATATGCAAGACTCCAAACACTGGTAATTTGTTTAATTGTGGCTTTGTGCGAGTGTGCTTGTGTGTATGGTTTTTGAGCCTTGGTCATTTTATATCACAGTTCATGCGGTGGTGTGAAAAGATGTGTTCAGATCAGCACACCATTACTAAGGGTACCTGTAGAAATGTGGGATGAAGCATAAAACACAACGACTGTCTGTACTTATTTGCATATTCCTCAAAGACATTCTAGGAAAACTAAGAAAACATCTCAGGCTTTTTAGCTCCTCCCTCCCCCCCCCAAGGTCTGTCTTGTCACATGTAGGTGATGCACACCAGTACATTTTGAATTTACATCAGTCATTGGGGAGTTTTATCGTGTTTTTTTCTCTCACCATAGCTTTCATAGCACACCACTATACTCCAAAGACATAAAAAACAGAGAAGTGATTTAACGTCGAAGTGTTTTCTGATGAACATATCCAATTGTAGCATTTCGACATACCAACAACCTGTCTTTAGACAGCAATTGTCGATTTCATTGTAGTTATGTGTGGCTTGTTGCCATACTCTTTTTCTACAAGTAAAATATTTTATCAGATTGCTATTGGAAACGGTGTATCAAGCATGATAAAATTTAATGTGCTACATTCCCACTTTGCAGAGCATGAACCAGAGAGCACAGTTCTGTAAACTTGTTATCTCAAAGGACTGCACTGCAGTTGACATTTTTACATTTTATTTCTTATTAATTAAATAATTTGTGCCAAGAACGTGTAGTTAGAAGATTTTTGCGATCTTTTTTCTTTGTTATATAAATTGGTTTGTTGTGGCTGTGTCTTGTCTGTCCAGAATGTAATGCCTGCGGGATGGTGGAAAGTCCAGAATTGTAGTGTTGTGGTCAAAGTTCAGCTCAGGATAAATCATCAGCTGTGAGTGAGTCTAGTATTATTTCTTTATGTTCTTCTTGCATCTTTTGTCTCTGCAGGTTTCTGAAAATAATTCACATAGTGCATTGATCTCTCACGAGCCTGTGGATTTGGTTTCAACCGTGAGATTATATTTTATTTTCCCAAATAACTTCCACCAAATTTACAGATTCACCCATGCTTGCATGTAATCGAAACATCTCTCATTAGCAGTAACCTTGACATAAATCATTTGATCCTACCCACACCAACGTAAACTAATGTCAGAATTAATTAATTTGACATACCTTTGCAATTAGGGATGCCAACCAATGATACAGAATATTCCACATGTTTTCGAGGCCTCCTGAAGTATCTGGTTTTATATACATAAATTCTTCTTTTTTTCCACTTTAGAGGTTGCAATTCACTTACTTGTTTAAACAAATGCCAGTTTTATATGTCCCCTGGCACCCTTAATGAAGAAAATAAAGTGTTGGATATTACCCAAGTTGCTAAATGTGTGTATATACTGCAAAGTAGGAGGCATTTGATTTTAAGTGGTGCACAGTCATGTTTTCCATAGCTTCACAGCAGACTGGTGAGTTTGAATTTGCTATACATTTTCAGGTTGATTAGCAGGGCAAGATTAAAAATAAAATAGTGATCTCTTTTTCAAAGAAAAAAATAATATCTAAAAAAAGAACAATCTTTTCTTAATTTTTTTTTTAACTTATACTAGCATTCACATTGTACGTATTGCTACCATATTTTGAAAACTGAAACAATTCTACAAGTTTTCCTTGCTCACACACTACCCTAGACATCAAAAGAAATTCCTGCACACTACTTCCCAGTTCCTGGAAAGACTTTAACTATATAACATGGAATGTACCGGATTCACTGAACGCAGATTTCATTATACTTATTGAATAGTAGCCTCATTAATTCTATTGAAACTTACACAAGCATTAGAAAAAAAAAATCTTCTAAGGGATTTTGCACAGTGCTAATTCACAGCTATTCTAAACACGTGAGGTTTTAAAGGTATATTTTAGACAAAGGGGTTATGTATACAGAGCAAATTTGGGGTCAGATTTCTAAAATTAGGACAAGCAACACGAGCATGCCCTTGGTTTTCATGGTAATTGCTTCAATTCTAGAATTTACCTCTCAACAGATTTTTATGCATCATCCCACTGTCTTACATTTATTATTGTTAATATTGTCCCCTAATTCTATGTGTCACAGCATTAAGCATTCTTTCATTCATCTTGCATTAGTTAATGTCAATCATATTGTAACCATACTAATAAAAACTGCATAAAACATTATATTGTAGGTTTCTGGGTGTTTATAGAGAGAGTGGAAAATTATTTAAGACTAATACGATATGAATGAAGAATACATCTAAGATCGAGGGTCCTCGTCAACTTATTGTTCCTTTAACATTTTGTAATTGTCTCATTTATTGTTACATTATTCATTTCCCTCCATTTACAATATTGTAAAGCGCTGCGGAATAACTTGAGGCTCTATAAATGCCAATAATAATATTATTGCTTTTAAGTAGCTAAATCACAATTTCAAATACAGACACAAAAATTTGTTATAACAGGGCAATTGACAATTTGCAGAAACCCCTGTTGATAGCCAGTATCACATGGCTTGTGCATCATCAGCAATTTTCATTTGTAATTCAAACCAAATACCAACTGCATGTGCACATTCCAAAGGCTAATTGCCTCATTCATGTGACACACACACCTGCACCACTGTTTTCAGTACTGCACATAGTGTTACTTCTGCATCTATAACTAGAAGAATTGAGAACTGATTTCTAATTTTTTTTATTGATCTCCCCTGAGGAATGATCTTCAGAGTTCACTTTTCTTCATTACCAAGTTGCTATTGCTATTTCCTGATGTTCTTATTTGGCCTGAACCTTTGCTGCTGGCCCTGACTCGTGTAACTGTTATTCTGACCAAGAATACTGGTGACCATCCTGACCTTCTGCTTTGATTCACTACGCCTTGAATGTCAGTAATGTTCTTTGGATAGACTGTGGGGTTATAAGAATACCAGTGAACTAGCTGTCCACCTGCTTTTGGTTCCAGATCATAAAGAAAGCTCAAAGCTCATAGCTGAATTTTCAATGCACCATTTCATTAACATCAGTCAGTGCTGCCTTCACCTACTGTAGCTTATTGGGTCATTAAATATTTTTTATTAATGTGCCTCAAAAATAACTTTTAAAAAAAATCAACAATTTTCTGAAATCCTAAAAAATAATGAACAATAAAAAAAACAAGGGGGAAGGCAGTACAGTTACATTTGAAGGTTTTTGGAGGTCTCCCTTTTAATGAGAGCTTCAGCAAACTTTCAAAGGTAGTGGTTCCCACACCAGTCCTCATGGTCCTTCAAGCATTTATGTATTTTCCTGTTTTATTCCAATGGAGATATTGACAAAACTTTGACTATTGGTTGGTCTTGAGAACTGGTTTGGGAAACACTGTTCAAAGGGATAAAAAAACACAGTATTAAAATGTTTCAATGACATCAGTCTCAAATATAGTGACTGCAATGTTCACAAAACAAAGCTTGCTGACATGGGTAGATGGACAATTCCTAGCTTGGTAAATTCTACAAAATTATTATCAAAAATGAAAGTGAAATAACACTTATATAAACCTGTGCCAAAAAAACCCCAACTATATTTGTAGCCTTCACAACACTTTAATATATGGTCTAGCTGCCATTTTATAACAGCTTGTGCCCAAGGCTAATGGACCAAGACCTAGTAAAATGAGCATGTAACATGGACCATGAAAAAGTAAATAGTTCCGATGAACTAATCTTTCACCTTATTGACTATATATACCTGGGTTTTCATTTGAAGAGGGTAAAGGATGCCTAGAATGTGTGTTACTGTGAAATTGGTGGGGTGACAGTTATGGTATGGTCAGCCATTTTGTGGAAGTCACTGTGTCAGATGATTTCTCCCCATGGTATTATAAAGACAGCCTTGTGTTTAAGAGCTTTTCTTGGAAACTCCCACCCTACCTGAACAAAATGCTTTCCCCAGCTGTTCCCACTTCCCATAAGCTCCGATCCAGTACCAACACTTTACTTAGTCTACCTCAATACAAAAAGAAAGCGGCCCGATCCTCCTTCTCCCACAGAGCACCGCAATTGTGGAACGACCTCTCACACAATTTAAAATCTTCCCCAAGCCTAGAGTCCTTTAAGAGATCCCTCTCTACATACCTCAAAACAGAATGCACTTGTCATGGTTGATTATATATTTCCTACCTGTTCTATGTAAAATTTTGTATTTATTGTGTATTAATATTGTTTTTGTATTTTATTGTACCCTAATGTAACAATGCAATGATTTGTGGACCCAGGACATACTTGAAAACGAGAGAAATCTCAATGTATCTTTCCTGGTAAAATATTTTCTAAATAAATAAATATAAGGTAATTTTAAAGCTGCAAATGCACCATGTGCAATTGCCATCTCTTCCTCATGTTTCTACATCCACTGATAATATAGTTCTCTTGACACAGTGATAAATACATTTAAACATGTTTTCATAGACACCAGGATAAAATCATACACCTCCCCAATTACCTAGTCTAGAGATTCCTGAATATTTTTAATAAGACTTTGTTTTTTTATTTTATTTTTTGTTCTTTCTTCAACCCTCAAACCACTTTTCCTACTTCGCCCAATACTGGACTTGAATAGCAGTGCTCCAATTGCAATGAAGCATTTCTTAAACAAAGGGTGACAATGCAAATTATACTTGATATATTTATATATTTGGTATATCCATTATTTTGTCGGCCACTAGTATATGTTGTGTGGTTTCGATTTATAGTCAAATGATTCTATGAATTCGGTAATGCAACTGAGACATATTAGACAGCTTTACTTACCATGTTGTATTAAGTCACTCAAATGTGGTGTATCATTTTCACTTAAAAGGCAGGAAAAGGACTTACCCAATGCACAGCTCTGAATAATATTGAAATGTTTTAAAAATGAAAACATGACAAGTTGCCAGTTACAGAATACTCACTGGGCATATATTGAGCTATTGAAATATACATTGCATAGTATATATTTTATATATGTTAGTGCAAGGTCCGTGTTTTTCTTTTTATTTGCTTGTATATTTTTCTTTGAGTAGGTGACTACAGTTTTGCAGGTTATGTTCTTTTTTAAAAGAGTTTTTTTTTAATTCTTTATTGCTTTATATTTTCTGATGTTTTACTTTTGCTTGTGCATTGTGATTTTTCAACACTTCATTTAGTTCTTTTTCACTCTATGTACTACTTAACGCACTTCCCATAAGAAAAAATAGTCTGTACTTTTTCTCATGTATAAATAAAAAGCTACTTTGAATTAAAAAAAAAATAGAAGACAAAACTTGCAAAGTGATAGAGTCAATTTAATGTCCCTGTTGATCTACATCAATGAATGTGAGAAGTCAATAAACATTTGACAGTTTTTTTAATTAATACTGTATCACTATAATAACATACAATAATGTACCTTATACCTTATACACATACAGCATATATGCAAAGATACTTATCGAATATAGATGAATATAGCCTCCCTCTGATTTTTATTTAGATTAACAGCCGGTTCCCTCGCTGTGTTCTTTTTCCATATTTTGTATCACTATAATGTATTGGAAAAAAAGCAGCTAAGCCCACTCTTTAGAATAAAGGTGTGTGCAACTGATATAGTTTAGGTTATGCTCACATAGACAAAAATTGGTATATAGGTCGCGCTGTAGGGACAAAGAGGTGATATAAAATGAATAAATAAATATAATAAAAAAGTCCCAAATAGTAAATAAACCTGTATAATTCTTGAGTGTATATAAAGTCCAAATAAGTATCTGAAGCTTCTTGTGTTGGAGATATCTTGATTCACTTGTAGATATGTGGATACATGGAAAAGACAAGAAAAACTCCAATAGTGTAGAATGTCGACAAATGGTCAGATAGAAATCTGTGAGTAGGTAAAAAACTCACCTTTGAATGAGCAAAGAAACTTGCTCAAGTATTCTCAGTGTTCAGTGGCGTCAATCCCCCACTGGTCGGATATAGGTGATGGAATGTTTAAAAGTTCCTCGATATGTGGAGAGATGAGAGACGTATATAGTGCTCACTGTATTATGTAAAAAACAAATAAAATGGTAAAATACTCACATGTATATGAGCAGGAACTACTGCTCAATATAATGGCGCAGGTGGTATAATCCCCACCTAGGATTCTTGAGTAGTAACGTGCTTCAATCCGAATCGGCAAGTTTCTTTGCTCATTCAAAGGTGAGTTTTTTTACCTACTCATGGGAAGTGCGTTAAGTAGTACATAGAGTGAAAAAGAACTAAATGAAGTGTTGAAAAATCACAATGCACAAGCAAAAGTAAAACATCAGAAAATATAAAGCAATAAAGAATTAAAAAAAAACTCTTTTAAAAAAGAACATAACCTGCAAAACTGTAGTCACCTACTCAAAGAAAAATATACAAGCAAATAAAAAGAAAAACACGGACCGTGCACTAACATATATAAAATATATACTATGCAATGTATATTTCAATATCTCAATATATGCCCAGTGAGTATTCTGTAACTGGCAACTTGTCATGTTTTCTTAGATTATTTAGCGCTGAACCGTTATCTATTTGTCCGATATGCTCACATAGAGCTGTAAATATGGATGATGGGTTACTATGTTCTTTTATGCCTCATATTTAAGTTGTCCTTATTTACCCAACATTTTTCTCAGTCTAAAATGTTTACACTATCATGCCTGTACCTATATGCACCCACTATTTATTCTCTTTTATTTGCGTTGGTAAAATTGATATAGAAATAATTACAACTTTATGCACCATTTTCCCCATTTGACGCCACTGCCAAGTTTCTTTTAACTTTGTTATTAAAAAGATTTTTGTTGTCTGGTATTTGGAGAAGTTTTAATAAGCTACCTTACCTTACTGCATGGGGTGAAATAAGGTAACATGAACTCATCAAGATATACACATTTGTTCTAAGATCGATCCATTCAGATCACCCAAGCATAGTGCAAGAACATAGACAAAAAAAATCTATGTGTATTCCCTCTTGCAGAGTAATGAACGTAATGAATTTCATAAAATGAACACAGGCTTCTTTTTTAAGAAACTACGTTTTCAAAGCCGGAGGCAGGGTCATTTGGGAATTTAAGAAAACATGTTGAAAATAAATGATAAACAAACAAGTCTGTCCAACATTCATAGGCCAAAGTTACTTGCATAAGTAAAATTAACAATAATATTACTTTTATACATCAATGAGGCTGTAAGTCACTTTTCTTGAAAACGTATTTCAAATGTCTAAAATGTTTAAATCTCTGGAGATATAAAATTATATTAGTTTCCAAATAAAAACAGACTGGATAATTTCTGTGTCTCTTTGTACCACCAACAACTATCATAGCATAAAGCTCAGGTAATCAGGATAGCATTGCTTCTAAAAAGACAACTTAAAAATCACAAAACTAAATAAAAATCACAACCTCAAAATGTTGATATATAGATAGATAGAGAGATAGATTGATAGATGGGTAGACAGATTAGATTAGATTAGATAGATAGATAGATAGATAGATAGATAGATAGATAGATAGATAGATAGATAGACAGACAGAGATAGATAGACGGATGGATGGATGGATAGATAGATAGATAGATAGATAGACGGACAGACAGATAGATAGATAGATAGAGCTTATGCAGAACTGTCTGAAAATACTAGGGAATCTTACTACAAAGCATATATGTATAACAAATATGTAAATATGTTTTCTTTAGAAAATATTGTTGCTTTCACCACTTTTTGCCATCTCTCACTCAAATTGGCACACAACACCATTAAACTACACCATTAAACTATATTTAACAGGTATCCAACATCATATGCTCACAACCTTTGCAAAAAAAGTAAACCCTTTTTATTATCTTATACTGCTAAAGAGTATTGAAAGGAATCCAAAAACTTAACGTCACAAAAAGTCCAAAACTATTCATATTGATAGTCCCAAATTCCGAGCAATCTCGGATTTACTGGCCACCACTCCCTTTGAACAGCATACCGACGTATTTTAAAAGCAGTTGCATATTTGACCTTTTATGGGTTTCTTAGACTGCAGGAATTCAAGGTAACTAAATATACAGATACCAACAAATGCCTTAAGATTCATGATTTAACAATTATTATATCCTATCAATTAAACAAACTAAAACTAGCCAAATATGGCCCCCAGTAGAATTCCATTCAATCCATCAACTACTAAATGGTGTCTAGTAAAGGTTCTAGAAGAACTCACCATGTCTTTTATAGATGAGCCCCACAATTCTCCTTTGCTAATGTTGCATGGAAACATTGATATGCATCGATATGCTTTCAACACTATTGCTCTGTTATTGGTCATATATGTTCATATAGTAAAGTATTGCATTTAAAATGTTTTCCCTCTTTATTACAGGTCTAACCATCCATCGGTTTCGGCACACCACAACCGACTTTTATCATAACCGAATTGTTATTCATAATACTCACATTTTTATAGTGTGTGTATATATATATTATGGGCTTCTTGCAGGGGTGGATGTAAAACTGTCCCTTTAAACTGCAGTCTTCCATTTAAATGGGCTTCTTGCAGGGGTGGATGCAAAACTGGCCCTTTAAACTGCAGTCTTCAAATTAAATCGGCTTCTTGCAGGGATGGTCGTAAACCTATATATATATATATATATATATATATATATATATTTATTTTAGGTGACCCATTTTTAAAATCAAGTATACCTGGAAACGTGGCATCCTCTAGAACAATATACTTTGAAAATGGTGAGACTAGAATGTAATGTAAACTTTTAAATAGTGTTTGCCATTGTAGCAGTGTTTAAATGGGGTCCAATTCAAAATATAGCAACACAATGGTAAATCCTGCTCTGAATCAATGTCAATATTATTGTATATGCCAATTACTTATAGTCAAATATCCCAATTCTATAACAGTAATGTCCCTATTTTCGACATAGTTGCCAACTGTCCAAAATCTGGTGGGATAGTCATGAATTTTGGCACATGGACATTAGATAAATGTTTCCATAAATTGCAGTTCTCATGGCTTTTCCATGCCATTTCTACATATTTACAATTTGCAATTCTGCCATTTTCTGCACATGCATGATACAGGTTAAATTACAGCACACACATGAAAATACACTAATAATCTTATAAGGCTACTTAATTCGCCCATCTAAGAAGACAAAATATGGGGATTCAGTTCCACCATATGGCCATATTACACACATAGTCATAAAACATTTGTGTCCATCTACCTTCATAAATGTATTTATACTTTATTGTATATGTATCCTATTATATGTATGTGCTTCCCAGTACATAAATGAAAACAAAATAAATCACAATGTATCCTCACTGGTAAAATATTGTATAAATAATGCCTTGTCTATTGGTACTACACTAAATTTACATTAGGATAAATGTACATCCCATTTATTATAAGTATTACATATATTCAAGCCACTATTACAATGCTTACTAATACACTATTACACTACATAAGTGTCACATAATCCTTGAGGACACCAGTAGACTTGGAAAGTTGATGCGGTCAGAATTGATTCTATCAAACAAATTCCCAAACTCCAAGCCACAATGAACCCTAATCACGAACCGAGCAAAGCAAGCAATAGCTGACCATATTTGTTTTGGGTTTTAATTCTGAATTCTGCCTTTGCCACCAAAAGAGAAGTATGGAGAACAGTCACTAAATGTTACTTTTATTCACAGAAGTAAGAAATTTAATACATTTTTAATACATTTTAAAATATATATATATATTTTTTTTTAAATGCTCCCTCTCCTGTTTTTCCCTCTATTGGTTAAATTACATTTTACATTTTCTTGCTTGATCTGTGAACCAAATGGCAATACTTTGCAATACACTGATTGGCCTTTTTTCATGCCCTTTTCGTTCATTTGATTCAGTTCCTGAACTGGATTTTCAGTGCCGAAATCCTGCAAAGCTGAAATTCGGCAGCCCGATAATTCTGTTTTTGGGAAAATAGGATGTAGCATTTGCCTAAACGATTTTCTTTATGATTTACTACAGGGGTAGACAACCATCGGTACTCCAGATGTTGTGAACTACATGTCCCATGATGTTCTTACAGCCATAATGCATCAAGGGAGATGTCGTTCATATCATCTGGAGTGCTGAAGGTTGCCTGTCCCTGATTTAGTATAAACCCTAAAACCTACTGGTGTCTTAGTGAAACCTTTGTCTTTAAGTGCTCCATGTTGCCCCAAAGAGTTTGGAGTTAATGTGCTTATTAGAATGCTTATTGTTTTCAATGAGCTTAATGTTCAGTAATTAGCCCTGCAAATTCCATAAAATAGTGATACAGTTAAACCTAAATATGAAGCTTTTTTATTTGGGAGTTTAGAATCAAACAGATTTACTGACCAAAATATCAGGTACCTTAACATGTACTCAAAAAATTTGGAGATATTGGCAGTCATGGTTCAAAGTTAATTTTTTTTAAGAGATGAATTCCTAGACTTATAAATGAAATCATATGGTATGGAAATATAGTATTTACATGTGACAACTTAATCTGTTCCATTCTGTAACACTGGGGATCCCTAGTGTCTTGATTTTTGCCCCTGTAAATATTTAACAGGTTCTGCTTAGCAACCAGAAAAGATGACTGATGGAACGTCTGAATTAGTCCCCAAAGCTATACTTATGCACTTAGTATCTGGGGAGATTTGGAATTCTACATAATGAACCGAGTAGCAAGTAGTTATCATTTAAAATAAAATCAAACATTTATTTTATAATTGACTTGCTTTGGAAGAACACAACTTGAGCAATAGGTTACTACATGATGCAGTTTAGTGATTGAATAGTGACATTCAATTTGAAGAAATGTAGGTAATGAGTAGCATATTTTGACATGGAATTACTGTGACCTTTTGCACTCATAATTTTTCAAACTCATTTCCAACTAATTTCAGAGAGACCATGACTCCCTTTTCCTTTATATTGTTTTTTTATCTACCAAAAGTGGTGCAAGGAAGGACAACCGGTGAACCGGTATCAGGGTCATGGGTGCCCAAGGCTCAATGTTGCACATGGGGAACAAAGGAAAACCTGTCTGGTCCATTCACACAGAAGATCTACTGTAGGTCACATTGCTGAAAAACTTGCTGGTTGCTGGTAGAAAGATGTCAGAACACACATTGTATGGCAGTTTGCTGCGTATGAGGCTGTGTAGCAGCAGATTGGTCAGAGCACCCATGATGACCTCTATCCTTTTTTTTAGATCAGGTGGATGGCCGGGTGCATGTGTGTTATTTACCTGAGGAAGCGATGGCAGCAGGATGCATTATTGGAAAAAGGTAGGTTGGCGGAGGCAGTGTTATACTCTGGCCAATATTCTGCTGGGATACGTTTGACACATGCCACCTAATTAGAGATTGTTGCAGACCATGTCCACTCCTTTATGACAATGGTATTCCCTGATGGCAGTGGCGTCTTTCAGCAGGATAATGCACCCTGCCACATTGCAGAAATTATTCAGGAATAGTTTGAGTACCATGACAAAGACTTCAAGATATTGCCTTGGCCTCCAAATTCCACTGATCTCAAACCGAATGACAATCAGTGGGATGTGGTGGAACAACAAATCCAATCCATGGAGGCCCCACCTCGCAACTTGCATGACTTAAAGGATCTGCTGCTAATGTCTTGGTGCCAGATACCGGGAGGACACGTGGGGTCTTGTGTATTCCATGCCTCAACACATCAGCGTTGTTTTGGCAGCATGAGGGGGACCTGCACCATATAAGGCAGGTGGTTTTAATGTTGTGGTTAATCAGTGTAACTGGCGGTACCACACTCCCATTAATTCCTGATCCTCATCAGTGTGGCCACCGCCTAGGCTCCTTCCAGCACCACATATGTAACTCATCCATACAAATGCAAATGCATAAGTTCAAAATAGATAAATCTCATCTACAATAAATACTCTTTTCTTCAATACCCCCTTTCCTTCTCTGTAGGTCTCTGAGCAAGTGGCCTCCCTGACTTCTTGCTTCTTATTAACCTAATTCTTTGTATCCATTCCATACTTTACTTGATCATTGACTTCTGTTTCCTCCACATTCAATGCATACTGACTGCAGAGCATTGCTTCCACTATCCATCTTCATCATACTCACTGAGTATAGCACACTTGTTGTAAAAACATACTCCTTATATTGGCACAATTCCGAATACAACTCGTATTCCCAACTGCTCAAATGTTCTCCCCTCAAACATTTGTCTTAGTGTACAATTCCCCACTAGATTGTAGGCTCACAGACAGGGTTCTCATGTCCTTTTGTTTCAGTTTGTCTAAATACTTATCCCCTGTTTGTATATCTACTAATGTTATTTTTGCATAAATTTATTAAAACCATTAAATAAATACACGCAATCATTTATGCTGAAAATTGGTGGTCTTTGTGGCTTTAACTCGATTTAAAAGTAAGCAAGAACTATAATTAATATTTAATTATAGTTTATTTTCAATTGTCTCTCTAACAGAAGCAAACAATATATTTCGATTTGTTCATTACAGTTCACATGTGCAACTTAATTGAAAACCAGTGTAAACAACAGACAAACTAGATCAAACAAAATCTACTTATTGTAAAGCGCTGCGGAATAAGCTGGCGCTATATAAATACCAATAATAATAATAATAATACTGTCACCCAATGCACTCTCACCAAAAAATTAGCTTGGGGAAATTTTACAGCACTAATGACAGGGCATTGGAGCATCTCATTGTACTATGATTCAGAGAAAGGGGCACCCTTAAATCAAGGGGTGCTGTTATTTCTTCTGACACTTTATTGAGATGACATATGGAGTTTAGTCCATAACACTAATAAAGTATTAAGAATCCAGCTATTAAATATCATCTTGATTACCAGAGAATATTTTTAACCAGGGGGATATGGGGGGGTAAGGTAGGGGTTGCAATGAAGGGTTTTTTTTATTAGCAGAAGACTCAAACTTTACTTTTAAAATCACATAAAATCTCTGCCAATATTGAAAGACAAATTAATAATTGACAGAGAGATCTACATTTAGATTTCTAAACATTAACCCTATCACCTCTTGGCTGATGGCAATTTAACATGTATTACACATAGGGTTATGTTTAATCAATCATTCTTATAAAAAAGGAAAGTCTAAAGAGCTTGTGCTAATGTACCATTGTATTCTTTTCTGATACAAAGTAAGATCACCAAAATGCTGTTTTAATGATGATCATGTATTAATATTCCACACTACAGTGATGTGCTCAATAAAAGACAGCCTTCAATTATGCATTTCAATGTGTCCCAAATTAACTATAAGGTGATTTTATCAAGTTCCAAAGAGCCCCAACGGGCAAACCCTATTCACTATCCCCAAGTAAAGAATGAAGGGGGCTAATCTAGGGTCCTGTGGGATTGTAGTCCTTCTCTGAATCAATGTGGCAAATCAGCTAAAAATGTTTTTAAGTAACCTGTAAGCCTAATAGGTCTCTAAGTGTTTTTTTGCTTTCTTAAGAGTTTAGGGTAAGGAGTGGGGGTAATTATTTAGTCCCTACCCGATTTTAAACCTCCTTCTCAAATGGTATTTATGCTTATATGTTAATATTTTAGACCTTGTCATATATAGCACATATACCCTACAATCTCTAAAAAAAAAAAAAAAAAGTGTCCCACCAAAATATTTTATAAAAGATTAATAAAAAATAAAAGATTAAAATTATGTAAAATTAAATAATTTTTTGGTGTCTCTGAATGATAATCTATACAGAAAACTACTCTTTTACCAGCATTGTATTTACCAGAGTCATGGTCCGTGGCCTATTCATAAGTATCTAATAAATGAATACATTTTCTGATGCAATAACATGTAAAATAAGAATATTTTGTCAATTTTAACATGATTGAATTTCTGTAAATGATCTCTTTTATATGAACTAAATTATTATTATTTTTATGGCTTTTATTTCAAATATCTTAAAGCAAGTTATTACATATTAACAATAACTAATGAGCTTATAAGTGCATGAGCTATTTTAAAGGCTATAGCATACATGAAAGGTATGTATACACATCTAATTAGTTTAGACTAGGTCTTACAAATGTAAAGTCACTTTGATGGGGGCAGGGATGGCTATGGTCAAAGGGGGTCTGATAACTATATTGTGTGTGCTTATCATTTGCAAGCTGTCCATGCTCCATCATGTACAAGAGTAAACTAGATAGAGAGTCCAAAGTATCTGACCTTTTGTCAGGCAACCTCACAGTCATGTTCAGGGCTACACAATGCAAGTGCTGTTAAACACAGAACAAGACAATTTCAATGTACATTGGCAGAACTTCGACTGCAGTGAATTTCAGTTCAGTTTTAGTAACTATTTCCAGGTGCCCTGCTCTAATTTTAGGAAGGTCAGGTTTACAAAGGTTAAATAGACGCAGGATTTCCATAATTCTCTATCAGTTTGATAAAGGGAATGTAATTAAGCACAACATTCTTCTACAGATTATCTGAAGCGTACTGCTTTCTCTTTTCTATGGCAAAAGTTTTTGGTTATTTTTTTCTTTGCTTAAATAATTGCTGTTTTTCTAATAATCCACACTTTAGAGATATACTAAGTTCCTCTTGAAAAAAAGACATACACAGAGGCAAGCAAGGATTATTATCTTCAATAGGGATAACAAACAATGAGATTTGAAACAAGCCATGCAATTGTCAGTGGGTTAATTTTTTAACCTCTTGGTTTAATTAATAAGAAATTAATCATTCTCATTGGACAAGAAAGGGTTTCTAAAAAAACAAACAAAAAAATTTAATGTAAAGTCCGTTTGCTCAGCTGTTTGCTTACGTCACTCTTTCCACCAAACAAGAGTCACAGTAACAATATGTCTTTCTTAATAAACTAGCTATTGGAGGTACCACATAGATAAGGATGCCTATTTTCTAAATTAGAGATTTATAATGCTTTACATGTCACTTGAAAATGATTACCATCTTACTTTGAATATCTGACTAATCGCCGCTTGTTTCTCTACACTTCATTACAATCTCCATGCTTTTACTTTTTGTACTTCCCCAAGCAGAAAAGCCATCCAGCAATTCATGATGCCAAAAGTGGCTTGGCCTATTTGACCGTAACTCGTTGACTTACAGTTCTTGGTGTATAGGTCTTTTCTAATCTTTCATCACATGTAGATTAAATCACACTCTTTTAAACTTTCTTGGTTTCATTCCATGATTTTTTTTTTGCCAAAATAAACAAGTCTGTTCAGATGGATGTTATAATTAGAAAATGGTGACATAATTGAGGAGTGTTCTTATTCCTATAGTGTCTCTGAAATCCAGTTATTTCGGTGTCTGTCACTTATATGATTTGGGAATTGAAAATATCAAATTACGTATTCCATAAAATGTGATATTTATATGAAATTACCATTACTATAGATGTCCCCGAAACTTAAGTATGAAAATGACATATTGATGCAACTAGTTATACCGTATTTTGAAATTACCATGGCGGTGTATAAATCATATGGACATTATTATGACTTAATCTAGTGTATAATGAAAATATTGGAACATTCTCCTAAGATTGTTAAACCAGTGTTATAGAACATTAATTTTAAACGTATATACAATATTTTTTGTGAATTTGGATATTAAGATATGAAGTCATTGTCTTTAAATCATTGAGCCTGAGCATGAGTGTATCTGTAGTGCCTCATATAAACATGAGATCACTGTCCATCTGCACCTGTATTAGTCTTGTACGAAAGAGGAATCAACAATGTTCATCTCTTTCTTTACTTACTCTGAAGGCCACAAGAACAACATCATCTACCCAAAATCTTCAGCCACGCAAAATCTGTAAACACAGATGCATACCTCCCAATATTTTAAATGGAAATAGATGGACAGTTTAATTTTATGGGTGTGAGTTGGGGTGTGGCCAGGGGCTGGGCTGTTCTGAGAAATGCTAGATGACTTATTAATAACACTCTGGAACTTGTATGTTGTATGAATTGGTTCTAATAGCACCCTTATAATGTACACATGTTTAGATGAGTGCTGCCCTCTTGGTTTCATATATAACTATATTTGGGAGCCTAAGCTCCCCAGCATTGCACCTCTCCTTGTCAAAGGTGCCTCATTCCAGGGCCCTATTTAACCTTGCACTGTATCCCAAGAGGAAAGATTTCCTAAGATCAGGCATTAGAGTGCAAGGATAGGACCTGACAAAAATGGGGTCCATCGGGTGTGGCTTGACCGCCGAGAGAGATGGCCGCTTAGGCAGAGAGCTCTGCACCCGGATAGGTCCGAAACGACACGCCAGACGCAAGAAGCAGAGGGAAAGCACCCCATCCGTGGCCGACCTCCTCACAACACCCAGGCCGCAAGCGCTTAAAGATGGCGGCGGCCACGTGAGCGCAGACTCCCCGAGCCCTCCAAGCACTAGAGACTGGACTGCCCTGCCACAACAGGCAACTACCACTGACATCATGCACTCACTCGCCGAGGTGAAGCATTACCTGGCTGGGGAGATAGAAAGATCGGCTCACGAGGTAAAGGCTTAAATCCAGACAGTGGGGCAGCGAACAGAGGCACTGGAATGGAGGATGGACCACGTGGTGGCGGCCCACAACAAAACGGCCTCCGCCACCAACACCCTAATGACAAAAGTCGCTGAACTAGAAGCAGAAATAGAGGACGCTTCCAAGAGGTCACGCAGAAATAACTTAAGAATCAAGGGCCTGTCAGAAAGGGTTAAAGATGCAGACATCCAGAGGGTGCTTACCGACGTGTTCAAAGAACAACTGCCAGCTATACCTAACCACCTATGGGCTATAGACAGGGCAAATAGGGCGCTGAGAGCCCAAGGACCCCCCAATGGCCCGCCAAGGGATGTGATCATGCTGTGGCACTTCTTCTCCACCAAGGAAGCCATCATCAAAAGTGCCAGACACCACACATATTCAATCGAAGGCGCCACAATACACCTATTTCAGGACATAGCGCCGACCACACTAGCCAGACGCAGGGAATGGAAGCCCATTGCAGACCTCGTTAGAGCCAAAGGCCTTAACTTCGCTTGGGGTCACCCTTTCAAAATGCTAGTGTTCAATGATCAAGACCGGCAGTGCTACTGCCCACGGTAGACCCCAGGGCCTTCCTTCGAGAGATAGGCATCGAGGTCCTGGCGGACTTCCACCTCCCCCAAAGGGGCACCCAAGCCTTAGGCCTAATACCCAGAGACGGCGCAGCAATGGACGGCAACGCGCCTTAGCAGCTGTAAATGGACCCTCGTCCCAAAGCGTAGCAACTACTCCACAAATGACGAAACATCACAATCCCCTGTACACACAAACTGCAAGATACAACCAACGAAGTAAAGCGACATAACGACTGACAAAGACATTCCAGACTACAACACCAGGAGCCACAAGGGAAAATAAAAACCTGAAGTCCCCAAATCTAGATAAAATACAACAAAAAACATCAAAAAAAAAGACAAAAACGGGAAAAAAACAGAAAAGATAAGGACAACGCAACATTGTACTATTCTATTCCTCTTTTCAAAACTAAAAGAAAACCCCGTACACGAAAAATTTGAAACACTTATGAAATAAAAAACAAAAAAGGAAGAGGAAAACCAAAAGATCGACACATAAATGACAGAAAACGCTAAGTAATACAAAGCGAAGAACCACTAAGGAGGATCCACATTAAACAACAGCATCTCACACGGCTGCACACAGAAGAGAAATACGCACCGGGCGACACAGGACACACAGAAACTTGAAAACCATAATGGGGGACAAGGCACGCCAAAAAGAAATTCAACTGAAATGACGGCGGCGGACGGAAGGGGGAGAGCGACGAACCAGCGGCAGACCGATGCCAAGGAAAAAGCTTAACTGCTGCAAGAACTATATACTTAAACGGACTTCGCCGATTGCCATAAGCGCAAAGACGCCACCTGCTAATGGGACCAAACAAACCTGGGACCCTCTGCATAAACCTTCGCCACCAGGGCAAGCAACAGATTGCGGTACCCACCATGTACCCAGCCAGACACGCAAGTTGACACCCCATGCTGTACACTAAAGCTCAGGTTGATGGGGGGAACAGGGGGTAGATCAGCTTAACAATAGAGTTAAAGGTCCCAGGGAAAAGAGCAATCGGGTACACACCTCCTACCTTACAACCAATTCACATAGGGACTCAGATACCGCCATACACCCTCGGCAATACGCCACCACCACATACAGAGAGAGACAACTGATCTAAGAATAAGCAGACAAAATCAGCACTAGATAAAACACCCCCTCCCTCACCAGGAGAAG
The DNA here is from genome assembly GCA_933207985.1 of Pelobates cultripes. NCBI lineage: Eukaryota > Metazoa > Chordata > Amphibia > Anura > Pelobatidae > Pelobates > Pelobates cultripes. The sequence continues at coordinate 93,610,049 of OW240915.1, forward strand.
ATGGGATTAACAGGGACCACGGGCCTAACCGGCAGCTAGAAGGTGCGCTATGATAAGGAAGCAACCCCTCCATATCACTTATACGGAGGCAATAGCTAAGGAAATGTAGATTAAGGAGACACGAGAAAAGGGGACAGTATTGTATTGTATTATATTTTTATGTTTCTTCTGCCATAATACATGTTTGGATATCTGTTGTAAATAATGTTGTTGTTTAATAATACATGTGACGCGACACACACAGACGACCTGACCCTCAGACCTTGAAGAGATTCGAAACTCGGGTACGGGATAACTTTACTTAATGGACTGATACCAGGGTGCTCGGCGACGGATTGCCCCCTCCGTGCCCACACACTTTGCCGCGGAGCGGGTGGTCACCCCCGAGATACCCGGCACAGCTAGATAAGACCGGGGTACTTCTACCTCCCCAATAGTCCCTGACTAAGGTAGTTCCCCCAACTACCTCCCCCCCCACTACCCCTTCCCATCTCCCCCTTCCCCCCCCACCCAAGGGCTTCCACGGGCCAACTTAACACCAAAGCTCGAAGGGGTGCACGGCGGGTGGGTCTCGGACCTGAAGCGTCAGGGACCGCTGGGATTTAAAAGAGGAATAACATATGGCGACACTGAAAATCACCTCCCTAAACGTCAATGGCCTAAACACTCCAACCAAACAACGTCTGTTAATGAGGGAATTAAAAAGACAAAAAACCGACATAGCTTTCATACAGGAAACACACCTCCTGCGCTCAGCTCGGATCCAACTAACAGATCATCTATACACCAGGACATACTCCTCCAGGGCAATGGTCAAGAAAAATGGGGTAGAAATACTCCTGCATAAAAAATGCCCGGTCGACGCGCGCGGACACTACGGGCAGGTACGTTATCCTCACGGGGACGATACACGCCACCACATACCACCTGATCAACGTCTATGCACCTAACCAGCCAGACCCGGACTTCTGGGAACAACTACACAAATTAATCCATACTCTATCGTATGGAATCATAATCTTGGGGGGCGACCTAAACGCTACACCCTGCCCTACGGTGGACCGTAGTGCCCCGACCGGCGGCCAGAGGGTGCAGAACACAAGGGGTCAGGACAAACTCTTGACCAAATTTATACAGCAGACGAAATTACTTGACTCCTGGAGGTTGCGTAACCCGGGACTGAAGGACTAAACGTTTTTCTCGGCAGCACACTCCACATACTCCCGCATTGACATGTTCCTGGTCAACCAAACTGGGATCCCATGGGTTCAATCTGCACGTGTCAACCTTATTACATGGTCAGACCATGCCGACGTAGAGCTCACTCTCAGACTCCCAGGACCCAAACCCCCTTGGAAATGGCGACTGAACAGCACACTCATAAAAGACCCAGAGATGGAGAAACTTCTCAAAGGCGAAATCACGGCCTACTTTGACGACAACGACAACCCGTACTTAACGCAATCCACGATATGGGCCGCTCACGAAGCGGTACTTTGGGGCACCCTCATAAAACTCGCAACCCGATGAAAAAAGCAAAGGGCTGAAACCCTCTTCGAGCTCCAAAAGGCGCTGAGGATGGCCGAAGCCAGTCATAAACGAAACCCTACGACACAGGGGCTCCAAGACCTTAGAGACCTCCGACATAAAATTAGGGCTACAGCAGTAGAGGACCTAGGGCGAGACCTAGTCCGTAAAAAACGCCTCTACTACGAACGCTCCAATAAGATGGACACCCTACTGGCTAGGGCATTAAACCCCAAGCCCCACTTCCAAACTATATCGGCGATCCAAAACAAACAGGGTCAGATAACCCAAAACCCTACGGAGATCAATCAGATCTTCACGGAATTCCTCGCACACATTTACAACCACTCCCCAGAACTAAGCAGTAAAAACAGGGATTACACACAAGACGTAGCCGACTATGTAACAAAGACAAACATGCCAGGACTGAACCCAGAGGTCCTGCACACCTTGGGGGTACCTATTGGGGAAGAAGAGATAGACAAGGCGATCTCGGCCCTTAAGGGTAATAAAGCCCCGGGACCAGACGGTTTCGACGGCTCCTACTACAAAACATTTAGAGATGTGCTGACACCTAGACTGGCGAAAATGTACACCGAATGGATGGACGGTGGACACCCTAACCCAGATATGCTCACAGCCGACATCGCACTCATACCCAAACCAGGAAGAGATCCAACCGAAACGGCAAATTACAGACCCATCTCCTTAATTAACTATGATGTAAAAATCTTTGCAAAAATACTGGCAACAAGATTAAATCCCCTCCTGGGCACCATGGTCCATCCAGACCAGGTCGGCTTTGTGCCATCACGGCAATTGTATGAAAACACCAGGAGGGGAGCGGATGTCATATGGTGGGCGGCGAGGACTAGGGCGCCTTCTCTGATCCTATCCCTGGACGTGGAGAAGGCGTTCGACAGGGTGCAATGGAGCTACCTCTTTGCGCTGCTCGACCGACTACACATGCCAGAAACTTTCGTTAAAGGTATAAAGGCCCTATACACCGAACCGAGGGCACAGACCAACGTACAGGGAACAGCCCGACCCCATTTACGCCCGCTAACGGTACTAGACAAGGCTGCCCCCTCTCCCCTCTGCTGTTCGTCCTCTCGCTAGAGCCTCTCCTGCAGAGGATAAGGGAAGACAGAAACATATCCTGGATTAAAGCAGGGGGAGAAGAATTCAAAGTCTACGCGTACGCGGACGATGTCCTGGTCACACTCACCAACCCAAGGGAATCCCTGCCCCGACTGATGACCCTCCTAGAGGAATACGGACGCGTCTCAGGCTACAAGATTAACTTAGAAAAATCGGTGGCCATGCCAATAGAAATGGACGAAGAGGGAATCAACGACATTAAAAATACCTACCCCCTCAAAATTACGAGATCTGACATTAAATACCTCGGTATTAAACTCACTGCGGACCCGGAGAAACTATACAGCACCAATTGCATGCCCAATATCCAGGCGCTCTGTCGTGACCTGGAAAAGTGGCATGAAAAGCCCATATCATGGATTGGCAGACTGCACGCAATCAAAATGACACTACTCCCACGACTACTGTTCCTGTTCCAGGCCCTACCGATCAAAGTGACTAAACAAGACCTACAGACACTCCAGAAACACATAGATAACTTCATCTGGGCGCAGAAAAGACATAGGATCACTAGACAGGTACTGTACCGACCGAAAGCGAAGGGCGGGCTGGGACTCCCAAACCTGTATCAATATTACCTGGCGGCTCAATTGGCCCAATTAATAGCATGGCATACACCGGAGGGCTCACACAGGTGGGTGGATCTGGAGACAAAACTTATGAGCACGGACCTTCCACAATTCTGGATATGGGTACCCAAACAAGACAGACCACCCCTACGCACCACTTGCCCGGCGATCCTCAATTCCATAAGTATCTGGGATTTGACAGCCACCAAATACGCACTAAAACATACACCCTCGCCATTGACACCGTACCTACGGAATAAAGCATTTGGGCCCGGGCTGAGCGCACGAGACTTTAGGGGGATAGAATACACGGGAATGCAAAGATATGGGCACATGTATGACGGCGACTCCTTCAAAACCTTTGACACCCTAAAAACCATTGTACCCCTAACAACAAAAGACGTCTTCCGATATGTACAGTTGCAAGACTTTGCCAAAAACCCCGAAATAAAAAAAGCAGAACAGACCCCAATGACATTCTATGAACAGCTGTGTAACGCCGAAACAATTCAAAAGGGGCTGATTACGGCCAATTACGCGCAGCTCAGCGCCCCGTAAAAGGGAGCCCCAAACCCAAGATACATACACCAGTGGAAGGTGGACCTGGGGGGGCCTTAGAAGGTGAGGATTGGGTAGATATATGGGAAGCGACGGCTAAAACGTTGATTTGCGTATTACACCAGGAACAATCCTACAAAATGCTTATGAGATGGTACACAACACCTGTCCAACTCCATAAGATGGGGAAAACCTCGACAGACACATGTTGGAAGGGATGCGGAGGCAAAGGCACCTTTGTCCACATGTGGTGGGAATGCCCTGAAGTGACCAAATACTGGAAGAGGGTTCAGACATTACTGAAAGATGTCCTCACACGACACATAAACTTAAACCCCTGGGCGATACTACTGTCCCGACCAACAGACGGCCTCCCCAGGAAGGAACAACAACTTTTAAACAAACTCACACTGGCTGCGAGAAGAGCTCTTGCACACAGTTCCCACCGACGACGATGTGATAGTTGAAATCAAAGACACATATCTGATGGACAAACTCACAGCCCAAATTAGACACATGGAAAAATCATTCCTAAAAATCTGGCAACCCTGGGAAATGTACGCTAATTAACGACACCATATAGCTTGAAAAAGGTATGTAACAGATCCGTGGACCTACGCCCGCCGGGCGCCCCGACGAACAACACACCCCTTCCCCTCCCCCTCCCCTACTTCACCCCACAGCCCCGTCCAGGACCCCCCCCTCCCCATCTCTTAAACCACCAGCCATACGGGACACCATATCAGACAAACACCGGCTAACGCAAATGCCTTGAACCACAGGTGAAACACACAGAATGACCTAGTTAGGCAGCAAAAACAGGACAAAATACTCATAGAAAATAAACGCAATAAACGCTCACTGCGGCATAATGACCACCACACACATGCGACCGGGCTAGCAGTCCCTTAGGGAATTGCCCCAAAGGGGGGAAGAACGCCACATAAGGGCCTCCAACAGCCTCATGGAAACTGTTCACGTTGGGGGAGCACCCAACTCGGACCTAGACGGACATAGCCTTAGGGGACGGACATGCAAGAAGTCCGCTGCCAATACAGCACGAAACAAATCAGACGCATTAGCGAACACATAAGGAACACAACAGTAAGAACCACTATGAGTGTTACACTGACGACCACAATGACGATGAACCTGCCGGGCGGAATCTAGGACCGCACTATGTTAATGGTTTCATATGCTACATAAACGTATAGCACATTGTATGGAATAAATTTTTGTTCATGTTTGACATAGGGACCTGAAAGGCCCTAAAAATTTAAAAACAACACTGAGCGGCACATTAAAACCAGTATACCTGATACACCTTCACCTATTCTATGTACAAAGAATTGCATTATATGTTGATGAAAGGCCCCTGCGCGGGCCACTACATGTAATTAAGCTGCACTTGGTGTTGAAACAAAAATAAAGAATTAAAAAAAAAAAAAAATGGGGTCCATCAGCATTGTGGTAGGCTTATACATGAGCATCTGCTGTAACTTAACCTCCATTATTATTACCTATGTTAGGTGTTTAAAAAAAAAAAAAATATATATATATATATATATTATGTGTGCTTTGAAATTGCTCTTTAGTGAATGAGTGAGTGCACTACATCTTACATGTTGATTAATTATGTGGTGGCTAGCCAGCGCCACATTAAAAAAAAAAAAAACTTAAACAAGTTTACACATAAGGAAATCTGTGGCAGCTGGGGGCATATCTACAAAAGTTCTAAAATGCACTTGATAGGGCCTGTAATACAACAGAGAGTGCATTGTCCCTCTGTACTTCCACCCATGGCATGTGGCGGTTGCTTTAAGATAAAAGTAAAGAAGGGGACATCATTATGTCCCACTGTCCCCACCCTTGGTCAGGGAGTGGGTGCTAATATTATAAAGGGGGGACCTAGTGTCCCCACCGCTGGCCCCCACCAATGGTCACTGAGTGGATGCTACTATAATACAGTGGGGGAATAGAGTGTCCCCACCCATGGCCCCCACCCATTGGCAGTGAGTTGGGGCCCTAATTATAATATTAAATATACCACAACCATTGGCAGGGATGTGGGCCCTATATATATAATATCCAGGGGGAATACCAGTGTGTGTATTTTGCAAACTCCCACTTGTGGGCTGATGGTGAGGGCTCTAATGGTAATGCCATTGTCTACCCCCAGTTAGTGGTATGACACGCCTACTCCCTGGGGTACCCAACCTTTTAGCCACCCCCAGTAAAATAACCCTACCTACCTCACTAACCCTAACAATAGAGAGTTCATTAAATCTAACACCTGTAAAATAAAAATGTATACTTACTGCCAGAATTATTATTTCATTATTTCTTCTAAAGCCCCAAAGATGGATAAATAAAAATCTGTAGTTTTCAATGCAACTAATGAAAAAATAAAAAAACAAGATTTCTAAAAAAAAACAAAACAAAACAAAAAAAACATAAAAGAATACATCTTTGCTCGGCACAGAATAAGCTCTTACAATAGAAAAGGCTCTTTAAAGGGTTTTCACATGTTATGTAAGCTACTAATTGTGGGAAAATTACCCACACTATACAATATCAATCAGAGCGCTCTCACTGGCAAGTCTTGACTTAAGTGAGCACAATAATACTTTAGATTATCATTCAATTGTGGAAAAAAAAGTGAATGATTATTTGTGTATGTGCATCCTGCTAAATACATTCCTTTAGGAATTATAGTAAAAGCAATGCTTTGTAAATCATCTGAGCCCAATGCTTTCTATAGGGTATGGATGCAAAAGCACTAATTTTTATCTGGAGACCAATTGCATCTGGGAAATTTGAGCTGACCAATAAATACTTTGGACCAGGTACTTGGGGAACTGTAAATCTAAATTATGCATTACTGTAGCTTAATGGGCTTCGCCACAGTACCTTCCTTTTGCTAAGGGCTGCCCAACCACCATATTTGTTACTATATTTCAGTTACTTGCCCTGTTGGTTACATGAAGATACAAGTAACACTGTAATATTAACCCTCGTTCGTCTGGTTGTTCGGTAGGAATCCTATTTAAACTATTTTATACCATACTGTTCAGCAAACGAACAAACTACCGAACAACCAGACCACCCAGGAGAGGAGCGTGGCATCAATTGACCTCCCTAACTGTATTCACACTACTTTAATTGCCAACCGCACAAACTAGCTAGATGTTCCCTGGGTGGCCACCGTTCGGCATACGAACACGTGGCGGCGGCCACCTTTACATACGAAGTGCACCAGCGGTGTTTGGTCGTCGAGTGTCTGGAACTTAAATCGGATACGCGATGGCACGAATACCGCAGAGACTTCCATCCTCGCATAAGTTCGTGGGAAATCAAGGGAACAGAGCGGCGTTCGGTGAAAAAAGTCATACGAACGAGAGGAATGAAACGAACAAAGACACAAACCATTACCGTATATACTCGAGTATAAGCCGAGTTTTTCAGCACATTTTTTGTGCTGAAAAACCCCAACTCGGCTTATACTCGAGTCAGTCTGTATTATGGCAATTTACATTGCCATAATACAGACTGGGGGTTGGCAGAGCTGTTACTTACCTCTCCTGCAGCTCCTGTCAGCTCCCTCCTCCTCCGCGCCGGTCCGTGCAGCACCTCAGTCAGCTCCCAGTGTAAGTCTCGCGAGAGCCGCGGGGTCATAGTGTGGCTCTCGCGAGACTTACAGTGTGAGCTGCCAGAAGAGCTGCACGGACCGGCGCGGAGGAGGAGAGAGCTGACAGGAGCTGCAGGAGAGGTAAGTAACAGCTCTGCCAGCCCCCCTCCTCCCCCCACTGAACTGCCAATGCCACTGGACCCCCAGGGAAGGAGAGCCCCCCTCCCTGCCATGTATCAAGCAGGGAGGGGGGACGAAAAATAAATAAATTAATAATAAATAATAAAAAATAATAATAAAAATAATAATAAACAAAATAATAATATAACAAAAAAATGAACTAAAAACTAAATAAAATAATACATAAATAATAATAAAAAAATAAAAATAATAATAAAAAAATTATTAAAAAAATAATAATATAACAAAAAAAAATGTAAATAATAATATTTTTTTTTTATAAAAATGCCCACCCCCCACCAAGGCTCTGCAACACAAACACACACTGCATCACACACACACACACACACTGCATCACACACACTGCACTCATATACACACAAACTGCATCACACACACACTGCATCACACACACTGCATTCATACCACACACTGCATTCATACACACACACTGCATCACACACACACACACACTGCATCACACACACTGCATTCATACACACACACTGCACCACACACACTGCATTCATACACACACAGTGCACTCATACACACATACACTGCATTCATACACACATACACTGCACTCATACACACACACTGCATTCATACACACATACACTGCATTCATACACACATACACTGCATTCATACACACACACTGCATTCATACACACACACTGCATTCATACACACATACACTGCACTGCATTCATACACACACACTGCATTCATACACACACACTGCGCACTCATATACACACTGCATTTATACACACACTGCGCACTCATACACACACACTGCATTCATCATATACACACACTGTAAATAAATATTCAATTAATATAATTTTTTTAGGATCTAATTTTATTTAGAAATTTACCAGTAGCTGCTGCATTTCCCACCCTAGTCTTATACTCGAGTCAATAAGTTTTCCCAGTTTTTTGGGGTAAAATTAGGGGCCTCGGCTTATATTCGGGTCGGCTTATACTCGAGTATATACGGTATGTTATATATTTTCATGCATTTCAACCTCACGAATTCAGACCGACCGCACAGCCAAAACTCATGGAACTATTCTCGGCTTACACCTTGTGTGCGGTCAGTAAAACTAAGACCTCCATAAAACTTTTGAACCCCTGGAGCGAACTGGGTGATTTTGCAGTATGTTGCAGATCGGGGCTATCAGGGGATGTTGGAATTATGAATACACGATATGTTTTTGAGGTGTTTTCAGAAAAGTATGATTTTTCTGTTTTGGGATAATTGAGTTGATACAGCATTAACTCAATTATCCCCTGAGCAGAGGGGAGGGATTGTATACAGTGTATGGGAGTGTCTTGTAACTTAACTCTGTTTTTACTGGTTGCTGTATATTTTTATCGGTGCCCCACAAGGTCCATCTGTATGGTAACCTTTGGGGCAAAACCTGCATAAAAGGACAGTATGGCCATTAAAGGATCAGTTCTGCTCCTAATAATGAGTGTCGTCCAGTTATTGGGAATGGGGGTTGGGATATTCGTGAGTTATCTTGTATTTATGCCTGCTGTCTTGAAGTTTCCAGCTTGTTCCTGAATAGCTATTGGAGTAACCAGTGGAGAAGAAGCCCTGCTACCACTACTCTCCGCTACAATTACCCTTCAATTCCACCAGGCTGGAGTGGAGCATTGCACAGCTCCTGCTCAGTAAAATATGATACATTTCCTTTAAAAAATTTGATCTAGTGATATGATCATGGACCACTTATGAGGTTGATAAGTGGTTAATTGTCAGGAAATGGGAAGAGTTGTTTAATTGCATTGTGCTAGGCAATAACTCTTAAATTCAAATAATATCAATACTTCTTCATCTAGCCATACACACCATAGTCCACAATTAAATTATTACATCTATTGAATTCTATTCATATTTCATTAATGTGCTTCGTATTTTGGCATACGATAATTTTGAACTTCAATTAAAAAAATGCTTTGTTTCGTAACAATAAAAAGAGAAGGAAGTTATTTGACTATGGGTGGGAAAATAAATCATAAAACTGATAATATTCACCTTAGAATGATCTTGAGAATGAAAGTCAAGCTATTCATAATATAAAATAGGAACCAAGGCAAGTTCCCCACCAGCAGCTAGTTAAATTGCAAAGTTATTTTTAAAATGTATTATAATGTACAATCCATCACAACACCAGTGTTTTTTAAGGGCAGAAAAACATGCGCAGCTGCAGCTCACAATAACTCCTCCCACAGCTTCCCTTCTGTAGCTTGTACTAAAGCAGCACCTAAGCTCCCTTCTCCAGCCCCAACCAGGTGGCATAGTTGAAAGGAAAAGCCTAGGACAGTGAGTTTGTGTAGTGGGTTTGTGTGTAATGAGCTGTGTGTATGTGTGTCAGCAAGCTTCTGTGTACTGAGATTCTTGTGTATGTCAATTAGCTTGTGTGTAGTGTTCTTGTGTGTATATCAGTGAGCTGTATTAAGTGAGCTTGTGTGTATGTGCTTTCTCTAGTGAGCTTTGGGCAGTGAGTTTCCTGTAGTGAGATGTGTGTAGTGATCTTGAGTGTGTCAGTGAGCTTGTGTGTCAATGAGGTTGTGTGTAGTGTGCTGTGTCAGTGAACTTTCTGTAGTGAACTTCTGTGTTATTGAGCTTTCTGTAGTGAGCTGTGTGTAGTGAGCTTGTACGTGAGTAAGTGAGTTATGTGTAGGTTTAATTTAAGATTCTGGTGCTTGCTTTCAAGTCCTTTCATAATGCTGCTCCAACCTACCTATCCTCCCTAATACACAAGTATGTCCCGTTGAGGCCCCTGCGCTCTGCCGAAGACCTACGTCTATCCTCTGTCCGTACTCCCACATCTGATGCTTGCCTCCAAGACTTTTCCAGGGCTGCACCTTTTCTGTGGAACTCCCTTCCCTTCTCCGTTAACTTTCACCCAGTCTCCACTCCTTCAAAAAAATCTCAGAAAACACACTTCTCCAGGAAACCATATAATTTAAACTGTTAGCAGGGTTTTCATTCCTCCCTCCCCCCCTCCTGACTCCTTTCCTGCAAATGACAAAAATAACCTAAGTTCTCAGTGAATACTTTTCTAGCAACCTATTTCATTACCCCTACTTATAGCTTTTGTGTCACTATACCCCACTTCCTTTAGCATGTAAGCTCATTGAGCAGGGCCCTCAGCCCCTCTGTTCCTATGCATCCATTTGTCTGGTTACAATTACGTGTCTGTTAGTCCACCCATTGTACAGCGTTACGGAATTAGCTGACGCTATATAAATAATTAAATAATAATACAATTCAAATAAGCTTATGTGACCAATCATTTACATATTTCAAACCATATCCCAGTACCTTTTAATGAACCCACGCCATTTCTATAAAATAAACAAATGATACTTATTGTACAGCGCAGCAAAATTTGTTGACGCTTTATAAATAATAATAATTGTTATCATTTGTGCTACATTGAATTTCTAAAGTGAATCAATGCGTTCAATTCATTTCTTGCCATAAAGAACTTTGGAGTGAACTAACATAGAGAACAAATTACAATTTTGCCCTTTGAGAGGATGTTCAACAAGTTCAGGGTAGAGGTCAATGCTCTATCAAAGCATCTAAATAAACGTTTCAGTTCACTTTCCAGCCATCCCTGTGCTGATTACCACTCATTGCACATTACGAAGGTATCAGAAAGCAACAGATGTAATTTCTTATAAAATTACAACTATCTATAATCACCTGTAAAATTTCGGCATGGACTTTGTTTATCTAGATTGAGAGATAGACCAATGGTTGGTTGGATGGATGGATAATAGATTTGTGCAATCTGTTTCAAGTGCAATTCGTCCAAATTTTATCTAATCCGCAGTCTTCTGAATTCCGTAACTCTGAAGCGCCATATGGCAAATGATCCATGCAATGGATAACAGTTTTGTTTGTTTCGTGAATCATAGTTCTGGCCATGGTGCCAAAAGAACTGATGATAAATGGGAAAAAGAGATAACTGATGGTTAGGGGACAACCACTAAATTATGATTTTATTCACAGATCAAGTGAGACGTGACCAATAGAGGGGAAAAAGGCAAAGCAGTAAAAAAAAAAAAAGGTCGATATTTATACATTATACATTGAATAAATATAATGAATACATATATAAATATAGATTTTTTTTTTACTTATCCTCCTTTTTTTCTCTATTGGTTAGATAGATAAGTTTTTTTTCTATTTATTTATTGGCTGTGTGAGGGTATTTATAGTACAGCCAGGATATTGTCATGTAACATGAAACATAAAACATCTAACAAAAATGGCACTGTTCATAATAGGTCATTTTTCTTTCCATGCAAAATTTCTAAGAGCTGTTGAAATTAGAGATAACAGAATGATGAGATAAGTAGGTTTCACATCTAATGAACACCCTCATGTGTATTCTGTCAAGGTTGATTAATGCCTCCTTAAAGATTCTGCAAGGCCATTGCGGTATATTTTTGTGACAATCCCAGTTGCTCTCAACACATTTTAGTATAATCGTCCCATCAGGTTCATGGGTAAAAAATCTCTTCTAACTTTTTTTTTTTTTTTAAGATTTCCATTATAGTGTTGTTACAAAGCTGTTCATGTTTCGGTATGGAAATTGCCTTAAGCTAGAATTAAGAAATTCTATGTAGATTTTTTTTTTTTTTTTTGGCCCTACTTTCTGAAGCTAAGTGACTTTTTAACCTTTAAGCCTTCTCAGGCTTGTTTCACCTTTGACCCTGTTTATTACTGAAAAACAACATTATACAATTCAATAATAATTTAAAAAAAACAGTCTTAATGCAGAACTAAACCGCATGCACTTTGATTCTTTTAATTTATAGTCATGTACTTTTTTAATATATTTAAAGATAGAAGTAATGTATTTTATTAATAATAAAAAAAAGTATATCATGCAAAAGTTTGAATAAAAAAATATTATGCAAAATGAATATACATTTGGCAAAGTGACAGTTGATTTTTAATATGCCACAATGCATCCAAATAGTGATTTTTGTATATTGTTTTAACAATTTTACTTTATAACTTTATATTTGTTATGATATGTAAGAAACAGTGTTTTCTTTTAAATGTAGTATGTTAAAATATGCTTAAAGTGGTAGTTTCTACATTAGACAAGTAACAAAGCTGGCGTGAAAGCATTTGTTTTGATGATTAAAACCTTGAATAATGTAAAGTAAATAAAAAAAAGACCCTTTACTAAATACCCTCTCCAAAAAAGTAGTTAAATTAAAAATAAATGTTTTTAGTCTGTTACAAATTAGACATGGTGAGTTATGTTCTCTCTTAAAATAGATCTTGGAAGGTCAAACGCTTGTGTAACCGTGTTAAATAAATGGCATTCCAGTGTATTTTGCATAATATATTAAATTTGGTATGTGTGTGATAATGGCCACTTTGTCGAAAATCCCTAAGGATTGACATATGAACCCCGGTGAAGATACCTAACTGGATGCAGAGTTTAAAATATACTGAAAGTGTTAAACAAATATTTTAAGTTGGGAACTGTGCCCTTTATATTTTATTATTAGCATTAATATAACAGCAACAGTTTCCATGTCTTAAATTATATTCTGCTTTATATATATTCTTAAATAAATAAAACATGCTCATTTTAAATCTTCATTCTATAACCTGCAATGTTATTTACGGTGTGAATGTTTTTGTGAATTGTTAATGATATTGCGGAATGTTGACCACATTGAAAATGTAGGTGATTTGGTTCCATCTCATCTATCATGGCATTTATTTTGCAATCCCTGGCATAATCACCAACATTTACTGGTGTATTCATTAAAGTGAGAATTATTGGGAATTGAAAGTGAATTGAAAGTGAATTTAAGATTTACGGTCAGAGAAGCTGAATGAAAGATCTTTTCAGTTTGGTTACGCTTAAATTTTAAATTCACTTTAAATCCACTTGGAATCTTACTTTGGTGAATAAGCCTATAGGTAAAAAGCAAACAAACTTTTAAGCTCATATCTATCTACAAGTTTTGCAAATTAAGATTTGAGTTTTCACTCTCCACCATTAAATTAATGTATTCTTTTTCTGTTAGAAATTATTTTTAAATATCCTCTTGTTTTAATCATCAAGCTTACATGTCAGCAGTCACTAGCCTACTAACAATCCACTGCTTGGATTTTTTCATGCTGTCTCTGTCCTACTGGTAATACTTTAAATACCATGTATTATTTACAAACGTAAACACAGAATAACACAAGCAAGTCATTATTTCCATACAATTCTTTAGTGCGGTAGCATTTGGAATACGGATTTAAAAAGTATAAAATCAGCAAATGCTCTACAGGAAGTATCCCAGCCTAGTTCCATGTAGAATGTCTACATCATACTCACTAGTAAATAATTAGTAATAACATAAAAATGTGATAATAATAATTACATGGAATCTTACTGTTTGTACTGGGATCTTAATAAATGCAAGTTAACCAGGGTGACTCTGGGAGATATTTTTCCCACAAAGCAAATATCAATAATCTCCAACAATTTTCATGCATATAAGCCATTGGTTATGGGGATAAGGACTCTATTAATTTTAAACAAGTTTCGGGAATCCTACTTAGGGACGTTTTTATGTGTGTGTTTTGTTTTTTTTCAGTTTTATAGTTCTAGGAAAGACACAATGTCCAATTCTATTGCCGTCCATATTTCTTTGCACGATAATTATTTAAATTCGATCAATATTAACGCATGCTTGGATTTTAAAATAAAATACTTCCATAGCAAAAAAAAATCTGGAGATTTATTTTTATTTTATCCTTGTGGTATCTCTCTGGAAAAGGCCAAAATTCCTCAAATTAAATTTATTTGAAAAGGGTTTCACAGGAACATTCTTAGTATTATATAAGGGAAGTTTAATTATTTAGGTAAAAAGTGCAGGCATGTTTTTCGAACTTAGCATATTTAAACATACCTTTAATATAAATATAATATTTACTATTCAATTACTGTGTCACATTATACATACATATTTATATCTTATATATGCCTTTTTTTTTACTATTAGAAGCTTAAAGTATTCACTGCAATTAAATTACTGTAAGGACAAAAATAAAATGTACTGGCTGAGATATTTTATATTGTGTACAGCATTGGTTTTATCAGAGTGAAAAAAATATTTGTTCTGAGCATTGGGATATGAATATTAAAGCAGGCCATGATACTATAATGGAATGGGTACTGACAGGACACAGAAGAGTTGAAAAAGTGTTAGTATGTAGAACTCCAAAGAATAGTTACTGATTTTAGTAGGTAGGAGTCCACTGACTAGTTGGTTCTCATTGGTACAGTTCATGATATATGTAACCAATGTGTTTAAATATCTCACACGTGTTACATGATCATTTTATCAAGAGCTGCCAACAATTTGTTAGAATTTCCAGTTGAAAATGCCTATATTAGCTTTTTAATATGTCCCGCTAACCAAGCATCTATAGGAGAGGAAACAAGTTTAGATTCTAAGGGCTTGTTTCAAATGATGCTACCAACAAGCCACTTAGGGTTAAAATAGGTGCAATATTAGATACTACTGGCTATTTCCACTGTGCAAAACATCAGCAATTGCAATGGATAATGCAATGTTTTGTCAATTCCAAGCTGACAAGTTTCAATGTGGAGAATACAGATAGTCATCACTTACACAGCTCGGACTTACGACCAGCTCTCTAGCGCAGAGATTAGGTGGATTCCCCACATCAGAGAGCTGGTCTCTCTGTTCAGGGAATTTCCCCTGAACATAGATTTGAGGGCTTCCCAGCTCTGGTGAGCTGGTCTATGTTTGGGTGAATTTTCCCCAAATATAGATTTGTAGGATTCCCTGTCATAGAGAGCTGCTCTATGTTTGGGGGAATTCCCCAGAGCAGAGACCTGCTCTCGCGCATGCTCTCTAGTGCATCCTCACTTACCGACCAATTTGTTTTACGACTGAGTCGTCAGAAAGGAACCTAGTCACTAGGTGCTAAATTCTACTGTCTGCCGCTATCTTAGCAAACATAAAACCTGCTTCAGTTTAAAGAAAAAAGTAAAAATTAACAACTGCAAACTCAACATGCAACCTATATGTAAAAAGAATATGCCATATTCAAGAATAATAAAATACCAAAACCCATCTATAAGTAATATATATTTATATTCTCTCACCCTTCAGTGAGGTATTTTTTGTGTATTCCTCATTCTCAGGCCCTCTATCAGAGACTTGGCTTGCACAATAGCTTAGCTATTCCTAGAACTGCACTCTTCTGGTGTTGTTCCACCTGAAATTTGCTGAAGCCACTCTCCCAACCTTTGGGCTTCTGTCACAACTGGGACTACAACTGCCTTCACTTACCATATTCCTTCTACTTGATGTTTTGGTTACTGGGCATTGCCATGTCCACCATCACTGCAGTCTTCCATTCCTTGTCTGCCACGATGATATTGGGTTGGTTGGCCAATACTTGCTTGCCTGTCTAGATCTGGAAGTCCCACAGGAGCCATGAAGAAGGAGTAATATATGTGAATATGTGTGAAATCACAAGACAAATGTTAGCACCATATATACTTGGCAACCACATAATATAAACCATCAACAAAATGATATGCTAATATAAAACACAAAGACAATGAAGTCACATAATAAAGAAATATACCTTATCACTTGGTCATCTCATTACCAGGGTACTCAGTTGATCGCAGGTGAAGTAGTACTTATCCACAATGTGGATTTTATATCACCCAAATTTTGTTGCTGATGAATTAGAAAGAATGCTTTTTATAGTGCTACATTCAACTCACAGATAGGTGAACACTAAGATACAGATTATATCTATAGGGGCAGAAGATTTGCAGTAGGCTGCAGAACATGTAACGTGAAATGATAAAAGTAGTCTATTTTTTTTGCTGCAGATATCTACTGGCTGTTATTAATAACAACACATTATAATGGATATTTATCTGCTTTCTAAATGATCCCTAAGTATTTTAGCCCCTTTCATTCTTACAGTTAAGGCCATGGGGATTTCTAGAGAAGCTTTGTGGTCATTCACTAAATCCTGCAAACCAAATTGGGTACATGTGTCTCCATTCAGACAGCCTCCTTCTAGATGGCTATGTATATGTTCTAAGTGAGTAAATATAAAATATAATATTATAAAAATAACACTTTTTTTAAAAAAAATTGTGCTGTTGCCTGTTAAATGAAAAGATATGTGTAATTAATACTTTCTTAACGTGAATTAAAAATCTGAAATTTCCTTGGATAGAAGCCATATTTAATATGAAAATGTTTTTGTGTTTTACACCAGTGCCCCAGTACTTTCTATAAGCACTGTTTAACTGATGTCACAAAGTTGTATTAAAAGACTCACATAATACTGCTAAAACATACGACAATCTATTCATCTTCATAGGTAAAAGCATTAATATTTACAGCATTTCCATATTTGTAAGGCTTAATATCACTCATTACCATTTATTCATTACGTCATTAAGTATCATTACATTTCTCAGTTATTCAATTATGATACTATTGACACACTATGGCCTCGAATTTCTATTTTTGAATAAACTTTTAAAATCATTTAATATTCTAAAGAATGTTATAATATGTTTGAATTATTGGTAGATTTTGATGTAGGCTATGTTTTTGATATTTTAGTATTTTGAATAAAATTATTTAAAAAATGTGTCCAAAAATGTTAAATCAATTGAAACGTTTATCCAAAACAGGCCTATATAATTATTAAATTATGATGGTTTAAATGTAAAACACATTGCCTACATTTGTGTCAGGGGCTGTAAAAACACACATGCTCCAACTATGTGTCATTAATGACAATATCACAAATATTTAGAAATAGGGAAATTGTTTTGAAAACACGTTATTATTCTGTACTCCCTCAATTGACCATACAAATATGTGTATGGTGCATACGGGTTCTATGGTCCCACATTTGGGATATCCTTGCTACTCCTCTCTGGCTCTGTAAGAGAAGCCAAATACCGGCAATGGATATGCATGGTTGAGTGAATGCTATGCACAGGCACATTTATAAACTGTGAGTGTGGCTTTCTACAGAGTCATGTCTTCTATCACCCTAATTCATGCAACATTGTATTAAAACAAAATAACATATAATCACAGGTGTGAGGGCCACTGAGCCAGGTCCTTTCTCAGATCAGAAAAATGTGCCGGCTATTCCTTCTTGATTCTTTCCTGAGTAAGCCACAAAGTCACCCATCTGATGTTGTTTGGAATAGTTTCCTGTAGTCCTGCAGCCAAAGCAAAATATAGATTGCAGAACAAAGACTCTGGGATATCACAGAATGGCCGATATATAAGATAATTTAGCCCCTAAGCACACTCAAGGTGAGGTAAGAACTTTTACCAGTCTCTGCCATTGAGAAATCAGAACAAAATAAATATGAAAAGAATATACTCACAAATAAAAAGAATGAGACATGCTCCTGAACAGTAAAATTCACCCTAATTATGATAATCCAGCATTCGGATTAGTTTATAAACTATGCCCTCTAAATTCAGTTACATATAGTTATATAGGCTGCAAAAAATATATATTTTATCTCTTGATCCATAAGAGGGCAAAATCCCCTGTTTGAAAATCTTTCCAATTTTGCAACAAACTAGGAGAGAATTCTTTCTAAACCCCGGAATCGCAGTTAGATCTCTCTTTGGATCAAGAAGATGCTTTCACCGGTGGACTACAACTCTAATAAAGTCCTATAAATCTCTTATAAATCTCTAATAAAGGCTGTAAGTGGCTGGATTTAGTGTGACTTTATACAATTAATAATCATCACGTAAGATGAAGCAGCTTCTTGTGAAAGTAAATACCAAACACCATAACCACTACATAACACTACAGAGTGGTTATGGTGCCAGGAGTGCCCTGGCGTCATCCCTATGTAAGTAGTCAAAATGTATTGAAACTGTTTGACCTTTTACCTGGGGTCTGCAAGGTACTGTTCCCTGCCTCTACTATAGAGTACAGAAGAGCGAGAACCTTTCTGTCTGAGTTAAGGCAGGCAGTGCAGGCCTTTGATCATCAGCTGACACTCTCAGCCATTGAACTAGCTGTGCACTGCAAGGTTTAGGTCAGTAGAACAATGGAAGTTCCTAATCAGGTGCTTCCAGCTTTCCTTGATGCTGACAGGAGGAAGGAAACAGTCACTGGTGGACCTCAGGTTAATAAGTCAAACTGTTATAAAAATGTTTGACTACTTACAGTGGGGAGCACCAAAACACCATAGTGACCTGTAGTGGCTATGGTGTTTGGAGTGTTCCTTTTACTTCCATTAACCTCAATCAGTGATTGGCTGAGCATCAATTGACATTTAGTTCATAACACACACTATGTTATGTTGATCTCATCAGGGACCTTGTGTTCAGTACTAATGAGGGGCAAGTCTAGTATTCCTCATAAAGCTTCACAGCAAGAAGCATTTCAGAAAATTTGTTTGAATGTCTGTAACAGAGCTCCACAGCAATGAAGCTCACTGTAAAGGACACTGTGCATGAGTGTATCACATAACTACTGGGGCAGAAACACCTCCCAAATGTTTCTATTCAGGAAGCACAGTCCATATGCTGGGCCTAAATGCCTCTGTCCCTCTTTTCTATACAAATGTCCCTCTTTTCTCAGATCTCTATATTGTTGGTGTGTCTGTAAAACAGTAAACATAGCTCCACAGCAATAATACCAACAGTTTGTGTCTTTAAACTACAATAAATATTTAGAAATCAGTCAGTGTAAATAAGATACATATTTCTTGTTGTAACTTACATTTTAGTTGCATAAATTATTAGTAAGCCAACTTAAATTCCTCAGAACTTCCTTTCCCATGGCCACAACCCCACATACCCCCCTAAATTACAGTTGGGAGGTATGTATACATTTGTTGAAACTGAATTGTTTTAAAAGCTATGTGAATAAATTGCCACACTCTTTTAAAATGAATTCCCCATCTTTCTAAAAAAAAGCTAAATGTATGATTTAAGAGCCACTTTATCATGACTGGAGCGATTTTCTTGGGTGTAAATGTTCTTCACAGCAAATTAGGGTGTGTGGAAGAGACCCACTGCATAAAAATTACAGCAACAGAGATGCGTATAAAGGGGACAAGGAGAGGTGAAAATGAAAGAGGTAAAGATCTTGGCTTTCTTTCAAGTAAAATGTGAAAATGAGGACCTTGAAATTGCAGTAGTATTACAAGCACACAAGCAGACACATTCAGACATTTAAGGCTCCCCTCCACACATGAAGGTAACATTTCACACTGGACTGGACTCATAATAAAAGGCTTGTAACATTGGTTTTGTTACTCCTCTTTGATGTCCTTACAAAGGTTCTTTGTGCAACTTTATTGAAGATTTACATGTATCTGTTGAATCGTGATTTCATTTGTTGTAAAAATACAAAACTTTGTGTTCCGTGTGATAATAGCACAGAAGGAGTTCTCTTGGTAAAGTAGGCATCATTCAGTTTATCCGAGCATAAAAACCTTTGCAGTAATACAATGCTGTGTTTAATGCTTCCTTATCTATTAGTATTTGTAAACTCAAAGAACTGCCAGAAATAGTTCTGAATGTGCACTCTTTCAGTCTGTAATGCTCACTTTACTCAACAAGTCATAAGCTACAAATTATCAACTGTTACAAGCATTCTCTCAGCTTGGCATGTGTATTTTTGACTTAAAGTGCAGATTTCATCTCTTTAAGTCAACATGTACGTAATAAAGACAATGAGAAAATGGCCTTTTTCGAGTCTCTAAAACTCATAAACTACTCTGAAAATGATCCATGTTGAGTGACACAAGAGATCTATGATCTATAAAAATGTTTGTAGTACTCAGTAATCATTTTTCTTTCTTCTTTTACAAGAACGCAGGGATATTTGTTGATTTAATGTGTTTCATTAAAATTTATCAAAAGGTCAGTATAGATAATACTCCTTTATTGCATAACACAACAAGAATAAAACTGGCAATGCTGTCATAAGATGTCCTTTTCTACAGACACCCATTCATTCATAGGGGATTAATTAAATTATGAAAAACATACAGGGCTATTCACTTACGTAAGAATTCAAAGTGAATCTAAAATGTAAGGCCAAAGTAACTGAGCTGAAAGCATAACTGACTTGGATAATTTTCTCAGTTCTGCTATTTTGGCCTTAAATTTGAAATTCACTTTAGTAGATAATGAATTCATCAATACCTATACATGTAATATTCTTATATTTAAACAATGTAAGATATATGCAATATACACATAACCATAAGAAAATGCTAGTAGCCAAGATAATTTTTACTAATTATATATGGAAAATACACATGTAATTCACTTGGCTGATGGATTTTAAATGTGTTTAAATCAAGTACCGTTATATAAACTATTCAGTTATTTAAAGGAGTTGTGCGCTGCCTATTGAAGTGTTACTCAATCCTTGAGCACCCTCTACTGGCCATTAAACCTCAGAATTCTTAGTATCAAGTAAAAAGTTGACAAAACAATCCTTGTGCCATTACATTGAATATGGACCATTATTTTTAAGTAATGGAGATTTTTTATTTAAATTCAAAGGAATGAAAACATTAAGATAGAATTTTTTTTAATTTAAAGTTTGCATGTTTATTGTAGCTGAGAAAGTCTTTTTTTTTTTTCTTTAAAGCCATTTAAAATTAGGGTTAATTAAAGTCCCAGTGTTCACCAATCCAGTCCCCCAACAGTCCAGGTTTTGTCAGTATCTTCATTAAACTAAAACAGGGAAATACATAAATACTGAACTGTTGGTGGTCTCTTAGGACTGGGTTGGGGAACACATTATTAGACAGAATTTTGTGCAAAGGGACTGTTCCTGCAGTCTCTGCTCTATAAACACTAACGTTTCTGTGGAAAGGCAGTGTATACAGCTGTCCTTAAAAACATTTTATCGCCAGTCTCTAGAGGTGCTTCCTAATATTGCAGTCCTGTCTTTGCAATATCAATGTTCAGCATCGTTATGATCAGCATAGACACAATGAATTCCTCCCGTAGAGATGCACTGGGCTAATGCATCTTTATGAGAAGATGCTGATTGACATAGCACAAAGTTTGCCACACATGTGCACTGTGAAGAATCATTGAAATGGCTGGGATCATTATCACTGATAAAGGGATAGAGAGACAGCTGCTGCGGCACCAGCGTGGCATAGGTCTAAATATAATTTAAATTGGAATACTTTCAATTTCCTCGAATCCAACTCTCTGCTTGACCTTTTTCAGTCTGGATTCCTCGCTCCTCACTCTATCGAAACAGCTCTGACCAAAGTACCCAATTATTGAATTGCATCAAAATCTTGTGGTCACTATTCTAACCTATTTTCCCTTGACCTTTCTGCTGCTTTTAACACTGTTGATCAACAGCTTCTTCTCATCCTCCATATTCTCAGTGTACTAGATACTGCTCACTCCTGGTACTCCTTCTAACTCTCCCAGCACTCTTTCAGTGTCTCTTTCTCTGGCTTTGCCTCTTCTCCCCAAACTCTCTCTGTTGGTGTCCCCCAACATTCTGTCCTTGGTCCTCTTCTCCATGGTTTTACGTGCTCCCAACTTGCCACATTACAGTCTATAATGAATGTGGCAACAAGGCTCATATTCCTATCTGCCTACACTTACCACAGCTGCCCCACTGTCAGTCCCTACATTGGCTTCCCGTAAGATAAAAGGGAGTATGAACAGAGGATAGACGTAGATCTTCGGCAGAGCATAGGGGCCTATACGGGACACACTTGTGTATTAATAAGGATAGGTTAGGTAGGAGTAGTGTTATGTAGAGATTTGTAATCAAGTACAAGAATTTTAGCTGATATATATCATGACAGTGATATCAGTGATATACTGTTATATACACTCCATATATATATGGTGCTTATCAAAGTTACTAACGACCTAATCGCAGCTAAATCCAAAGGCCACTACTCCATACTAATCCTTCTTGACCTCTCTGCTGCCTTATCTCTCCCAATGCTCATTTAGTGTCTCCTTTTCTAAAAATACCTCCTCCCCTCGTCCTGTCTCAGTTGGAGTCCCCCAAGGCTCTGTCCTTGGTCCCCTTCTATTTTTTCTTTATACTGCCTCTCTTGGCAAGCTTATTGCCTCTTTTGGATTCCACTACCACCTGTACACTGAAGACACCCAGATATATCTCTCCTCCCCAGACCTCTCTCCTGCCATCCTGCAGCGTGTCACTGCTTGCCTTTCTTCCATCTCTGACTGGATGTCCCGCTTTCTGAAACTCAATCTCTCTAAAACTGAGCTACTTGTCTCTCCTCCTCCTAATACTGATCCTCCTCTTTCGCTCTCCCTTCAAGTTAGTGGTATCCACATAAGTCCATCCTTGCAAGCACGCTGTCTTGGCGTCATACTTGATTCTGGCCTCACCTTTGAGCCTCACATCCAGTATATTGTCAAATCCTGTAGATTCCATCTTAAAAACATAGCCCACATCCGCCCCTTTCTTACGCAAGATGCTACCAAGGAGCTTGTCCATTCTCTAGTAATTTCCCCCATGGATTACTGCAACCCTCCCCTGGTCTTCCAAAAAGTCATATTGCACCACTACAGTCTGTAATGAATGCTGCCGCCAGACTGATTTTTCTCTCTAGTCGGTCCTCTCACACCTCACCCCTCTGTCAGTCCTTCCTGTATGTTACTGTGCTTCAAGATACTAATTCACACCTATAAAGCACTGACCAAATCTAGACCCTCTTATATCTCTTCACAGATCCATAGGCATGCCCCTTCTCGGTCTCTCTGCTCTACCTGTGACCATCTCCTCTCCGTTGTTCGCACCCGTACAGCCAACTCACGCTTGTAGGACTTCTCACGGACGGCTCCTTTCCTATGGAATAGCCTGTCTACCGCCATCAGTCTTCAATCCTTTAAGAAGTGCTTTAAAACCCATCTCTTTAGGAAAGCGTATGGACTCCCAGAGTAACCTCTACCTTACATACTTGCTCTCTCTTAAAGGGAAGCACTCTACTCTCTCCTCCAGCTCTGCTTCACTCCCACCTTATTTGATTGCTATTTCCTGTCCTATTGTGTTTTACACCCCACCTCCTATAGCTCATTTGAGTAAGGTCCTCTTCAACCTATCGTTCCTGTAGGTTTTCTTGTAATTGTCCTATTTATAGTTAAATCCCCCCTCTCATAATATTGTAAAGCGCTTCAGAATCTGTTGGCGCTATATAAATGGCGATAATAATAATAATAACACTAAGCCCTCAGTCAATACTATTCTGGCAACCTACTTTTCTAACCTACCCCTTACCTTCTGTGTCACTATACCCCACTTACTCTTGCATGTATGCTCATTTGAGCAGAGCCCTCAACCTCCTCTGTTCCTGTGCCTCTTACTCATCTGGTTACAAATACATGTCTGTTAGTCTACCCATTGTACATTACTAACGCTTCCTTTGTTTTATTAGCTGTCACTTGGGATCACCAGTAATCTCTCACATAACATGTACTTCAAGACATTAAATGTTCCTTTTCTAGATAATACCACCAATATAAACCATCTTGTTGTTCCTTCTATTAGTATTTTGATATTCACAGCAACTAGTTATGGGGAAAAGACAGACAGAATATGACAGAATATGACTTCCAAATTTTATCTTAATTCACCAGCGTGTATTTTATACATTTTAAAATAGCGTTAAAGTTTATTTCTTTCCTTTTCTGAGTTGTAATACTCTAAATAATAATTTCCAAAATTGTACAATAAATTTTATAATTTATCCGTGAATGTGTAGTGCATTTTTTGTTGTTCAGCAATTTATTTAAATCTTTATTTCACATTAAAGTTTATTCACAAAACACTAATTTTTGTGAGGTTAAAAAAATTTTTGGTCTTTACTCCCTTGAGCACCCACTCTTTACGTTCTTTAGTGGGTCCAAATGTATGTCCGGACTGTGTAAACATTATGAGGTTTATATCTAGACAATCACAGTGTTGTTAACTAAAGTAAGTATTCAACATGAATTTCATATTCAAGGCCAGTGTTGTCAAACCGAAAATTTACTTGGTAAATATTTCCAATTTGGCTGTTTTGACCTTAAAAATGCTTCCAGTTCTGCTACTTTGTTCTTGAATTTTCCCTATATTAACCCCTTAAGGACCGAGGACGGTTCAGGACCGTCATCGGCATTTTTGCGTTGCCGACCGATGACGGTCCTGAACCGTCCTAACGGTCAGA
>OW240915.1:93635056-93676848 GCA_933207985.1 Pelobates cultripes
GGGGCGGCAAATCTTTCTTTTGCCTAGGGCGGCAAAAATCCTTGCACCGGCCCTGCCCACATCCGCCCCTTTCTTACGCAAGATGCTACCAAGGAGCTTGTCCATTCTCTAGTAATTTCCCCCATGGATTACTGCAACCCTCCCCTGGTCTTCCAAAAAGTCATATTGCACCACTACAGTCTGTAATGAATGCTGCCGCCAGACTGATTTTTCTCTCTAGTCGGTCCTCTCACACCTCACCCCTCTGTCAGTCCTTCCTGTATGTTACTGTGCTTCAAGATACTAATTCACACCTATAAAGCACTGACCAAATCTAGACCCTCTTATATCTCTTCACAGATCCATAGGCATGCCCCTTCTCGGTCTCTCTGCTCTACCTGTGACCATCTCCTCTCCGTTGTTCGCACCCGTACAGCCAACTCACGCTTGTAGGACTTCTCGCGGACGGCTCCTTTCCTATGGAATAGCCTGTCTACCGCCATCAGTCTTCAATCCTTTAAGAAGTGCTTTAAAACCCATCTCTTTAGGAAAGCGTATGGACTCCCAGAGTAACCTCTACCTTACATACTTGCTCTCTCTTAAAGGGAAGCACTCTACTCTCTCCTCCAGCTCTGCTTCACTCCCACCTTATTTGATTGCTATTTCCTGTCCTATTGTGTTTTACACCCCACCTCCTATAGCTCATTTGAGTAAGGTCCTCTTCAACCTATCGTTCCTGTAGGTTTTCTTGTAATTGTCCTATTTATAGTTAAATCCCCCCTCTCATAATATTGTAAAGCGCTTCAGAATCTGTTGGCGCTATATAAATGGCGATAATAATAATAATAACACTAAGCCCTCAGTCAATACTATTCTGGCAACCTACTTTTCTAACCTACCCCTTACCTTCTGTGTCACTATACCCCACTTACTCTTGCATGTATGCTCATTTGAGCAGAGCCCTCAACCTCCTCTGTTCCTGTGCCTCTTACTCATCTGGTTACAAATACATGTCTGTTAGTCTACCCATTGTACATTACTAATGCTTCCTTTGTTTTATTAGCTGTCACTTGGGATCACCAGTAATCTCTCACATAACATGTACTTCAAGACATTAAATGTTCCTTTTCTAGATAATACCACCAATATAAACCATCTTGTTGTTCCTTCTATTAGTATTTTGATATTCACAGCAACTAGTTATGGGGAAAAGACAGACAGAATATGACAGAATATGACTTCCAAATTTTATCTTAATTCACCAGCGTGTATTTTATACATTTTAAAATAGCGTTAAAGTTTATTTCTTTCCTTTTCTGAGTTGTAATACTCTAAATAATAATTTCCAAAATTGTACAATAAATTTTATAATTTATCCGTGAATGTGTAGTGCATTTTTTGTTGTTCAGCAATTTATTTAAATCTTTATTTCACATTAAAGTTTATTCACAAAACACTAATTTTTGTGAGGTTAAAAAAAAAAATTTTTTTGGTCTTTACTCCCTTGAGCACCCACTCTTTACGTTCTTTAGTGGGTCCAAATGTATGTCCGGACTGTGTAAACATTATGAGGTTTATATCTAGACAATGTTGTTAACTAAAGTAAGTATTCAACATGAATTTCATATTCAAGGCCAGTGTTGTCAAACCGAAAATTTACTTGGTAAATATTTCCAATTTGGCTGTTTTGACCTTAAAAATGCTTCCAGTTCTGCTACGTTGTTCTTGAATTTTCCCTATATTAAATAAACCTGACTGAGTTGCGGTCTTCATCTGCTTTTGCTAAAAAGAAGTGATGCCCTACTTACATACAAAGCCATACATTCACATTGTGATTGTCAATCAAGATCAATGGTAGATAGTTATTTTAAAGTAACTTTTCATTTTAAAGTATTTTTTTATTTTTTTTAAAGCTTCAAAATATATATGACAAAGTGTACTGTAAGCATTATTTAACTCATGTATATTAAGTTCCTCAGATTTGTTAGAAAAGGACACCCCTGGGAGATTTGCTTGGGCGCCATAAAACCCTTGAGCTGGCCAGATATCTATAATCAATTGAACTATTATTTGTTACAGGTACTTAGTTAAATCAAGATGGTGTAAATTCCAGATTCTGTTGATTTCAGGATTTATGCTACTGTGCTTCTTTTGAGGTATGTTAAACAGACGTGCAGTAGTTTTGAAGCAAATTGCTGACAGGCTTGTTTTTCTTGTATCATTCTTGTGACAGGGTGGTCCAATCATGTGTGTGAATTTGTACATTTATTGCTCATATACTGTAAAAATAGAGCACATCTGGGCTTTTAAAGGACCGTTTTCAAGTGTATGTACAACCATACTTCCTTTGGGTTTTTTTAAGAACAGTTCACAGAAATATAGGCTTCTTGGGTCAAACAAATCAAAAGCCTTTTGTGTTTTTTTGACCCTATGAATATTAGCACAACCCTCCCAGATAATCAACAAAATATATTTATTCAGATGACTATTTATAGGTAATCCAGATGCTTGGAACGTATTTGAAATAAATATAATATGCTGGCTATATATCAAGGCAAATGAAATAATTTTCTAGCAAAATGGCTGTTCCAAAATAGTAATTCTATGTAAATAGATCTCCTGCTAAAATCATATTGAGCAATTCTTTATATACCTTAATGGTAGTTAACACCTAAAATTGAGTAAAACGGTTTAGATTTTTCTTTATTTATCACATAGTGAATTGAAAAATGAATTGCAATATTTAAACCAAAATAGACTAAATAGAAAAAATCTTCAATTCTAATTCATCGTTTAGTGAACAAACTTGATTGTTTTTTGTTTTTTTTGTTTAGTTTTATGAAGGATTTATATGAGATGGTAAGACTGCACAAATACAAGTATGTGTGACTAAGGTGCTCTTATTTCAAAATGTATTTGCACTTTTTAACATTGGGCTGAAAAACTTCACCTTTTTGCATAAATATGTGGACATTTTTATCTGGGTAGATTAGGCAAAAGGTCATCAGGGACATCAGGGATTAAAACTGTCAACCGTAAAAATTCCTGCAAGGACCATGTGATGTTATACATTAGAGTAAATCACTACATTACATTTCTGTTCTACAACAAAAAATAAACTGAATTGGTAAATTATAGTCCAGATAAGTTTCATATATGAGAAAAGAGAAAATTCACATTTAATAAGAAAACCATTGTTGAATTGAACATAACCCAGGGTTGTTGTGGTCATCAAAAGAACCAATCCATTGCCTGTCAATCACAACTTCATATCTGGACATTCAATATATAACACAATGTTCTATGTAGTTATTCATGTAAAAACATTGCTTTATCATTGACATCATTGACACCCTACTTTGGAAACGGTGACTGTGTTCTCAAATGGAAGACAGTTAAACATGCAGGGTGGAGATAGGTACATTATATAGCTTGAAACAGGGCATAACATTTGTAGTGCTTTGCTACTAGACATCTCTTAAAGTTACTAGCAACTGCAAGCCATTCCATACCCACCAGGGGTAGATTTTTACCGTCTTCAAATACAAGCAAGTGGTACCTGTTCATGGGAAAATATAAAAGGGTCCAAAGAGATGTTGTAACGCACAAAATGTATGTTCCATACTGAAAGACGTAGTACAACTGGGGTGGGAGTGGGACATCAAGTGAAGGACGCTATTGCATTTTGTGCTTCTTGAGCTGTATAAATCACATGCACATCTTCATCAGGCTCGTTGTTGTCCTGGTAGAACCATTGTTATTATGCAGTACCATTATGCACTAATTCAAAAACAGAAAAAAAAGTTTCAGGTGGTTCTTAAGAAGGGTAGATATTTTTCCAAAATTGATGCACCTCATCATTTGATGTTCAGATGGCAAAACATGGATTAAAAAATACAAAGCTCCTTATGGAAATGTCATGCAATTTGTATTTATCTGGAACATATTAACTGCTGTTTTCATTGTATTCATTATAGATGCACATACTTTTAGTGTCATTACCCTAAATGGTTCATACTTGCTTTAATGAGTGCTTATGGAAAAATATTTTTAAAAAAAGGACAGCAGATGTGGACATAATAACTCTACCAGCAAATGTCAAATGTTAAGTAGTAGACAACCCACATGGGTTTCAATTGTGTAGTGTAAATATATTCTAAATTTACTTATTTTCCCCATATAATTGTTTTGAGGTTTGTTAACTAGCAAAGGAAAAGAAAAAAAGATCAGCAATCAACGAGGAAGGTGACATATCCATGCAAAATATTTTATTAATCGAATGGAGATACAAATATAGAGATCCAAACAATGGCCTCCATTTATTATTTTTGGATAAGCTTTCCAAATAATTAAATATTGTTGGATAAACGTTTTAAATTATGTAAAATTTTGAAAAGTATTTTAACATTTTGATATTTTTTTTAAATATTAAAAAAAATTTGTTCATGATTTTTTTGGGATATTTTAATAGTTTGAAAAATCTCTTTAAAAAAATGTATCTAACAAATTGAAATAATAGTAATACATTTGAAATAATTTCAGAACCTTATCCAAAATGATTAAATCAAGGCCAATATCTGGTGCATTTCGTCTTGAACATCTTTCTGGACTCAAACGTAGACACAAAATTCCAGTGAATTGAAAAAGGAATTGCACATGTTATGCTAAAATAGCCAAGATGTGACAATAGCCACATTTTCTTTTTTTACAAACTTTATTTTTGGGTATGCAATAAACTAGCAGACATATTTGACATAGACATGTCTGCGTTAACAATAATTGAAAGAAATTAGTGAGATGTGTAGAATAAATTTCAAAAGACATAGGATACTATATATTTTTATAGTAGTGGTAGGGATAGTAAGCTTAAATACACAGTCAGTGTCAGCATCAGATGTGATCTTAGCTAAGGTATGCCTAAAGTAGCAAAGGACTGTAAGATACATGATGCTGGGGTAGTTAAGTGACATGAGTCTGCTGTGTAAGTGTCAACTGTGAATAGTGGTAATTCAGCTTAAAACTAGGAGCTGGTCAAGTACATCATGGCAACAAGGTTATTATCGGTTGTCAACAGTGTAGTGGGCTTAAGTGGGGGATATGCTTTATGCAACATGTGGTACGTCAGCGTTCAAAGACAGTGTTACATAATATTTAACTGGAAGAACTAAAAGAATAAAAAATAGTATTAAATTAATATCGGTAGTCAAAGAGAATTAAACTGTATAAAGCATGCATGTAAATGTATTATGACTGTGCTTTAACCCTCTTCAGGGTGGTAAGTCCCTGGGATATGATGCTGCTACTCTGGGCACAAATCGAGTTATTCGGTCAACGGCCCATGACTGACTGGGAGCTACTGAGAATGATCCAGCCGGTAAACCCAGATCCTGAAGTAGGGAAGATGCTTCGGAGAGATACGCCAGGGAGCAGGTTCTGCCATTCTTTTCAACGATGAGCATGTCCACTTATGTGGCACGTTGTGTTCGCTTAGGTGTTGGGTAAGTTGCCAAAGGGACTGTCACCACAGGACGGTTTGACGGGACAAACAGAAGTGTACTGCCTTCAAAGCTCCCCATGACCAGCCCTCGGTCAGAGTCTAAAACAAACTTAACGAGAACCTCCCTGGAAGTCTCCTGGGGGGCCATGGTGGGTTTAGGTAAGCGGAAGCAATAGTCTACCACCACCAATTTAGCTTGTTTCGAGGGTAGCAGCGTGGTCACGATCAAACAAAGTGGTGCAATTCACTTGTTGCAATAGTCTCTGCGACGCCCCTGATTCTGAGATTCCTGGCTTTAGCTCTATCCTCCAGTGCAGCCATTCGGCGCAGCATGTCTGCATTGTCCTTTTGTAGCAAGCCAATGGCTGCCTCCATGGCTGTTTGTGCCACCTGCACGGCTCCCAGGTTTCCCTATGATGTGACAATTCTGCTGGCAAGTGCAGTTACTTCATCCTTTTGGGGCGAAGCCAGCAGCCTTCCAAGCCGAACATATCTGTTTCACTGATAACCCGGTAACCGGCCCTCTTACCTTGCTTCGCTGGACCAGACAGCAGAGCAATCATTCCCGGAGCAGATGGGGAAGAAAAATTAAAACATTTAGAGCCAAACCGACCCACGGCTCTCGCCACATCTGGACTTTCCTGCGCCAGCCTGTTAGGCCTAAGCCATCAAAAATGGTGGAGGCCTAAACCTCAGCTTCCTCGGATTAAGAGAATCTACCTGAAAAATTATCAACCTTTTCAAAGGCATCTGCAGAGATACAGAGGACACTTGCTGAGGGGGACACTGCACCTTAAACCAAAGCAGCAGCAGCAGCAAATCACTGCTTCAGGAACTCAGAACGATGTCCCAGGCTAATGTAGCAGTGATGGAGGATATAATATGCTTTTTAAGGAATAAACATCTAAGTGTTTTCATTGAGTTTGGCATGATATCAATATTATAGAAGTTTAAACTTTGAATAACAAAACTCCCCAAAACCAGAAAGAAATAAAGTGGATATGTGTATCTGAAGGAAAATTGATTTTTAAAACACCACAAAAACATAAAAGTCAAAATGTAGAAAAACATTGATGTGATACTTTTTAAGATAAGCTTGATCAGTTTCACGTGCTGAATGAATGATTTTGCTAAAAATTTTTATATCAGTCTACAAAGAAGATAACCCTTTAAAGCAAATAAAAAGTTTAAGGTAAATGTCATTTGAAGTTAACTGAAATGTCAGATAAGGTCAGCTAGTATAGGAGCTGGAAGCGACCTATACTCACACTATTCACAAAGCACCAACTATGGGGCAAAACACAAAACATCAAAAACAATGGACTGACCTTTAATGCTTTTTCAGTGTTCATTAAGGGTCATCAGCCTCAGTCCATTCTAGTTGACTTGAGAAAGTAGCCTGTAAGGGACCCCTTCCCCATAATAGGTATTAGTGTGTAATAATAAACAGAGACAATATGCAAACTGTGTAGTAGTGGTTGTGGTGAAAGGAGTGTCCTGGTGCCCATGGCTGAATTTATATCAAGACCACCTGCAGGCACCCCTAACCCCTCTCTTCTGAACTAATAAAAAAGTGACCATTTTAAATATGATGAAAATGTTTGTATATATGCACACATATAGAGTGTATATGTGTGTATGTATTTGTGTGTAGTATGTGCACTCATGTGTAGCAGTGTGTGTAAATGGCTGAGTGCATGTCTATCACTCATGTGTAGCAGTGTGTGTAAATGGCTGAGTGCATGTCTATCAGTGTATGTCTAAAAATATGTGTGTTTGTGTAGAGTGTGTGCAGCAGTGTCTGTGTAACTGTGTGAGCAGTAATATGAGTAGCAGTGTGTGCATGTGCAATAGTGTGGGTAGCATTGTTATTTACAAGATGTCCATTATGTCCTCAGTCCTATCCTGGACAGTTTTCATTCAATCAAGAGATTGGTGTGTTTAGTCTAAGGGGCTAAGGCTATGCACAGATCAGGCTCCCTGACACTGAACACAGCGATCCCAGAGTCATGCAGCCTGCAAACATCGGGCAGGATGTAGAGAGTGGAATTTAAACAGGTAGAGCAGGTGCCCTCATCAGGCATGCATCTGTAGGCAGGTGCCTACTCAGTCTAATGGAACATCAGGCCACTCATTGTTTTTTAATAGTTTGTCTTGTTATCATTTGTCCACCAAGAACTGTTTCATGCCTCCTCTACTGCACAGCCAGAGCATGAAACTCTCTTCATGAGCTACGCCCAGTTGGTGCAGTGCTTAACTCATTGGCTGAAAGCTATCAGCTGACTCTCTCAGTCAACTCACTAGTCCTAACAGAACAAAATCACTAGAAAATCTGAGCAGGAGCTTCCATTTCTCTTCCTCTCACTGAGTTGTAGAGGAGGTGTGGAGCAGCACCTGGTGAGCCCCAGATAAGAAGTCTAACCATTCAAAAACAAATTGACTCCTTATAATAGTGGGATGGCACCATGGCAGTCCAGTTATCTTAACAATTGCAGCAAGCTGTAGTAGTTATAGATCTTAGAATGTTCCTTTTTGTTGTTTTTTTTGTTGCTTTTTATTTTTTTATCCATTGATATTACACTTGGCTACCCAGTCAGAACTGAGTCAAAGCTAGTTCTATTTGATTATTAATGTTTTCATCATGTTCAAGTGTTTGCAGATGACAATGAAGGAGGTAAAGAAATAACAAAACTATATTTCGGAAGTTCTGAGAAAAGCCACTGTGGTTGGATAATCGTCTTTCTTAAGCAAAAACAGAAAACCTTAGTAAACTTAACTGTACGTAACTGAATACAGACAAACAAAAACACACAGGGAAAACTAAGGAAAGGTAAGCAAAAAGTAATATAATCTATAAATTAATCAATGCCAAAATATTTACATAATCATCATTATCATCATCTAATAAGGTTTTAGGGAAACTAAGAAAATTAAGAACAGGATAATAATATCAAGGCTGGTTATAATATTGGCAGTACATAAGAATATTTAAACTCAAAATTAAGCAGGCTCCACAAAGAATTCTAAACATAACAGTCAAAAATAGCTTTCTGTGTTAGAAAGGCCTAGATTTACATACCTCCCAACTTCAGCCTCTAAGAAGTGGGACACTGGTGGAAGGGGGTAAAGGGGGCAAACCAGTGATGTGAGCATGTCATTTGACTCCTCCACAATGGAGGAGAACCTGTCCAAAAAGGGTGTGTGTCCATCCAAATTACTGGCAGGTCAGTCTGGCATGAACGTATGACCCTTCAGGGAGCACTATTTCAATGCACTTGGCAGAGTTCTATTGCCCTAAATAAAGTGCAGGTGCGTCTAATGATGCGCTCATGCTATGCTTGTTGGGGACAGTCCCCTGATGTGCCCAAAAGTAGGACACCAGTGAAGTCGGAACAGGACCTAAAAATCGGAACTGCCCCAACAAAACTGGGAAGGCTAGGAGACTTGGATGTATGCCCTTAGTCATGAATGTATGCCCTTAGGTCTGGATTTCGGACCTTCGTCCGAGATGTATGCCATTAGTCCCAGATTTTTGCATATAGGCCTGGAGTTATGCCTTCAGGCTTAAATGCTACATGAGCCCCCAAAATGAATACATATTTTGTAAGCCAGGTCTAAGTAAATTAGTAGCCTTGGGCAGTGCAAGAGTGGGAATTGGTTACTAAAATTTAATTGTGTACATGAGCAAATCAGAAAACAACATTCTCCCTGTCACCTAACTCTTGTCTAGTACCTGCCATGTTATTAGAATAGGCACTATGGGCATGCTTCTTCAGATCTGGTACATGTTCATTGGGACTGGATTCACGTTAATTATTTTGGTCTGTTAGAACCAACACATAAACTACAATTTACAGGAGGTCATCTAATTGTGTTTGCATACAAATATATGGCTAATTATTTGAACATTTTCCTTTTAAAATTGAATAGTTGCTTGCAACACACCTTTTTGGGCTACATGCAGATAATATCAAAGATAGAAAGTTATCGGTTGTCCATAACCCATTGCTACAATGATTTTCTCTTCATACTAATGTTGTATATAACTTATCTTCCAGAAACCTTCTATTCAGCAACTGCTTGTTCTCTGAATGCCTTATATACAATGTTAGCATAAACTGAAGCCTATTCAGGCTATTTTGTTCTATCACCAATAATTTAAAAATATAATTTGTCAATGTGGAGGCAAATAAATTCTACAGGAGCATTGGTTATGTTCACATATGGTAGATGTTGAATGTCTTTCAAGGATCCCAGGTTAACTTTTGTTATTACAAAAATGTTAAAAACATTTTGATGCAAACAATTATGCAATACATTTTTGTTCACTTGTAGGTTTAGAGAGACTGATATGTGTCTAGTTTGTTTCCAGAAATTCTGAACATTACGCATCACTGTGTCTTTGGAAAATGATACCATGAAATATTAGGAGACACACATTTTTCCATCAATGGAAAGAAAGAGAAAAGAGGAAAATAATAAGATATTTCCCGTTAAAGGATATCTGCAATATTACTCAAGGAATGTACATTTCTTCAACAGAAGCACAGTCAACTGCCTGGTAATAGCATACAGTGCTGTAGACAATTGCACTGCAAGGAACACAATGTACTTGACAATGCTTCAACACTTACATTATTTTTGCAGAAGTAAAATATAACTTTTTTCAATGCAAAAAGCAGTGAAATAAAACATCTCATACCTTAAAAACTGTGTGATTTTATGTATTTCTTTTGACTATTTTGCAATTTATTTTTTTTCTATAATACCGTATAATGTGATTTATAAACTTTTCAGTGATTTATAAACCAACTCCAAAACAGATTACCAAATTACAAGAATAAAATACAAACTAAATTGCATGATTTAAGCAAACAGTGTATTTCATACAGAACTTCACAAGAATGTTGGCTAATTCATTCCATTGGTGGTTAAAGAAGAACTTTTTTCAAAAGGTTCTTAAAGTTGTTTTTGAGTTTAAAAAAGTTTTTGAGATTTTTTTTAGTTTTTATGTTTTTAAACGGAAAGTTTATTTACAGCAAGATACTGTATTGTAACAGCATGCATTTGTTTTATTCATCATAGAAAAACATGTAAATAAAATGAACAAAATATAAATACAATCAGCAGAACTAGGAATAAGAAAGTGTAAGGAATGGAGCATAGTCACAGATGGGAAAGAGATGTGAATGCCTGTTTGGAGAAAGAAAGCATGAAAGTTTCTCTGAAACAGACAGATTGTGTATGCTCTTGTATATAGACACTTGGCAGCCAACCTGAAGTCAGCTTGTTTGCATCAGTTTGGAGTGCAAGTGAGCCGAGAGGCCACTGAGTTCACAATGGCTTGCGCATCCCTGCATAGTATACTAGTTTTAGTGAAAATGTACTACGTTACATAAATATACATTAATTATTGTATATTCGAATGGCATTTATGAAGCTGCAGTGCTTTGAATGTCGTCAAGCTCGGTACCAATACCCAGAAACAGGATGTTTGACAGTTTGGCTTAATTTTTTTTATTTTTGTTGCACCTAGTGTATGTGACAAAAAAAAAATAGTTTCTGCTCATATCCCACACTTATCAAACTGATTAAAAATGCTTGCAAGAAAACAGATACTATATAATCACTAAGAAAATGTCCACAAACTATTTCTGTAAAGGACAAACAAAAAAATGAGCAACTAAACCTGTAAAAATGCACATATTTTTAATGTTAATGTTAATGTGTCTTTGAACTAAAATCTACATATAGCTATCATATATGTATGTAATAGACCTACACTAATAATTTAGTGCTTGGTTAATTAAAACACAATTGTACATTGTATCTCACAACCATATTGTGCAGTCACAGTGACCCCTCTCATTGTTATCTACTAAACTATAAATATCTAGTGCAACCTTTTCTTCTGTGAACAATCACTGCGTTAGTCTATGCATTTTAGTATTTTCACAGAGAGTAAGAAGTAAAATCAGGCATTACCAACAAAACAATAAACAAACAAACCACACCAGTTGTTAAGCAATATGCTTCAGGATGTTGCAAAGCCTTTGCAAGGCTACATGGTATTGCTAAATACTGCATGTTGAAAGGTACAACTATTGTTTATCTAAACAAGTACTAAGGTAATGAGCAAGTGGGCATCACTGCTTTCAAAAAAGAAAAATTATATAAAATACATAAAATGAGAAATAAGTAGTATTACAAACGTAACAACCAAGATTTTCAGAGATTTTAAAGGGACAGTATAGTCACCAGAACAACTACAGCTTAATGTAGTTGTTCTGGTGTCTATAGCCTGTCCCTGCAGGCTTTTTCTTGTAAGCACTGCCTTTTCAGAGAAAAGGCAATGTTTACAATACTGTTTACATTACTGCCTAGTGACACCTTCAGTGGCAGTCACTCAGACATATACAGTGTATAGGCATTTTGGCATGGAAGGGTATTGGACCATCCTGACTGGCTGATCCTCTTCTGGTAGGAGCCATGCCCAATGAAAGACTTGTAAACAATGGAAACTTACTGAAAATGCAGCAACTTCAACTGTGAATATCTTTTTTAGATTGTATTATTTGGATTGATTGTAGTTTCATACATTTTGAAAGCATTATCTATAAAATGGTATACCCAGTGTGGACTGCCTCTTTAAACAATTAACCTCAATTTGTTTGAATAATCAGAGCCTTTATATACTTCCCATACCCAGATTTATATATCAGGTGCCTGTGGGATGCCATGGTGTCCTGCTCCCTTTCCTCCTGAAACAGAAAAGGCAATATAGTGAGTTTAATAAATGTATTAGCTGGGCATTGCAAGGATATATACTGTATCAGTATGTCAGTGTATTTGCATTTGCACATAGAATATGTATGTTCATATTCTTGCCTGTAATGTATTGTGTTTGTATCTATGACTATAGTAAGTATATGCAGGTGTCTGAAGGCATGCAGGGTTAAAGACAGGGTTAGAAATGGTAAATGCAAAGTGAGGTTTATTTTAGAGATTAGTTAATTTTAAAGTAAGATTACATAGAGTAAGCATGTCAAACTCAAAGTCTAGCACGGGCCACATAAACAAGGTTTAAAGGGACACTCCAGGCACCCAGACAACTTCTGCCCATATGAGTGGTCTGGGAGCCAACTCCCACTACCCTTAACCCTGCAAGTGTAATTATTGCAGTTTTTTATAATAAGTAATAATTACCTTGCAGGGTTAACTCCACCTCTAGTGGCTGTCTACTAGACAGCCACTAGAGGGCACTTCCTGGTTTATGGCACAGGAAACCTGTGCTAGACCGTTGCTGGACGACCTCACGCTGTGTGAGGACCTCCAACATCGCCCATTTCCCCATAGGAAAGCATTGAAATGCATTTTCAATGCTTTACTATGGGGAGCGCTAATGCGCATGCCTGGCATTGCTGCGCATGTGCATTAGGTCTCCCCGGCCGGTGGGCAGGATCAGTCTCGCTGAGGGGAAGAGGTGGGGGAGGAGGAAGCAGCGACGTGGGACATCGTCGCTGCCTCAGGTAAGTTACTAAAGGGGTTTTCACCCCTTCAGCAATCGGGGAGTGGGAGGTGGGAGGGAGAGGGAACCTGGCACTGGAGTTTCCCTTTAAGTTTATGTGGCCCGCAAAAAAAAAAAAAACCCAAACCTTACATTTTCATAGAAACATAAGTTTATTTAGAAAAGTACAGTATATAAAAAAACAGCATCCACCTCTACTAAACCACAGCAACCCCCTCTACTAAATCCCAGTCCCTCATATACTAAATACAAGTACCCCCCTCTAGCCAACAAGCAGACTCCACTCACATTGCCACTGCCAGTATGTTTACAGACAGACACACACACACACACACTCAACTGACAGACACACTCACTGACAGACACACACACAGACACAGACACACACACACTCACTGACAGACACACACACACACTCACAGACAGACACAAACAGACAGACACACACACAGACACACACACTCACTGACAGACACACAGACACTCACACACACAGACACACTCATTGACAGACACATAGACACATACTCCCTGACAGGCACACACACACACTCACTGACACACACACACACTGATAGACACACACACACACATTTACACATTCTTGCACACACACATCCTTTTCTTTATTGCTCCCTACCTTTTGGAGCCGATGTGGGGCCTCTCCCTGGGGTCCAGTGGGGATCTCCTTCTGCTCCTCGCTGCTCCTTCATGCGGTTTAGAGATGCTGGGTGCCGGAATATGTTATCATATTCTGGCGCCCGGCTTCAATACAGACGGTACGCACGAGGGAGAGGAGCAGGAACATTGAGCTCCCTCACTGGACCTCCTCTTCGGCCGCGAAAGTTTTAGCAGAGTAGGCACCTGTAATGTGGAGAAAGCAGGTGCCTACTCTGCCATAGCACTGAGCATGCACTCGCGGCTCACCGGGCCACAAAGATGCCCATTGTGGGTCGCATGTGGCCCGCGAGCTGCGAGTTTGACATGCTTGACATAGAGTGTTAAAAGGATTAAAGCCTAAGAGAGGTTGCAGATGTGGTATAAGGGGTGTTCAGTGCTAGAGTGGGGTTAAATGTATTATTGGGGTACAGGTGTTTTGTAGTTTTTAAGAGTTACCTTGAATTTAGGTGTAACCCTTTTTTGCCCTGTTCCTGGCAACAAGCCGTAGTTAGCAGCAGTTACACCTTCTCCTGTCGCTGACAGGGTTCCTGAGCCTCCTCTATAGTTGGGAGATCGGGACATCTTGTTCTGACACAGTGGCTCCACTCAGTGCAACTTCTATTTATGTGGAACCCACTCTACTGAGTAGATGAGTACCCTCCACTTAAAAGACCACTATAGTCACCCAGACCACTTCAGCTCAATGAAGTGTTCTGGGTGCCAGGTCCGCCAGGTATTAACTCTGCAGCTGTAAACATGGCAGTTTCATTGCAGGGTTAATCTAGCCTCTAGTGGCTATCCTCCTGACAGCCGCTAGAGGCGTTTCTGCGATGCTCAATGTGATTTTCGCATTGAGCACGCAGAACGTCCATAGGAAAGCATTGAGTAATGCTTTCCTATGGGCGGTTTGAATGCGCGCATGGCTCTGGCTGACGTCGGAGGGGGAGGAGAGGTCACCAGCGCCGAGGGAGCCCAGCGCTGGATAAAGGTAGGTGGCTGAAGAGGTAGGGGAGCCCTGAGGGTGGGGGGGACCTAAGGACTATATAGTGCCAGGAAAACAAGTTTGTTTTCCTGACACTATAGTGGTCCTTTAATTTACCTCAGAGGCATAAAATAAATAAAGACTGTAGTGTGGTTAAAGAGATACACATGCAGTTCCTGGCTAATGCTGAGTGATGATAAAAGTGATGTAGGAATGATACAGTCACAAGAGTCTTTAGCAGCAGGAATGCAGACAACAAAATTACCTTAATAACGTCAATAACTACATCTGAGTTAAACTCATAGGTTCCTGCAGGTAAATTATCTGCACAACGTTGGGGCCCTTAGGTGTAGGTAGCGCTACCCACATACAGTTATAAGGGAGAATCCTGAAGCAATCTCCTAACTTTGAATGACTTCTGTAACTGCAGATATCTCAAGAGAGATCCAGCAGAATGTAAGACAGCAGCAGAACAGCAATGGCAATCCTTTCTCTTCATTCTGCTAACAGGATGCAAAAGCTCATTCACACTACTGCAGAAAGTTCCAGAATCTGCAGGGAGTTGAACATAAAATAAGTCTTCTAATTCTCCTAGAAGAGCAGTAGACAGTCTCCAACTTCTTGTAGTAGCAGTGCACTAGCCTTCCCCTGTTTTATGTCACTGTCCCAGCAGGAATAGATAATTGAAACAGGTAGGAACACACTTTCTTTATGCAGACTCAGAGAACATGGCTTCTCCCTGTTATCTTCTTCCTGCCACACTAGCCCTTCCTCCTCACATGACAGGGGAAAGGGCAAAGTTCAAGATTTAAAAACTTAAAGCAAAACATAAAAATATAGCAGTCTGTTACATCCTCACCCGTGTAGAATCCTTGACTTCTACTGGCAAGAGCAGCCCATCCGGTTTATAACCATTTTACAAGATGGTATAATACAATCTAATGCAGGGAAGTTCTATCACTCAATATTTCAGTCAAAGTATGCAATACATTGATTAACTTAGTGCAAGTGTGGGGGTTCTGAGAATAAGTGGTTCACCAATGTTGTCATGGGTCAATAATCTCAGGGCCCTCCGATTTCTTCTGCCTCTACCTAGGTTGCCCTGTGATTGTCCACTAATTACTTAATCACAGGGTCTTTCACCCACACCATTGGTAAGGGATGCAGTAGACAGAGGTCCAGAGCCTCGCATAGAGTTAGAGTCCCTAACTGGTGAATGAGGGACAAAGCTGGGACTTTCAGGACTCAATCCGGAAGAGAAGGAAGAAGGAGAAGGAGCAGAGGTAGAAGGTACCAACTGTGTTTCTGGCGCTGTCGACCAGTCTCTTTCTGTGCTGGAAGCAGTAGCTTCTTCTTTATCATTAGTTGGCGATGTTCCGCTGGAACCTTCTCCAGGGTTGTCTTCTAAGTCAGTTTCTAAGAGAGGCTGTATGATGAAATTCTTATTGGCTTCACCAGTGTTTTCCTCCAAATTAGAATTTTTACCAGAGAAGGCAATAGGTAACAGGTGATTTCTATGCCAAGCTTTGATCCTACCCTCAAGCCCTATGATCTGCTAATTTATGCTTCCCTACACCAACTGAGGAAGCCAGTCAATGGCGAAACGCGTTTTGGATTTTATGCAATATTTTTAACTGATTACTTTGATCAATTGATCATTTTATTTTGGATTTTTGTTATTTAATAAATTCATTTACTTTTACCATTGGAATCATCCTGTCCATTCCTATTTACCTAATTGGACGTGGAGGAGGCCAGAAGGAGATTAAAGAGGGCAGTGGATCTCCCTTGAAAGATCCCAAGCACTTCACACTAGAGCCAGGTGATTGTGTGGCTCTATACTTGTGAGTTGAAAATTCACACACTTTCATTTATTTCTTGTTATAAGTACCATCTGCACTATGATTGTACTGTGTATTATTTGCAGATTTTTGTAAATTATTACTGCGGATATATCCATCTGTTCGGGTATTTACAGAGCTCCACTTATATCTTTCTTTTCATGACTGTTTCTCCTTTGGCTGAATCTGTGAAAACACCATCTGCTGATACAATGTGTACAACATAGGTTACAGAAGTCTGAGCAAATTTACACTTATCAAAAGACAACTTCAGGCCTTCCCTTTGTAGACAATCTATTACCATTAACAGACATTTATCATGCGCTTCAGGGGTTCCTCCAAATACAATTACATCATCCAGATAAACTAGACATTCCCTAGGACTTATATCTCCTAGAATCTTCTCCATTAATTGCTGGAAAGTTGCAGGAGCTCCTGTAACACCGTGAGGCATGCAAGTAAAGTGGAAGAATGCTAAAGGGCAAATAAGAGCAGTTTTGTCTTGATCCTCAGCCTTCTTGGGGACTTGATAGTATCCAGAGTGAAGGTCCAAGACACTGAACCACCAGCTGCCATTCAAGGCAGTCAAAAGATCTTCTATTGTTGGCAAAGTATATTGATCAGGAATAATTCTCTTGTTCAGTGTGCGGTAATCAATACAAAGACGTACTGACCACCACTATGGGTGATGCATATGGGCTTCTTGATTCTTGAATAATCCCTACTTCCTCCATCTCGTGAAGGATATCCCTTACATCTTGTCTCGAGGAGCTATCCTTCGAAATCTCTAAATGGGGAAGAATCGTTTTGCTGAAATGCATGCTGAGCTCTTTTGGAACATCCCACATACATATCCTGTTCTGAAAAATCTTCTTCTCTAGCCTGAATGGCTTTTTGTAATCTATATTTCCATTCTGCAGGTAGACTAGTACCTTCTAAATCAAATTTCAACTCTTGAACAGAATCTTGGCTCAATCCAACTGGCAAAGATGAAATGGGCCTTACATCTTCCAAAAGATGGATTACTCCCAGCTTCTGGCAATTTTCTATGTGTACATCAATTGGTGATTGGTTGTGAATGGTTACTGCAAACACATAAATTTTCTCACTTAGTCAATCTTTTACCACAGGCATGATAGTTAAGCCTTTAATTGAATCCTTTTCATGAAGAGACACTAGGCAACACTGACACTTTCCTGATAGTATTTCTTCCTGTGAAACTGGCGTTGGCCCCCCAATAATGTTCTGGCTTTAAGGGCTGGTCTCTGACATTCTTGCCTCAGAGATGGTTCTAGTTCATTTGATTTGTTTAAGCAGGCATTGCCCATTTCTTTCAAGTAAACTCGAAACACATCTCTCACCATCTGAGTATTATTCCCCAATATGATGGCAACTCTAGGACGATTTAGATTTGGGCACACCAAAACTTCCACATTCATAGGGCATTCTTTCCCAGTGTCCATCTGAGTAATCACAATCTGTACTTTAATTACTCCCGCAACGAGGTAAGTCTGAGAACCCAACCCCCACAATTTCACATCATCTGCTGGTAACATTGGTAAATGGTTTAAATGTTCCTCATAAAAAGAACGGAAGACTATCGTTACTTGAGACCCAGTGTATAGGAGGGCTGAAGCATAGATGCCTTCAATCACAAGACATACAAAGGATTTTGGCCCTACTCTAGAATTCCCAGCCAAGTGGTCACCAGAGAACTTCTTTCTTCCTTTCCAAAACCGCCTCTTCTTCCCTGGTCTGCCACATGTAGGGCCTGGGTCAACAACTAAGCCCTCTGAAATAAGAGAATCCTTCAAGGGACATTTGCTTGAGACATGTCCTACTTGCCCACAGCTAAAATATTTCAATTCTTCTTTCTTTCCTGGCTGAGGGGAGATCTAAGAATTATTTTTAGAGCTTTGAACTATGGTCTCTTCCCTGTTTAATATGGCTGTTGGTAAGTTAGTATTAGATGCTTTCTGATTTTCATGTGATGATGATTTCTTTATGAAATCATGATGCTTTAGGATATGGTCAAATTGTTTATGTATTATTTTGGCTTCTTTCATCGTTTCAGCATAATCCAACAACCCCTTAGCACGTATAAGGTTGACCAAAGCTGTAGTCATAGGATAATTTGGTAGAGTTCCTCTCAGAACTTGCCTCCTTCTATATTCGTCAAACTTATCTGATGTGATAACATTCTTCTCAAACAACTTTCCTATCATTAATTCTAATCATATGAGATAGGAAGTGAGGGTTTCCTTCTCCTGTTGAACCGTTGCAGCATATTGTAACTGGAGCTCTTGCTCTTCACTTTCCTCACCATAAGTATGGTCTAACACCTTCAAAAGATCGTCAGCAGGAGAATTCGGGAAGCGTAGTAGGTGACACTTTATTAAGTCTAGTGCGGAAGATCTCAGGCCTTCTATGCACCTCAGTCGCTTGGACTCTTCAGTACAAGTCCACTTCTTTAGTGCCTATGTTACATTACTTCTCCACAGAACAAATCCTTCTTACCCGGTTGGCACCGACATAACTCCAGAGAAAGCTTTAAGTCTCTTGTAATTATGCTCATTAGATGCTTGGACAACACTTTTAGATAACTGAGTTAAGACTTTGGTTAGGGAGAGGCTCTCATCTGTCTTCTGACTTGTGGGAACACACAGAACACTCAGAAACATCTTGTTTCTTTTGGGCAGTTTCAGACACTGTTGTGCGTGTTCATCACTGTCTTCTCCTTCACATATCAGTCATAATTATTCTCCTAGGATAGATACCAAATATGTGATTACTGTCTCCATCGCCGGGGTCACTTTTGTCTTCTGACTCATCTTG
This sequence comes from Pelobates cultripes, assembly GCA_933207985.1. Classification (NCBI taxonomy): domain Eukaryota; kingdom Metazoa; phylum Chordata; class Amphibia; order Anura; family Pelobatidae; genus Pelobates; species Pelobates cultripes. The sequence goes on from OW240915.1 coordinate 93,654,379, forward strand.
AGCATTAATCAAAGAACTTCCAGGGAGCTGTCTTTGGCAACTGTAAATACTTAGAACAATCTTCTTTATTTAGTGGCGGGAATTAATTTCTTCCTGGCCCAGTCCCTGACTTCTTTGGAGCTGAGACATTGGATTTTTTTTTTACAATTTTGCAGTCCCGATTCATCTCAGCGGTGCCTCCATCTTTAACCTCTTTTTGCCCTGCTCCTGGCAACAAGCCGTAGTTAGCAGCAGTTATAGCTTTTTCTGTCGCTGACAGGGATCCTGAGCCTCTGCTATATTTGAGAGATCGGAACATCTTGTTTTGACGCATTGCCTCCACTCAGTGCAACAACTATTTATGGGGAACCCACCCTACTGAGTAGATGAGTACCCTCCACTTAATAATACCTCAGAAACATGAAATAAATACAGACATGGGCATACAGACTGTATTGTGGTTAGAGGGATACACATACAATAGCGGAAATAACAATGCAGTTCCTGGCTAATGCTGAGTGATGATTAAGTCCCTGATGTAGGAATGATACAGTCACAAGCTGGGCCGGCCTTAGGAGTGTGCGAGCTGTGCGGCTGCACAGGGCACCATAGACCAGGGGGCGCCCTGACAGCCGACACAGCTCTTACATGGCCGGCTGACAGGGGAGCTAAAATAGGCACCTGGGTGGAGGATTAATTATTCTCCATCCGGTTTATTAAAAAGAAAAATCTCGGCAGTGGGGCCGGGGCTTAATGAATGGCGGGGGCAGGGCTTAATGAGCAGGGGGCGTATACATACCTGAAGCCCCTGGTAATACCTACCCGAAGCTGCACAGGAAGAGGGAAGCAGGAAGGTGCCCCTGCTTCCCCAACAACCAACTGCATCCACTCCCCCTTCCAGCCATAATGGAAAGAGGTAAGTCTCTGTGTGTGTGACTGTGACTGCCTGCCTGTGTGTTACTGTTTGCCTGTTCATGTGTCTGCCTGCCTATGAGTGTGTGTGTGTGTGTGACTGCCTGTCTGTGTGTGTGTGTGTGTGTGTCTGTCTGCCTGTGTGTTACTGTTTGTCTGTTCATGTGTCTGCCTGTCTGTGTGTGTGTGTCTGTCTGCCTGTGTGTTACTGTTTGCCTATTCATGTGTCTTCCTGCCTGTGTGTGTGTGACTATCTGCCAGTCTGTGTGTGTGTGTCTGTCTGCCTGTGTGTGTGTGTGTGATTGTCTGCCTGTGTGTGTATGTGATTGTCTGCCTGTGTGTGTGTGACTGTCTGTCTGCTTGCCTGTGTGCGTGTCTGTCTGCCTCTGTGTGTGTGTGACTGTCTGTCTGTGTGTGTGACTGTCTGCCTGTGTGTGTGACTGTCTGTGTGTGACTGTGTGACTACCCGCCTGTGTATGTGTGACTGTCTGCCTGTGTGTGTGTGTGTGTGTGACTGTCTGCCTGTGTGTGACTCGAATTGTGTGTGTCGCTGTAGCTGTGCCGTTGTGCCTGTGCGCCTGTGTGACTATCTGCCTTTAACTGAGTGTGTGTGTGCCTATCATAGTGCGTGAGTGTCTGCATGCCTGTAACGGAGTGTGTATGACTGTCTGCTTCTAATGGAGTATGTGTGACTGCTTGTGAATTTCTGCCTGTGACAGTGTGCCTGTCTGTCTTTAACTGTGTGTTTGGCTCTGTGACTGTCTGCCTGTAACTGAGCATGTGTGACTGTCTGCCTGTAACTGTGTGTGTGTGTGTGTGACTGTCTGCCTGTAACTGAGCGTGTCTGACTGTCTGCTTGTAACTGTTTATGTGACTGTCTGCTTGTGCCTGTGTGTGTGATCGTATACAGGCAACTTGGTGGGGGGGATGGGGCGCCATGAAGACTTTTTGCACAGGGCGCCTAATGGCCTAAGGCCGGCCCTGGTCACAAGAGTCTTTAGCAGCAGGAATGCCGATAACAAAATTCCCTAATAATGTCAATAACTAAATCTGAACAGTTAAACTCCTGGGTATCTGCAAATCAATCATGTGCACCATGTTGGGGTCCTTAGGTGTAGGTAGCGCTACCCGGGTACAGTTATCCTGAATCCTGAAGCAATCGCTGGAGACAGTACCTTTGAGTGACTTCTGTAACTGCAGATATCTCCAGAAAGATCCAGCTGAATGTAGGACAGCAGCAGAACAGTAATGGCAATCCTTTCTCTTGCTTCTGCTGACAGGATACAAGAGCTCATTCACACTCCTGCAGAAAGTTCCAGAATCTGCAGGGAGGTGAACATAAAATAACAGTCTTCTAATTCTCCTCATTCACACTCCTGCAGAAAGTTCCAGAACCTGCAGGGAGGTGAACATAAAATAACAGTCTTCTAATTCTCCTCATTCACACTCCTGCAGAAAGTTCCAGAGCCTGCAGGGAGTTGAACATAAAATAAGTCTTCTAATTATCCTCATTCACACTCCTGCAGAAAGTTACAGAATCTGCAGGGAGTTGAACATAAAATCAGTCTTCTAATTATCCTAACAGAAGTAGACAGTCTCCAACTTCTTGTAGTTGCAGTGCACTAGCCTTCCCCTGTTTTTATTTCACTGTCCCAGCAATAATAGACCATTGAAACAGGTAGGGACACACTTTCTTTATGCAGACTCAGAGAACATGGCTACTCCCCTGTCCTTCTTCCTGCCATCCTAGCCCCTGCTCCTCACATTACAGGGCAAAGGGCAAAGTTCAATATCTCAAAACTTAAAGCAAAACAGCAAAATATAGCAGTCTGTTAGGTAAATAATTTGTTTTCAGGTTAAGGCTTTTAGTGCTCCAGTTTGGTACTAAAGAAATAGTTTGTTTAGGTATAAAGAGGTTAAATTTAGGGGTAGAGTTTTTGTTTTGTTTTGGTTCTTTTTGTTTTTGTTCTTGTTCTGTTCCATAAATGGATAAAATGAGAGGATTTAAAACATCAAAATATGATAAATACAATTAATTCATTATATGGTATTGTAAGCTCATGGAGCAGGGCCCTCCACCCCTCTGTTCACGTACGTCCAGTTGTCTGATTACAATTACGTGCATGTTAGTCCACCCGTTGTACAGCGCTACGGAATCTGATGGCACTATATAAATAATAAAATAATAATAATAATAATTGTATTGTAATGTCTTTTTATATGTATTTTGTAAAAAAAAAAAAAACAATAACGAATGCACTTGAAAAATATTAGGTTTAGCGAAAAGGATGTGCAGTTTATTTACAAATACCAACCCTCCTATCTCTGTAATCTGACAGATATTTTACACCCTCTATAACTTTCCCTGCAGCTCTACTATCAAGCATAGGAGGCTGAGTAGACTACAGGGTTCCCCCTAGAAGACATGCAACTCTAGGCGGGTGCTTACTTTGCCTAATGGGAAATTTCCTTTCCATTCCTACCATCAGGAATGGTCATTTTTGCAATTACTTTTTAATTGTTATTATTTAGCATTTAGCCATTTTCAGGTTTTACTGCTTCTGAATATTATGCTTCCATATGCATGTAGCTCTAAACATTATCATTCCAAATATATACAGTGGGACTTCAGTTTACGAATTTAATGCATTCTCCGAGACGTTTCTTGCGAAACATTTGTAAACCGAAACGCAGTTTCGCATAGGAATGCATTGAAAACCAATTAATCCATCCAACCCTCAATGCAGAACACACAATAAAAGGCATGCAAACGACAAAGCTCAGTTCCCTACCTTTCCACATCTTGAGAAATGCACCAAAAAGTCCCAAAACAACTGAAAACAATTTCCAGTACAGTTATTATTATTATTATACTTTATTAACTGCTAAATTATTCTGCAGTGCTGTCCATAGGTACCATTAGTATAAATAAAAAGACCGAGGTAAAATACATCTAGGAGACAATACACATTTTAAGACTGACAGGGGCATTAAGGATGGACTGAAGGGGGGGGAGGGGGGGGTAGGTTATTGCAGTAGTAGAAATGAGAAAATACAAGGAGAGGATGAGTTGATTATTGGTGTGAGCATTTGGAAATAGACACATTTTGGAATACACAGTGCCATCAGAATTTTTAGGGCCCCTTACACAGCTCAAGGTCTGGGCCACCAGGGGCCCGTATTCAAGCCCGCCCACAGGGCCCACCTCCAAGTCAACTGGGCCCAGCTCCAAGTCTGCCCACAAGAATGCAATGTGTGTAGAGTGGGGAAGGTGTGTGTGTACAGTGGATGCAGTGTGTGTGTTTGTTTAATAGATGCAGTGTGTGTATATTGTGTATTGTATATATACAATGTGGGTTTGAACGTAAGCATGTTATTGTATGGAGTATGTATGTGAATGTTGGTGTTTAAATGCAGGAGTGCATTTGTGTGTAGTGTACACACTTCCACATACATTAATACACATACACACTCAAATACAGATACACAGACACACATTGACACACGTGTAAATACACTGACACACTGAAATACCAATACACACGGACACACAGATACACAAATTGGGGGTGAAGGACAGATTGGAGTCAAGTCTAACTCAAAGGTGGCAGACTTGGGCTGATGGGGAGCTTGAGATACAATTGACAGTGATAGAAAAGTCAGAAATCAGAGAAGAACTAGAGGGTGGAATCAGAAAAAAATTAGTCTTGCACATATTGATTTTTCGGTGCCAAGAGGCCATCCAGGAAGAAATTCCAGATGGGAAGGCGTTGACATGACAAAGGACAGAGAGAGAAAGAACAGGGGAGGAGAGGTAGCGCTGAATGCCATCAGCATAGAGATATTTGAAGCCATAGCTGTTGTATACCCAGTGTCAGGATTACTGTTTGATCCAGCACGTAGAACTGTACAGCACGGATGACAAATAAGTAACGTATTACCGGTCCTTAGAATGGCCGGATTTAACGTACAAAGAATAGTCAAAAATACTAGCCGAGGTCAGGGAACACAGAAAGGGACACAGCGATGAGGAAAGCCAGGAGTCAGGATACCAGAATATAGAGAAGTCAATAAACAAAGCCAAAGTCAAAAACCAGGTAGAAAACTATAAACAGGAACGCGCTCTCAGACAACCACAAGGGAAACCACGACAGGGCACTGAGCAGGCTGAGAACTGGGCCTAAATACCCCTCCTTTAGTTCTGATAGGCTGTAACCGGCCTTTGACCCCAAAGTCAGTTACCAGGTTTCATTTGCATAATTGCTGCTCAGCATTAACCCTTCTGTGGATTAGGTTGCTGCTCGGCACAACTTTTCCTGTGTGGACAGTAAATGTCATTAATCACTTTTCTCTAAGCGGATGAATACATGACACCAGGTTTCATTTGCACAATTACTGCTCAGCATTAACCCTTCTGTGGATTAAGTTGCTGCTCGGCACAACTTTTCCTGTGTGGACAGTAAATGTCATTAACCACATTTCTATAAGCGGATGAATATGTGACACCCAGGAACTAAGTATAAATGGAGAAGAACAGAAGAACCAAGGTAGAACCATGAGGTACACCCCTGAAAGGACCAAATACACACTATCCTGAAAGGGTATATCCTAAGATTTCACCAACCTTTAAAACATGAAATAAGAAACCTTTTATTTCTGTTAGCATGTTGGGTGATGCTCTACACTTTGGCTTCTACCAATTTCTCTGGAGATACCTTCATTTTTATAATTAAACTTTGCTCTTTATCCAGGGAAACTAAATGCAAAACATGGTCATAATGCCATGGTGTTTATTCAATTCATATAACAACCAAAGATATCCTTAAACACAGTAGCTCTGAAAGGAAATTGGAAATGTGTGATATGAGTCATTATAAATTAAATGTGCAAACGACATGGAATGAATATCATTATATAAAAAAAAATCTGAATAAAACTGTTATCAATATTAACCTTTTCACTGGCAAAATATGTGCACTTTAACAAGGACTGTTAAATTAATAAAAACGAGAAATGACTATAAGAACTTTCAAAACAAAATAAGTGTAAGTGAGTTTGGAAGTTTGGAAAAGTTTGGACAACCTGAAGTCACAGCTCAAATGCTTCTCCTGGGTGGAAATAAAAGATTGGGGATACATAAAGTGAGTGGTGCAATTACGGGCATAGTAGATTTATCAAAGCAAAAACAGTTGCTAGTATGCGTCAAAGTGCTAAATAAGGAGCAATCACCATGGAAACCAATAAAATGTCTCTCTGCATTTAGTTCTTTGCATTAATAAATCTCACTCACACTGTGTACTTATACTTATCTCTTGTGTGTGTGTTCTTTGTTCATGTGCATTTACACTAGATTTCAGATAGGAATGAGTCTAGAGCAAGCCATGGACTCCCAAGCACTATATTAAAATACATTTTTCGTTTCAATAGAGGTAGTCTGGGGCAAAGAATCAGATGAAAAAATCAAAAACATTTGATTTCCATTTATGACTGATACATCTTTGAATTAAGAAGCCACTATGGACACCAAGAAGTGGTCCTGCTGATTTGTACATTGCTGTTTCGTACAGACGTACATTTTTACATTGCTGGGTTAAACAAATAAATAGTGTCTGTCTTCCTGGCAGCCTCCAGAGGGTGCTACTGCTCCTACAACAGAGTTCAACACAGTTCTGTAATGTTCGACAGTCCCATGCAATGCATGATGTCCTCTAATGCTTTTCATAGAGAAGAACTGTATTAAATGCTTCTTTATGAGAAGCATGGGATTGGACGAGAAGATGAAGAAGAGTCAGCTTCAGAAAGACGACACAGTAGGAGGAGCAGGCAGCTGCGAGTCTTGGTATTGGAAACAATGTAAGTAAAACTTGTTTGTTTTTTTTAAAATTCATTTGGGGAGGAGGGAGGGCAGAATGCTAAATAGGTACTAAAACACCATAGCATTCTGAATAAATGTTTATAGTGTTTATTTAAGGAAATAATAATTATATCTACCTAAGATAGTTGATACTTTATGTGCCTTAATTAAATACTGAAAGTAAATTTAGTTACCTACAGAACTGCAAATGTTGTTTTCTTAGATGATGGGTAAGAACTAATATAAATAATTAAACACTATATGGTTAAATATTATGATTCAAAAGCCAGATCAAAAGTCTCCAAACTGCATAACGTACCAAATTCAAACTGTCTAAAGGAGTTGGCAACTTGGCAATTCAATTCAGCCTTGTTCAGCCTTCACCCTTTTACCTACAACACTCAGAATCATGGCAAAAGTATACCAGCAACATCTGGGAGAAACATTTGGACATTTTGCTTAAAAGTATATTTATATCATAATTTTTAGTATATATGATAAAAATACAGTATTTAGGGCAATTTAATTTTGTTTGCACTTAATATCATGGTGCCTAATACCACCCAAAATACTTGCAGGGACTCTTGTCATAAACCCCATAAGGCAAAGAAAGTATGACATTAGTGCTTACGGAATCCACTGCATTATTGGGGGTAACTGGTTTACACATGGATCTAGTCTTGATAACCCTTATTCATGACATTTAAGAATTTGTATGCTGGGCAAGGCATCAAATTCACTTGGGAATTGGAGCTTAAACACAACAACTGGATGAAAGGTATATTTCATGTGAAGGCAAGAAAGCAAGAAACAGTCCAGATAAATAAAATGCCTTAATGTTTATGGAACCAGTCTCAAATACCTAACAAAGGAGTGTTGTTTGAATGGAAAGGCGAGTTGTTCCACAAAGTCAAAGCAAGTTAGTGAATTAACAAACAGAAACGCATAACCATTTTCTTTATGCATTTGTTTATTAAATTGTACATTTTTGTAATCCCATACCCCCTAAATGGTTTAAATGTTCTATCCGCCGCTATTTATATAGATATCTACCTATTCACTACTCACACTGTCTTTGGATATGTGTAGATCAATTAATAGATAAACATACAGACACCAAAAAACCCTATAAGCACAGGCAGAACTTTCCATGGCTATCATAACAGAGAAATAGTCACCAATTAAAAAAGCATACTGTTATTCAACAAAACATGTTTTATTCAAAACACTTGTATCCATGTTTAAAGACCAGCAAATCCTAAATTTAAGTACAGCATTCTAGAAATCCTACATTCTATTCTTATTCTATTTGTGCTACATTTAAACACATTGATATGAAATATAATGATATAATAGGACTTCCATTACCCATTATCACAGAAGGTAAAGCAATAATAATCTTTGATTTTGCCTTAGATTGTAAATTTACCCTGTAAACACATAAAGGCAAAAGTGTATGGAAAGGGATGGGATCTGCAGAACTTTTTCCTTTTTTCACTTTGTTCATTCCATCCCAAGTAAAGCAATCCCTTCATTTGATGTGTTTAATTTAATTTAACAGGGTTAGTCAATAAAGTGAGAAACCAAAGTGAATTTCAAATTCAATGTATAAATAGCCAAACTGAAACATTCCCTAAGCCAGCTATGCTGCCAATTTGGATACTTAAATTTGAAATTCACTTTGAATTCTCAGTTAGTGAATATCCCTGTAAGAGTTTCAGTCAGTTCTTCAGATATCTCTGCACCTAGTTTATTGGTACATATCATAGAAAGTTTATACTGGGTATTGTTTGCATATATCGACATGAACAAGGATGTGTAATATGTAGTATGCTGTTTATTGTTATTAAACAATAAAATAGGAAAAGTTAACAGTGAATTAAAAACAGTGATTTTTCTTTTTTTGTTAAAATCTACTGTGTTGTTAATTTACAAAGTGAACTTAAGCAAAACTAAACTATTACTATACATGGTTAAAAGTATTGTTTTATACAAAAACACTTTACAACATTACTTTAAAGGAGCACTACTGGGTCAGGAACACAAACATGTATTCCTGACCATATAGGCTTAAAACCACCATCTAGCCACCATGCCTCCCTCAAAAAATTTAAAATCTTACTTGTATTCAAGTATGGAGCTACTAGCTCTTGCTCTATTTCTTTTATACCTGCCCACTGCCTGCTGACATCAGCAGAAGTGTTAGCCTGATCCAATCACAATGCTTCCCCATAGGACTGGCTGAGACTGACAAAAAGGCAGATCAGGGGCAGAGCCAGCATGATTCGAACACAGCCCTGGCCAATCAGCATCTCCTCATAGAGATTAATTGAATCAATGCATCTATATGAGGAAAGTTCAGTGTCTGCATGCAGAGGGAAGAGACACTAAATGTTTGGATGCATTTTAGGCAGCCATGACCCAGGAAGGATCTCTAACAGCCATCTGAGGAGTGGCCAGTGAAGTCATCACTAGGCTGTAATGTAAACACTGCATTTTCTCTGTGTTTCTAGCAAAACACCTGAAGGTAATGATTCTACTCGGCATAACAAACTCAATAAGCTGTAGTTGTTCTGGTGAGTATAGTGTCCCTTTAAGTGATGAAGGATATATAATAGACTTTTGCAATAATTTTCAGCCGATTTGAATTTTGTCCAAGTTTAGGCCAATAAGTGGGTCGTCCGAATTCTGTAACTCCAGAGAACAATATGGACAAATAACTGAACAGACTAACACAATTCAAAAGCATGTTCATTTTATATATGATTTTACCACATGACAGGAGGCTTCATATTTGCATATCTTTCTTTACTGTAAACTCCAGCAGCATAGAAACAGTAACAACCAATCAGAGAAAAGATATGGTGCCCATAAAAGGCCCTGTCTATGACATCACTTCCTCTTTCTTTGCTGCTCCAGCCTACAGGTCAGAGTACTTTTACCTCTCTGTGACATGTTATGATTTACTATAATTACTATGTTCATACCTAACTCTTTATACCCTACTACTCCTGGCTCTCTATTCCTGTCTCCCTGCTCCCCCCTCTTATACCACTATTATATTTTATTATATTCCCTGTATTGTAGGTAGGTCCGCGGGCGTCGCGGCTGCCAGTGCCACGCTCGCAACGCGGACCTATCCTGTTTATGATCGGGGACTGTGTGGGGACGGGTAGAGGGAGACCGGGTAGTTTTGTTATTTTTCCCTCGCCGTGCATTCCTCCCGCGGCCGCGAGCGAGTACACACGCGGTCGGCGGCATACGCGGCCGGCGGCCATCTTGGATCTCGCATCTCGCGAGATCCTCGGCGGCCGCCCCTCTCTACAGTACAGCGGATCGGGAATCACCCGATCACCGCTCAATACCTCCATTACCCCTACTAGGACCCTACTAGGGACAACTCTGCACACTACATATATTTTTTCATTTTTTATGGAGCATGAACGGTTTTTCTCTTGGATTTAACCTCCAGTTGTCCATACACTGGGCATAGATATATTGCATGCAACAATCTGAAGGAATCTGTATCCCTACAGCCACACTGTGGCACTACTGCTATACAATCACAAGAGGCATATTATTACAATACCCCTTACAGGGCCATACTGTATTTCTGTACCCTCCAAGGGCATGTTACATTACAGCACCCATCAAGGGTTGCATTATATCACTGTACCTGATGGTACAAATTGATGTGGGTGTCCTCTGGGTATTTTTCATGGCACACCACCTGGGGTGACCCCCCAGATATGCATGCAAGGTCACTGACCATTATCTTATGTGGGTGTCCTCTGGTTACCACGGCACACCACCCGGGGTGAACCCCGAATATATGCACGAGGACCTACCCTCAACTGGCATTTAACCATGACTGCTACCTCACGTGCATACAGCTCTGGTGTACAACTGTGGCGAACCCAAACTATACACCACCACTGAGCTTATAACAGGCGGCCTCTATATTAGGCAACAGCCCGTATACAATACGCCTCTAAACGCAATTCTACCAACTGGGCGGCCCCCAGTTGTACCAAGAGTCTGTCACTACATGTACTGACTCTTCTCCACTGCTTCCACTGATTTTTCATTATCACCCAACAGGACGAGAAAAAACACACTACAAGCCATGGAAGACACCCAAAATAGCCAGGACTTTCAGGCTATGATTAATGCCGCAGTGGCGGCATCTGTAGAGAAAGCCCTCTTGAAAGCCCTACCCCAATGTCACGGCGACATGAGTCCCCCAGAGCGGATGGAGGCCTCGGGCTCCGAGATGCCCAAAGTAAAACGGCAACGAAAGGTTTCAAGCCCCCCTTCCACTAAGACTAAGGGCAAATCTCCCACCAAACGGAGTAAGACCACGGGCCGACAACAACCCACACCCCAACCACTCCCATCCTCCGACGAAGAGGACTCCTACGTACCACGCACCTTAGACGTGGTCGACGAGTGGCACGGGGAGGACTCAATTTCCGAAGAGGAGGAATGGCAGGACCTTCCTCCCACCTCCTCGGGATATGTTAAAGAGACTTTTATCGACACCACCGACCGAGACAGGGATAGCAATACCCTCACCGATAAGACCGGAGAGGGAGTGTTTATGGATGACCAAGGGAACCCACTCTTCGACCCACGTTCCATCCGACACCCACGGTCTTCCGAGTGGAGCCTACCGGAACACCTGACGAAGTTCATTCACTTCTGGCTGCGCAAGCCACTGGAAAGGGAGGTACGAGCACGCCTCCGGGCCGAGTGCCCCAGACCTCTATTACCCGACAAAGTGGCATTTACCCCTGAATTTGACAACACGGTGGTGGTTTTTATGTCACGCTCGGGCCGAGACCCCCGAAAGGGAGCGGAAAAAGGCATGAAGGCGGCACAGGATAAAGTGCTGGACTTACTCGGCCCCATCGCGAAAATACTCTACTTCGCAGACCTAGCCCTCAGCCAAGGCTCCCAACTAGACCCACATATCATACGGGAATGGGCTCAAAGATCGGTGTGCCTTCTGGGTAACGCAAACGCCGCATTGTGCACCGAAAGACGCAGATCGGCACTAATCCGCATTGATAGCAAGCTCCTGGACCTCGGGGCAAAAGAATTTGGACCGAAAGCCCAAGGACAGCTGTTTGGCGATGCCTTCATTGCAGAACTCAAAAAGCACGTAAACCTTTTCACCACTTTGAATAAGGCCCAAACCTCACTCAAGCAAGTTTTTCATACCCCGACTACAAGGGGTGTTTTTGGAAGGGCTGGTCGGCAGCGGAACCGAGCCACCAGCCGTTTTTGGACCTCCGGTTCCAGACCATTCCCGCAGACCCAGAGTTTCTTCCCATCTACGACGCAAAGGCCCTCTTCGTTCCGAGGGACGGGGAGGTCTAGAGGATTCAGAGGTCGGGGACGCGGCCGCTTCTCCACTGGTGAGTCCACCTACATTCCAAAATGTTTCACATTTTATAGCAGGCAGCCTGTCCCTTTTCTTTCAGAACTGGGAGCTGATTACCAAAGACGCCTGGGTCCTACGGACAGTACGAGGCTTCGTTATAGACTTCTTCACAAAACCCATACAAGCCAACCCCCCTCCTCCGATTCACTTGTCAAGGGAACGAGCTCTTGGTGGACGAGGAGATCCACACACTCTTCAGGAAAGGCGCAGTACAATACGCTCCAGAAAGGGGAGGCTTCATAAGCAACATCTTCCTGGTCAAAAAGAAAACAGGCGACTACAGACCGGTTATCAACCTCCGTCAGTTAAACTCGTTTGTAGTATACAGGCATTTCAAGATGGAAGGAATCCACCTTCTACAAGACCTCCTCATCAAGAACGACTGGTTTACACGTCTGGATCTCAAAGACGCGTACCTGTCCGTTCCAGTAAGCGTACACTGCCGACGTTTCCTCCGCTTTATATGGAGAGGACGGATATGCCAGTTCACATGTCTGCCGTTCGGCCTCAGCTCAGCCCCGTGGTGCTTCACGAAGCTCCTGAGACCGGTGATGGCGCACATCCGAACCCGGGGCATAAGATGTCTCGTATACTTGGACGATTTGCTAATTTTCTGCGAATCAGCCTCCAGACTACGATTGCAGACGAAGTTTGTCGTTCACTTGCTGGAATCTTTAGGTTTCGTAGTGAACAGACAAAAATCGGCTCTCTCTCCTTCCCAGTCGGTTCAGTTCCTCGGCTTCGATATCGAATCGAAGGACTGCGTCCTTCGCCTCCCCTCGACAAAGATAGCCTCGATAAGGAAAGAAATCAGACGGGTTCTGAGGATGGACACAATACCACTCAGGATGCTCGCTCGGATTGTGGGACTCCTCTCCTCCTCCATACAGGCGATATTCCCAGGCCCGCTACACTACAGGGCCATGCAACGGCTGAAGGCGGCATACCTCCGCACCGGGCACTCGTACGACCAATGGATTCCACTGTCGACGGAAGTGAGGACGGAACTTCGATGGTGGTTACTACACATGCAAGCCTGGAATGGAAAGGCTATTTTCGGCTCTTCCCCGGACTTCATCGTGGAATCGGACGCCAGCTTGTGGGGATGGGGAGCTCACTGCACGGACGCCTCCACGGGAGGCCCATGGCAAGAGGAAGAGACCAACCTACACATCAACTGCCTGGAACTGATTGCAGGATCCTTCGCCATCCGCAGCCTGGCCAAGGACAAATCGAATTGCTGTATTCTGCTCCGCATGGACAACATTTCGGCGGTACAGTACATCAACCGCCTAGGCGGAGCGAGATCTCGAGCACTGACGGAAGCCACGAAGGACATCTACAGCTTTTGCCTGCGACGGAACATCACGCTACAGGCGGAATACCTACCAGGAATCTCCAACCTGACGGCAGATTGGTTCTCACGTCACTGGCGAGATACCAGCGATTGGAAACTCAACCGGGAGATATTCAAAGAATTACGACGGGGCACATACCCGCTAACAATAGACTTGTTCGCCTCCAGGACCAACCACCAACTGCCGAGATACTACAGTTGGCTCCCAGATCCGGAAAGCGAGGCTGCAGACGCATTCCTACAGGACTGGCCCATTCTAGGGGCTTACGCCTTCCCACCATTCTCCATGATACCACGAGTACTGCGATACACACGCACCCGCAAACTATCGCTTCTGCTGATAACCCCCCTTTGGCAGAGTCAACCGTGGTTTCCAGACCTCCTGGAGATGTCCCACGGACACCCCTTACTACTCCCTGCATTCCCACTACTTCTGACGGGACCTCGGGGAGAACCACACCCCCTCGTCCTAGAAGGGCAACTAGAACTAGTGGCTTGGACGATTTCAGGGGCTCCTGGTCAGTCCACGGCCTATCACAATCGACTAAGGACCTCCTATGGGACTCATGGGCTCCAGGCACCAGGAAATGCTATATATCCGCTTGGGCAGCCTGGAGTGATTGGTGTGTGGAAAGGGACTCCGATCCCTTTACTGCCCCTATCCCGCTGATCCTGAACTACCTAGCCCATCTGTTCTCGCTGGGACGATCGTATCGGTCCCTCAACGTGATCAGATCGGCCATATCAGCGGCACACGTCCCAATACAAGGCAGACCAGTGGGTCAGGACCCATTGATATGCCGACTTCTACGGGGCGCTAAACTAACGAGACCACCAGCACCCAAATATTCTAACCTCTGGCAGGTAGACGTGGTGCTGGATTTTCTTAGGGCATGGCCAGATAATCTCTATCTGTCACTGAAGCAAATTTCAGCCAAATTGACCCTCTTACTATGTCTTGTCTCGTTCCGACGAGTGTCAGACATTAGAGCATTCGACGTGGACGGGTTCTCCATCACTCCAGAAGGAGTTACCTTTTCCATATCAAGACGGACTAAATCGGATTCCACCTCGATATCATACCCATACTTTAGCTCAGACCCCAAACTGTGCGTTGTCAAGACATTAATGAGATATACAGAAACCACAGCTTCCCTTCGAACCAGTTCGACGGGTCAACTTTTGATTTCCTATGTAAGACCTCACGGACCGGTGTCCGCGACTACACTGGCTAGATGGGTCCGCTGGCTACTATCGTTAGCAGGCGTTGAACCTCACTTCGGTGCACATTCGGTCAGAGGGGCGGCAGCCTCCCAAGCCTTAACGGCAGGCGCCTCTCTAATCGACATTATGCGCTGCGCAGACTGGACACGAGAAAGTACTTTCAGGACTTTCTATTTCCGTCAAACATCTCATGCTTCCTTCACACTTATCAATTCCAAGCTTTAAAAATGCAAATATGAAGCCTCCTGTCATGTGGTAAAATTGAAGATTATACTAGCTTTAGTGTACTAATAATCTTAATTTTAGTAATGACAGGAGGCGAATATTTCCCACCCTATTGGACCCCCCCTGTTATTTCATCAACGGAACAGAAGGTCTCATAGGTTCAGGAAGACATGTACCATAGGTGAGTATATTCCGTACCTAACAGCGTTTAGGGGTTGGCGTAGGATGGAATGTAGTAACCGTATATTTATGTACATCAGGTATATTTATAGTTCTTCATATTACAGTAATTTTATCGGGTATAATACTTGAACCCTTTCGGACAGTATTGTGTTATGGCAGGATTATTATGTTTTATGATATGCGGACAAGTGATCACGCCAGAGACCTTTCACTCTTTTCCTTGTCTTGCAGTGTGATCGCCTTCTCGACGAGTGTACACATCTTCTATTCGGGACAAAGGCTCATCTCCCACATCGTTACATCAAGGAACTACCGGAGTTATTCTTCCCCATCATGCTGTTGAACTGTTACCGTAATTTGTTTTAAGTTTTATTGTTATTTACTGTTCACACCAAAGAAAGAGGAAGTGATGTCATAGACAGGGCCTTTTATGGGCACCATATCTTTTCTCTGATTGGTTGTTACTGTTTCTATGCTGCTGGAGTTTACAGTAAAGAAAGATATGCAAATATTCGCCTCCTGTCATTACTAAAATTAAGATTATTAGTACACTAAAGCTAGTATAATCTTCAATTAAAAGTTCTGTCTGCGTTGCCAAAATGAGAAATGATTGATAGGAAAAAAAGATAGTCACTATTAATTATTTTTTACAAAATTTTATCTTTTTTATGGGTAGTGATTAATATTAATCCAAAACACTGTTTATACTTTTAATGGACTAACTGTATTGATAACAAAAAAGCAAGATGTTGTAAAATGCACTTCACTAAAAGTTCTGTATTCTTCCATGCAGTGCAGTTGAATGCATTAAAAACAGCCAAAAATAAAAAACAATAATGCCTTTAACTTACTAGGTAAAGATGCTTCACATGTCATGTGCCATTGATACTGGTCTATGGTGTCTGATCTTATCCAATACATCATACATTAGGTTTTTTCAGTAGATAAACAATTTTCCAGGAGCCATTTCAATCATTTGAAAAGATGTGTGTTAGTTTTGTGAATGGGGCAGCACATACTCACAGGCAAAACAAGCTAGGTTCTCTTAGAGAGGCAGGAAGGGGTGGAAGGGCCCCTTACTAATGAGAAAACAACACAATAAAAGCAAAAATAGGTTTGGTAAATAATACAGTCTAATATATTCAGAGAATGCTTTTGTGCTTTTTAGTTAACAGCTCTCCAGACTTTGGCTTGTAATCCAATATATGAAATAAAACAGAGAGTTGGCCAGTAATAGAGCAATATGTTTAGTGCTAGGTGTGGACTCACAACACAGATATGAAAACTATCACTCACATTTGATGGAGCTATAAACCAGCTCTAAGTAAAAAACCATAATGTGATTTTTCTTTTACGCTAAGGAAGTGGATTAGACAAATGGTTACGTCTTTTGTGTATCGGGGTCCGTGAAAGTGAGTGAAGCCCATGGAGAAAGCACAGCTTAGAGAATAGGGAGCAGTAGGGGATTGGTTGAGCAGTGCTTGGAGGTTGGCTGATATAAATGGTCAGCCATTTTGTGATCCCTCACTCTAATTTTCTTACCTAGCAGAGTTGGTCCCTCCCTCCCTTTGTACACTTTTGTCCCTGCTTGGTCACAGCGGCAGGGTGGGGTAGGGAACATTAAGGATAATAGGCCTTAGTTAAGAGAGGAGAAAGGGGAGTTAGTTAATTGGTTAGTTGATTGGTTAAAAGGGGACACTGTTTGTACATGTTTTGGTAGGTTTCGAGTCCGTTGGTGGCTCAGAACCTCGGTGGTGTTTCGAGTCCATTGGTGGCTCAGAACCACGGTGGTGTAGGGGAATCTGGTTATACCTCTACCAGGTGAAATTGATCAATGTTGGTATGTTACATGTTATATTATATGATTGTTATATATTGGAAATGTATTATGTGGTGGGTCATTACCTCGATGTAAATATGGGAAAGATGATATGAGATAGGGGGGTGTGGCAGGTTATGACCCATATATATATATATATATATATATATGTAATTATTGTTATATTTAATACTATTAAAGCTGTTGAAAATTTGACCCATAACCCTGAGTGTCAGTGTTTTATTCGGTGGGTTGGGTTCAACTCATATATCCCTCCCCCTGCCCATATGGCGACTATGCACCTGTCAATGTGTTATTGTTAGTGTGTGTCTGCATGCTTGATTGTGTGTTTCTATGTGTGTTTGTGAGTGTGTGTATGTATTATTGTCAGTGTTTTTATGTATCTGTGTTATGTGTATCTGTAGATGTATGCCTCTGTGTGATTGAGTACAATGTATGTGTGAGTGTGTGCCCCTATCTGCGAATGTGTTCTGTGTGCCTGTCTCTCTCTATGTATTTGGGGCAGAATGAGTGGAAACACTTTTAAAACACATGCAAAAGGGGGTTATTTTTCTAGATTGCGCAGGAGAAAATGGATTCTAGGGTTTAAGCATTTGTTCTTTTCAGTTTTGTGAGGGAGGGGATGAATATCAGGTCAATGTTAGGATCTATATTGACCTATATTATTAATTGGCTAATGAGCAACGATCAGTTCAGCCCAGCTCTAACCAGAAGCTTCTTGCAGACAGACATATGGACCAAAATAGAACCCCAATAGAAGAAAGCCCAGACTACTTATACCTATTATAATGAGGCTCATCATGTGAGTAGCCATGCCCCAAAAATGCATGGGGCAGCAAAAAATTTACGCAAGCGTGATGACATTGATGTGCACATGTCCCGTCATAAATGGGAGTGGAGTCATGGCGCCCGCTGTCCTGACTACCGTGGAAATTGGTAGAGGCATTAGGGAGGATACAGGCTGTCTGCAGACCTCCAGGAGGGCATTCATGAAGAGTCAGTATGTAATATACCCTGACAGTTATTAAAACTTTTAGTGACAGGTAGCATACTACTCTGTGTCAGAAATGTACCTCTCCCCTTGTCACCCTTGTGTG
Organism: Pelobates cultripes; assembly: GCA_933207985.1. Taxonomy (NCBI): domain Eukaryota; kingdom Metazoa; phylum Chordata; class Amphibia; order Anura; family Pelobatidae; genus Pelobates; species Pelobates cultripes. Next base: position 93,672,496 of record OW240915.1, read on the forward strand.
TATATATATATATATATATATACAGGGAGTGCAGAATTATTAGGCAAATGAGTATTTTGACCACATCATCCTCTTTATGCATGTTGTCTTACTCCAAGCTGTATAGGCTCGAAAGCCTACTACCAATTAAGCATATTAGGTGATGTGCATCTCTGTAATGAGAAGGGGTGTGGTCTAATGACATCAACACCCTATATCAGGTGTGCATAATTATTAGGCAACTTCCTTTCCTTTGGCAAAATGGGTCAAAAGAAGGACTTGACAGGCTCAGAAAAGTCAAAAATAGTGAGATATCTTGCAGAGGGATGCAGCACTCTTAAAATTGCAAAGCTTCTGAAGCGTGATCATCGAACAATCAAGCGTTTCATTCAAAATAGTCAACAGGGTCGCAAGAAGCGTGTGGAAAAACCAAGGCGCAAAATAACTGCCCATGAACTGTGAAAAGTCAAGCGTGCAGCTGCCACGATGCCACTTGCCACCAGTTTGGCCATATTTCAGAGCTGCAACATCACTGGAGTACCCAAAAGCACAAGGTGTGCAATACTCAGAGACATGGCCAAGGTAAGGAAGGCTGAAAGACGACCACCACTGAACAAGACACACAAGCTGAAACGTCAAGACTGGGCCAAGAAATATCTCAAGACTGATTTTTCTAAGGTTTTATGGACTGATGAAATGAGAGTGAGTCTTGATGGGCCAGATGGATGGGCCCGTGGCTGGATTGGTAAAGGGCAGAGAGCTCCAGTCCGACTCAGACGCCAGCAAGGTGGAGGTGGAGTACTGGTTTGGGCTGGTATCATCAAAGATGAGCTTGTGGGGCCTTTTCGGGTTGAGGATGGAGTCAAGCTCAACTCCCAGTCCTACTGCCAGTTCCTGGAAGACACCTTCTTCAAGCAGTGGTACAGGAAGAAGTCTGCATCCTTCAAGAAAAACATGATTTTCATGCAGGACAATGCTCCATCACACGCGTCCAAGTACTCCACAGCGTGGCTGGCAAGAAAGGGTATAAAAGAAGAAAATCTAATGACATGGCCTCCTTGTTCACCTGATCTGAACCCCATTGAGAACCTGTGGTCCATCATCAAATGTGAGATTTACAAGGAGGGAAAACAGTACACCTCTCTGAACAGTGTCTGGGAGGCTGTGGTTGCTGCTGCACGCAATGTTGATGGTGAACAGATCAAAACACTGACAGAATCCATGGATGGCAGGCTTTTGAGTGTCCTTGCAAAGAAAGGTGGCTATATTGGTCACTGATTTGTTTTTGTTTTGTTTTTGAATGTCAGAAATGTATATTTGTGAATGTTGAGATGTTATATTGGTTTCACTGGTAATAATAAATAATTGAAATGGGTATATATTTGTTTTTTGTTAAGTTGCCTAATAATTATGCACAGTAATAGTCACCTGCACACACAGATATCCCCTAACATAGCTATAACTAAAAACAAACTAAAAACTACTTCCAAAAATATTCAGCTTTGATATTAATGAGTTTTTTGGGTTCATTGAGAACATGGTTGTTGTTCAATAATAAAATTAATCCTCAAAAATACAACTTGCCTAATAATTCTGCACTCCCTGTATATATATATATATTTGTAACTGGGGCCATTTCAGTATAGCATGAAATAGCTAGTGAGTATACTTATCACCATAATAAAAAAGTCGTTAGAGGTGTGCCAAAACCGACGTGTGTGGTAGGCCTGTAAATAAGTGGGCAAAAGGAATACCAATAGTGTAATCAAAGATGTTTATTACGAAAACACAAGACATGGAGTTAGCATATATACAATGACATATCACAAATGCATTCCTTTATTCCTGTGTCGGCTGAGGTATGCATTGTTGGTGGGGTAGTACTGAATAAGTACCTCGTGACCCCTCTGGCTGGTCTTAGTTGATGGTAAGTTAATACATAGTGATCCTGTATTTGTACAAGTTAGAATACCGTAGGCAAAGCTTGGAATCGTGTTGCCCTGTGATGGTAAATTCTCTGGTCGTGAGAAACCATAAAAGCCAAGTATATGGCGGCTCAGAGAATGGTGTTTGTAACTGAGAACATGTGGTGTTGAGTGTCCGGGAGATATAACTTAGTGTTGTGTGACATTTATTTTTAATGTAGCAAAAGTGTCAAAAGCCCCCCAACGTGTATTCTTGATCTAGTTTGTAAGGTGGTGATCTGACATGAACTTCGATATATGCAGTAAGCTCTGGCATAGCAGTGTGCATATTCTTTAAGGGCCAACTGTGTGAATTCTTGCTGTGACTTAGCAACTCTTCTATTCCATAGGTATTCTTGGAGCTGGGGAGCAATCGTGGCTATCAGTGAGGTAGTTGCTAGGGACCTCCTGAACGCCTGAAACTGAAGATTAGATAACTGGTCAGCAGCTGTATTGTAACTGCCCGGTACTTGGTAACATACCAGATAAAAATTGGTGACAGGCTTCCCCTACGTTAGTCGTCTGATGAATTCATAATAAGGGATACAAGACCAGACTTGTTTATGACGTGGTCAATTGACAAATTGTCAGACCGCGAATCGGTCTGCTTGCCCATAAATTACCCCAAGTTGCTGTAGTGGCTACGATGGATAGGCGTGCAGTGTTCTTTAAGGAACCTTTCGATCTGCTTACTTCCCCCGGCCACCTACCCCATAGCCAACTGTGCCCTGAGATTGTAGCAAGCCCTTTGTTAGCCGCTGCATCGGGGTGACTACATATGTAGATGACCCTAGTTAAAGATATATATATATATAGGGAAGAGACACCTAAGTATATTGTGCCTGGTGAGTTGCCGCTGGGCGTCCTTCCGCTAGAAGAACCTGAAAAAAGTATGAAGTATATGGGACATTTCTAGTTTACCAGCAGGAACTAATATTGGAGATCACTTCAGTGTCTGTGACTGTAGCTGTAAATGCCAAAAAAAAGGGGTCGAATAGGGAGGATTTGAGTGGTTTAACATGACCATGGTCGTATGTAATTGCCCCCTGTGGGTGAGAATTGAATCGTAGTGGATTGCTCGCAGTGGGTCGTATGTAGCATGAGAGTGATGGCCTAGTGAGGGCCACATGTAGAGGCCTGTTGAGGTAGGTTTGTGACAAAATTGCAAACTTATGTCAAAATTGTAATTCCTTTGCCGTATGTAATAGCCCAAATGAGGGGCTGCCGTTATGCTGTAGTGGATAGCCCCTTTGGTGGGTCGTATGCAACGTATAAATAGTGTGGTTGTGAATAAAAATTGGCCGGGGTATGCTAAGGTCATGGTTGCCCCTGTAAGCTGGAATTACTTACCAGCCTAGATGTTGGGTAAGGCCGTACGCAAAATACGCAGTGGTAATGTGGGAATAGTCCAGTATGGAATTGACTCTGTAAGCCCCGTGGCGGTTGGCTAGTAAGGTCGACCCCTGTGAAACTTAAATGATCCACCTGATAACTTCAGTACGTATCATAATGTATGGGCATGTTGCGCGCGTCGTAAATTAACAATATGCTAGACTGAAGTAGTACAATGAGAGGTAATGAGAACGTCTGTTATGAGGGAATTATTACATTTTGTGCGTTTGGCCGGGAGTAGGTCGTGTAGGTAGGGTCGTGAGGAGAGCTACTGTGGCCGTATGTGGACAGTGCAAGATATAGCAGAAGTACAATACTATAAGACATGTTGATTTACAGGTAGAAAGCTGTGAGATAGCTGCACTTTACGCATACATTTCTATCCAGCAGATATGTGAACTTAGTGCCCAAATGAGGGGTTGCCAATAGGACGTATTTGTCCCCTAAGGCTACCTGAATTATGTTGCCAACGGTCAAAGGCGTGCGCAGCCTGTTGCATTAGGGTGTGCACCCTAAAGCACAAATACACATGCCGCATGTATATGTACTTTTATATACACATACATATATATATATATACATACATACACACACATATATATACAAATACAAATATACATAGGTGCAGTGTGTGATTGTGAGCGGTGCAGTGTGTGTGTGATTGTGAGCGGTGCAGCGTGTAAGGGGTGCAGTGTGTGTGATTGCGAGGGGTACAGTGTGTGTAATTGTATGGGGTACAGTGTGTGTAATTGTGAAGAATGCAGTGTGTGGGGGTACAGTGTGTGTAATTGTAAGGGGTACAGTGTGTGTAATTGTGAGGGGTACAGTGTGTGTGTGATTGTGAGGGATGCAGTGTGTGTGGGGTACAGTGACAGGGGTTGGGAGGGTAGAGGGGTAGTGACAGGGGTTAGGGGGTAGAGGGGCAGTGACAGGGGTTAGGGGTAGAGGGGCAGTAACAGGGGTTAGGGGGTAGAGGGTAAGTGACAAGGGTTAGGGGGTAGAGGGGCAGTGACAGGGG
>OW240915.1:93677201-93739198 GCA_933207985.1 Pelobates cultripes
GGACAGTGACGGGGGTGTAGAGGGGCAGTGACAGGGGGTAGATGGGCAGTGGAAGGGGGTAGGGGCAGTGAGTGACAGGGGGTAGAAGGGGGGAGGAGGGACAGTGAGTGACAGAGGGTAGAAGGGGGGTTTATAAATACCTGCCCTGGTGGTCCAGTAGGCGCCCTCTCTCTTCAGTCTGCAGCTCCGCCAGGAGTGAGCTGCAGACCACATGGTGAGTCTCGTGATCTCCAGGCAGAGCGTTGCCGCGGCAATGCTCTGACGTGCTGGAGATCCCGAGACACCTCAGTCTGCAGCTCACTCCCGGCGGAGATGCAGACTGAGGCTGGATCTCTGTCAGGGCAGACTGACAGGAGGGGCCTCACACCCGGCGGCATTGTGGGCAAGCCGCCGGGCCCCCTCCTGTGTCGGGTCAAGGACCCGACATGTCAGTCTGCCCTAAGGCAGTGCAGCACGGAGGTGGGATTAGGGTGTGCCCAGGCACACCTGGCACACCCCGTGCGCACGCCTATTCCAACGGTCCATAGATGGCTTTGCGTGAGCACTTATGCATAAGGCTGAGCGCGGCCCAATGTAGTTCCTGTGGTACTGGGAGGTAACGTAAGTCTGAGTGGACTTTAATGGGGTGGGTTTGGTGGTTATTTAGTTGTAGATCAGTTGAAAGTTACTGGTAATGACAGCGTAGCCATAACTGAAATATGGCCATACTGATATCGTACAGTAACTTTCATTGCACGGTCTACACAGGGAAAAAGGACAAAAAGGACTTCCTCAGGGACCATCTATTTTAATAAAAAATCAATTGACAAATACAAAGAGTAAGCAGGATGCTGCTTACTCTTTGTATTTGTCGAGGATGCTGCTTACTCTTTGTATTTGTCAATTGATTTTTTATTGAAATAGATGGTCCCTGAGGAAGTCCTTTTTGTATAAGGACAAAACGCGTAGGACCAGTATCTTATTCTTATATTGTTTTTATGTTTTATTTGTATATCTTCTTAATTTTTAAAAGTGAATAAATTGCCTTTGAAGTATTCCTTTGGTTGCTGTCTGTGGATCTTCTTGCTGACCTGGATATCCCATTGGCTATCACTTGAGGAAGAAAAATCAATAGGAGATAACCCCCCTATTTCCATCGAGGGGAGGCACCCATAACACGCTTATTTTTTCTGGAATATGTGAGTGCATTTCAATCATTGGAAGTTTTATTATATTTAGCAATATTTGCACTATGTTTTGTTCTCTATTGTAGGTATACTAGCAGAATCCCAAAATATCCTATCAATTATACAGTTCTGTTATATGGTTATCAGCTGGGAGATAACCTTGGGAAGCAGTGTACCTATCAGTTAAGTTTATTTTTGTTTCTCTGTGTTTTTACACTTTTGTTCACGGGTGTCCGTGGTTTTGTTATTAGCTTGAATTAGCCTGAACAGTTCTGCTTTGCGGTCTGTAGCTGTAAAGGGTATGTTTCCCTGCGGAATTCGGCCGTGATTCGTGGGATGGTCCCCGATCTAATTGAAGATGGACTGCTGGTGTCCCCTTTACGTGTAGGGGAGGCAGTCTCAGTTGGAGTATTTGGAATAGAAATGTCATCTCCTTCTTCTGGACCTTGAGACATACTGAAATATATATATGTAAGAATCATGAGTTCCTCTTGAGGATGTATACATTTGTTTTAACTAGTGCTGAAGTGGCGAAACAATTCGTTAGACTGGTGACCGGTGAGTCCCTGCTAGTTGCCAAGTGGCTGGGTCGGCTCTATCTATGGTTGGCGCGAGGGGGTGATCTGCTTGATGTGGGCTTACCAAGGATGAGTCTTTGAACTGTGGAGGGGGTGTGACGGGTGATTCCCTTGCTATGTAACATGCGAGGCGTCTAGCTATGATTTGGCCCGTGGGCGTTATTAACTCTTTCGTGGAGGATGGGTGTTGGCCTCGCAGGACCTCTATCTCTAAGGCATAAGGTGCCTGGTAGAAATACCTAGGTGGCCATACCCACTTGTCTCTACATAATGAATATACTAAATCAGTGTTTAAGGAACCGGGAGGAAATGAACAATGTATGTTCGGTGTTCTGCAGTAGTCTGAGATTCTGCTAAGGGGGGAGGCCTAACCCAGATGATAAATGACAAAATGGAAGGCATTGGGTACCTATGAGTCCATACTGACATGCCGCTGCTAAAAAAAACCTTGATTGTATCGGTTGTGTACACTATGGACACCTACCATTACCTTGATGACGTAAGCATTGTTCTGGTACCTCACATATACTGTAGGATCCAATGGGCCAAGTCTATTTAAGCTTGGCGTGTGGAGTCTGTAAAACATGTCAGAATAAGTTATGGTAGATTAGTATATGTCTGCTCGGTACCGTTGTATCTAGCATACCTTATAAGTGTTTGTGTACTGAGTGCCGTATGTATCTGAGTAATGAAACGTATGATTTGTAACGTATCGTGCCCGTACCAATGGAAGGAAACACATTACACTCGACTTTGTCTAGGTCTTTGAATCCTGTAAGCAGATCCAGAAATCAAATGACAAATACCGAGTTTAACATATACCGTTGCATGTACCTCATGTAAGACTTGAGAACTAGTGTTTGATTCCCAATGCACATACCAGTTATAAACAAAACATATATGCTACAATTTATATTTAAATATGCAGGGGTATGATGTTACTTGTAGGCTAAGTGCAGCATGGCCCCAGGTGGCATAGTGCTGTGCACCATCCTGAGATATATATATACATAAAGCACCCTGTATACTACCTGTATACCCTATATGAAACCAGCCACATATTGTTATTCTTATTTTATAACCAGTCACATATTAATTAATCTTATTTTATAAACCAGCCACATATTTATAATTTTTATTTATAACCAGTCACATATGTAATATTATAATCGGCCACATATTTATTCTTTTATAAACTAGCTACATATTCCCCCCCCCCAACTTTGACTGCCTGAGTGTGATGTGAGTTTGACTGACGTTTTAGTGTACAGCCTGCTTTGCGGTTGCAGTGCTGTATTTGAACGTGCTTGCCGGCCGACAGCAGACCTGCGCCTTTGGATGGGTGAGTAACCCCTTTCGTGCCCCGATTGTTGGGGGGGGCGGGAGTGGAGGTTAAGAGCCTGTTGGCCGTTTGTGCCATGCCACCGTGTCCCAAATTGATGGGGGGGAGGGGGGGCAGGAAGATCATTTAATTTAAATTGAAAGTTGTTGAGAAAACATTGCAGAAGTTGCGTTTACAGTTTATCTGGGAGTTGGGAAGGACTTCCGTGTCCCTACTGTTAGGGAAGGGGGGGTTGAGTCCGGCATGAAGGTTTCCTGGGTTCCTAATATTGGATGAGGGGGTTTGAGGGGGTTTGGGAGCCGGAAAAGGGTTGGGAACCGGCCCGTATGTGCCCCTCTTGTTGGGGGGTAGGCCTTATGGGGACATTAACATGGTGAAAACAACAAATTGGACATACTATACATCTGAGGAAAGCCGGCTGATGGCAAATAACCGAGGCCCCGGCAGGTAGAAACATCGTCCCGTTTAAGTGAGACACAGGCGGTGTACTTCTGTACCCGTCTGTACTCACTGTTGATCTGCCGCCTGGTGACAAGGTGAAATCAGCCGAAGGAGGCCGTGCTGGGGTACCTAAGACCTCCGTGACCTGTGTCCGTGGGGGGGTCTGTCGTACCCCAGTGGTATATGGTAGCCGTAGACCTCGGCGGGTTGGGCTATGTCTAAGCTGCAGACCGGTACAATGATACCGGTCTGCTCACTTACTGTTCGGCGGGAAAAATGACCGTGACAGGTGGCAGAGTGTTCTGGGGAGCGAAGCCCTGGCGAGCTGTCAGGAGGAGGTTGAGAGCTGCAACTGAAATCCCTCAGAGAACCGGAAGTCCTGCCCAGAGGTATGTCTGGACCAGTAGGTAAGTTAGGTAGGAGGAGGGAGTCCCTTTTAAAGGGTCATAGCCCCTCCCACAACTTCAGGCCCTGCCTTCCAATATATATATATATATATATATATATATATAATTTCTTAGAGTAAATTCACTTGCTTAGTTAGTACTCAGCCTGTCACTAGGGCTATTGGGGGAAGCAAAAAGATAATATAATGCAATTGCATTTGACAAGAGCCAGGAGTTGTTGCGGTTGTGCTCTCTGTGTGCTGCTTCTAAGATGTCTTCTTGCTTCCTTCTACGTACTGGGTACTGTAACCCCAACCGCTGCTGTGAGCCAATGATGGGCCCTGAATAGAGACACCAATAGCATGGCTCCTTCATAGGCAGCTGGCTTTGCTGCCTGAAGGGCTATTCTTTAAAATCATTCTAAAAAGACACTAGGCATATGCAAGACCTGCTGAAACAGTTAATAATACTTCCCGTTAACAGGTTCCCTCCCTTGAGTCAAAAGTAGCTCTCTCTGTTTGTTTTTATTCTCTCTGTCTCTTCAATTCTACTTATTTTATTGTATAGAAATATATATATATATATATATTTTATTTATTTTTTCCATGTAAAGCTGATTTGTGGTTGCCAAAATGGATGAGCAAACTATCCTTGCCAATTGTACCATGGGAGCCTTGCAGAACTGTGACCTCTTCCAGGATAAATATTAAGGCTCATGAAGAAAAGGCATGGAGGACCAAAGCATCTGGTGTCTGAGTTTATGTCTTTCTACTTCCTCTTTTCTTTATGCACAGTTTGATGATTTTCACTGTTCATTTGCTGATTTTGTGATATGAGTTTTTTACCGATATAACATGGAATAAAATTATTACTTTCTTCCATTTTTCAAATCTTTTTCTCATGGTGGAGTACAACATTTCTTTATTTTGTGATATTCTGCATTGAAAGGGGGTTGCCTTTTGTTCATCCCATAGAGAATATACATACACATTTTCCAGACTTATTTGCTTATCCTTTATGAAAACTTTTTTGTTATGGCATCCTAAAATGTGGAAGGAGTGGATTTGATCTTTTGTTTACAAATGATCTCTTACAAGACTCTTGGTAGTAGCTTGCAGTGTAAATTGTTATTAAAATGAACTCTCCAGGCACCCAGACCACTTCAGCTCATTGAAGTGGTCTGGGTGCTGTGTCCCTATTGCACTTAATGCTGCAATGTTAAACATTGCAGTTCCAGAAAACTGCAATGTTTACATTTCCGCTCTAAGTCTGCCCTCTGTGGCTGTCTATCAGACAGCCACTATTGGGCTTCCTGGAATCCAAACCGACCTTTGGTCGGTTATCTGACGCTGGACGTCCTCATAGGATTTTCCCCATAGGAAAGCATTGAATAATGCTAATAATGAGGCTTTGGAATATTATACATGTAAATTAAGTATTTTTTTTATCAACAGTCATTTATTCACTGAAAGAAGTAAACTTCTAAAGTTAGTAATTATATGAATTTTGCTGTATGTGTTATTCCTCCTCTTTACACCAAAATACTAATTCACTACCCTGGCTCTCTTTCCTTCCCCCTCCATGATAACCACATAGAGAGTACCTCTCCCTATGTGACAGTAGTCAGCATCACTGGGAGAAGGACACTTTGCTGCTTAGTTCTTATGTTTTAATCACCCTGTACCCATTATAGGTGCAGGGTGTGTATACTATGATTGTATATTTGCATATTATGAATTCTGCAGGCAGGAGATATAATTGTTGTTAAATATTGTCTTTCCCGCCCCTCTATAAATATGTAATTATGTTACTATGATTCCTTGTATGTTTTTTGACATGTTTAGATTATTTGTATTTTAGGAATTCCATTGTACGGCGCTATGGAATTTGCTGGCGCTATATAAATAATAAAATAATAATAATAATTAAATGTGTCACAGCAACCTTGATTTAATATGCATTTTGGCTTGTACCAAGTAAAAATAAAGTTTTGCATGTTAGTTCATTTTGTAACTGTGTGTCTTGTGTGGATTTTTAGGGATCCCAGAAAAATTTCTTCAGACCTGTTTGCTGGCTGCACGATCCCTCTAACCTGGGGGCAAATATATCAAACGAGCTAGGCCTGAAATCTGTAAGTGCCTTTGTAAAGGGAATAGCTATCACATTACAGGCAGAGGTGCATACCTGCTTGAAATAAAACTGCAGAGATATAGGCAGAGGGGACGATACCTGCCTGGAAGAATAGTCTGGTCAGGTGGTAGAGTTCCGGAGAGACCTCAGTCAAGCTCTGGCAACTCCAAGTTCACTCCAAGACTAGGCGGAGGATTGGGTGGAGGTAGTCGTTCAGCGTACAGGAGCTCCGTCACACAGTATATCGCCTATTTATTTGAGTTATGCAAGGTAATCTTCCCAAGGAAATTAATATTCATAGTACATACAAAGAGAAGAGAGAAAATTGAAAAATGACTTACCTTATGGGACTTTGTTTTACATGTTTTTTTCTGCAACTTTACTGCTGATCAAACTGATGTGTTGTTTACCAGTCAAAGTAAAAATGAAGGGTCAGTATTAAAAGTCCATTGATCTATGTGTCTGTTTGCGTGCTTGTGTTATATAAATGTAATCTATAAATATAAATATAATAATTTCTTACATTAGCAATAGGTTGCTTATTTTACTAATTTAGTTTAATATGTATCATTCTGCTAAAGAAATATTGGAATGATCGTGTAACTTACAATATTATCACAAGAGCCACACAAAAATAAATATTTTTTCATTATTCGATACTTGACAGAATCAGATTTCTAGATCACTACAAACTGATTTTTTTTCATAATCTTCAACAAACACACAACTTCCTTTAACTTCTGAATTAATCAAATAGACTAATCCTAAAAACAGTAGAATATCAAATGTTACAGCTACAAGGAAATTCTGAAGGAATCTGAGCACAATCCCAATTCTAATGTTAGAAGGTGTTAGGTATTAGAACCTTGTAATATATTTGGCAGTGAATTGTACTCCTTGGTAACTGAAAAAATAGTCAAAGCCTTTTAATTTTCTTTTTGTATCAGACAATTAAAAAGATAAATAAGAAAAAGATAAACAAAAGTAGATTTAGCACACTAAATGTTGGGTGACTTTGTATCTACATATCACTGTAATATCAATTTCAGAATATGTTATCCAAGCCCTTGTTCCTTTTTTTAGCTCACATTAGACAAAACCAGCAGCTGTGGAATAACTTTTGCAGTGGAAACAAACAGGATCCGATACTTATTTCCTACACAAACAGTGTTCTAAGAAGTCCGCTATTGCCCCTTAATGTGACCTAAAAGTCAGCTGATTTGCTCATTCGTTAATAAATTACATCCTCCTGCTCGTTGTGTTCTGTCAGTCTCCAGAACATTTAGAGCAGGTTTAAGGTTATTACTTCAGTTTGGGTGTTTTCAACAAAATAATGTATTTACCAATTCTGCCAAAGAGTTAGTCAATTTTAAATCACTGGTACTTTGAGATCCTTTTAGATCCTGTCTAAAGTGACACTCCAGACCCCTAAAGCACTTTAGCTTGCTGAAAAGCGTTGTGTGAAGAGCGTGTCCTCTTTTTCCTTTTGCAAAAATATTTCAATAGAAATTTACACTTTTATAAATTATCCTTTTCACATCCCTGTGGCTTTCAAGCAGACAACAGGTCCTGTTACTTCTTGGTTTGGAAGTGAAGCTAAACTCAAGAAGCCGCAATTGCTCTAAACACCTGCCTTGCAAAGACTTATCATTGAGCTGTATTGAAATGTCCGTGATTGGACAGCCACAGAAAAACTGGGTGGAGTTTGCAAAGGCAGTAGGCAAGAGAACCGCAACTTTTGCAAGCTGTTTTTACTAAACCGGGATTTTTTTTATTTATTTTTATTTGGGCAGTGAAGTGTCCCTTTCAGATCCATATGTTCTACATCTATATTTTCCTCTTCACTTAACACAGGTTATACTAGTCAATGTGGGATTTATATGTGTGCACACGTGTACTATATACTACTGCAATTTTATTTTCATGCATCATTTATTTTGCTATTTAATGTTGCACAGTTTTTAATTTATAATTTGAAGGTGTTTAAAGAGATATGAGAGAATATTGAACAAAAGTGACTAAAAAGGGTTCTGAAGAGTTACTGATATTGTATTTATCATTTATAAGTGATCTAAAAAGGGAATCCTGCCATTACAAAGGACAATCAAATTAAAAGGGGTGGGAAATATTCCACCACTTTCATAAGTCAATTACATTAAAAAAAATATACATTTAAAAAAAAAGGGGAGGGGGCAGAGCCAGCGACTACATGAGACAGCCGCACTTCATGTTAGCTCCGCGCTGCCGACTCCATAAACGGCTCGCAAGGGGCTGCCGATTGCGATCTGTAACACAAAACTGAGAGCACAACAAGAAACATTGAGTAGATCCTGGGCCTGGTCACTGAGATATCGGAGCTTGATTCCGACAGAGACAGCAGCCTGCCCCATCTACTGCCTACTCCACTGCCTCATCTGAAGCTGAGAGTTTCCAGGAGAAGGATCCAGCTACCATGCAGATGCAGCGGCCCATGGGGCAAGAGGATAATGCTTCCTCCACCAAGGTTGATATTAAAGCCCTGCTATAAGCAATATAAGCAATGTTCCAGGCTGACATGAATGTGGTGAGAGAGGAAGCTACTATGCTGACAGGCCGCATTCTAGCCATCAAGGAAGACTTGTCAAACGGGTGGCTCAAACTGCCACAGACACTGCACTTACCACTCTGCAGAAGTCGTGTGGAGAACTAAGTGTATGAATGGCAAGCCTGGAAGATAGGGCCAAGGCCTGCAATGTACGAATAAGGGGAGTGCCTGAGTCAATTTCTCCTGCAGAATTACTCTACTATGTCCGGCGACTATTGTCCACGTTGTTGTCCCCCAGACAGGCCAAGCAGGCCATTACTGATTGCTGTTTTCATTTGCTTAAAGCCGCACAAGCACCCTCGGAGGCCTCCAGAGATGTGCTCCTACAATTCCAGAGAGACTCTGATAAAACGGCATTGATGGAGGCTACCAGAGCGTCTCCCTCTCACTGAGCTTTAAGGGCTCACAGCTGAGGGATCTCTCCTGGTCCACCATAATGTGGAGGCAGTCGCCACATTCCACCACCAAGCTGCTTCAGGATGCCAAGATCCCATACAAATGGGGCCCACGTCGCCTACTAGCAGAAAAGGATGGCAAGACGTTCCCACTAGATCACCCTCCAGAGGCACTGACCTTTGTGCAAGCATTGGGGATACCGGTTTTGTCACTTCCCCCTCAGGGATGCAAGCCTTGGGCAGTTGGCACAATTTCACCATTTGTTCAGAGATAAGCTTTAGCTGGGCCGGCAGACCCTCCAGCTTGAACCAGGCTGAACTGACTTCTGTTTTGCTACATATTACATGTGGTTATTTATTTTTCCATGTTTCCCCACTGTCTACCTACTCTGACTCCGTTGGCTATTCTATATAGCATTTGCTCTGTCGTTCTATCCCCCATTACAACCCCGCCTGTGCCTGTCTTTTTCATGATATCACCATCTGTTTTGGAGTTGCCCATGGCACACTTAGAGCGCAGCATGGGTTTTCATACCTTTACAGTGCATAAGTAAACGTATCTGTATGGAAACTGTTACGGTTGCCTCAGGCTAGCTGAGAGTTGGACCGTTTAGATGTCCTTGTCCCCAATCCTGGAGAGCGATAGAAAGCTCCAATTCAGCTTCTAGCGATATTCCTGCAAGTGTAGAGTACCCCTAGAGCTCTTAGCAGAGCTAGGGATTAGCATTTCCCTATAACACGAGTCGAGGCTGCGAGTTGAGGGTAAGAAGACTGGTTTATTGAACTTAATTATCTCCAGGTACAGGCAATATTCTATATTTACAGTCACAGTAAAAACTACATAAAAATCTATAACTCCTACACTCAACATATCCCCAGACAGCTTGGATCTTAGCGCATAACATATTCGAAAAGTGTTCAGATCTCACGAATGGAATGGGAACGCCAGGGGGGATAAAGATTGTCTCTAGGGCAAACTATCAACCCAGCAATCCTCTTCCATAATATTCAGCATAGGGTCGGTCTAACTTCCATAGTCTCAAGATTCCGAACGGCACGGTGTTCAGCGCTTTATACGCGAACAGACGGAGCACTGGTGATCCCAGCGGGATTCGTGGAAACTAGCATCCGAAAATAGTACCAGACTGTCGACGACCAAGTCCCCCTGGGCGTTCGGCAGTCAAAGATGGCCACCGCCACGTGTTTGTGCATACAAACGATGACCATCCCGGCGATTGCCAATTGGGCTGCGGTTAACCACAAACCGCAACTCCTTGGCGATTAATAAGGGGCACACTCCTCAGGTAGGGTGGTCGGTCATTTGGTGTTTTATTCGGTAGTTTGTTCGGTACTGCAGAGGTCAACAGGGTTAATTGGCGGCAAACGCCAAAGGCCGGGAGGTCGGTCATTCCTACATACGAATGACCTGGGAAGATTTTCGTAACTTTGTAGCAACAAAATAATATCAAAGTAACAAAAAGGTAGCAGACAGAGGGAACTTTGTAACAGAAACCAATGCTAATTTTTTTTTTTATTGTTTCAAAAACAAAAAACTCAGATTGCACTTATTCTTTTGATATGCTGGCAGATGTCTGCCCAATGTTTGTTTTATACTTTTATGCTATATACCTGCCCAGGCAACTCACTGCATATGTCTCGCTTATTATGCAACTTGAGCAAAAATAAAGAATAAAAAAAATAATAATTATAAAATATATATATATATATATATATATATATATGGAAGGCTGGGCCTGTAGTTGTGGGAGGGGCATGGTTACCCTACTTAAGGACCACCAATCCCCTCCTCATTACCATTGTTGGTCTGGTGATTTACATACCTGGATTTCTGGCTGCAGCAGACCGCCATCTTGCTTCCTTTCCTCGTGAGATCTTACCTGCTCTCAGAGTGTCTGCCCATTCCTGGTTCAAGTTCTTCTACCGTTCAAGTCCTCTGGGATTTTTCCCCTCTCCTCATGTAACTACCGCGCAGTCTCGAAGCTCCAGTAACAGTGAGTTGGTTGACCATGTTGCAGGCGCACAGCGTCATCACGGGCCAACTCAATTTCACATACTTACCTCTGTTCGTATGCTTTCGTATAAGTATTTAATTTAAACGTCCATACGAACGAACAGTTCGGTAGTTTGCCCACTATGTTCTATCGGTTCGTATTTTGTCTTTCGTGGGATTATACTCATCCGTTCGGCAGTTAGCTCGCATGCATGAACGATACTCACGATTCTCACAACAAGTGTGTCATAGTGTTGCGTTGTACTGGAGCATTTGGTTGTTATGCGACTCTTAGGTTCCTCTTTTGGAGCTGTTCGTTAGGCATGTGCATGGGGAAAATTTTTGGTTCGGTTCGGCATTCCGAAATTCGGGATTTCCGAAATTCGGGACTTCGGCAATTCGGAACTTCAGCACTTCAGCACTCGCCCAGGCAGGCAGTGTGGATAATAAGAGCCAGGATAGGAGCATTAGCGTTAGGAATACAGATTAGCATTTCTACTGCTATAGTGTTCCTTTAAGGTCAACATAGCCAAACTGAAATAAGGTAAAAGTCAGCTCTATGCTTCCAGTTTAGCTACTTTAACCTTAAATTTGAAATTGCTGACAATTATCACGTTAGTAAATGATTCTCTGTCTGTGTTTTTAAAACATCCTTTTCTTTTATAAAATGTAAGTAAAGTAGGCTCTGCAGAAGACATCAAAATAATTATATATTAAACACATTTTTTCTCAAAAACAATATAATGTTCACAGTGTACATTTATTTCTGTCTATTTATTTTTATCTTAAATACTCATTAACATACCTGATATGTAGATAGCATGATTATAATATTACTAACATAAGGATACAGGAAAATTAAGTAGTACATTTACAATACATAATGCACCAAACATGAGAGCTGTTATAATGATTCAGAATTCTTTAAACAGTTTGACTCGCAGGTTATCAAATGTTAACTATCTTTAAGTGTTCTGTGTTCACGGACCTTAGTGGCCATAGAGAAACACCAACAGTTACACTGTTTTTTCCTATTTTTGCGTGTTACTAAGAAACATCAGGAAAGGATATGCTGCTGTGGTCTTGGGAATGAACCCAAAATTGGCATGTTACCAAGGTAAACATTTTATTTAATAAAAAAATGCTCCTGTGATAGTGTTAAAAGTTATTATAATGACTGGCAAACACAAGGGAACAGTAAGAATTAGCATTCAAGTCTAATAAGAGGGCTACTCCTTCATAAACTACAGGGTGTGATAACTACACAGAGGAAGAGGAAGAACATTGCTCATACATAATACAGGATCCTAACGGAGAAAATGTAAGAAATTATTACAGATATGCAGGTTTGTAACAGGTTTGGAAATTTGGGTTATGTGAAAGAAACTGTGAGTGACCTGGATCACATAGTGATGAAGCGTTCATGATGTGTTAGTATCATGCCACTTCCTGTTCTATAAAGAATTAAAGAGGAAGTGGCACATACTTGTTTAATAGACATTTTTTTTGCAAACCAGTAAACATTATCAAAGTGTTTCCTGTTGTGAAATAAGCAGCAGTGTTAATTAAAAACACACCTGATACATGGGCTGCATTTTAGTTACTGTTATCTTGGTATAAGTTCCCCTGGAAAAAATGGGATATTAACAAAGATAATATTCAACTGTTATTCAAATAACATTTGAATGAACAATTAAAAATGGTTCATAGAATGTAAATATTAGCACATTTTTTGTTAGATACTGAAATATGCAAGCTTTTTATGTAACAGTTCATCTTTAAATCCTGTTGCATGATATACTTCTTTAGCTATCGAAATGTAGCTCATTCGCTTGAACCTTGCTGCCTAATTTATTGCTTATTTTGTTTATTTTGTATTTGGTGCTTGACTTATAAGAGCACTTTCAAAAGAGAAAAATGTTAATTAGCATTTAAATCATGTATGCCAGTGTTATTAAAGTGGTGATCTCGTACACTCCTCTTTGCACTCTCTTCTCGGTCTGTTAGCTAGCAGGAAGTGACTTGCCACAATTCACAGGGCCTGGGAGCACTAACACCTGAATGTTAAACTCTGTATGCCCATATGTAGCCAGCCAGGCTGTGGGAAATGGACACTCATAACAGGGGTAGGGTACACAGAGACAAAAGGAGGATGGAGAACAGAGACTCAAGAGCAAGCGGGAGGATAGCTCAAACCAGGAAAGCCAAAACCAAAAAATACATTCAGGTTTTACATCACACACAAACACTTCAAACAAATACCCTCTCCATCCATTGCACAGATCAATGTCCACCCTCCTCCTTGCAAAGTGCACCCATGACACAGCTATAAATTTTAAAAAAATCAAGCCTTAATTAGCCTCTGAGAGTGCTTGGATTGGCTGGTTTACAAGCCAACATATCAGAACACTCTGACTGAAACTGCTTGGCGGGGGATTTTCCAGTTATACAAGCTCAATCTGTACCACATGGTAGTGTACTGGATAACCCATTGCATTTTTTTTTTTAAACTCCGCTTTTATTTTTTTATTTTTTTGGTGATCTATTTTTTCTTTTTTCAGTTTAAGTAGCAATGGGATTTTGTTTGGCCTTTTTGGATCTAAACAAGAGAAGATTTAAAAATACAATAGACATCTGATGGTAAGCTTAGTTTGTTTTTACAGGTATTGATTTTATTGCCCCCTCACTTTCATTAGAGTGAGGAGGGTAAGTACAGTACTTTTATTTGAAGTTGGCCTGGGAACCCCTAGCTACCTTAAGTTGGGACTTGAGGACAATTTATGGTGGTGGAAACTGACATGTCTCCCCGCTTTCATTTTTAACTAAAGCCCCACCTGCTGTCTCTCAGTAGGGGGCACAGTTTGGTGGACAGTGATCACTCCTCTTACTATTCTTTAAAATGAAGGCCCCTTCCTGTGCCAGGTCCCAACTGAATATACCTGCCCAGTTGCTAGTCTAATAGCCACTGGATGCTCGCTGTTTAGCATACATGCCACCACTTGTGACATGGCGAGCTGGAACATGGGGAAGGTCTAAAGCTTACCTTCTTAATGTGGGGGTCATGTTGACCCCCAGAGTATATTTTTTAACTATTTGTCCCCGGCAAGTGCTACCAGCAGATAACAAGTCAAAAATGCATTTTTACAGCTTTTGGCTGTTATTTTCCAGGTTATTTATCAAGGCTCATCTTTGAGAAACAGTTTTTTATCATACAATCCAATAATTTCAATGGAAAGTATATTTTTGATTTTTTTTTTAAAAGACATTTTTTCTATGCTTTCAATAGGTCTTTAGCAGTGGGTATTAAATTGATCCTAACCGCTAAAAAGCTGAAATGTAATCTAAACCAATATGCTACAAGCTAGGTCAATATGAAATTGAGGCCCAGCTAGACGTTTCCCAATATTATCAGACCAAAAATTACAGTTATATGAAGGCATTGTACATTGTTAAAACCTGAAGGTTGGAAAAGAGAATTAGGTAATACCTATAGCTGCTATTATGATGTGATGTACATATGTATGTGTATTATGATGTGATGTACATAATGATGTGATGTACATAATGTTTCATTGCAACTAAAAAAACATATTTTGCCAATGATGAAGTCAATGGTAGTTAAGATTATTTGTTTGAATCTGTGTCTAAGGATCATGTTCTACATTCTGCAGGTCCTATAGCCTTTGAAAATAAAATGTGGGAAAAAAAAAAACAGCATTACTTGACGACAACCAATCCCTGTAGATTGAGGCTTGGAGTGGAAACGTCCAAATCTCAATCTACAATCAAATTGGGGTTTTGGGCTTGGGTAAATAACATGTACTGCCATCACACAGGAATCACCAATTTGAAAGATGGAAACATCCTCTGGTGGTACGGCCAAGCCATGTGGTTGCAGGCTTTTTCTGAATTCAAAGATAGAAACACATACACAATGGCTCCCGGGCTGCATGAAGAAGGGCAAAAGTTAAACCCGTATGGTCTTTAAGTAGCATGTAGTGTTGAGAGAGGAGAACATAGACTAGCAGAAAGTGCTTTTATTGATGCCACAACATGGAAGGGCATGGAAGTGTATGAAGGATAGATTTATATAGGCTGCTATTAAATGAGTCTTATGTGTCAATCACAAGTATTGGTTCTGTAATGCAAACACCAAGTATGTGTAATTACATTATTATCCAACAGATGGAGCTGACTCGCATCCAAGACCATTATATATAACAGCGATCCTGCTCAAGCGAACAGCATCCGTACCGTGACAGCATTCACTAAGGATGTTGACTAAGAACAAGATGCCTCTGGGACCCTGATATAAATATGCTTTATGCAGATTTGTTTTCAGAACAAAATCATTTTAGTTGTTTCATAGTTAAATACGATGATGATGATGATGATGATAGTTACCGTATTTTTCGCTCCATAAGACGCACCTCACCATCAGACGCACCTAGTTTTTAGAGGAGGAAAGCCAGAAAAAAAAATATTCAGAACAAACTGTTCCATAGTGTTTCTTACTATGGGACAGTTTGTTCAGAATATTTTTTTTTTCTCCCCTGTCCCATAGTGTTCCTTACCACCCACTCCACTCTCCTGTCCCATAATGATCTTTAACCCCTCTCCCCTGTCCCATAGTTATCTTTAAGCCCCCCTCCCCTGTCCCATAGTGATTTTTAACCCCCCTTTCCTCTGTCCCATAGTGATTGTTAACCCCTCCTCCCCTGTCCCATAGTGTTCTTTAACCCCTCCTCCCCTTGTCCAATAGTGTTCTCATCCCATAGTGTTCCCCCCTTCCCTTGTCCCATAGTGCACTTTCCCTCCCATAGTGTTCCCCTCCCCTTGATCCATATTGTCCCCCCTACCCTTATCCCATAGAGTCCCCCCTCTCCTTGTCCCATAGACCCCTTGTCCTTAGGTCCCCCCTCCTTGTCCCACCCCTTGTCCCTCCCCTTGTTCCGTCCCATAGAGGTCCCCTCCTTGTCCCATACCCCCCTCCCTTGTCCCCGTGTCCCGCCCTCCCTTGTTTGATAGTGTCCCCTCCCCTCGTCCCATAGTGTCCCATCCCCTCCCCTCCCCTTGTCCCATAGTGTCCCATAATTACTTACCTGTCTTGTAGCATGGGCCGGAAGCACAGCGCGCTCCACAGTACAGGAACTTCAATTTCAGGTTCCGGTTTCCGGCGGGAAGTGTGCACACTTCCTTTCAGTCCCGCTGGAAACCGGAACCTGAAATTGAAGTTCCTGTACCGCGGAGCGCGCTGTGCTGCCGGCCCACGCTACAAGACAGGTAAGTAAAGCTTCACATTCGCTCCATAAGATGCACAGACATTTCCCTTCACTTTTGAGGGGGAAAAAAGTGCGTCTTATGGAGCGAAAAATACGGTAAATATGCATTTTGTTGTTTTTGAGTGGTTAGCACAGAAATTATTTTTTGGTTTTTTTGCCTTTTGCATTTTTCAAAAATAGAAACACTGATAAAATGTGTGTGCATTGTAAATTACATATATTGTATAATTAACCCCTTCAGGTCCGGACTGTTTTGGCCATGTTGAACGTTAGGGACCAGGGCTGTTTTAACACTTTTGTGGTGTTTGTGTTTAACTGTAATTTTCCTCTCTCTCATTTACTGTTCCCATACAAGTTATATATTGTTTTTTTGGGGACAAAAAGGGCTTTCTTTACATACCATTATTTGTATCTTGTCATATAATTTACAATAAAAAAAAAATATGGTGAAAAATTAAAAAAAATACATGTTTTTTGACTTTTACTTGAAAAATCGTTTATCTACAAAAACTAATGAAAAAAACTGCTAAATAGATTCAAAATTTTGTCCTAAGTTTAAAAATATGCAGTGTTTACATGCTTTTTTTTTGCAAGTTATAGGGCTATAAGTACAAAAAGGAAATTGCTGGTTCAAAATATATATTTTTAAAATGTATCAATAGTGACATTGTAACACTGTTATATGTCACAAATCTCTGAATCACACCTCACATGTACATATTTTTATAAAGTAGACAACCCAGGGTATTCAATATGGGGTATGTCCAGTCTTTTTAGTAGCCACTTAGTCACAATCACTGGCCAAAGTCAGCATTTATATTTGTTTGTGTGTTAAAAATGCAAAAACAATTATGAACGCTAAATTTGGCCAGTGTTTTTGACTAAGTGGCTGCTAAAAAAGACTGAACATAACCCATTTGCAATACCTTGGGTTGTCTTTATTTGCAAATGGAATGCCATCATGGGGTTGATTCTTATTCCTGGGCTACCATACGCTCTCGAAGGCGACATAACCAACCTGGTAATTTTCAATGTAAAAACATTTGACCTTATATTTGACCCTGTAACTTTCGAAAACACTATAAAACCTGTACATGGGGGGTACTGTTATACTTGGGAGACTTTGTTGAACACAAATATTAGTGTTTCAAAACAGTAAAATGTATCACAACAAATAAATCATCAGTGAAAGTGCCGTTTTTGTGTGAAAAATGCAAAAAACGGCACTTTCACTGACAATATCATCACTGTGATATGTTTTACAGTTTTGAAACACTAATATTTGTGTTCAGCGAAGTCTCCCAAGTAAAACAGTACCCCCCATGTACAGGTTTTAAGGTGTCATAGAAAGTTACAGAGTTAAATACAGTGCTAGCAAATTAAATTCCCTGCACTTTTGGCCTGGGTTGTCAGGAAGGTTCCTCAAATTGCAATCAATAAAATTACTTAATTATGTAAACCTATTACATAAATACGCACGTAGAATTTAAATATATATAGATATTTATATATTTGAAGCCTACGTGTATATTTATGAAATTATTTATGTAATTTTTTTATATGAATATATATTAATATCAAAATACAGTTAGAATAAAATTATATATATATATATATATATAATTTTATTATTTTTTATTATTTTTAATTTGTTTAATTTATTTTAATTTACTTATTATTTGTATTTTATAATAATATATATATACAACATATATAGTTATATATATTATATATACATGTGTAATTTAATTATAAGTGTATTTTTATATAAAAAAGTATATATTAATATAAAAATACACTTAGTATGACATTATATATATATATAAGATATTTAGATATATATTATATATATATATATATATATACTATATTTTTATTTATTAACTTTTTTTTTTTCATTTTACACATGCAGGGAGACTGCCTGTCAGCGCAGGCAGTCCCCCTGCAGGCTGATATTTGGACACGTATTGTGGCCATGTGACCGCTTTGTTGAGCGATCACATGGCCGCGGGGTCCTAATTCACCGGTCCTCAAGGGGATTTTTCCGATGATGGTCCTGAACTGTCACTGGTCGTTAAGGGGTTAAATAGCTGCCAAACCTAAAGCAAAAAGAGCAGCAGCATCATGAAAAATAAGGATTTTGGATGTATAGGTAATATTGCTCTAAAATGTTGTCACTTTTTTTTTCATTTGAGCAACAGTTTAATTACAATATATATACTAATTATGTCATTAACAGTGTGCATTTTTTTACTTTGTTGGTGTTTATTTTTGGAAGGAGTTTTTTTTTATGTATTGCTTTCATGTTTTTCAGCACGCATGAATTTGGTTGCAGAACCAATGCTATAGATATTCTATGCACTTTGTATTTTTATAGCACTGGGTTACTCTGTTTTATTTAATCAGAAATATAAGTAAAGGTTGTGGATATATATAAATTTCAAACAGTTTAAGGGTCACTCTAAGCATCATTATACATTTGCAACTTTGCCGATCGAGTTCCATTCTTAATACTCAGTCGTAAAACAAATTGATTGTTAAGTGAGGATGCACTAGAGAGCATGCACTAGAGAGGAGGTCTATACTCGGTGGAACTCCCCAAACGTAGACTGGCTCACTAGAGCAGGGAATCCTACTAATCTATGTTCAGGACAATTCCTAGAATATAGACCAGCTCACTAAAGCAGAGATGCTTTCAAATCTATGTTCGGGGGAAATACTCCAAACATAGACAAGTCCTCTAATGTGGGGAAACCCTTGAATCACCGCGATCATGATCGCTTCCAGCACTCTAATTCCCCATGGACATACCAGGTACTTCCGCGGTCCTTAGGGATCATTTTTTGTCGGACGTACCTGATACGTCCGCGGTCACTAAGGGGTTAAACCATTGGCAACAAAAATGGGTATACCCCTAAGTGGAAATGTCCAAATTTGTCCCAATAAGCCATTTTTTTTTCCTCCCCGGTGTCATGTGACAAGGTGTTACAAGGTCTCAGGTGTGAATGAGAAGCAGATGTGTTAACTTTGGTGTTATCGCTCTCACACTCTCTCATACTGCTCACTGGAAGTTCAACATGGCACCTCATGGCAAAGAACTCTCTGATGATCTGAAAAAAAGATTTGTTGCTCTACATAAAGATGGCCTAGGCTATAAGAAGATTGCCAAGACCCTGAAACTGAGCTGCAGCATGGTGGGCAAGACCATACAGCGGTTTCACAGTACAGGTTCCACTCAGAACAGGCCTCTCCATGGTCGACCAAAGAAGTTTAGTGCACGTGCTCAGCGTCATACCCAGAGGTTGTCTTTGGGAAATAGACGTATGAGTGCTGCCAGCATTGCTGCAGAAGTTGAAGGGGTGGGTGGTCAGCCTGTCAGTGCTCAGACCATATGCCACACAATGTATCAAATTGGTCTGCATGGCTGTCGAAGGAAGCCTCTTCTAAAGATGATGCACAAGAAAGTCCACAAACAGTTTGCTGAAGACAAGCAAATTAAGGACATGGATTACTGGAACCATGTCCTGTGGTCCGATGAGACCAAGGTAAACTTATTTGGTTCAGATGGTGTCAAGCATGTGTGGCGGCAACCAGGTGAGGAGTACAAAGACAAGTGTGTGTTGCCCACAGACAAGCATGGTGGTGGGAGTGTCATGATTTGGGCCTGCATGAGTACTGCCGGCACTGGAGAGCTACAGTTCATTAAGGGAACCATGAATGCCAACATGTACTATGACATACTGAAGCAGAGCATGATCCCCTCCCTTCGGAGACTGGGCCACAGGGCAGTATTCCAACATGATAACGACCCCAAAAACACCTCTAAGACGACCACTGCCTTGCTAAAGAAGCGAAAGGTAAAGGTGATGGACTGTTCAAGCATGTCTCCAGACCTAAATCCTATTGAGCATCTGTGGCGCATCCTCAAACGGAAGGTGGGGGAGCGCAAGGTCTCTAACATCCACCAGCTCCGTAATGTTGTCATGGAAGAGTGAAAGAGGACTCCAGTGGCAACCTGTGAAGCTCTGGTGAATTCCATGCCCATGAGGGTTAAGGCAGTGCTGGAAAATAATGGTGGCCACACAAAATATTGCCACTTCCACTTAGGGGTGTACTCACTTTTGTTGTTAACAGTTTAGACATTAATGAGTTATTTTGAGGGGACAGAATATTTACACTGTTATACATGCTATACACTTACTACTTTACATTGTAGCAAAGTGTAATTTCTTCACATGAAAAGATATAATAAAATATTTACAAAAATGTGAGGGGTGTACTCACTTTTGTGAGATACTGTATATATTTCCCTGGCAGCTGAGGAACTCTTACAGAGCTTGACAGAGGTGAATTTCATATCTGTTAGCATTTTTGGCACCTAACAGTAAGTACTTCCGGGTCAGGCAGCCTTTGCCGGATGCGACCTTTGATTTTGGGCCAATTTTGGTTGAAATTCAGTCGAATTCGGTCGAAATTCAGTCAAAATCGGGTAAATTCGGTTGAATTCAGACGAAATTCGGGTGAATTGGCCAATTTCGTTCCCGTTTTTTTTCTCATTTAAATGTTTTTTGTTTTTCCTCCTATTGAGTCTGGAGGCAATCTGAGGTTATATGTCATGCAAGCTATACAGTGTTCTGATCTCTGCAGATATTTGTGGTTTTCCTTTTTGTGCAATAATGTAAGTTCTTATTTTTTCTTTATGATTTTTTTTTTTTACTTGCATTAGATGAATTACAAGTTTTTAGTTTTATCTGGATATTAGTCCCTAACAGGAGATCTCTTTCCAGCTGCTCAGGTATTGTATCTTCATGGCCTCACCAGTCAAGAAAAGAAATAGGTCACAATCTAGAGGTACAATGTCAAATCATTTTTTCAATTTTTTCAATTTTTTCCTTTTTTTTAAATACATTACCTCAATTTGGAATCAAAAGAGAACCTTCTATCATTATGTTATTATGTAATAGAGCAGCAGGAAATGCTAGCAGAATGCTTGGTTCTATAGGGAGAGGTATTAGCAGTAGAAAGAGGGAAGTGCTCATGCCATTGTACAGAACACTGATGAGACCTTACTTGGAGTAATGTACGCAGTACTGGAGATCGTATCTCCAGAAGGATATTGATTCTTTAGAGAGAGTTCAGAGAAGGGCTACTAAACTGGTTCATGGATTGCAGGATAAAACTTACAAAGAAAGATTAAAGGAACTTAACATGTATAGCTTGGAGGAAAGACAAGACAGGGGGATATGATAAAAACATTTAAATACATAAAGGGAATCAACACAGTAAAGGAGGAGACTATATTTAAAAGAAGAAAAACTACCACAACAAAAGGACATAGTCTTAAATTAGAGGGGCAAAGGTTTAAAGATAATTTCAGGAAGTATTACTTTACTGAGAGGGTAGTGGATGCATGGAATAGGCTTCCAGCTGAAGTGGTAGAGGTTAACACAGTAAAGGAGTTTAAGCATGCGTGGGATATGTATAAGTCTATCCTAACTATCAGATAAGGCCAGGGGCTAATGAAAGTATTTTAAAAAATTGGACAGACTAGATGGGCCGAATGGTTCTTATCTGCCGTCACATTCTATTATGTCAGTTCCCTCAGGTCTCCAAGGAGATCCCCGGTTTCACCTGTGGACAAGAGACCAAGGCTTAATAAGTGCAATGCATGTGACGATGTGGCGGCAGAAGGGAATGGCTTTGCATAGCCTGCATGAAACTGGTTGCTGATCCACCAGTAGCTCATCCTCCAATCCAGCTAAAGTGATTTCCATTATGAAACAGACTGTGGCAAAAGGTGTTAACCCCTTAAGGACCAAACTTCTGGAATAAAAGGGAATCATGACATGTCACACATGGCATGTGTCCTTAATGGGTTAAGGAAGCCACTCAGTCTACCAGGTGTTCTAAGCCTACGAAATCTCTGACAGTAAGTGTTCTATGGAGGACTCCTATGAGAAGAGTCATTTTCCTACTGAATACCCAAAGTCATCTGATGATGAGGAGTTCCCATATTCAGGGGGTTTGATGAAAGGAAAACTGAAGCTCTCATTGAGGCAGCGAGGAAGACTCTAAGTTTGGAGGAATCCTCCATTCAATTACCTTCATGCAGCAAGCACTTTGCCAGTCTCGAGAAAAGAAACAGCTTTTCCCCTCCATGAGACCATAAAGACCCTTATTCATGACGAATGCGGTAAATCTAAGAAACTGGTCAGTTTTCAGGGTAAGTGGTCCAAGCTATACCAGTTCAAGAAAGCTGACTCTGCCTCTTGGATCTCGGCTCCCAAGGTGGACGCGGCAGTAGTCAGACTGAAGAAGAGCACCTTGCCTCTGGACGACTCTGGCTCTTTGAGAGAACCTATGGAGAAAAGGATTGATACTAATCTTTCCAAGGTCTGCACCCAGCAGCTGCCTTAACTTCAGTTTCCAGGGCCCTTAAGTAATGGGCAGAGGATCTGGAAGCTGACATCAAGGATGGAGTGAGTAGATCATGTCTCATCAGAGCTGTAGACATTAGTCTTGCAGCAGATTTTTGCTCTGATGCCTCTGTGGATCTGGTAAGCTCCATAGCTAGGTCCATGGCCCTCAATGTTGCTGGTTGTAGAGCACTCTGGCTTAAAGCCTGGGATGCAGACACTGCATCCAAGAATAGTCTCGGCTCACCACCTTTTCAAGGTGACATGTTTTTCGGATATCAGCTGGATGAGTGCATCAAAAAGGCTGCAGAAGGCAGTAAAGCCTTATTGCCATATAACAGGAGCAACAGAAGATCTTCTAATGCTGACAGGAGGTCATTCAGAGACTCAAGGCAATACAGACCTGGAAGACAGTCCTTTCAGAGCCAGCCATAGAAGGACAGTCAATTCTCTCATAGAGGTGGTAGGGACAGAGAGTCATCTGCCTGCCAGAATAAAAGATTCTGACTGCTTCCAGGCTCAGTCTCCAGGAATAGGCGCCAGATTGCTTAATTTCTCAGAGTTTTGGAGCCACACCGTCAAGGATCTGTGGGTCCAGAAGGTAGTCTCCCAAGGTTATCGGCTAGAATTCGAGGAGACACCGCCTTCAGGAAAATTCTTCAGGTACTCATTTCCGGAAAATGTAAGAAAAAGAAAGGCACTTCTAGAATGCATAGATTCTCTGTCCTAGCAATTGGTGATCTGCCAAGTTCCCAGAGAAGAAAGATTTCAGGGATTCTAAACAAGGATTTTTCTTGCCCCAAAAGGCAAGGATGCATGGAGGCCAATCCTGGATTTGTCCATCCTCAATACCTTTCTGTGTGCCAGACGATTCAGGATGGAATCATTAGCCTTCATCATCCTGGCAGTATCTCCAGGTGATTGGTTAATTTCCATCGATCTCAAGGATGACTATTTCCACATCCCAATCGCTGGTGTACATCAGAGGTTCCCGAGGTTCTGTCTGAACAACAAACACTGGCAGTTCAGGTCCCTTCCATTTGGCCTCAGCTCAGCACCCAGGGTGTCCTCCAAAGTCCTAGTTTACCTGATTGCAGAAGTCAGGAAGAAGGGTATCTTCATTTTCCACTACTTGGACGACATCCTGATATTGGCAAAGAATTACCCATCATTGATTACCCATCGAGACATTGCCTGATTGATCTTGGAGAACCATGGTTGGGTTCTGAATTTCCAGAAGAGTCAACTCCAACCCAGTCAACATATGATCTATCTGGGAGCCTGGTTTGATCCAAATCTAGGGTTTGTCCGTCTATCGGAAGATAGAAGGTATCTCCCAAGGTTATCGGCTAGAATTCGAGGAGACACCTCCTTCAGGAAAATTCTTCAGGTCCTTATTTCCAGAAAATGTAAGAAAAAGAAAGGCACTTCTAGAATTAATAGATTCTCTGTCCCAACAATTGGTGATCTGCCAAGTTCCCAGAGAAGAACGATTTCAAGGATTCTACACAAGGATTTTTCTTGCCCCAAAAGGCAAGGATGCATGGAGGCCAATCCTGGATTTGTACATCCTCAATCCCTTTCTGTGTGCCAGATGATTCAGGATGGAATCATTAGGCTCCATCATCCGGGCAGTATCTCCAGGCGATTGGTTAATTTCCATCGATCTCAAGGATGACTATTTCCACATCCCAATCGCTGGTGTACATCAGAGGTTCCCGAGGTTCTGTCTGAACAACAAACACTGGCAGTTCAGGGCCCTTCCATTTGGCCTCAGCTCAGAACCCAGGGTGTCCTCCAAAGTCCTAGTTTCCCTGATTGGAGAAATCAGGAAGAAGGGTATCTTCATTTTCCACTACTTGGACGATATCCTGATATTGGCAAAGAATTACCCATCATTGATTGCCCATCGAGACATCGCCAGAACGATCTTGGAGAACCATGGTTGGGTTCTGAATTTCCAGAAGAGTCAACTCCAGCCCAGTCAACATATGATCTATCTGGGAGCCTGGTTTGATACAAATCTAGGGTTTGTCCGTCTATTGGAAAATAGAAGATATCTCCCAAGGTTATCGGCTAGAATTCGAGGAGACACCTGCATCAGGAAAATTCTTCAGGTCCTTATTTCCAGAAAATGTAAGAAAAAGAAAGGCACTTCTAGAATTCATAGATTCTCTGTCCCAACAATTGGTGATCTGCCAAGTTCCCAGAGAAGAAAGATTTCAAGGATTCTACACAAGGATTTTTCTTGCCCCAAAAGGCAAGGATGCATAGAGGCCAATCCTGGATTTGTCCATCCTCAATACCTTTCTGTGTGCCAGACGATTCAGGATGGAATCATTAGGCTCCATCATCCGGGCAGTATCTCCAGGCAATTGGTTTATTTCCATCGATCTCAAGGATGACTATTTCCACATCCCAATCGCTGGTGTACATCAGAGGTTCCCGAGGTTCTGTCTGAACAACAAACACTGGCAGTTCAGGACCCTTGTATTTGGCCTCAGCTCAGCACCCAGGGTGTCCTCCAAAGTCCTAGTTTCCCTGATTGCAGAAATCAGGAAGAAGGGTATCTTAATTTTCCACTACTTGGATGACATCCTGATATTGGCAAAGAATTACCCATCATTGATTGCCCATCGAGACATCGCCAGATTGATCTTGGAGAACCATGGTTGGGTTGTGAATTTCCAGAAGAGTCAACTCCAACCCAGTCAACAGATGATCTATCTGGGAGCCTGGTTTGATACAAATCTAGGGTTTGTCCGTCTATCAGAAAATAGAAGATATTGGCTGAAAGAGAAATTGAGGAGAATACTTTGTGTTCGCAAGATCACTGCAAGAGCTTACATGAGCATCCTGGGGTCCCTTTCATCTACTATAGACCTTATCCGATGGGCTCAATGGCATCTTTGGATCCCTCAAAGTTCCTTCCTGTCCCAGTACAAGCATCTGGATTTGAACCAGCCCATTCATCTTCCATCCAAAGTAAAGGAAGATGGTGTCTCTCAAATGCAAACCTGACCAAAGGTTTTCCCCTGGGAGATATACCTTGGATGGTAGTCACCACAGATGCATGCCAAACAGGATGGGGTGCCCATCTGAACCAGATATGCCTTTAAGGGAAATGGCCTGTATCCCTCCGAGGAGCATCTTCCAACTACCTGGAACTGAGGGCGGAAGTCAAGAACCCGACACCATTGGGTGAAACTACAGGTGGACAACACTGCAGTGGTGGCATATGTGAACTACCATGGAGGTACTCACAGTACATGAATGATGAGTATCATGATTCCTCTTATGAAATGGGCACAAAAACACTTTCTGGGGATATATGCGATTTACCTTCCAGGTTCCATGAACATCAAGGCGGATTTCCTGAGCAGACACAAAATCTTGCCAGCAGAATGGTCTCTAGCAAAATGGGCATTTCAGGAGTTGGTTCACAGATGGTATCTTCCAGAGATCGACATGATGGCCAACTTCCAGAACAGACAGGTTCAGAGGTTCTTCTCTAGGGAACATCATCCCCTAGCGGAAGGTTGGGATGCCCTCAGCTGTTCATGGAATTTCTGGACGGGGTATGTGTTTCCCCCGATTCCACTTATCCTAAGGAGAATTCAAAGGGAATGTGTGGTGGTTATTGACCCTGGTTCCCACTGTTGTTGAGCCTTTCTCTGGAGAGCCCACTTCATTTGCCTGTGGGAAAGGACCTGCTGTCTCAGGATCCTCTGTTCCATCCTGCTCCTCAAACCCTCCAGCTCATGGCATGGAGACTGAAAGGAGGCGATTACAAGAGAAAGGGTTCTCAGATGTGGGGATTTCAACTATGCTTCAGGCATGGAAATGGAATACTTCAGCTGCCTATTACCATATTTGGGACATCTTCTCTGATTGGGCATCTAACAAAGGTATTTCCCCACGGTCCTTCTCT
This sequence comes from Pelobates cultripes, assembly GCA_933207985.1. Lineage (NCBI taxonomy): Eukaryota > Metazoa > Chordata > Amphibia > Anura > Pelobatidae > Pelobates > Pelobates cultripes. The sequence continues at coordinate 93,703,864 of OW240915.1, forward strand.
GCTGTGGATCTTCTGGAGTTTCTGCAAGACAGCCTGGACAAGGGTCTCAGCCTGAACACTCTGAAAATCCACATTTTAGCCCTTTCAGCTTTTTCTGGTGTGAGATGGGCACCCTTCTCTGATCAGACTCGTTTTATGATGGCTGTCATGCACATAAGTTCAAGAAGCCGATAATACGGCAGAACCAAATTGAGCCTCTCTAGAGGATCTCACATCCAGTCGATAACGACGGATAAAGGTATTCTGAGACGACCATGCCGCTGCTCTGCAGATCTGATCAGAAGACACTTGTGCAACAGCTGCCCAGGAAGTGGTTAGAGCTCAGGTTGAATGGGGCTTCAGACCTTGAGGAACCAGAACCCGTTTAGCCTTGTATGCCTTAGTAATGGCCAAGACCAGCCACCTAGAGATGGTCTTAGGAGATGCTTGCAGGCCCTTATCATGCCCTTGAGGGAGGATAAAAAGCCTAGAGGATCTCCTCCAGCTGCCAGTTCTGTCGAGGTAGACCGATAAACAGCGAACCACATCCAGGGTGTGAAACAAACATTCCTCCTCAGAAGAAGGAGATGGGAAGAAAGCAGGCAAGATGATCTCTTGGTTCATATGAAATTATGAAACTACTTTAGACCTGAACTCTGGAACTGTTCTCAGAATCACCTTATCCTGTTGGAATAAGATGAAAGGCTCATCTGATGAGAGTGCTGCCAATTTTGAGACTCTTCTACATGAAGTCAAGGTGACCAGAAGAGATGTTTTAAGAGTAAGGAACATAACTGGAATCTCTGTTATGGGTTAAAATGGAGAACCATGTAAAGCTGACAAGACAAGTGACAAGTCCCAAGGAGGAGAAATTGACTTGATAGGAGATCTGATTTGTAACTTAATAAATTTCAGCATCACATTGCGTTCTGTATATTCCTCCCCCTTCCCTCCCCACCCCCCATCCCCCAGAGTTTTATAGCTTGGGCATTGCCCTGGAGTAGTGCTGCCATTGCCATGGCCAGGAAAATGGAAAATAGTTTCATACTTACCATTATTTTCCCATCCCGGTAATGGTCCATGACAGCACTAGGCACCCTCCCTGATCATTTGCTTTTTACAAACTGGGGAATTATGGTAATGTGGCCTTTTATGGGCTAAAATTTAGTCCTGTCCAATGGGAGTAAGGGGAGGAGCTAACCCTGGAGTAGTGCTGCCATGGCCCATTGCCTGGAAAGGAAAATATCGGTAAGTATGAAACAATTTTCCATTATATGTATCAGGTATGAAGAAATTATTTTTACACATTTTCATGCCTGAAATGTCCTGTTAATACATTACATTTGCTTGCTTTTTCTTTTTTTTGTTTTTGGGGGGAGAGGGGAGGAGAGTTGGGGTGAGCACCTTAGAATTCTGTGTGTAAACCTGATATGTATATCTGACTCTGTATATAATGCATTAAAAAGTAGGAGACAAGTCCCGAAAATTTTGTTTCTTAAGCACTCATATTCTGATTTATAACAAGCCAGTAACTGACCTAGTTGTTTAACTATATACGTCCATAAAAACTGACCTGCTGGTAGCTATTATGCACTATATGTGATCAAGGTCCATTGGGTTATTTTATTAAAGGAAATTTTTTTTCTTGCCCGAGCACTTATAATAATGTCTTAAGGTTGCATCAGAAACCAGGAGCAGGGGGTCACCATAGATGCCAAAAATCCAAAGTCAAGTGAAGCCAGTTTATTTAGGCAAGCAGAATAAGGCAACATTCCAGGCTGCCAGACCTTTCATCAAGCTCCATATTGTAAAATGTATAGCTCCCAGAAGAGGAGTTCATTTTTGTTCTTACAACATACTTTTAGAGCAATGGTATGTCTCCAAAGTCTTACCTTGGCCTCCTAATGTGCCAGGATATCATTAATCACAGTTTGGAATACACCAACTATAACTTTGACTACCTCTTATAAATCTACGAAAATACAATTTTGAAAAAATGTACGTTTAATTATCTGGAAATATAATACATTCTGTATTCAAACTTAGTAGAGTCATCACATTCTGCTATCTTTTTTCTCTTATTGTTCATACACTGATGCATCAAGGAATGGATTCCACAAGTCCTCTGAATGTGTCCCGTGGTATCAGGCTCCAAGACACTAGCAGCAGATCCTGCCTCCATTGATCAGATTTGTTGTTTCAGCACATCCCTCACAAGTTCAATCGGATTGAGATCTGGTGAATTTGGAGGCCAAGGAAACACATTGAACTCTTAATCATGTTCCTCAAACAATTACTGAACAGTGTTTCCAGTTTGGCAGGCTGCATTATCTTGCTGAAAGTGGCCATTGCCATTAGGGAATATTATTTTTGTGAAGGGGTGAAAACAAGCAAAGTTAAAAATATCATATAACAAGCTTGTCCAGAAAAAAGACTGTATGCAAGTTAAACTCAGAAGCCAAAGACAAGTCCCAAGATTATTTTCTTATATTAGCATATACAATTTCCAAGTATTTAGGGAGACAAAGTAGGTGATGTTGACCACAGAGATTATAGTTTTCCCTCCTTTGGACTTTGGCACATGATAAGCCTCTAGAGTGAGGCTTTAATATTACATTGATATTAACTGCCATTGATATTAAATTGATATTAATTCCAAATCTATTTCAAGGTCATATTTATCCCTCAGACTGATGATATAGAAAACAGGAACAAGCAATTTTCATTAGTGCTCTCCTCCAAGCCTAAAAGCAGAATACTTACTCTGCATATTATAGAAAATGTAACATATTTTCTGATTTCATGTCTTCACATTTTTAGCCCTCACGTTATATGCGGGTTCCCTTAGCCTTTGGCTGACAAATATGAGCTTCATAATTTCTCCATTAATAAGTCTTTTGCATTTTGTCATTGTGTGTGCTTCTAGACCAAAGATTAGGTCATGATTTTATGAAAATTTTGAGGTCATCCTTATTTCATTTTAATCAATGTATTCAGAGGAATAAAATAAGTAGTACCCTTTAAAAAAGGAAGTCAGTCTTTCAATCTATCTGCAACACAAAGCCACTTAAATTCTTCTAGATGTCTTATTTCTGCCATTGATATTAAAAGACCAAAGCAGACAATGTATTCCACTTCATATGGAGTGATTATACTGTAATCCCTACCTGGGAAGGGTCCTTTTAAACTTGTTTGTAATTTGCTGTCAATTTGGGATTGCTGGAATTGCTATCCAATGTAGTGGTGCCATGGGATATGGCCAGTGAAAAGCAAATGTTGATAAATATTAATGTTTATAAACGAATAGTTAGATGGCCGGACGGACAGATAGAAAGATAGATGGATTGTCTTTAAATGTAAGTTTTCCAAATATCATTCCAATGTATTTTAGAGCTATGAAAGTTAGTATTTCAAACTTACATGTTTTGTTCATTACATTAAAGACTCCATACAACAATTTTCATTAGTGAACTAACAGAGTTACCATGTCTATTTATTTTTAGTTTATTGTTCACAGTAATGGCAAAGCTAAGTTTAGTAAGCAATGTAATGACCCAAGTGAATCATTCTGCATTACTATTTTGTTCAAAATGCTTCTAAACATTTCCATATATTTTTAATTTTGGAAAAGGGCATCATATAAATGTGTATTTAATTTTTTTTATTTTTTTTAGCATTTCCTTCTTTAAAACAGTCTATGGGATTAAGCTGATTTGTGTTATTTAGACCATTAGGTAAATAATATAGTTTGCTACATTTAAGTGTCTGTACAAAAAGATAACCATCAAAATAGATTTTTAGTTTACTATACCATACAAATGAATCATAGTTTCATTAACATTTGTAATAAAATTTTTGGTACTTTAAAATGTTTTGGGGTCTATTCTTTTAACTGGAAGGCTTCTTTAAAAATAGATTTAGATATAACTTTCTAAATTCTTTTACATAAATGTTGAATATCAGCCATAACAGCAATATAGTACGATACTATATATATATACCGTATATACTTGAGTATAAGACGACCCGAATATAAGTCAAGGCCTCTAATTTTACCACAAAAAAACTGGGAAAAATTGTTGACTCGGGTATAAGACTAGGGTGGGAAATGCAGCAGCTACCAATAAATAGATACCAATAAAATTACATTAATTGAGGCATCAGGAGGTTAAAGGTTTTTGAATATTTATTTCAAAGAAAAACAGTAAACTAGCTCTGTAAGGAGAAAATAGGGTCAACAAAAACAATATGGTATCAACAATAACTTTAACAGTACAAAAAACAACTAAGCTAAAACAGCTAAAAGAGTTAAAATCCTTCAAAACTGGATTCCTCTGGTTCTGAGTAAAATAGTTTTGTCTCCCAAACTTGCCACAGTTCTGTTGCTTGGAAGATCAAAGGTCATAGGTGTTTCATCCATATTCCCAATATCTCCCAGGTCATAGTTATGGATCCTTTTTTGTTTTAGGATGAATGAATAGAATTACATCAATTTTTCAGTCTTTTGACAACTTCTGTGAAATTTTTGTTCTTTGCCGGGAACATAGGGCAAACCTATTCATGAAACGGGTACACCATCCTGCTGACGCAACAAAATTTTCAATGCCTGGTGCTTTTAATTTGACATCTTTAGCCATTTAAAGGGCACGTAAGCGAATTCCCATGCGTGTTACGCAGTAACCATTTTGACGACACTACATAACCCATTTATGCAATTCAGTCTCTAGAGCCCCATATGAAGTCGTTTAACCACGTCAAGCTTTTTTTGCCTTTGGAATCTTTTCCAAGTCAGCTTTCATTTTCCACCAATCCCTCACTTGTTTTTCGCCAACACAAAATTCCCTACTTGCAATACTGTTATTGCTTTCTTCTGATTTTGACACAACCTTGAGCTTGAAACCAGCATCGTATGACCTGCGTTTTTGTTTTGGTCCAGGATTAGAAGTATTGGGATCCATTCCTAACAGGATAAAAAAAAAGACATTGAAAAAGAATGCCAACTATGTTTGCAGAGAGCAGCCTGTGTTGGGGCTCATACTATACACGCAGTGTTACTGCATTCATTGCGTTACGGCCGGCGTGCAGGAGAAAAGAAGAGCGGTGATATCAACAGTCATTGGACCACCCACAGAGGCTGCAGTGGGAGAGACCGGAGAACACCGCACTGCACCGGAGAACAGGTAAGTGGGACCAGTGGCCCCTCCCTCCTTCTTACCTCCCCGACAGACAGTAACACACACACATACATATAGAAACACACACAGACAGACAGACAGGCACACATACATGCAGACACACACACACACATACATACAAAGACACATACATACAGACAGATAGATAGACACAGTCAGACACACACAAGCCATACATACAAAGACACATACAAACAGACAGGCACACATACATATTACAGACAGACACATACATACAGACACACACACACACACACACACATAATATTTAATATTAAATATAGATAATATTTAAGTCACCCTCCTGTTGCCTACCTTTTAGGTGCAAGAGGGTGATTCAGTTTGATGGGAGTCTGACTCCCTTTTCTGACTCCCTGTATATAATGTAGAATGTGTGCATTATATACACACACACTCTGCATTATATACAGAGTGTGTGTGTATATGATGCAGGGTGTGTGTATATAATGCACACTCTGCATCATATATAGGGGGGACGGAAAAGGGAGTCAGACTCCTAACAACTGGGTGCGTGGGGGGGCATTTTTATTATTTTAATATATTTTTTAAACGTTATTTAACATTATTTTTGTCCCCCCTCCCTACTTCATACTTGGCCAGGGAGGGGGAATATCTCAATGGGCTGTGCAGGGGGAGGGCCGGAAGGAAGCGCTTACTTACTTTCCAGCAGCTCCCTGTGTAAATCTCGTGGCCTGCGTGTCCCGCGAGATATACACAGGGAGCTGAACAGGGGAGCTGCAAGAAGGTGAAGGGAGCTGACCGGAGCTGCTGTAAAGGTAAGTAACAGCTTGCTCCAGCCCCCAACATGACCGCCGGGCTCATTACAATGTAAGTTGCCATAATACAGACCTTGACTCGAGTATAAGAAAAAGGGGCCAAAAAAAGTGCCAAAAAACTTGTCTTATACTCGAGCATATACAGTATATATATATATATATATATATATATATATATATATTTATATATATATATATATATATATATATATATATATATATATATATATATATATATATATATATATATATAGTTATATATATATATATTTATATAGTTATATATATATATATATATATATATATATATTTTAAATATATATATATATATTGTGAAGGATTTTCATGTATTTACCTGTGTGCCTTCAGTTAAACCTTCTCCCTGCTGTTTAAATGCCTGTATCAGTTCGTTTCAATATGTATGGAATGAATGTATTCATTTACCGAACGGAGATCACACACCCTGGGTAGCAATCAGCATTAGAACGCAGAGAAAACCGCGACTTAATTGCTACTAGGTGGCCGCCATTCACCATACGAACAAAGGATGGCGGCCATCTTAAAACTCACGAATGCGGTCAGCGGGGCTTACGCATGAATTGCCTGGAACTCATTTCGGCACGGCAAACATGCGAACGCCTGGACCCCATCGAAGTCCTGGATGAATACGTTCCCCTCCACGAATCAAACTGGCGTTCAGTAGATAGAATCTACCGAATGAGGGGAACATTCACATGTAACCAGCTGCACCATACGAACGGTGGTTTTCGTGTAGTTAGATGCGAACGGAGACCGGCTCTTGCTACTGATTCTATGGAACTCTAGATCGGATACCTCCACATGGCGAGTCGGTAAAACTTCAACACGATGCGACACGGAAACTACCGAATGGAAATTCGTGAGATTTGGATATATGACTACCAGTATCCTCAGCTACCCAGGGATGTTGAAATTATGTTTGTATGTTGCATAGAAAGTACTTTTCTGAAATTGTTAAAAACTGTAATATTTCTGGCCAGCAGATAATTGAGCTGTGTATATTGCTAAAACTCAATTATCTAGCCTGGCCCAGAGGAGGAGTTTTGTGTTGCATAAATTGTGAGTTCTGTGTGCCAGTAAATTAGTCTTGTTCCAGCATTAAGCTTTGGCTCATGTGTGGATTATTTGGCGATTCCAGGGATATTTCTACTGTGGAATATTGGGTGATTTTCTTTTATGGGAAGAAGGGAATGCTTGACGGTGATACCCTATACTACCGTCACAACTGGTTGGCAGCGGCGGGATTTCCCCTTCTACTTTCCTTTGCACCAGGATTCCAAGCAGACACTGGGAACAGTGAATGGAAGGCTGGTACACCCTGCTTAAAAGAAATACACTGAAAGAACTACTGGAAGCTCGTGGAAGGATTGCTAGCAACAAAACCAAGCGGGTCATTATAGCAGAGTTAATGGAGCTAGACCGAGAGAACTTGGTTGCAGCAATGCCAGCTGTGCAGGAGATGGAGACACCAGTGATTCAAGAGGAGGAATCACCAGCCAACAAAGAGATGAGGGAGAAACTAGCATGGTTCGAACCCAATGGCTGACATTGTTCTGAAAGTAATGAACCTTGTAGCGGAGGAGGATAAACAAAAAAGAGACGCAGATCTACAATTAAAACTGGCAGCAGTCCAGCAGGCAGCAGCACACTCCCCAAACAGTGAGTACAACACAGCGGATACAAGGAAAATTCCGTTCAGCGCTTTTAACGAAAAAGACTGTAAGATTGATAATTATTTAGCAGATTTTGAGCGACAGTGTAACCTTGTCACGGTTCTCACCTGATAGACAGACGGCAAGACGTGGTCGCTCTTGGAGTTCCCAACAGGGGACTTGAACCGGGGATCTTCTCAGTCCTGGTCCTGCTTTCTACCTCTGAGCCACAGCAGCTATTTACAGTGAAGACTGATTCCAGTCCTGTTCATCCTGACATGGCTACTACTCTGGGGGCTGCACCTTGACTTGGCTGTGTTTCACCTGACTCTGATCAGTCATCAGCAGGGTATATAAACCCAGCCTCGCCCTGTGCTCAGTGTCAAGTCTTTGATCCTGTTTGTTCCAGTGTTCCTGTTTCATCGCTTCGCATTATTGACCCCGGCTTCCTGACTCGTTTATTCTGACTTCTGGCACCCCTTGACTTTGGCTACTCCTCGTTGTTCCTGTCCTCTGGCATCCTTTGACCTCGGCTATCCCTCGACCATCCTGCTGGTTCAGTCCTTGCCTGTCCTGCGTATTGGTACTGCATCCTGCACAGCCCCCGTGCACAGACCCACAGGCCAGGTGAATTCTTACCTGACCACCTCGGCCTGTGGCTATCTGCAAGGGTGAGCATCATATCTGCGCTACAGACTCCCAACTCAGGTAAGACCCTGACAAACCTGCACCGTGTAGCTAAGTAAGAATGGGTTTCGATATTGTCAGGAAAGCTGTCAGGCAAAGCCTCTGATGCTTTCCGGGCTGTACCAGAACAGGAGATCCATAGCTACGCCAGGGTTAAAGAAGCCCTCCTGGCTTGTTATGCAGTATCCCCAGACTCCTACCGACAGAAGTTCAGGGACTCAAGCAAAACCGCTAAAGACTCTTATGTGGAATGGGCATGCCAGTTATCCCTGTCGGCCTCTAACTGGGTCAACAGTAGCCAGGCCACCACCGCGGACAGTGGCGTACACATGACCCCTGGGGCCCCGGTGCGAAAATTGATCCGTGGACCCCCCGCGCGCGCGGGCCGGACCGCAACACATGGCGGTGGGCACCTGGTCGCAGGGGTTACAGGGCTGCGACCCCTGCGACCACGGTATGTACGCCAGTGCATGCAGATGCACACACACTTAAAGGACCACTTCAGCTTAATGAAGTGGTCTGGGTGCCAGGTCCAGCTAGGGTTAACCCATTTTTTCATAAACATAGCAGTTTCAGAGAAACTGCTATGTTTATGAATGGGTTATGCCTTCCCCTATTTCCTCTAGCAGCTGTCTCACTGACAGCTGCTAGAGGCGCTTGCGTGCTTCTTACTGTGATTTTCACAGTGAGAGCACGCCAGCGTCCATAGGAAAGCATTATGAATGCTTTCCTATGTGACCGGCTGAATGCGCGCGCAGCTCTTGCCGCGCGTGCGCATACAGCTGACGGGGAGGAGAAGAGGAGGATGGGAGGAGGAGAGCTCTCCGCCCAGCGCTGGAAAAAGGTAAGTTTTACCCCTTTCCAGAGCCGGGCGGGAGGGGGTCCCTGAGGGTGGGGGCACCCTCAAGGCACTATAGTGCCAGGAAAACGAGTATGTTTTCCTGGCACTATAGTGGTCCTTTAAAGGACCACTACAGACACCCAGATCACATCAGCTCAAAGAAGTTGTCTGGGTGTCAGGTCCCTCTAGTTTTAACCCTGCAGCTGAAAACATAGCAGTTTCAGAGAAACTGCTATGTTTCACTGAGGGTTAATCCAGCCTCTAGTGGCTGTCTCACTGACAGCAGCTAGAGGAGCACACTGAACGTCCATAGGAAAGCATTGTGTAATGCTTTCCTATGGGCGGTTTGAATGCGTGCGCGGTCGCATTCGGAGCTGAGAGGCTGAGGGATCCCCAGCGCCAAGGGAGTCCGGCGCTGGAGAGAGGTAAGTGCTGAAGACACACACACTTACAGACGCATACACACTAGCTAACAGACACACATTTACTGACAGAGACACACTCAGCGACAGACATACATACACACTCACAAAACATACACTCTCATTGACAAACACACACTCACTAACAGACATCAAACAGACTCACTAACACACACACACTCAGTAAGACACACACAGTAACACACACACTAACACTCACTAGCAGACACACACACTAACACTCACTAACACTCACACACACTAACACTCACTAGCAGACACACACACTAACACTCACACACACACTAACACTCACTAACACACACACACACTAACACTCACACACACACTAACACTCACTCTAACACTCACACACACTCAAACACTAACACTATTTTTTTTTTTTTTTTAATTTAATCCCCCCAGCCTCCTTACCTTTTGGAGTGCTGGGGGGATTCCCTGGGGTCCAGTGCTGCTGCTGCTGGGCGGGTGGCCGGTCCGGCTGGCGGGTGCGCGAGGAAGCACTCAGTGCTTCCTCTTCATCTCCCTCGTGCGCCGCGTAGGGATGCCGGAGCCGGAAGATGACGTCATCTTCCGGCTCCGGTATCAGTGCGGTGCGCGAGGGAGCTGAAGAGGAAGCACTGAGTGCTCCCTCGCTCGCCCGCCTCCCGGACCGGCCACCCGCCTGCCTGGGGTCAGCAGGGCCAGCCTCAGGGGGGCCCTGGGGTGGCCGGCTCCTGGCCCTCCAGGGGAAGAGGCTGGCCCTGGGCGTACATACCGGGTCGCAGGGGCGGCCGGGCCCCCTGGTGGGCCAGGCCCGGTCGCAGCCGCGACCCCTGCGACCCTGGTATGTACGCCACTGACCGCGGAGGATATTTTGCAACTGATACTCCTGGAACAGTTTTACAACCATATCCAGGCGGATGTCAAAGACTGGGTGAGAGATCGCAGGCCCCTGTCTCTACCAGAGGCCGCCAAGCTGGCGGATGAGTATGCGGATACTCGCAAGACTAACCAGGTCGCCCCACGGGTGCAGTCTCCACGACCAACGGTGCCACCACACACACCAGCAGTCAGATACTGTCAGGAAACTGACAGGGATCCAATACGCAGAGTGCGCACAGAAGGAGGTACGTATACCGGACCTTAGAATGGCCGGACTAACGTAAGGACAAAGCAAGAATAGTCAAAAGGTAAGCCGAGGTCAAGGGAGCCGGAGGACAGGTAAGTGAGATTACAAGCCGAGTCAAAGGAGAGGAGAGGACAACAGGACAAAAGACAAGCAAGGGTCAAAACCAGAAAACACTAGATAAAGAACGCGCTGAGTGACTAGCAAGCTAGAACCACGACAGGGCAATGAGCAGTAGTAAAGGTTTCCTTTAAATACCCTGTTACCTAAATAGAGACCACGCTCCCAAAAGGTCCGGAATAGCGGTTCCCGGCACTTTATGCAAATGCCGACGTCATGACGTTGACGCTAGGCGTCGCGTCATAAAAGGGGGAGGAGCTAGCGCGGCCGGCGCGAAAACGGCCGGAATATGCCGAAATGCTAGGGGCAGGGAGGCCCTAAGCAGAGAGGATGTCCTCCCTGGATACATCACCAACAGGTACCCTGACAGTACCCCCCCTTCTAGAAACGCCCACCGGGCGGATGGGACCTGGCTTAGAAGGAAAACGAACGTGGAAGGCCCGTAGAAGACGAGGAGCATGCACGTCTATACCAGGAACCCAAGACCTCTCTTCTGGACCATAACCTTTCCAGTCTATGAGGTATTGCAGCTTCCCCCTAGAAATACGAGAATCAAGGATGGACTTGATGATATATTCCTCCTGACCATCCACATGGACCGAGGATGGAGGAGTAGAGCGGGAGGAAAATCTGTTACAAACAAGAGGTTTCAATAACGACACATGAAAAGAGTTAGGGATGCGTAGAGTAGGAGGTAGATCCAGCAAATAAGAAACCGGGTTGATCCTCCTCAGTACCCTGTAAGGACCAATGTAACGAGGAGCAAACTTCAAGGAAGGAACTTTCAGGCGAATGTGTCTGGTACACAACCAGACCCTATCCCCCGGAGAAAAAATAGGAGCAGGACGTCTACGCCTATCAGCATGTGACTTGAACACCGCGGAACTACGTTCAAGAATTTGTCGAGTCTGATCCCACAACTTTCTCAGGTTGGCTATATGAATATCAACCGACGGTATACCCTGGGAAGGAGACACCGACGGAAGAACAGTAGGGTTAAAGCCATAGTTCAAGAAAAAGGGGCTATTATGAGTGGAACCACAAACAAGGTTGTTGTGAGCAAACTCCGCCCAAGGAATCAGACCGACCCAGTCATCCTGGTGTTCAGAAACAAAACAACGTAGATATTGCTCAATTTTTTGGTTAGTGCGTTCGGCTGCTCCGTTAGATTGAGGATGATAGGCCGAAGAAAAATTCAGTTTGATGCCCAACTGTGAACAGAAGGATCTCCAAAAACGGGAAATAAATTGGGAACCCCTGTCTGACACAATCTCATTGGGAATACCATGTAAACGGAAAATTTCTCTAGCAAATATCACGGCCAGTTCGGGGGAGGACGGAAGTTTAGGCAAGGGAACGAAATGAGCCATTTTAGTAAACCTGTCAAGGACCGTGAGTATAACTGTATGCCTATTGGAAGCTGGTAGATCAACAATAAAATCCATAGCCAAGCAAGCCCAAGGTTTGTTGGGAACGACTAAGGGCTGCAATAAACCACAAGGGAGATCCCGCGGAAGTTTATTCCTGACACAAACATTGCAAGCCTTGACAAAGTCTTCCACATCCCTACGTAAACCGGGCCACCAGAAGTCTTTTGAGATCAGGCAGTAAGTTTTGTGGATGCCGGGGTGACCAGCGATCTTGCTATCGTGGAAACAGCGAATAATGTCCACTTGGAATTTGGGAGACACGAACAAGCGGCCCACAGGAGTACGTTCGGGAGCAAGAGATTGTTCGTTCTGAATATCAGCGAGCAATGGAGAGTGTATTTTGACATTGGTGTTGGCGATAATATTGACTTCAGGAATAATAGGGAACAAAGTATCCTCTGTAGAGGTGGTAGGTTCGTGCTGACGTGACAAAGCGTCTGCCTTAGTGTTCTTAGAACCAGGCCTGTAAGTAAGCACATAATTAAAGTGTGTAAGGAACATAGACCAACGTGCCTGCCTGGCAGATAATCTTTTGGCCTCCCCATATACGATAAATTTTTGTGGTCAGTCAAGATAGTAACTGGGAGGACGGTGCCCTCTAACAAATGTCTCCATTCCTTTAATGCCATAATGATAGCTAAAAGTTCTCTATCACCAATGTCATATCTCCTTTCAGTGTGTGACAGTTTCTTGGAAAAAAAACCGCAAGGGTGCAGCGGCTTATCTAAACTTTGTCTTTGGGATAACACTGCGCCTATCCCTGTTTCAGACGCATCAACTTCAAGTAAAAAGGGTAGAGAGGTATCAGGATGAACTAATACAGGTGCTGAGGCAAAAGACTGTTTGAGCGTTTTGAAAGCAGATAAAGCCTCAGTAGACCAGGTTTTGGTATCGGCTCCTTGTTTGGTCATATTAGTGATAGGAGCGATAACAGAGGAGTACCCTTTAATAAAGCGTCTGTAATAATTAGAAAATCCAAGAAATCTTTGTATGGCTTTGAGTCCCTTAGGTAAAGGCCAATCTAAAATCGATTTTAGTTTGGTCGGGTCCATCATAAACCCGTCTTTGGAAATTACGTAACCTAAGAAAGTTACCTGAGACTGGTCAAAGCTACATTTTTCCAATTTACAATACAATCCATGTTGTAAAAGTTTCTGTAATACCTTTCTGACTTGTCTATGATGTGAATTAATGTCTCTAGAATGGATTAGTATATCATCCAAATATACAATTACACATTCATGTTGGAATTCTCTAAGAACTTCATTGATCAAGTCTTGGAAGACGGCCGGGGCGTTACAAAGCCCAAACGGCATTACGGTATACTCATAATGCCCGTAGCGGGTATTAAATGCTGTCATCCATTCATCTCCTTGTTTAATTCGCACTAAGTTATATGCTCCCCTTAAGTCAAGTTTGGTAAAAATACTCGACCCCTTTAGTCTGTCAAAGAGTTCAGTAATCAAAGGAATAGGGTAAGCATTTCTGATAGTAATTTTGTTCAATCCCCGATAGTCTATACAAGGACGTAAGGTACCGTCTTTCTTTTCTACAAAAAAGAAACCCGCCCCCGCCGGAGAGGAAGACTTTCTAATAAATCCCTTGTCTAAATTCTCCTTGATATATTCCTCTAAAACTAAATTTTCCTTGGTGGATAGAGGGTATACCGTACCCCTGGGAGGCATAGTACCAGGGAAAAGTTTAATAGAACAGTCATAAGACCGGTGGGGAGGTAAAGTATCCGCCTTACCCTTGTCAAATACAGATTTGAGGTCTAGATATTGTAAAGGTATCTGAACGTCTGTGGATTGAGAAGTGTTAGCATAAGAGTTCACGGGGCAAACAGAAGTAACTCTCTGCAGACATTCTTTCCTACAACCCATACCCCAAGAAACGATTTCTCCACCCTCCCAGTCAATCTGAGGGTTGTGTTTCTTGAGCCAAGAATATCCTAGAACCACTGGGACTGCCGGGGAGGAAATTAACAGAAGGGAAATCAACTCTTCGTGGAAAATACCAACAGTAAGCTTACCGGGTTCGGTCTCATGGAATATTACTGGTTCAGATAAAGGTCTACCATCTATGGCCTCAACGGCCAAGGGTGTATCTCTCAATTGGAATGGGATACAATGCGTCTTAGCGAAAGTTTGGTCTATAAAGCTTTCTGCTGCTCCAGAATCTAATAATGCCATCGTAGCAATAACCCCTTTTCCCAAGCTAGAGAGACAGGAATCAGAAGCCTATGGTCTTTTTTATTATGCATAGAGGACAGTAATGAAACACCCAAGGCCCGTCCTCTAAGGGAACTTAGGTGCGAGCGTTTCCCGGACGATTAGGGCAACTGAGGCGTAGGTGACCTCTCAGCCCGCAGTATAAACAGAGACCCTCCCTTCTTCTGTACTGTCTCTCAGCCTCAGATAAGCGAGTATTACCTATCTGCATAGGTTCTGGTGGAGTAGGATTATAGGAGTCAGGGTTCTGAAATGAGGGAGCGAGTCTTACAGGAAGTCTAGTAACTCTTTCCCGAGTGTTCAGCCTCTGTCTCATGCGTTCATCTATTCTGGAAATGAAGGATACTAAATCCTCTAAATTTTCCGGAAGTTCTCTAGTGGCAATTTCATCTAGAATTTCATCAGACAACCCATTCAAGAAAACATCCATAAAAGCTTGTTCGTTCCATTTTACTTCTGCTGCCAATGATCTAAACTCTAGAGCATATTCTACAAGGGTCCTATCTTGTTGTTTAAGGCGTAACAGGGATCTGGCCGCATTAATCTTCCTCCCTGGGGGGTCAAAGGTTCTTCTAAAAGCCGTGACAAACGCAGTGTAGTTGTAGACTAAAGGATTGTCATTCTCCCAAAGGGGATTGGCCCATCTAAGTGCTTTATCTATTAGCAGGGTTATAATAAAGCCTACCTTAGCCCTGTCAGTGGGGTAAGCCGGGGTTGTAGTTCGAAATGTATACTTATCTGGTTTAAAAAACCACGACAAGCATCAGGCGAACCCCCATATCGTAATGGTGACGTGACATGGGAAGATGCGCCTACAGTGGCTACTTCCAAACCAGTACTTAGCGAGTGGCTAGCAGTGGAGCGTATTTCTTCAGACTGGGTACTGGAGCGTGTCAACAAAGTTTGTAGCGCTAAAGCCATTTGGTCCATTCTATGGTCCATGGCCTCAAATCTGGGGTCAGGAGGACTAGCACCTGCAGGATCCATCATGGCCCTGTCGTAATGTCAGGATACTGACAGGGATCCAATACGCAGAGTGCGCACAGAAGGAGGTACGTATACCGGACCTTAGAATGGCCGGACTAACGTAAGGACAAAGCAAGAATAGTCAAAAGGTAAGCCGAGGTCAAGGGAGCCGGAGGACAGGTAAGCGAGATACAAGCCGAGTCAAAGGAGAGGAGAGGACAACAGGACAAAAGACAAGCAAGGGTCAAAACCGGAAACACAAGATAAAGAACGCGCTGAGTGACTAGCAAGCTAGAACCACGACAGGGCAATGAGCAGTAGTAAAGGTTTCCTTTAAATACCCTGTTACCTAAATAGAGACCACGCCCCCAAAAGGTCCGGAATAGCGGTTCCCGGCACTTTATGCAAATGCCGACGTCATGACGTCGACGCTAGCCGTCGCGTCATAAAAGGGGGAGGAGCTAGCGCGGCCGGCGCGAAAACGGCCGAAATATGCCGAAATGCTAGGGGAAGGGAGCCCCTAAGCAGAGAGGATGTCCTCCCTGGATACATCACCAACAGGTACCCTGACAGATACCAACCTCCTAACCGACCGGTGACTTCTAACTCTCGCTATCCATGACAGTATGACAGCGAGCTACGTTGCTTCCGGTGCAAACAGCTGGGTCACATCCGACAGAATTGCCCCATGGACAACAACACCAGGTCAAATTGGTCTCGACCTGGGTACCACCAACCACCAGCAGCAGCCCATTGTGTAGACTCGACTTGGGATCCCAAGGAGCTGGGTCAGGAAGAACCATTGGGCACCCTTTACGAAGCCCTCATGGTACAATCCAACCTCACAGACAATCGGAAACACCATTGTCAACTGGTAATGGTTAACGGCAAGACAGCACGGGGATTAAGAGACAGTGGTGCAACCATCACGCTAGTGCAACGACATCTCATTAACGCATCGGAGAAGCCGGGGAAATCAATTGCTGTGAGAGTTGCAGGGGGGGCAGTGTATCGCATTCCTACCGCACAAGTACACCTGGACTGGGGTGCGGGAGCTGGCAATGTTCACGTGGGTGTTATGAAAGACTTACCCTCTGAAGTCCTGTTGGGCAATGACATTGGCCCCCTGACTTCGGTGTTCGCCTCAACCACCGCTCAGGAGGCCCACGCAGTAACCACCAGAGCACAAAGTCGCACTGCCGAGAGCCATCCGCTTCCTACTGAGACCCAGGTAAGCCAACCCGATCTACCCCTGACTATAGAACCCCTACCCTGGGACACCCCGGAAGACTTTGGGCGGGAGGTGACCGGGGACCCTTCCCTCAGAAAGTATCGAGAGAAAGCCAGGAGGGCAAAGGGGGCGTTAGAGAAGGAGCAGTTTATCTGGGAAAAAGGCCGCTTGTACAGGCTCACTGAGACACGGGTTAACGCACCTGGGCCTAGGCAAAAACGCCAGCTGGTAGTTCCACAGAAATACCGGCGGGAGTTATTAAGAATTGGGCATAACGTTCCTCTGCCAGGACACTTGGGAATACGCAGGATGGGATATCAGGTAACCCAGAACTTTTTC
The DNA here is from genome assembly GCA_933207985.1 of Pelobates cultripes. Taxonomy (NCBI): domain Eukaryota; kingdom Metazoa; phylum Chordata; class Amphibia; order Anura; family Pelobatidae; genus Pelobates; species Pelobates cultripes. The sequence continues at coordinate 93,720,922 of OW240915.1, forward strand.
TGGCCTGGGGTATCCGACGACGTCCGGGCGTATTGCCAGACATGCGAGATATGTCAACGCATAGGTAAAAAGGGAGACCACCCAAAGGCTAAACTGGTCTCCATGCCCATAATTGAAGAACCGTTCACGAGGGTAGCCGTGGACATCATAGGACCCCTGGCCCAACCTAGCCATTCCGGCAAACGTTATATCCTCACAGTGGTAGATTATGCCACCCGTTACCCCGAAGCTGGGGCCCTTTCTTACATACAGGCTGAGACGGTGGCAGATGCGCTAGTCAGGATATTCTCCCGAGTGGGCATTCCCAAGGAGGTTCTGTCCGACCAAGGTACGCAGTTCACGGCCGAGGTAACCCAGCAGATATGGAAAGTCTGTGGAGTTAAATCCCTGACTAGTTCCCCATACCACCCCCAGACAAATGGCCTGTGCGAACGCTTCAACTGGACGCTAAAGCAAATGTTGAAGTCGTTCATGGGGGTGTACAAGGATTGGGAGCGATTCCTGCCACACCTTCTCTTTGCCTACCGAGAGGTGCCGCAGGAATCGACCGGATTCTCACCCTTCAAACTTCTCTATGGGAGGCGAGTAAGGGGGCCCTTAGATATTATCAAGGATCACTGGGAGAGGATGACAGAGATTGAGGGGACCCCGGTTGTACCTTATGTGCTGGAACTGCGGGACCGCATGGAGGAATTAGCCCAGGCGGTGCAGGAAAACCTCCAGGCGGCCCAGCAGCGCCAGAAGGTATGGTATGACCGACGGGCTAGGCACCGGAGATTTCAGATCGGCCAAAAAGTCATGGTGCTAAGACCGATCCGAACAGACAAGCTCCAGGCCGCCTGGCAGGGCTCCTATAAAGTTATAGGGCAGATATGCGACACTACCTACACCATAGCTAGCTGCGAGGATGAGGATGTGAAACAAACCTTTCACATCAACATGATTAAGGCCTATCAGGAATGGGCAGAGGAGGTGACCGCTATCTGTGCACCAGCAGGGGAAGACACAGAGACACTACCTCTTCTCGACCTATTGGGCAGTAACAAAGGGATGACCCAGATAGAGAAAGTCCAGCTAGGCGAACAGCTGGAACCACAAGAGAGGGCTCAAGCTGTCCGCTTGCTAGAAACCAAACAGACCCCATTCTCTCAGGAGCCTGGGTACACAATCCTAGCCATCCACAAGGTGGAGACTCCAGGGAAGCACCCCTGAGGCAGCCCCCTTACCGTATTCCGGAAGCAGTCCGAGAAGGGATGCGGAAGGAAATCGATGAGATGCTTCGGCTAGGGGTAATAGAACACTCAAAAAGTCCTTGAGCCTCGCCGGTAGTCCTAGTACCAAAGAAGGATGGGACAACCTGCTTCTGTGTGGATAATCGGCGACTCAACGACAAGACAGTTACTGACGCCTATCCAATGCCACAGATGGACGAACTGCTTGACCGTATCTCTGCAGGGAAGTATCTGACCACAATTGACCTATGTAAGGGATATTGGCAGATTCCCCTAGCAGAAGATGCCATACCCAAGTCTGCCTTCATCACCCCGTTCGGCCTATACCAATTCTGGGTTATACCATTCGGGATGAAGAACGCCCCGGCCACCTTCCAACGGATGGTGGATCATTTACTGGGAGGTCTCCAGGACTACGCGTGCGCTTACCTGGATGACATCGCCATCCATAGCGATACCTGGAAAGCGCACCTAGAACACATAGGGGTAGTATTAGATAGGATCAGGGGGCCGGGCTGACCCTGAAACCAGACAAATGTCATTTGGGTATGGCGGAGGTACAATATTTGGGCCACCGAGTAGGATGTGGTAAGCAACGGCCGGAGCCGGCTAAGATCGAGGCCGTTGCCAATTGGCCCACTCCCCACTCCCCACACCAAGACACAAGTCATGGCTTTCTTGGGCACAGCCAGCTATTACAGGTGCTTTGTACCAGACTATAGCACCCTGGCCAAACCCTTGACCGACCTGACCAAAAAGAAGTTACCCCGACAAGTCCTGTGGTCCCCGGAATGCGAGGTGGCTTTCCAAGCACTAAAGAATGCTCTCGTTAATGCTCCGGTGTTGGTCACCCCATATCCTAACAAAAGATTTATTGTCCACACAGACGCTTCAATGTTTGGACTCGGGGCAGTACTAAGCCAGATCGGAGAGGATGGAGGAGAGCACCCGGTGGCATACCTGAGTCGGAAGCTGTTGCCAAAGGAGGTCAGTTATGCCACTATTGAGAAAGAGTGTTTGGCCTTGGTATGGGCACTCAAAAAGCTCACACCTTACCTCTATGGCCGGGCCTTCACCCTCATCACCGATCACAATCCCCTGGTTTGGCTCAACCGGGTTTCAGGGGATAACACCCGTTTGCTGCGCTGCAGCCTGGCTTTACAGCCCTATGACTTCACGATCCAGGCAAGCAAAACGTGAATGCTGATGGACTGTCACGCCAAACTGACCTGGCCTCAGATTAACAACTTTGGAAAGTCCCGTCAACCCTACTGGACCAGGAAAGGTCCAACCGAGTTGCCGGAGCAGGGAGAAAAAGGGGGGCCTTTGTGAAGGATTTTCATGTATTTACCTGTGTGTCTTCAGTTAAATCTTCTCCCTGCTGTTTAAATGCCTGTATCAGTTCGTTTCAATATGTATGGAATGAATGTATTCGTTTACCGAACGGAGACCACACACCCTGGGTAGCAATCAGCATTAGAACGCAGAGAAAACCGCGACTTAATTGCTACTAGGTGGCCGCCATTCGACATACGAACATGTGGAGAGAACAAAGGATGGCGGCCATCTTAAAACTCCCGAATGCGGTCAGCGGGGCTTACGCATGAATTGCCTGGAACTCATTTCGGCACGGCAAACATGCGAACGCCCGGTCCCCATGGAAGTCCTGCATTAATACGTTCCCCTCCACGAATCAAACTGGCGTTCGGTAGTTAGAATCTACCGAATGAGGGGAACATTCACATGTAACCAACTGCACCATACGAACGGTGGTTTTCGTGTAGTTAGATGTGAACGGAGACCGGCTCTTGCTACTGATTCTATGGAACTCTAGATCGGATACCTCCACATGGCGAGCCGGTCAAACTTCAACACGATGCGACACGGAAACTACCGAACGGAAATTCGTGAGATTTGGATATATGACTACCAGTATCCTCAGCTACCCAGGGATGTTGAAATTATGTTTGTATGTTGCATAGAAAGTACTTTTCTGAAATTGTTAAAAACTGTAATATTTCTGGCCAGCAGATAATTGAGCTTTGTGTATTGTAGAAACTCAATTATCTAGCCTGACCTAGAGGAGGAGTTTTGTGTTGCATAAATTGTGAGTTCTGTGTGCCAGTAAATTAGTCTTGTTCCAGCATTAAGCTTTGGCTCATGTGTGAATTATTCGGCGATTCCAGGGATCTTTCTTCTGTAGAATATTGGGTGATTTTCTTTTATGGGAAGAAGGGAATGCTTGACGGTGATACCCTATACTACCGTCACATATATTTATATATGTATATATATATATATATATATATATATTTATAATCAGGTAGTATGGCTGCACTCACGGATTTTCAATAAAAATTAACTTTTATTCCAGATACTATTAAAACAGATCAACGTTTCAGTCCATCTTGTGGACTTTCATCAGGATCAAAAATACATAAATAAAAAACATATCATATATAAAGGATGCAATAATTGTAATATTAGTGAATTAACTCACCCCAGGTGCTGTTCGTGAGGAAACCGGTGTTCTTCCCACTAGAGTGTGCATGCGTGGCATAAGCAGCGCCTATTTATGTGACGTCACCATGTGACGCTACAGTCGTTGCCATGGTGACGCGTACAACAAAAGCGACCACCATGGCAGCGTGTTGTACCGCGTCACCATGGCAACGACGGTAGCATCACGTGGTGACGTCACGTAAATAGGCGGGGCTTATGCCGTGCACGCGCACTCTAGTGGGAAGAACGCCGGTTTCCTCACGAACAGCACCTTGGGTGAGTTAATTCACTAATATTACAATTATTGCATCCTTTATATTTGATATGTTTTTTTTAATGTATTTTTGATCCTGATGAAAGTCCACAAGATGGACTGAAACGTTGATCTGTTTTAATAGTATCTGGAATAAAAGTAAATTTTTATTGAAAATTTGTGAGTGCAGCCATACTACCTGATTATATGGATACTCAAGCCCTGGTAATGCACCCGGTTCGGAAAATGGATTCATACTTCCCGTAATTTTCTTTACCTGGCTTTAACGTCCAGTTTGTAATGTCGGACAAAAGTGTTCAGAGAGATCCAAGGGCCAGCTTTACAAATACTGTCAGGAGAGTCATTTTCCACAGAAGCCCAAGATGCTGCAACTGTACGAGTGGAGTGTGCCTTGATACCCATCTGTACAAGTAGAGAATGGCATCGATAAGCCTTCAAGATGGCTGTTTCCACTGTCTGTGGTCAAATGGGAGAACAAAAAGTCTAGAAGACGTATGGAAAGAGGTGTTTTTTTCAATATAGAGGGAGAGAGCTCTAACCACATCCAGAGTATACCAAGTCTGTACTTCCAAAGAGGAAGGATAAGGGTAGAATGTAACACAATTTCCTAGTTAAATTTTGAACTTGAAGGTCATCTTAGGCCGAAACTCTGGTACTGGGTGCAGGAGAACCATATCCTGTTGATAATTAGTGAATGGGGTTCACAGGACAAAGCCTGGAGTTCACACATTCTTCTTGCTGAGGTGATAGCCACCAGTAACAACACTTTCTTTGCTAACAACACAATGAAAGCTCCCTCTAGACGTTCAAATGGTGGTTTAGTCAGAGCCTGCAAGACCAGAGTTGGGTCCTATGTTGACATGAACACCTTCAGAAGAGGCCAGAGTTTAATCACTGCTGTCATGAAGCAAACGAGCAGTGGCTCTAATGTCCAACAGGTTTCCGGCAATGGAGAAAGTGCCGATATGTGCACCTTTAGAGTGTTATAACTCAGACCCTTTTTGTAGGCATGAATAAAGGCAGCTCGTAATAGTTGACAAGGTTGGAGGAGATATTACAACCCTCTGTTCTTGAGACCAAGAGACAAATGCATGTCAGATTTTGTAATAAGTGGAGGAAGTAGAGTATTTGCAACACTGTCTTAATGAACGTCTCAGGGATGCCTTTACCTTTTAGAGACCATCGCTCAACTTCCAGACCATCAATTCCAGAGCTTGAGGATCTAGGTTTGTCAAAGGACCTTGTAATAATAGGTCTGGACTGACTGGAAGTCCCCTCTGATGTTCTAACTCATCCATTTTGCCATAGATAAATGGGGTCAACATGGCCAGAAGGGAAATATCGCAATGACTTCTCTTCTTCTGAATTTTCTTTAGGGCTGCTGAAACTAGAGGAACAGGAGGGGATATGTATGCCAGACTGAGATTCTAAATTTGGGTCAGAACATGCTGACATTGAGCCTTCTGGTTGTAAAACCAGAAAAATACTTATCACTTACCTGGTTGTTCCAAAAAGTGTCCCCCAAATCTTAATCAACCTCGAGAATACTTCAGAACATTGTTGCCAACCTATGTTGTTCACTGTTACTTGGCTCAGATAATCTGCAATCGTATTCTGAACCCCCGTAGATGGAATTCAGTTAAACCCTAAATGTCCTTCTGTGACCTGATAATCAAGGGGTTCAATTCCTTTATCAACAAGTTGCTGTGTGTCCCACCTTGATGATTAATACAGGATACAGCCACATTGTTGTCCAAGCGAAATCGGACCCTCTTGTTCTTCAGCAATCATATGAAGTGTAGAAAAGCCTTGAGGATGGCTTGTAAATCCAGAATATTTAATGGTAGAATTGCCTTCTCCCTTGTCCACAGACCTTTTGTAACTTGGTCCAGGCAATGCTCACCGCATCCTCAAGAACTATCCAGTGAGGTTCAATCATATTTGAAAAAAGGCTTATGTGGTGGAATTTTCAAAGTATTAAAATACAAAAGATTAAGATTATCACAGTTGTAATTTGAGGTTAGCTGAGCAGATGGTTTATCCTAGTTATCTTACCAAGTCTACACTTAATTCAGGACCAAAACCACATAAAAAAGTTGGGAATCTAATTATTTAAATCACACGTTTTTTCTTCAAACATATTCATTTGCATCCTTTTGTTCTAACATAATGGAGAGCAAATTCATCGCCCATTGTTATTTTGCACATGTGTAAAAAAAAATATTATACAGAATCAAGGCTATACCTAAAATAATAATCAAATGTTTTTTGCCCCTACAACCTTAACACATATAATAAAACTAACATTTATCTACGAAAAGAAAAAAGGGAAGAATCGTCTCACAACCATGAGAATAAAGCCCCCTGGATATATAACAGTATCCTGACTGTGGTAGACAGCTACATAAGAAACAACTGTAACAACAAAGAAGTAACAAGAAGTAACTAATCAATTGTATATAGCAACATCCTAGCCTTATACAGTTATTCCTTTACCTCCCCCTACTGTGTTAATGACAATGTCACTGATGCCCACAACCGGCTTTATTATCAGTTGGGCTAAAATGAGCATAGTTAAGTAAAAGTCATCAGTATTGAGTTGCAAGATTCTGTCCACAGGAGGTTAAATCCACGGTGCTTGAGAAATAAAAAGTCTCAAGTAGCGTAAGGTACCAATGGTGATCTATCCATATATTCAAATTATTGTACACCAGGGGTTAAAACAACAAAAAATATGCCTATTAGTTCCTCATTGTACAGATAGTATTACCAAATAACATTTAAGGGACACTCCAGGCACCCAGACCACTTCTGCCCATTGGAGTGGTCTGGGTGCCAACACCCACTACCCTTAACCCTGCAACTGTAATTATTGCAGTTTTTATAAACTGCAATAATTACCTTGCACGGTTAACTCCTCCTCTAGTGGCTGCAACTAGAGGGCACTTCTGGGATTATAGCAAAGATTTTCTGTGCTATAGTGTCGCTGGAAGTGGTTAACTCCTACTCCAGTGGCTGCCACTAGAGGGAACTAGAGGGCACTTCTGGGAATATAGCACAGATTGTCTGTGCTATAGCATCGCTGGACACCCTCACGCTATGTGAGGACCTCCAGCGTCACTGAAATCCCCATAGGAAAGCATTGAAAGCATTTTCAATGCTTTACTATGGGGAGGTCTAATGCGCGTGCCTGGCATTGCCGCGCATGTGCATTAGGTCTCCCCCGCCAGCAGGCGTGATCAGTTTCCCTGGACGGCTGACGTGATTACGGGGAGGAGAGTGGGCGGACCAAGAAGCAGCGCCGAGGGACATCGTTGCTGCCTCTGGTAAGTCACTGAAGGGGTTTTGACTCCTTCAGCAACCGGGGATGGGAGGTGGGAGGGAGAGGGGACCTGCAGTGGCAGGAAAACGGATTGTTTTCCTGGCACTGGAGAGCCCTTTAAGGCAAAAAAACGCAGAGGACCGCCTGGGAAAAAAAACACAGGATAGAACAAGCCTCTCTACCTTTAGAATCTATCTAAAAAGGTAAATTAAATAATTAGAAAGTTAAAGGAATACTTACAAAGTCATCAAAAAGTAATATGACGTGCCCAAAAAAAGAGAAAATAATATTATCAAACGAGAGCTGCCTGACGCGCGTTTCGGTGCAGAGGTAGATGCACCTTCGTCAGGGGGAAAGAGAGTAATGGATTCTGTTCTCTTTATATAGGTGTACCCCACGTGTTTTCCCATGGTCAGAGCTAAATGCTTAGCCCTGGAGTCTAACAATATGGCCCTTCTGGACACCCTTGTCGATCTGCTCACTAAGAATGACATAGCTGATAACTACCAAGCACCTTTCACTAACTTTTTTTTATTCTTTATTTTTGTCGTGCACAGGTAATAACACAAGCTTGTCTTGCCACGACAGCAATGACAGGCATAAACATAATACAGCATTAATAAACAGTAGCGTGGCAGTCTAGATATTGGCATTTTTATTTTTTTTTGAGAATAGTTAACATGTTACTTATTATTTTATCTTTTGGGTTCAATCCTTAAGTATATGTTCTTGACATACAGGGAGTGCAGAATTATTAGGCAAGTTGTATTTTTGAGGATTAATTTTATTATTGAACAACAACCATGTTCTCAATGAACCCAAAAAACTCATTAATATCAAAGCTGAATATTTTTGGAAGTAGTTTTTAGTTTGTTTTTAGTTATAGCTATGTTAGGGGGATATCTGTGTGTGCAGGTGACTATTACTGTGCATAATTATTAGGCAACTTAACAAAAAACAAATATATACCCATTTCAATTATTTATTATTACCAGTGAAACCAATATAACATCTCAACATTCACAAATATACATTTCTGACATTCAAAAACAAAACAAAAACAAATCAGTGACCAATATAGCCACCTTTCTTTGCAAGGACACTCAAAAGCCTGCCATCCATGGATTCTGTCAGTGTTTTGATCTGTTCACCATCAACATTGCGTGCAGCAGCAACCACAGCCTCCCAGACACTGTTCAGAGAGGTGTACTGTTTTCCCTCCTTGTAAATCTCACATTTGATGATGGACCACAGGTTCTCAATGGGGTTCAGATCAGGTGAACAAGGAGGCCATGTCATTAGATTTTCTTCTTTTATACCCTTTCTTGCCAGCCACGCTGTGGAGTACTTGGACGCGTGTGATGGAGCATTGTCCTGCATGAAAATCATGTTTTTCTTGAAGGATGCAGACTTCTTCCTGTACCACTGCTTGAAGAAGGTGTCTTCCAGGAACTGGCAGTAGGACTGGGAGTTGAGCTTGACTCCATCCTCAACCCGAAAAGGCCCCACAAGCTCATCTTTGATGATACCAGCCCAAACCAGTACTCCACCTCCACCTTGCTGGCGTCTGAGTCGGACTGGAGCTCTCTGCCCTTTACCAATCCAGCCACGGGCCCATCCATCTGGCCCATCAAGACTCACTCTCATTTCATCAGTCCATAAAGCCTTAGAAAAATCAGTCTTGAGATATTTCTTGGCCCAGTCTTGACGTTTCAGCTTGTGTGTCTTGTTCAGTGGTGGTCGTCTTTCAGCCTTTCTTACCTTGGCCATGTCTCTGAGTATTGCACACCTTGTGCTTTTGGGCACTCCAGTGATGTTGCAGCTCTGAAATATGGCCAAACTGGTGGCAAGTGGCATCGTGGCAGCTGCACGCTTGACTTTTCTCAGTTCATGGGCAGTTATTTTGCGCCTTGGTTTTTCCACACGCTTCTTGCGACCCTGTTGACTATTTTGAATGAAACGCTTGATTGTTCGATGATCACGCTTCAGAAGCTTTGCAATTTTAAGAGTGCTGCATCCCTCTGCAAGATATCTCACTATTTTTGACTTTTCTGAGCCTGTCAAGTCCTTCTTTTGACCCATTTTGCCAAAGGAAAGGAAGTTACCTAATAATTATGCACACCTGATATAGGGTGTTGATGTCATTAGACCACACCCCTTCTCATTACAGAGATGCACATCACCTAATATGCTTAATTAGTAGTAGGCTTTCGAGCCTATACAGCGTGGAGTAAGACAACATGCATAAAGAGGATGATGTGGTCAAAATACTGATTTGCCTAATAATTCTGCACTCCCTGTAGAGACAAAAAGAAAGGTATGCATCAGGGTAAAAGACATGATAACGCTAGTGTAAAGAGGGTACATCGCCAGTTCAGTTCTGTCTAGGCTAAGTCTACAAACACTACAGACCTGACTTGACATGGGCAGTAAATCTATAGACTCAGCGTAACGCTGGAGTGTCATGGAGTCTGGAGTGGTCTTGGCGATGTACTAGAATTACGCCTGGCTGTCTCACAATGAAGCGTAACTGTACCCTTAGACTCATTAGTAAGCAGGAGGGTTGTTAGGTTGGTCTAGAAACCAGTCGTGCTATGGGGTAAGAGATCTATGCTCAGTTGTAACTGTCACAGATTAGAGAAGAGATAGAGAATAAACTGTAAAACATAGCTAATCTAATGAGAGAATACCACTTCTAAATACAGTAAAATATTCAGGTGGTTGCTGTGGCATAACGTTGCTGCCCAGGTTGCCTCAGGATGAAGGTGGTTATTGTTTCTGGATCCCAGTGGTGGTGCGGTACAGCAGTACTTTGGGTTTTGGTAGGTTGTAGAGAGTCCTGAGAGAGTCCCAGCTTTGGCAGCAAGGCAGATGCCCCCTGCAGATCTTGTATCAGATGCTTGTTGTCACCCTGTAGAACCAGCAGTGAGCGGGCTGCGAGCCACCGTTATTGCATATTGTGCTTCCTGAGGAGTCAGGTGAACGGCCCGAGGGATCGTCGCCAGGCCATTGTACCTCCGGAGAGGTCTGCATAAAAAGTTAGGGACATGGCTTCAAACTGGAAAGGTGAGCGTTCCCTAACAGTTGCTTGTACTGCTGCCCTGTCCTTCCCCTGCTGGAAACAGACAATTAGGTCCCAGGGTGCTGTGGCTGGTGCCTTGGCTGGCTTGGGTACCCTGAAGTGACCGTCCAGTCCTACCGACTTAGCTTGCCGAGAGGTTAGTAGCTCTGCCAGGAGACGGCGGAGAAAATGTGGTATTTCAGCCTTTAGTATATCTTCCGAGATGCCCCTTATTTTTATGTTGTTTTTGCGCCGTGTGTCCTCCAATGCTGCAAAAACGGTGATCATATGCTTAATTTTGGCACTGGAGACCCTGGGCAACTTGGTGCAGGTCAGTAAGTTGGTTCACACCGTCACCGGATGCAGTCCCCAAAGCCCCCAGTCTCCCCTGTCAGAGCGGAGCACCGCCACATCAGACTGGATCGTCCTCTGAAGGTCTGTCAGTAGTGTCTTCAAGACTGTGGCCATGACCGGTGAGTTGTCGGGACATGGGAGAGCTGGTGCTGGATGAGGCTTAATAGGTAAGTGTACGTTCTCCTCTTCATTAGAAAAGTCATCAGAGACTTCAGAGTATGTCTCCGCATAGGCGGCCATCTTGGGTTCAGCTGCACCATGTGCTTGCCGCAGGAGGTCTCCGATGCTGAGTCCTTGCCGTGGCTTTTCAGCCTTTTGCCTTTTTCTCTTGCGGCCCATTCTCCAGCCAAGGCCCTGCCGCCATGCAGATCGGACTTTAAAGCCCAGAATAGGTAAAAATAACCGGTAGCATGCAGAAGCTCTATCCCCATGCGCCCAGTCTGCTGCGTTGCTCGGCTCCGCCCCTCCCACCTTTCACTAACTTAAAGAAAAAAAAGTGAGTTTACCCCACACTTATCCGAATTTGAATACTTCAATCTATTTGTGGAACTTACTTGTAGCGAAATTGAGAAAAGTTGTCCTTTAAACCAAGTAGCAACATATCCCCCTCAGAACAGAAGGCCTAAAAACAACTAAGTAGGAATAATCATCAAACCATGGGACGAAGGGGGGAATTTTGTAGTGATGGATAGAGAGCAATATGTTGAGATGGCACTAAGATTTATTGGAGATAGTACAACATTCTGGATGTAGACCACACCCACAAGTACTTCATGGAGCTTAAATTTTTACTTAATAAAGCACTTGATGCATTGCTGATAACAAAAAAATAGTATAATTTTATGCTGGTTAAAAAAACAAAGATTGCCACGCTCTATGCGCTATCAAAGATCCATAAGAAACAGTCTCTTTTATCAGGTAGACCAATCGTTTCAGGAAGGAACAATTTGACACAGAATGGCAGCTTCTATGCAGGCCACATTTTAAGGGATATTGTGAAAACTCTCCCTTCACATCTTAGGGACACAAAGCAGACTTTGAATCTGCTAGAGAATCTACAAATCCCTGAAAATGCCCTCTTGTGTAGCCTAGATGTGGAGGGTCTGTATAGCTCTATACCACATCAACTGGCACTGACACATGTAAGAGCTTTCCTAGAGACCCATAACCCTTCACTGGCCACCCACAACACAATCGGTTTGTCAGTAAACTACTTAAGTTTATATTGACAAACAACTGTTTTCTCTTTTGGGGAAAATATTACCACCAGGTGAGAGGAACCGCTATGGGGTCGGCATAAGCCCCCTCATATGCCAACCTCCACCTGGGCTGGTGGGAGAGATCGAAGTTAAAAGCAAAATCTCTTCAACAACAATTTCAAGTTAAAGGATACCCTAACACATGTTTAAAACAGGCATATAAAAGAGCACTTTTGATTAATAGAACCGATCTTTTGAAGGAAGATATGCTGACTAAGACCTATCAGGAACAAATTAGATGCATAGGGAACTTTGATGCAGGATGGTACACTGTAAAAGGTATCCTTGAAATATTCTGGCCTCTTCTCCATCAGGATAATCATCTTAATAAAGTAGTTATGACACATGTATCAATTACAGAAAGTGGTGGACGTAACCTTAAAGATATCCTAGTCCCAAGCCACTTAACAACATCTCCCGCAGAAATATGCTGGCTTAAATCTCCTCACGCTGGTACCTACCAATGTGCAAGATGTAAAGCTTGCAAATACATACATAAGAAATCCAAATGCTTCTCAAATTCATTAAACACAGAAACATTCACTACTGACACTTTTTTCAACTGTCAGACCACTGGAATCATATATCTTCTGACATGTAGTTGCCAGAAATTAAATGTGGGAAAGACCTGCCGCGCTTTCAGAAAATGCATACTCGAACATGTCAAGTCCGTTAATCCCTCTAGACAAATTGACACACCTATCTCCAGACATCTCAAATTATATCATGAGGGCTCTTCGGAGAGTATATGCTTCAGAGGCATTGAAAAAGTGGTCTTGAGACCTAGTAAAGGTAACATTGATAAAAAAAATTACTCCAAAGAGACAGTTTCTGGATATATAGATTGAAAACTTTGTCTCCGTCTGGCCTGAATGAAGGCTTCTCTTATGCTTTGCTCATCTCTCAAAGAATAGTCTTCCAAGTCTATAATTTATATGTAAATACAGCACTGTATATATTTATTCTTTTCATCACTATCCTCTTTTGTGGTTTGTATATATACCTAGCTATTCTAATACTGCAACCTAATGTAACACCTTTGAAAATTAGTATTAAGTTATATTAATTTATTTCTGTCCCTTATGTTCTGGTTAATTGGCCCCTTGGTTTCTCCAGAATCTTGTATGGAGCCCTTTATATACAGCATTAACTTCGTTGTCACAAAATGTGGGGAGTGATTGAATAACACTGTGCAATTGTGGAACGAAGTTGTGACAGCTTATGCTGTTATATCACACCATGCACGTATCCGACTTATTATATGTGTCGTTTACCTTTGGGACGAAGATCTTGTATGACATTCCACTAAATACATTTTATTCTTTGATAACCACTGTGATTACTGTAAGATGTCCAGTTTGATTATTTGGTATCTTCATAATTCACTTATCTTATCATCTCATAGACTCGTGGGAAGGTTTGAGTCAATATGTAAATATTAGATGGATTGCGCAAGACTAACATCTAGTCTGCACATATATAGGATAGCCTATGATTTCCTATGTCATCATAAAATAAGACTACGATCACATTACCCCCTAGTCTATTTACATGTTCTACGTTGAGGGGGTTTGATGACACCAATTGAGCATGTCTGGCATATGTTTGGGTTGTATCTGGGATGTTCTCTGATGGCCCTCTGTGCTGTGCGTATTCTTGATCACTACTGTGGAAATAGTAAAACGTTCAACTTGATCTTTTGTTATTGAAAGATCCGGCACCTCTATGATCCCCTTATCTTATCATCTCATAGAATCATGGGATGGTTTGAATTAATGTGCAAATTGTAGATTGATTGCGCAAGCCTAACATCCAGTTTGCACAACCTACTGATCATATAACCCCCTAATTGATTTACATGTGTTACGTTAGGGGGGGATCGATGATATTGACTGAGCAGGTCTGGCACATTCTGGGGTTGCATCTGGTATGCTCTCTGGTGACCCGAGGTGCTGTGGGTGATATTGATTTGGAGCATCCCTCTGGCCTTGGTGGTCTGCTATTAATTTGGTCCTGTTGTGCTGCGGGTCCATGGTGATTACGGAATTCACAGTGAGAAATGGGTGTTCTTTATTTGACCGTAAACATATACATGTATTTCTAAGGTGTCTGGCTTATGGAATGTCTCTATGCAATCGAGATTACATTATATTTTACATCTAGGTCTCGCCAACTCGATCGTTATACATTACACCATCCGTCCATCAAAAGAAAAGATACACCCCACATGGCATATGATTGGCTCCCGTGTTAATGGGAGGCACCATGTTAAGAAGTCCAGGTGGTCACGCAAATTGGAAGATGTACGTATCAGTGATTTGCGCCAACCATGGGGAAACACGTGGTGTATACCTTTTATAAAGAGAACAGAATCCATTACTATCTTTTGCCCTGACGAATGTGCATCTACCTCTGCACCGAAACACGCGCCGCACAGCTCTGTTTGTTTGATATTATTTTTTTCTCTTTTTTGGGGGGCATGTTATTTCACTTTTTAATGACTTTATAAGTATTCCTTTAACTTTGTAATTATTTCCTTTACCTTTTTAGTTAGATTCTAAAGGGAGAGAGACGTGTTCTATCCTGTTTCTTTTTCCCAGCGGTCCTCTGCATTTTTTTTTTTCCTAACGGGATTTGGTAATACTATCTGTACAATGGGGAACTAATAGGCATACCTTTTGTTGTTTTAACCCCCAGTGTACAATAATTTGAATATATGGATAGATCTTACGCTACATTAGACTTTTTATTTCTCAAGCACCATGGGTTTAACCCCCTGTGGACAGAATCTTGCAACTCAATGCTGATTACTTTTACTTAACTATGCTCATATTGGCCCAACTGATAATAAAGCCGGTTGTGGGCATTAGTGACATTGTCATTATCACAGTAGGGGGAGGTAAAGGGATAGCCTTATAAGATGTTACTATATACAATTTGTTAGTTACTGCTTTGTTGCTACAGTTGTTTCTTATGTATCTGTCTACCACGTAAACAGTCAGGATACTGTTATATATCCAGGGGGCTTCATTCTCATGGTTATGAGACGATTCTGCCCATTTTTTTACTTTTCTTAGGATATTATAGGGGTTAAACCCTGAGACACCCCTGGAGTGTCTTACTGGTGTATTAACTGTGTGACTGGGAACATATATACAGTTGTGTACACTTACATGTGCGTATACCTGTGTTTGCATTCACAGAATTTTTTTTATTGCTTCAGGTTAACATCTAACTACTCTTCATTATGACATTCATCCAACGTCTAATCAGGTTCTCTAGATATAATTCTCTATAACCTTCTGAATACATTCACATTACCATCTGCTTGCTGGTAATGAGTGCTGCATGAAGTCCCAGTCTTTCCAGGGTTCATCCTCCTTAAATGCTAATACAGCAATTAAATTCATTATTTATTTTTATATTTGTCCTGTCCAATGGCAAAAAAAGATTAACGACAACCCCACATTCATACAGAATGTTGCCTTCAGTTTTACCTGCACTTACCCATCCCGTACATCAATTAGATCTGGTCCATGAAGATGTGTGTACTGGTTTAGATGGATCTCAGACACATGAAGCTGGACTGATAAAATGCCAGGTCGATGACTATATTTCCTATATAAGATATTGGAACATACTTAGATGACATCTCTTTATTCTAATTATCATTTGTTTTCTCTAGTTCCAAAGTCTTTCAAAGACTTCCCCTCCTCTGTTCGTATTTCTATATATTTCTTTCTCACTTGCCAGGTTTTGTAATATTTTTCTTATTTAATGGATTATTAAAACTAATTAGATTCATATGAGGTTATTAAGTTGTGTATTAGTCATTGCTTTTCACCCAGAATCCTGCCCATTTTGTAAAATTGATAGACTAGAGAGCAAAGAAAATAAATGAGTGGCTATTTTAGCACTACCACAGTTATGTTTAGTTCCCTTTATTATAACAATATCTGAATGGAAACTGTAAATGATGTAGTAATTAAGTACAGGGTCCAAGGCACCCCAACATAAATTTATCATGATATTCTGTGAAATTGATGAATATTGTCAGAAGAAGAGGTCATCTTCAGGCTGAACATAAATCAGATAATTTATAAATGGGACCTACTATAAAAATGTATGCTTTACTTTTGGCAACAATTTGCACTCTGATGTCATTCACTTATATCTATTTTTCAGTGCCCAATTAACTCTGTAACAGTAATTCAAATCCAGATTTTTGCTTCCAATTTTATTTCATTTTTGGCTCCTTTTTTATGGTCGAAATATATTTTGCTTATAATGCAGTGTGGGTGTATGTAAAATTGCTAATGTTTATGAGTTCGTTAAGGTTCCTGTTACTTATCTTTAAAATGTAAAATGACATTGTAAACCATTGAATATTTCAGAACAGAAACTCATTATAGCATGTAGAAAAAGAAATAATATAACCATTACGGCTTGAGAACTTAAAGCGTGGGAAATATTAGTAAGACATTATCATGGTTATTAAAGATATATTTATGAAATACATAATGGCAAATATATGTTTATGGAGACACCATGAACCACAAGACCACAAGACAGAAGTCAAGTTGTTTCGAGATATTTTAATAATTAAAGATGGCACTAAATGACACACACCTATATATGTGTATCTCTGTGACTAAAATGTATGTTATATGGAATTTAAAAATGTGTTCTAGTGGTTTCCCTTAAGTTCAAACTCTTTTGTTGTAGGAAGGTTCTTGCAGTTGTATCTCCGTGTCTGATTTTGGGGGGACGGTTGTAAGTTTATATCTGTATTTTTCCTTCTTACCTCAATGTCACAATTTTTCCCTCAGTATTTCTTGTCCATTTTATGTTCCCTTTTACTGTTGTGCAAGGCTCACCTTATGTCTATTATTATCACCCATAGATTTGCGAGTATATGTCACTCTATCTTGTGGATTTACTAATGTGTGAGTGTAAAATAAAAAAAAATCAAATCACATAATCATGTATTTCTCCTAAAAATAATCCATTTGATTTCCTAATCTGGATTGCAGTAAAAACGATTAGATATACTTGTATTAATGGATGAGAGCCCTCCTCACTGGCAGGAAGCTGCCAATTTGCAATTCATAGGTTTCACAAAAAAATATTTAACTCCCCTTCAATATAATATAAAATCTTTCATTCTTCTTATAAAATGTTCTCCCTCATATTCTTTACTTTCTTTACCCTCACTTCTCTCATTGCCAAAATATCTCTGTCATTCTTCCTACCTGTTCCTGTGGACAAAATTTTCAATGCTCCCACTCTACTTCCCTCCCCTCTTTATTCATCCCATGCACTCCACTTGTACCTTTCCAGCATATCTCCACCATCTCTTTCTAAATCCTCAAAATATAATCACTCTCACAAAACCTTTAAATCCTGCTCCCATCTTCTCTTCCTTTCTGTCCTTCGACTCCTAGCAGCTGGTGATGTCTCTCAAAACCCCGGTCCCACACTTGCAAACCCATCCTGTGCTAACTCCAACAATCACTCCAATCTCATACCCATCTCACGCTACTCTTCCTTTAAATCCTCCTTCCACACTGCCCTCTGGAATGCATGCTCTGTTTGCAATATTACTAAATCCACAGCTGTGCATGATCTTTTCATCTCTTGTTCCCTACAATTACTAGCATTAACAGAAACATGGCTCTCTCCCTCTGACACTGCTACCCCTGCCTCTTTTATCCTTTGGTGGTTTTCAGTTTTCCCACAACCCAAGAAACTCTGAATGTAAAGGTGGTGGCGTAGGGTTTCTGCTCTCATCTCACTGCTCCTTCAAACCTCTACCCACACCCCCTTCCCTCTCTTTCTCATCATTTGAGATTCATTCAATCCGCCTTTTCAAACCCATCTCTGCTAACATTGCGGTTATCTATCGTCCCCATGGTTCCCCACTTCTCTTCCTTGACCACTTTGCTGCCTGGCTTCCTTACTTCCTCTCCTCTAACATTTCATCTGTAATTCTCGGAGACTTCAACATTCCCATTAACTCACCCTTGACCTCAGCAGCCTCAAAATTACCTCCTCCCTTGGTCTATCACAGTGGGCTAATTCCCCCACGCATGTAGCAGGCAATACTCTAGACCTTATTTTCACTCATGATTGTACAGTCTCTACCATCTGCAACACTCCATTTCCTCTCTCAGATCATTTCCTATCATTTGCTCCCAATAGCCCCCTCCCCCAACAACCTCAACCTAACCCCCCTCAACTCAGAAGGAATCTGAGTTCTATAAACCTCCAGCA
>OW240915.1:93739298-93827990 GCA_933207985.1 Pelobates cultripes
TGTAAGCTTAATAGCCATAAAAGAAAACAAAATTGCCACACAAAAGTATATATTTATATAAAGTAGACATCACGGGCTATTTACCTAAGGTGGTTTTGACACTTTCTACATAGCCATTTCACCGCCAACCTCTGCTAAATATTGGAGTAAAATTTAGTTTTTTGGGGTTTTTGGCACACAAACTTATAACAAAGAACTTCTCATGTTTATTTTGTAAAGTTGGTGTGCTATTCCTGTACAAAGTTTTATCTTGTGTTCAGTTACATCTGCT
The DNA here is from genome assembly GCA_933207985.1 of Pelobates cultripes. Lineage (NCBI taxonomy): Eukaryota > Metazoa > Chordata > Amphibia > Anura > Pelobatidae > Pelobates > Pelobates cultripes. The sequence goes on from OW240915.1 coordinate 93,739,570, forward strand.
GATTAAAATGACACCCCCATTGTATGTCTTTGGCACTATTTCGTGAAGTTACAGTGCCATTTAGGTGACCTGTCCTTTTCAGTATTCACAGTAGATTTTTGAGAGACGGATTTAATGAGCCTATGCATACATTTGGGGTATTATAACAGTTTGACTGTTCAAAAAAAAACCACAAAGGCCTACCATTTGTAAAAGTAGACACTCCAGGGTATCTCATAAGGTGCATATTGTGCCTTAACATGCTCCCATTTTTTCACCAATATATGCCAAATGATGTGGTAAAAAATAATTTTGTGCGTTTTTTACATATGGATTGCATTTTTGCTAGGCATTTTGTATATTTCACATGTGCCACTAAGTTTAAACCCCCCAAATTACGCTCAGCTAAGTCTTCTGAGTAAAAGGACAACCCCATTGTATGTCTTTGGCACTATTTCGTGAAGTTACAGTGCCATATAGGAGACCTGTCCTTTTCAGTATTCAAAGTAGAATTTTGAGAGACGGATTTAATGAGCCTATGCGCCCATTTGGGGTATTATAACAGTTTGACTGTTCGGGGTAATAAAGGTTTTACTATTTGTAAAAGTAGATACTCAGGTATTCTATAAGGTGCATATTGTATTTTAACATGCTCCCCATTTTTTCACTACCAATATATGCCAAAGTATGTGGTAAAAATACTTTTGTGTTATATATATGGATTGTATTTTGCTGGGTATTTTTGTATATTTACATGTGCTACTAAGTCCCCAAATTAGTGCTCAGCTTAAGTCTTCTGAGTAAAAATGACAATTTATTGTATGTCTTTGGCAATTATTATTTTCTTTGCAGAAGTTACAGTGCCATATAGGAGACTTGATCTCTTTTCAGTAAAGTAGAATTTTGAGAGACGGATTTAATGAGTTTATGCGCCCATTTGGGTATTATAACAGTTTGGATCTGTTCAAAAACCTCTGCCAAAGGCCTACTATTTGTAAAAGTAGATACCTAGGTATTCATAAGGTGATATTGTGCTCTTAACATGCCTCTATTTCTACTCAATATATGCCAAATTATGTGGTAAAAAATAATTTTGTGCGTTTTTTACATATGGATTGCATTTTTGCTAGGCATTTTGTATATTTCACATGTGCCACTAAGTTCAAACCCCCCAAATTACGCTCAGCTAAGTCTTCTGAGTAAAAGGACACCCCCATTGTATGTCTTGGGCACTATTTCGTGAAGTTACAGTGCCATATAGGAGACCTATCCTTTTCAGTATTCAAAGTAGAATTTTGAGAGACGGATTTAATGAGCCTATGCGTCCATTTGGGGTATTATAACAGTTTGACTGTTCAAAAAAACCCCACAAAGGCCTACAATTTGTAAAAGTAGACACTCCAGGGTATCTCATAAGGTGCATATTGTGCCTTAACATGCCCCCATTTTTTCACCAATATATGCCAAAGTATGTGGTAAAAAATAATTTTGTGCGTTTTTTACATATGGATTGCATTTTTGCTGGGAATTTTGTATATTTCACATGTGCCACTAAGTTCAAACCCCCCAAATTATGCTCAGCTAAGTCTTCTGAGTAAAATGACACCCCCATTGTATGTCTTTGGCACTATTTCGTGAAGTTACAGTGCCATATAGGAGACCTATCTTTTTCAGTATTCAAAGTAGAATTTTGAGAGACGGATTTAATGAGCCTATGCGTCCATTTGGGGTATTATAACAGTTTGACTGTTCAAAAAAAAAACCACAAAGGCCTACCATTTGTAAAAGTAGACACTCCAGGGTATCTCATAAGGTGCATATTGTGCCTTAACATGCTCCCATTTTTTCACCAATATATGCCAAATTATGTGGTAAAAAATTATTTTGTGCGTTTTTTACATATGGATTGCATTTCTGCTAGGCATTTTGTGTATTTCACATGTGCCACTAAGTTCAAACCCCCCAAATTATGCTCAGCTAAGTCTTCTGAGTAAAATGACACCCCCATTGTATGTCGTTGGCACTATTTCGTGAAGTTACAGTGCCATATAGGAGACCTATCCTTTTCAGTATTCAAAGTAGAATTTTGAGAGACGGATTTAATGAGCCTATGCGTCCATTTGGGGTATTATAACAGTTTGACTGTTCAAATAAAACCCACAAAGGCCTACCATTTGTAAAAGTAGACACTCCAGGGTATCTCATAAGGTGCATATTGTGCCTTAACATGCTCCCATTTTTTCACCAATATATGCCAAATTATGTCGTAAAAAATAATTTTGTGCGTTTTTTACATATGGATTGCATTTTTGCTAGGCATTTTGTGTATTTCACATGTGCCACTAAGTTCAAACCCCCCAAATTATGCTCAGCTAAGGCTTCTGAGTAAAATGACACCCCCATAGTCTTTGGCACTATTTCGTGAAGCTACAGTGCCATATAGGAGACCTATCCATTTCAGTATTTACAGTACAATTTTGAGAGATGGATTTAATTGGCCTATGCTTCAATTTGGGACATTATTGCAGTTGGAAAGTTCAAAAAAACCCACAAAGGCCTACCATTTCCTAAAGTAGACACCCCAGGGTATTTCAAAAGGCATATTTTAAACCTTAGCGTTGGATCATTTTTTTGTTAGTTTGTACCAAGTCTAGTTACAATGAGCATTTTTTCTGCCTTTTTGACACACACTTGGAGTTGTTACTGTATATTTTGTAATCCTTATGTGTGCTATGGCAGTAGAACACCTAATATGTTGCTCAGCTATGTCCTCTTAATGCTGCAATACCCCCATGTGTACCCTTTTCAGGGATATGTGGATGTTGAAGGGGCACATTGGAGACCAAGCCATATCAGTTTTTACCGAACTTTGAATTTTGACGCTCGGCCCATGTGCAATTTCCAAGCATCTTAGCAGGTTTTAAGTTCAAATTACCCCACAAAGGCCTACCATTTTTTAAAGTAGACACCCCAGGGCATTTCAAAAGGCATATTTTAAACCTTAGCGTTGGATCATTTTTTTGTTAGTTTGTACCAAGTCTAGTTACAATGAGCATTTTTTCTGCCTTTTTGACACACACTTGGAGTTGTTACTGTATATTTTGTAATCCTTATGTGTGCTATGGCAGTAGAACACCTAATATGTTGCTCAGCTATGTCCTCTTAATGCTGCAATACCCCCATGTGTACCCTTTTCAGGGATATGTGGATGTTGAAGGGGCACATTGGAGACCAAGCCATATCAGTTTTTACCGAACTTTGAATTTTGACGCTCGGCCCATGTGCAATTTCCAAGCATCTTAGCAGGTTTTAAGTTCAAATTACCCCACAAAGGCCTACCATTTTTTAAAGTAGACACCCCAGGGCATTTCAAAAGGCATATTTTAAACCTTAGCGTTGGATCATTTTTTTGTTAGTTTGTACCAAGTCTAGTTACAATGAGCATTTTTTCTGCCTTTTTGACACACACTTGGAGTTGTTACTGTATATTTTGTAATCCTTATGTGTGCTATGGCAGTAGAACACCTAATATGTTGCTCAGCTATGTCCTCTTAATGCTGCAATACCCCCATGTGTACCCTTTTCAGGGATATGTGGATGTTGAAGGGGCACATTGGAGACCAAGCCATATCAGTTTTTACCGAACTTTGAATTTTGACGCTCGGCCCATGTGCAATTTCCAAGCATCTTAGCAGGTTTTAAGTTCAAATTACCCCACAAAGGCCTACCATTTTTTAAAGTAGACACCCCAGGGCATTTCAAAAGGCATATTTTAAACCTTAGCGTTGGATCATTTTTTTGTTAGATTGTACCAAGTCTAGTTACAATGAGCATTTTTTCTGCCTTTTTGACACACACTTGGAGTTGTTACTGTATATTTTGTAATCCTTATGTGTGCTATGGCAGTAGAACACCTAATATGTTGCTCAGCTATGTCCTCTTAATGCTGCAATACCCCCATGTGTACCCTTTTCAGGGATATGTGAATGTTGAAGGGGCACATTGGAGACCAAGCCATATCAGTTTTTACCGAACTTTGAATTTTGACGCTCGGCCCATGTGCAATTTCCAAGCATCTTAGCAGGTTTTAAGTTCAAATTACCCCACAAAGGCCTACCATTTTTTAAAGTAGACACCCAAGGGCATTTCAAAAGGCATATTTTAAACCTTAGCGTTGGATCATTTTTTTGTTCGTTTGTACCAAGTCTAGTTACAATGAGCATTTTTTCTGCCTTTTTGACACACACTTGGAGTTGTTACTGTATATTTTGTAATCCTTATGTGTGCTATGGCAGTAGAACACCTAATATGTTGCTCAGCTATGTCATCTTAGTGCTGCAATACCCCCATGTGTACCCTTTTCGGGGATATGTGGATGTTGAAGGGGCACATTGGAGACCAAGCCATATCAGTTTTTACCGAACTTTGAATTTTGACGCTCGGCCCATCTGCAATTTCCAAGCATCTTAGCAGGTTTTAAGTTCCAATTACCCCACAAAGGCCTACCATTTTTTAAAGTAGACACCCCAGGGCATTTCAAAAGGCATATTTTAAACCTTAGCATTGGATCATTTTTTTGTTAGATTGTACCAAGTCTAGTTACAATGAGCATTTTTTCTGCCTTTTTGACACACACTTGGAGTTGTTACTGTATATTTTGTAATCCTTATGTGTGCTATGGCAGTAGAACACCTAATATGTTGCTCAGCTATGTCCTCTTAATGCTGCAATACCCCCATGTGTACCATTTTCAGGGATATGTGGATGTTGAAGGGGCACATTGGAGACCAAGCCATATCAGTTTTTACCGAACTTTGAATTTTGACGCTCGGCCCATGTGCAATTTCCAAGAATCTTAGCAGGTTTTAAGTTCAAACTACCCCACAAAGACTTACCATTTCTTAAAGTAGACACCCCAGGGCATTTCAAAAGGCATATTTTAAACCTTAGCGTAGGATAATTTTTTTGTTCGTTTGTACCAAGTCTAGTTACAATTAGCATTTTTTCTGCCTTTTTGACACACACTTGGAGATGTTACTGTATATTTTGCAATTCTTATGTGTGCTATGGCAGTAGAACACCTAATATGTTGCTCAGCTATGTCATCGTTGTGCAAAAATACCCCCATGTGTACCCTTTTCAGGGATATGTGGATGTTGAAGGGACACATTGGAGACCAGGCAATATCAGTTTTTACCGAACTTTGAATTTTGACGCTCGGCCCATGTGCAATTTCCAAGCATCTTAGCAGGTTTTAAGTTCAAATTACCCCACAAAGGCCTACCATTTTTTAAAGTAGACACCCCAGGGCATTTCAAAAGGCATATTTTAAACCTTAGCGTTGGATCATTTTTTTGTTAGTTTGTACAAAGTCTAGTTACAATGAGCATTTTTTCTGCCTTTTTGACACACACTTGGAGTTGTTACTGTATATTTTGTAATCCTTATGTGTGCTATGGTAGTAGAACACCTAATATGTTGCTCAGCTATGTCCTCTTAGTGCAGCAATACCCCCATGTGTACCTTTTTCAGGGATATGTGGATGTTGAAGGGGCACCTTGGAGACACATCACTTTCATATTTTTCAAAATTGGATGCTGGGCCAAAGTGTTATTTTAGCAGCCCAGGACTGCAAATTACCTCTCAAAGACCACATATATTTTTAAGTATAAGCAGCTCATCAATTCAAATTATGAACAAGTGCATACTATTTGCTGTGAAAAGAGGGAATAGTTGGCTTAATCCTATCTGGGGGTAGTACCCAGTGATCTGTGTCACGGGCAACGCTGTCACGGATTCCAAAACACAGACAGACTACAAAGAGAGAGAACACAGAGAGAGACACTTGTAATACCGGTCCTTAGAATGGCCAGGCTATACAAGCAGAGAATAGTCAAGGTACAAGCCGAGGTCAAAGGGGTAAAGAGAAACGGAACAACGATAGGACAAGCCGAGGTCAAGGATCAGAGAAGACAGGATAAACGGGAGACAAAGCCAAGATTTGGTAACCAGACAGTTGACTAAATTCAGACCCCAAAACTGGTCTGCTTATTCGGCCTGGGTGTGGAAAACTTTAAAACAGTGGCCAATACATAGGCCGGGCTGAGAGGGGCAATCTGGGCAGTAATAGCTAGTCTCACTCTTACGCCCCTCTTGTAGCACACCCTGCATCTTTTCTGGGGGTTTTTCTTTCTGGGGGTTGATGGAATCTTGAAGCAGAAGTGACCTACCTCCATTCTTCTACTAAGCTCGACTGATGGTCCCCTTCTGTGGCACTCAAGTAACCCAGAAATTAGCTGAAATTGAAATGAAAGGAATGTGCATTTCAGCTGAGCATTTGCCTTTTTAAAAATAATAAAGGCATTGTGGACTGCAGTCTGCATTATATATATGCCCACTTTTTTATACCATGCCCTGGTTTTGCGCATGATTAGATACGGCTGCATTAGTTGATCGGACAGATCAACTCCCCCCATATGTCGATTATATTGCTGTATGCAGACTGGCACCCGTTTATATTCCTCTCTGCCACGAACTGCGACCCTGCGAGTGTTTTCCCCGTGGATGGTAGTTAGGATGAAAACCTCCTTTTTATCGCGGTACTTGAGTGCCAGCAGTTCATTCTGGCAGAGAGCTGCTGTTTCCCCCTTTTTTTATTTTTTTTCTGCTAGAGCCTTTGGGAAACCTGTGCGACTCTTCCTGATAGTGCCACAGGCCACGGTCTCAAAACAGTACAGCATTTGTAAGAGTGGGATGCTGTTATAAAAGTTATCAATATATAAGTGATAACCATAGTTAAGTAAGGGCATTATTAAATCCCAGACAATTTTCCCACTTGTCCCTATTATATCTGGGCAACCTGGGGGATCAATGTGGCTATCCCTTCCTTCATATACACGAAAGGTGTATACATAGCCACTGCCACTTTCACATAATTTATAAAATTTTATCCCATACCGGGATCTTTTGGATGGGATATATTGTCTAAATCCCAGTCTTCCCTTATATTTCATGAGGGACTCATCAATTGAAATGTGTTTTTTGGGGGTGTAAATAGTGGCAAATTTTTCATTTAAGTGGGAAATTAGGGGGCGTATTTTATAAAGAATGTCATACTGTGGATGACCTTTTGGGGGGCACTTCATATTGTCATTAAAGTGCATAAAACGCAGTATGTCCTCATATCGCTCCCTATGCATTGTCTGGGAAAAAATGGGGTATTAAAAATAGGACTTTTAGTCCAATACATTCTAATTGTGGGCTTTTTAACTATCCCCATTAACATTGTCAGTGCCCAGAATTGTTTAATTTCTGGCACACTGGTTGGGTACCATCTCTCTGTCCTGGCGATTCGGGAGTCTTGGTTGCGTGCAAGATATTGCTCCGCATACAGATTTGTCTGGGTAACTACCTCCCCAAAAAAATCATCCCCCAAAAACAGCTCCATACAATCCAGCGCATTATAGCCAGACAGGTCAGCCTGTATGCCAGGATTGGCAGTGAACACTGGGATGTCTGGCGAAAAATGATTAGGGGGTACCCAGTCATCTGTGCCATATTGAACATTAGGGGAATCAGCGATTTCCTCTGATGTTACTGCAGAATCTGGCACATAGTCCCTGTCCCCTGCGTCACTCCCTGCGTCACTCCCTGCGTCACTCTCTGAGGCAGTGTCGGTCGCCTCTGAGTCAGCGGCTAACAGGGCATAAGCCTCCTCTGCGCTATACTTTCGCAACATTGTTAATACAGTTAACACAGAAACAAGAAAACTTTAACTAAATAACTAAACTTTTTTTTTTTTTTTTTTTTTACCCCTAACTAAATTCCCCAATTAACACTAAATTCCACCCACCCAACTAACTAAATCACAAATTAATAAAATAAAATAATAAAATTGAACCCCTTAGGGTTACAAAAAATAAATAAAATTTAACCCTTAAGTGTAAAAAAAAAATAGATCACAGTAAAGTACTGTGACCTGTATATTGATCACTGCTAGCAGTGATCAAGCAGCAGGGAAAGGGTTAATTTTTTTTTTTTGACAGGGGAAAAGGATAGTTAATTTTTATTACACCTTAGCTATTCCTCAGGGACACAATGTAGCACCGATCCGTCTCTCTCCACTTCACAAACCCACAAGAGGTGGAGGGAGGCGGATCAGATGTCCCAGCAGCATTGTGACCGCTGTGACTGGCTGTCACAGCGATCACATGTGCTGGGACATTGCGATTTGCTGTTGCTGGTCTGCCCCTGACTCGGAGGCACCCAGCAACAGCGTTAACCCCGCGATCGCCGGCACTGCGGCGATCGCGGGGTTAATTTTACCGCGTGACGGACGAGGTCCGTCACCCGTCGTTAAGGGCATCCCCAGAATGACGGACCTCGTCCGTCATCCGTCCTGAAGGGGTTAATTTGGTCCTGTTGTGCTGCGGGTCCATGGTGATTACGGAATTCACAGTGAGAAATGGGTGTTCTTTATTTGACCGTAAACATATACATGTATTTCTAAGGTGTCTGGCTTATGGAATGTCTCTATGCAATCGAGATTACATTATATTTTACATCTAGGTCTCGCCAACTCGATCGTTATACATTACACCATCCGTCCATCAAAAGAAAAGATACACCCCTCATGGCATAGGATTGGCTCCCGTGTTAATGGGAGGCACCATGTTAAGAAGTCCAGGTGGTCACGCAAATTGGAAGATGTACGTATCAGTGATTTGCGCCAACCATGGGGAAACACGTGGTGTATACCTTTATAAAGAGAACAGAATCCATTACTATCTTTTGCCCTGACGAATGTGCATCTACCTCTGCACCGAAACACGCGCCGCACGGCTCTGTTTGTTTGATATTATTTTTTTCTCTTTTTTGGGGGGCATGTTATATCACTTTTTAATGACTTTATAAATATTCCTTTAACTTTGTAATTATTTCCTTTACCTTTTTAGTTAGATTCTAAAGGGAGAGAGACGTGTTCTATCCTGTTTCTTTTTCCCAGCGGTCCTCTGCATTTTTTTTTTTCCTAACGGGATTTGGTAATACTATCTGTACAATGGGGAACTAATAGGCATACCTTTTGTTGTTTTAACCCCCAGTGTACAATAATTTTATCACATGACAGGAGGCTTCATATTTTGCATAACTTTCTTTACTTTATGCCTCCAGCAGCACAAGTCAATCAATAAACTTTAAACCAATCAGTAACAGGCATCACATTCATATATAAAGCCCTGACAGTCACATGATTTCCTCTTTCTTTGCTGCTTACCAGCCAAGGCACAGGTCAGAGTATTTTGCTCCAAACTGTTTTACTGAATATTGCAATTGTCATTAGTTAATCATTTATTGCTTAACTTTCAGTTTGTTCCAAACTGTTTTTATTAATATTGCTATGGTCACTGTAGTTAGACACCTTATGCTAGACATTCAGTTTTAATCCTAACTGTTTTTTCTGGATACCACTTTAATTAAACTTTATTAATTGACTTTCAGTTTGCTCCAACTGTTTTTATTAATATTGCTATGGTCACTTTAGTTAGATTTTTAATGCTAGACATTCAGTTTTTGCTCCAAACTGTTTCTGGATATGCATGGGCACTTTTGTTAAACTTTATTAGCTTGTCCTGCAATTTTGGCCTAAACATTTTTCATTATTTTGCACTTGCCTTCCATTTGGATTTGTATAGTGTGATATTCTCCCCCTGTTACCCTTCCCCTGAATTAACCCTGTATTTTCTGCTTTATTAGCCTGTTTTCTGTTGCTGGCACCTTTTCTTTCCTATGCTTTACTCTGGTCTCGCATGGATGCGGCGTTTTACCGCGAGCACGCTTTTTATTCATTGGTGCTGGGACTTCAGGGCAGGTCTCTGGGGGTTGGGGATGTCGGGGGGACTCTTTTCTATGCCGGCAGACCGCGATCGTATCCTCGATCGTGGGCCGCACGGCACTTTTGCGCGCGAACGGCGGCCATCTTGAATCTCGCGGCACTCGCGAGATTCACGTCGGCCATGTCGTTTGGCCAGTTCGTGATTCCCACGAACTGGCGGCTAGTTCTGTACTGTTTCATATATTTTTCCTGTGAAATAAAAGTTTTACAAGTACTTTTGAGCTCAATACTGTTCATGGGCATGTGGAATAAAGGTTTTATATGTACCTTTCCTGGAAGATTATGAATGGACTGTTCACTGCTGAGCTCTATACTGGTATATTTCATTGGCATGTGAAATAAAAGTTTTATATGTAACTCTGCATGAATATGTAGGACTGATCCCTGCTGTGTGCATCTGCTGACAGTTTGCTCTATTCTGTTCTATACAATTGACATGTTGAATAACAGTTTTATTGTACATCTGGAGGATTATGAATGGACTGTCCCCTGCTGTGGGTATATAGTGGATGCATTACTCTATCTACTGGCAGGGAAATTAAATAGAGCTGATATCTTACTCCGCTCCCTACTCCCACTGGACCTCACAACCATTGGATACACCCCTTCCCCACAGGGATACACCTCCCAGGACACAGTAGTGGAGGCACATAACGGAGTGATTAACAGGGGTGATCCCCCTTACGCTGGGTGACCCCCAAGCGTGGCAGACACCTCTCCAAAGTGACATTGTGGTACAGGGGTGACCCCCCTCACGCTGGGTGACCCCCAAGCGAATCTGGTTCCTGTCCTAGTGACATACATATACTGGGTGATCCCCCTACTCTGGGTGAACCCCAAGCGAATATTATTCCGGTACTAGTGACATACATATACTGGGGGGAACCCCCACGCCCTAGGGCGGGCTCATTTCCACGGAGTACAATCTGTTACTGTATGCACAGACCGGGTCACACTGAATACATGTATATCGACAGAGCCAGGAAGGAGAGCTCATGGTGCTGCCAATTCTCCACAGTACTATATCCTATAAGGGTGACCCCTTGGATAATTTGGAGGCTACCATACCTCCACATACACGGGCTACGTCCCGACATTACTGACCGCTCATCCCGGTCTTATTGAGGGTGACCCCCTCCTCAGACCACTCCCAGGAAATCTCTAAGTGGTACTGATTGAAACAATTCTGGGTGACCCCCAGTTGTACGTGGAGACCCACTAAGTGGCAATAAGTGTACTACCGTACCTGACACCTGTTCGGTACCCCCATAGACCGAAAGAGTGTCCCAACATGCCATAAGAGACATTCATACAGGGGTGACCCCCCTATGCTGGGTGAACCCCAAGCGAGTCTTACTCCGGTGCTAGTGGCATAGGTACAAAGGGGTGACCCTCCGCACCCTTTCTAGGGCTTCTACCTTCAGAGTACGCTCTGTCATTGTATGCACAGACCAGGGCGCACTAGATGCATGTATTCTGGCACCTCTATGCTCCAACTGGGGTTCCGTACGCCCTTCCCTTAACTGAGAAGGAGAACTCACAGTGCTGCCAAAACTCCACAATTCTAGACCATATAAGGATGAACCCCGTGGACTATATATATTGAGGCTTTCACGTCTCCCAGACTCGGGCTACGTCCCGACATTGCAGACCGCTCATCCCGGTCTTACTGAGGGTGTCCTCATTCTCAGACCACTACCCGGATCCTGCGAAAATGATACTGATTGATCAAAATTCTGGGTGACCCCCAGTTATACGCGGAGGCCTACTGAGTGGCAATAAGTGTACTGTTGTATGATCCTGTCTCCCACGGACCGAAAGGGTGTGAACCAACATGTCGGACTTACCTCAATATCCCCGACCGATTTTCAGGCGAGGATTAAGGCTGCCATGACAGCTCCGGGGGAAGAAGTCCTCTCCAGTATGCTGGCTAACAACCCATCCGACAGAGCGGGTGCAACGGCAGCAACAGCAATGGAAGATTGAGATACCGACGTTAGGTCGGACACCCATCATCAGGGGACGAGGACTTCATCCTCCCCCCCCTTCTCTGGAGATCATGAAAGAATGGAGGGCAGAAGAGGTAAAAGTGACAAGACACGCCTAGCAAGAAAGGTTTTTTCTTTGGCACACTGGACACTCCTGTTTTGACTCACACACCATCCGACAACCAGGGTCATCCGAATGGGGTTAACTGGAGCACCGGGCCCACTTCTGGCTTAGGAGGCCTATGGGAAAAGAAATCCGAGACCGGCTCAGGATGGAATGCCCACGCCCTCTATGTCCGAACAAGATAGTCCTCACTATGGAGCTCGTGGTGATATGTATGTCCCGATCAGTGTGTAGGAGGAGGACTCAAAATGAGTTAAATACTGGATATGATCAGCCCGGGGAAAAAATTCTATACTTTGCGGACCTGACCCCACACAAGACTCACCTCTAGAAGCTCACGATGTGAGGGAATGGGTGCAAAGAGCAATATGTAAGTTGGGGAACGCAAGGCAGACAGGTGCACAGAACGCCGCAAAGCAGCCCGATTAAAGATGGATTTCAAACTATTGAAGTTAGGGACGAAAGAGCGAGGACCTCAGGCAGACGGACTATCATTTGGAGAACCATTTATCTCAGCAACGGTTTGGTAGTAAGGAAGAAGATAGGAGACTATCACCCAGTCATCAACCTATGCCAACCCAATGGTTTTGGGGCGTACCGACAACTCAAGAAGGAAGGTATCCATCTCTTAGGGGATCTACAAGGTTGGACTTGAAGGGCACTTACCTATAGGTTCACATGGTGCCTCATGAAGTTTCTGAAGTCGGTCACTGCGCACTGAAAAGCAAAGGGTATCTGCTGTCACATACCTAGACGACTTTTGCAAATCCAATTCATGACTACGTTTACAAACGAGATTTATGTTTACAGTTTCGGGAATTGTTGGGATTCATAGTGAACAGAGAGGAGTTGGTTCGATCCCAGTTCCGAGTGATTCAGTTCCTCTATTTCAGAATAGATTCCACCTTGGGCGGATTACACCTTCCCACATCATTGATAGCGACGATTCGTAAGGAAATTCGACAGGTACGGCGGAAAGGCACCATAACCCTTTGACTATTTCCCAGGACTGCTTCACTACCAGGCCAGACAGTGGCTGAAAAGCTCACTGCCTGAGATACGGACACACCTATGAAATTGGGATCAGAATAGCGAAGACTTCGATAGTACTCATTACTGCGGTAAAGGAGGCAAGCGTGACACCCAGAAGGGTTGTCCTTAATCAGGATCATCCTCTGCTCCTTCCGTTTTAACTTGCCTTCGGGCGGATCCAAAAGGAGAACATCATCCATTGAGAATGCAGGAGCATCTGGAGTTGGTAGATTGGTGTCTTCCAGGGGAGACTGGTATGTCAAGGGACTATCGCAACCAACTAGAGACCTACTATGGGACTCATGGACGCCAGGTATTCCCCCGAAATAACTTATCCGCATGGAACACCTGGAGTTTGCTGGTGTATGGGAAGGGACTGCGATCCCTTTATTACCCCTATCTCCACGATGCTGGATCTTTATCATACCTTTTCACTACAGGCGATCGGAACGTTCCATTAACGGGCTACGTTCCGCGATTTCGACGACGCATAGCACGATTCACGACACTCCGGTCAATCAAGAGCCTTTGATATGCCATTTTCTGCGGGGTATCAAACCGTCCAGAACCATGCGTCAAAGTATCACTGGTGTGGGACTTTGATTTGGTTCTTTTGGAGCTAGTCAGATATCACGGTCCTATCCCTCAGTCAGCCATTAGCCAGAGTCACGTTACTTTTAGGTCTTTTCGTCGGGTATCAGATGTACTGGAGTTCGACGTAGACGGTCTTTTCGGTATCACCAGAAAGAATAATTTCTACAGTGTCTTGTAGAACTATATCTTATCCGTGTCCGTATCGTTCCCTGTTACCGACTGTTTCCCAGCCTTTGTGCAGTTAAAGGGGTACTTTGTTACATGGAGATCACAACAACACTTAGAATGTCACATTCAGGACATCTGCTGGTCTTATACCAACCGTACAAGCCAGCTACCATGAACACTCTGTCTAGATGGGTTCATTGGTTGTTATCGCTAGCGAGGGTGGAGACGTGTTTGGGTACTCATTCGGTAAGAGGTGCAGCTGCTTCTCAGGCCTTCACGAGGGGGCCTCTATATTTTCAGCAACGAATTGGACACGGATAGACTACTTCCGTATATTTATTTTCGTCAACCACACACGCATCCTTCACGCTCATACCACAGCTTTAAAAATGCAAAATATGAAGCCTCCTGTCATGTGATAAAATTGTAGATTATGCTAACGTAGTGTACCTATAATCTTAATTTTAATAATGACAGGAGGCGAGTATTTTCCCTCCCTGTTTCCCTCCCTATACTCTGGAAAGTTTTTATATTTTGGTTTGTCATTTTCTCGGTGTAAATTATAAGGTTTGGTAATTCAGTATATTTATGGGATGCTTATTTGGTTGATATGTGTTAGATCCGTGTTGATTATTAAGTATACTATGGTTTGTTTAATGTTTCAGTATATTAACTTAATATAAATATAGACACATATAGTACTGGATTTAATGTGGACAACAGTTGGTTTCCATCACCTTTCACGTATTTCTGTTCTTTTCAGCGTAATCATCATAGATGGATTCGACAAGATAAAGCTGGAAGGTTTCAAGTTATGTTCTACACGTTACTCAGGACTGTTATTTGAATTCCCTGACGTTATAATAGACTGTTTTTCGCATCAAAGAAAGAGGAAGTCATGTGACTGTCAGGGCTTTATATATGAATGTGATGCCTGTTACTGATTGGTTTAAAGTTTATTGATTGACTTGTGCTGCTGGAGGCATAAAGTAAAGAAAGTTATGCAAAATACTCGCCTCCTGTCATTATTAAAATTAAGATTATAGGTACACTACGTTAGCATAATCTACAATTTGAATATATGGATAGATTTTACGCTACATTAGACTTTTTATTTCTCAAGCACCATGGGTTTAACCCCCTGTGGACAGAATCTTGCAACTCAATGCTGATTACTTTTACTTAACTATGCTCATATTGGCCCAACTGATAAAGCCGGTTGTGGGCATTAGTGACATTGTCATTATCACAGTAGGGGGAGGTAAAGGGATAGCCTTATAAGATGTTACTATATACAATTTGTTAGTTACTACTTTGTTGCTACAGTTGTTTCTTATGTATCTGTCTACCACGTAAACAGTCAGGATACTGTTATATATCCAGGGGGCTTCATTCTCATGGTTATGAGACGATTCTGCCCATTTTTTTACTTTTCTTAGGATATTATAGGGGTTAAACCCTGAGACACCCCTGGAGTGTCTTACTGGTGTATTAACTGTGTGACTGGGAACATATATACAGTTGTGTACACTTACATGTGCGTATACCTGTGTTTGCATTCACAGAATTTTTTTTATTGCTTCAGGTTAACATCTAACTACTCTTCATTATGACATTCATCCAACGTCTAATCAGGTTCTCTAGATATAATTCTCTATAACCTTCTGAATACATTCACATTACCATCTGCTTGCTGGTAATGAGTGCTGCATGAAGTCCCAGTCTTTCCAGGGTTCATCCTCCTTAAATGCTAATACAGCAATTAAATTCATTATTTATTTTTATATTTGTCCTGTCCAATGGCAAAAAAAGATTAACGACAACCCCACATTCATACAGAATGTTGCCTTCAG
The DNA here is from genome assembly GCA_933207985.1 of Pelobates cultripes. Taxonomy (NCBI): domain Eukaryota; kingdom Metazoa; phylum Chordata; class Amphibia; order Anura; family Pelobatidae; genus Pelobates; species Pelobates cultripes. The sequence goes on from OW240915.1 coordinate 93,755,200, forward strand.
TTTTACCTGCACTTACCCATCCCGTACATCAATTAGATCTGGTCCATGAAGATGTGTGTACTGGTTTAGATGGATCTCAGACACATGAAGCTGGACTGATAAAATGCCAGGTCGATGACTATATTTCCTATATAAGATATTGGAACATACTTAGATGACATCTCTTTATTCTAATTATCATTTGTTTTCTCTAGTTCCAAAGTCTTTCAAAGACTTCCCCTCCTCTGTTCGTATTTCTATATATTTCTTTCTCACTTGCCAGGTTTTGTAATATTTTTCTTATTTAATGGATTATTAAAACTAATTAGATTCATATGAGGTTATTAAGTTGTGTATTAGTCATTGCTTTTCACCCAGAATCCTGCCCATTTTGTAAAATTGATAGACTAGAGAGCAAAGAAAATAAATGAGTGGCTATTTTAGCACTACCACAGTTATGTTTAGTTCCCTTTATTATAACAATATCTGAATGGAAACTGTAAATGATGTAGTAATTAAGTACAGGGTCCAAGGCACCCCAACATAAATTTATCATGATATTCTGTGAAATTGATGAATATTGTCAGAAGAAGAGGTCATCTTCAGGCTGAACATAAATCAGATAATTTATAAATGGGACCTACTATAAAAATGTATGCTTTACTTTTGGCAACAATTTTCACTCTGATGTCATTCACTTATATCTATTTTTCAGTGCCCAATTAACTCTGTAACAGTAATTCAAATCCAGATTTTTGCTTCCAATTTTATTTCATTTTTGGCTCCTTTTTTATGGTCGAAATATATTTTGCTTATAATGCAGTGTGGGTGTATGTAAAATTGCTAATGTTTATGAGTTCGTTAAGGTTCCTGTTACTTATCTTTAAAATGTAAAATGACATTGTAAACCATTGAATATTTCAGAACAGAAACTCATTATAGCATGTAGAAAAAGAAATAATATAACCATTACGGCTTGAGAACTTAAAGCGTGGGAAATATTAGTAAGACATTATCATGGTTATTAAAGATATATTTATGAAATACATAATGGCAAATATATGTTTATGGAGACACCATGAACCACAAGACCACAAGACAGAAGTCAAGTTGTTTCGAGATATTTTAATAATTAAAGATGGCACTAAATGACACACACCTATATATGTGTATCTCTGTGACTAAAATGTATGTTATATGGAATTTAAAAATGTGTTCTAGTGGTTTCCCTTAAGTTCAAACTCTTTTGTTGTAGGAAGGTTCTTGCAGTTGTATCTCCGTGTCTGATTTTGGGGGGACGGTTGTAAGTTTATATCTGTATTTTTCCTTCTTACCTCAATGTCACAATTTTTCCCTCAGTATTTCTTGTCCATTTTATGTTCCCTTTTACTGTTGTGCAAGGCTCACCTTATGTCTATTATTATCACCCATAGATTTGCGAGTATATGTCACTCTATCTTGTGGATTTACTAATGTGTGAGTGTAAAATAAAAAAAAATCAAATCACATAATCATGTATTTCTCCTAAAAATAATCCATTTGATTTCCTAATCTGGATTGCAGTAAAAACGATTAGATATACTTGTATTAATGGATGAGAGCCCTCCTCACTGGCAGGAAGCTGCCAATTTGCAATTCATAGGTTTCACAAAAAAATATTTAACTCCCCTTCAATATAATATAAAATCTTTCATTCTTCTTATAAAATGTTCTCCCTCATATTCTTTACTTTCTTTACCCTCACTTCTCTCATTGCCAAAATATCTCTGTCATTCTTCCTACCTGTTCCTGTGGACAAAATTTTCAATGCTCCCACTCTACTTCCCTCCCCTCTTTATTCATCCCATGCACTCCACTTGTACCTTTCCAGCATATCTCCACCATCTCTTTCTAAATCCTCAAAATATAATCACTCTCACAAAACCTTTAAATCCTGCTCCCATCTTCTCTTCCTTTCTGTCCTTCTACTCCTAGCAGCTGGTGATGTCTCTCAAAACCCCGGTCCCACACTTGCAAACCCATCCTGTGCTAACTCCAACAATCACTCCAATCTCATACCCATCTCACGCTACTCTTCCTTTAAATCCTCCTTCCACACTGCCCTCTGGAATGCATGCTCTGTTTGCAATATTACTAAATCCACAGCTGTGCATGATCTTTTCATCTCTCGTTCCCTACAATTACTAGCATCAACAGAAACATGGCTCTCTCCCTCTGACACTGCTATCCCTGCCTCTTTTATCCTTTGGTGGTTTTCAGTTTTCCCACAACCCAAGAAACTCTGAATGTAAAGGTGGTGGCGTAGGGTTTCTGCTCTCACCTCACTGCTCCTTCAAACCTCTACCCACACCCCCTTCCCTCTCTTTCTCATCATTTGAGATTCATTCAATCCGCCTTTTCAAACCCATCTCTGCTAACATTGCGGTTATCTATCGTCCCCATGGTTCCCCATTTCTCTTCCTTGACCACTTTGCTGCCTGGCTTCCTTACTTCCTCTCCTCTAACATTTCATCTGTAATTCTCGGAGACTTCAACATTCCCATTAACTCACCCTTGACCTCAGCAGCCTCAAAATTACCTCCTCCCTTGGTCTATCACAGTGGGCTAATTCCCCCACGCATGTAGCAGGCAATACTCTAGACCTTATTTTCACTCATGATTGTACAGTTTCTACCATCTGCAACACTCCATTTCCTCTCTCAGATCATTTCCTATCATTTGCTCCCAATAGCCCCCTCCCCCAACAACCTCAACCTAACCCCCCTCAACTCAGAAGGAATCTGAGTTCTATAAACCTCCAGCAGCTGTCAGCTGATTCCTGCTCACTCATGTCCCTCACTGGCTATGTCCTCATATAACTCTACCTTCGCCTCAACCCTGGACACTGCAGCCCCTCTCCAAATATGCACCGCAAGGAGGACATGCCCCAACCATGGCACACTAAATCAACACACTACTTGCAAAGATGTTCTCGTTCTGCTGAACGCTGCTGAAGGAAGTCTCACACCAAGTCAGACTTTCTACACTACAAATTCATATTGCGTTCATACACCACAGCCCTTAGCAAACAGTCATACTTTTCTTCTCTTATTCGGTCATGCTCCCACAATCCCAATAAATAAAATATATTTATTTAGTCTCATTGATACTTTTAACTCTCTTCTTTGCCCTGCTGCGGCACCCCCCAAACTAACCTTACAGCCAATAGTCTTGCATGCTACTTTACTGACAAGATTGAACAGCTAAGGAAAGAATTCTCACCACCTTGCCCCTCATCTTTTCAACCTCCCCTGGATCATGCCTCTCCAACCCTTCCGACCTTCTCCCATGCTACTGAACAATAGGTGGCTGCGCTTATCCTTTCCTCTAGCTCCACCACTTGCCCGCTTGATCCTGTCCCGTCTCACCTTATTAGATCCCTCTCCTCTTATCTTGTGCCCTCCTTAACACACATCTTCAACTGCTCTCTTTCTTCTGGCACTGTTCCTGCTGTCCTGAAACATGCTACTGTAGTACCATCTTAAAAAAAACATGTCTCGACCCATCCTCCCCCTCTAACTATCGTCCTATATCCCTACTCCCTTTTTCCTCAAAGCTTCTTGAAAGACTAGTCTTCACCCATCTGGCCTGCTTCCTCAACTCCTACTCTCTCCTCGACCCTCTTCAGTCTGGCTTCCGCCCCCTCCACTCTACTGAGACTGCCCTTATCAAAGTCACTAATGACATTATCACAGCTAAATCCAAAGGTCACTACTCCATACTAATTCTTCTTGACCTCTCCGCTGCTTTTGACACTGTTGATCATGATCTCCTTCTCCAAACTCTTCAATCACTCGGTCTCTGTGACTCTGTCCTCTTATGGTTTTCCTCCTATCTCTCCCAACGCTCATTCAGTGTCTCCTTTTCTAATGATACCTCCACCATTCTTCCGCTCTGCCCCTGACCTTCTTCTGTCCGCTGCTCATACCCGTGCGGCCAACTCACGCTGACAGGACTTCTCGCGGGCGGCTCCTTTTCTATGGAATAGCCTGCCTACCACCATCAGACTCTCCCCTAGTCTTCAATCATTTAAGAAGTGCCTTAAAACTCATTTCTTTAGGAAAATCTATGGCCTCCCAGACTAACCTCTACCTCACATACCTGTCTCTTGCTCTCTTCTAAAGGGCAGCACTCTACTCTCTCCTCCAGCTCTGCTTCACTCCCACCTAATTTGACTGCTGTTTCCTGTCCTAATGTGTTTTATACCCCACCTCCCATAGACTGTAAGCTCATTTGAGCAGGGCCCTCTTCGACCCTTCGTTTCTGTAAGTTTTCTTGTAATTGTCCTATTTATAGTTAAATCCCCCTTTAATAATATTGTAAAGCGCTACGGAATCTGTTGGCGCTATATAAATCGCAATAATAATAATAATAATAATAACAATAGTTTTCATTCTGTTTGCTAAACCCGAATGAACATTTCTTCTATTCAAGTTACAGCATGCACGAATAATTCACAGAATAAAAAATAAAGTGTCAAAAATCAGGTTAGTAACACAGGGCTTTAGCAAATACAATGAAACCATATTGTGAATTAATTCTAATGGGTAAAATATTTTGCATTTGTAGTTATCATTCATAGAACTACTCCCATCATGTTTTAACAATAGTTAATTAAATGTATTAGTGTTTGGCTAGTGGCTGTGGTTCCTTTTTAAATTCACTGTTTAGTAAATAAACCCTATATGTATTTTAACTTGATTTAAATAGATATTGCAGGACTGATTTATATTAGGTATTTGGCCATGCATTAACTGTGAAAATGATTTCACTTTAATGAAAGGTTGACTGGGATTTAATAGTCTATGCCAGACTAGAGCAGGTGTAAGCTTTAAAATATATTTATTTAGTTTTTCCATGTGTATGTGTCTTAGTTCATCTATTAAATATAAACAGGCATCAGAAATTCCATTTCATGAGAGTTGTGGTACTTATCCGTAAAGTAAAACACTTTTTCATTGGTGTAGCAGACAGGAACACTTAGTATTTCTGGCATTCAGGGAAGAAATCTAGATAGGTATGCACCTTCAAACTGTATGTTTTAGATATATACATGCTCACATTCATATTTATACACACACTATCACATATTTTCACATTCATATACACATACTGAAATTCATATAGATACAAACTCACATGCATAAACACACATATAGCTATTCACACACTCTAACATTAATATGCACACACATACATTCCGATACACTCACATTCATATACATATACACACTTACATTGATTTAAGCACTTACATTCATATACACACAAACAGATTTATATACACTCATGCACACATTTGATTTTGATTTAGGCTTTTTTCCATGGTGTCTAGCGGTGTCTAGCGGTTTACTCCTGGGATTAGTCTATGCTTTGATTGCACACCTCCCTGCAGCTCTTTACTGGTGATTTTACATTCTGGTTGCCAGCATTAGTAAAGGGCAGCAAGGGAGCTATGTAGTGAGAATGTAAACTGATCCCAGCAGCTCTCCTGCCCCTTGTGATGTCTGCTAGAGTGATGTCTGCTCTGAATCAGTAAAGCAGTTGTGCACACTATTAAATAAATACTACAAGCACAATGATCACTTCAGTGGCCATGGTGAATGGAGTCTGTATGTGCAGAATTTCTTTCACAAAGGGTTTCAAAATGCATCACTACAAGGAAAACAGAGGTTCCCAAATGAAGAAACATTCATTTTGACATTTTCCAGTCACAACAATGTTAACACCTTTTCGCCCTGCAGAGGGAACTAATAGAAAATAGGTTTTATTCTGCTGAGATGTTTTTTGTGTACCTGGGCCAGGAAACAGCATATAAAAGCTTATTGAAAATGTTATCTAAATGTTATCTATCTAAATGTTATCTGTTATTCTATTTTATCTTTTAGATGGAAACTCATAATCATACAATGGCTTAAATTTGGAGGGGGATGTTAGTTTTAAATATTTTATTGAACCAGAGTAAAACATTCAATACAATATTACAAAGAAGAGTGGAATAACAGATGCATCGACAAACAATCACGGATAAGATATAGACTCACAAGGCATCAGATTAACTTCTAACATGCAATCAAGTTATGTTCCAATTTTGTTTTGTTTTGAAACGTGTTAAGTGTAACTAAACATTGTTTTATACTGTTTACTTTACTTTTTATTGCTTTATTCTTTGTTTACCAAGAAAAGTACTTTTTATCGGACCCCATTGAATGCTGCTGGATTCCTGGACAGCTATATCCTTGGTGGAGATAAAAAAAAAAACTTATTTCGCTCTACTAAATGTCAGTCAGTTTTTATTAATTTTATCTTTTCACTCCATATGTACGGTATACACTATTGTTACATAGAAACATAGAATGTGACGGCAGATAAGAACCATTCGGCCCATCTAGTCTGCCCAATTAAACTCCTTTACTGTGTTAACCTCTACAACTTCAGCTGGAAGGCTATTCCATGCATCCACTACCCTCTCATTAAAGTAATACTTCCTGATATTATTTTTAAACCTTTGTCCCTCTAATTTAAGACTATGTCCTCTTGTTGTGGTAGTTTTTCTTCTTTTAAATATAGTCTCCTCCTTTACTGTGTTGATTCCCTTTATATATTTAAATGTTTCTATCATATCCCCCCTGTCTCGTCTTTCCTCCAAGCTATACATGTTAAGATCCTTTAACCTTTCCTGGTAAGTTTTATCCCGCAATCCATGAACCAGTTTAGTAGCCCTTCTTTGAATCCTCTCTAAGGTATCAATATCCTTCTGAAGATACGGTCTCCAGTACTGTGTACAATACTCCAAGTGAGGTCTCACCAGTGTTCTGTATAATGGCATGAGCACTTCCCTCTTTCTACTGCTAATACCTCTCCCTATACAACCAAGCATTCTGCTAGCATTTCCTGCTGTCTCATTTCTCTTACATATATGGAGGGATACCAACAACACCTATTTCCTTAAATGGGGATCATACCTGTTCAGGCTCCATAATATGTGAGTGCATACATTTATATTATTATTATTATGTTATTATTTATATAGCACCAACAAATTCCGCAAAACTTTACAGTGGGTGGATGAACAAACATGTAGTTGTAACCAGACAAGTTGGACACACAGGAACAAAGGGGTTGAGGGCCCTGCTCAATGAGCTTACATGCTAGAGAGAGTGGAGTAAAGTGACACAAAAGGTAAGGATAGTATTAGACTAATGACAGTTGCAAGAGATTAATCAGTCGGGAGCTATTAACAGTTTAATTGACACACTTTTATGAAGAAGTGGGTTTTTAATGATTTTTTGAAGGAGTGGAGACTGGGTGAACATCTAACGGAGGAGGGAAGTGAGTTCCACAGGAACGGTGCAGCCCTCAAGAAGTCTGTGAGGTGTGAGCACGGACAGAAGATAAACGTAAGTCTTCAGCAGAGCATAGGGGCCTAGACGGAACATACTTCTCTATTAGGGAGGATAGATATGTGGGAGCAGCATTATCTAATGATTTTATAAGCAAGATTTTATAAGCAAGAACCAGAATATTAAATTGAGCTCTGTATCTTACAGGAAGCCAATATAGGAACTGACAGAAGGGTGAGGCGTGGGAGGTGCGGGCAGACAGGAAGATAAGCCTCGCCGTCGCATTCATTATGGACTGTAATGGCGCAAGTTTCGAGCACGTAAGACCACTGAGAAGCAGATTATAGTAGTCAAAGCGAGAAAGGACAGTGGGATGGACCGGCACCTTAGTCGCATCTGGCGTTAAGTAGGGTCGGATGCGAGCAATATTTTTGAGATGGAAGCGGCAGGATTTGGTGATAGAATGAACATGAGATGTGAAGAAGAAGTCAGGGTCAAAGAGAACACCTAGGCAGTGAGTCTGCGTGGTGAAGCTGATGGTAGCACCATTGACTTGGAGGGAGACAGACTCAGGAGTAGCAACACTTGAGTGAGGAAAGAATTTCAGTTTTGGTCAAGTTGAGTTTAAGGAAGTGGGCAGCCATCCAGTTAGAAATAGCAGAGAGGCAGTCAAAGACACTAGTCAAGAGGGACGGGGAGAGATCAGGTGAGGACAGATAGATTTGCATGTCATACCCATAGAAATGATATTGGAAGCCAAAGAAGCTAATGAGTTTTCCAAGGGAGGCAGTTTAGATGGAGAACAGTAGGGGACCAAGGACTGAACCTTGGGGGACACCAACAGAGAGGAGCTGGGGAGAAGAAGCAGAGACAGAAAAAGAAACACTGAGAGAGCTGGGAGAGGTAGGAGGAGCACCAGGAGAGAGCAATATCTTGTAGACCGATATTGCGGAGGATGAGAAAAAGCTGTTGATGATCAAACCTATATCACTGCTATTTGGTCTGGCATACTACACTATATTGTCTTGATTTTCTTTTACATATCCGTGAGAAAATCTACTACTACACTGACTACACAAGGTGTGAGTGAACTATTTTTTTCTTTTAATTCTTGGTGTCCCCACCTACCACAACATTGCCCCTACTCCCCAACCTACCACCACACTGCCCATGCTCCCCCACCTACCCATTGTCCCCCTGCTCCCCCACCTATCACCACATTGCCCCTGCCCCCCCACCTACCCACTGTCCCCCTGCTTCCCCACTTACCACCACATAGCCCCTGCTTCCCCGCCCTCCACCCACTACACTATTTCTGTTCCCCCACCCACTACACTAACCCTGCTCCCCCACCCACCTCCACTGTGCCCTTTATTCCCCCACCCTCCTGCACAGTGCCCCCTACCCCCCACCTACCACTACACTACCCCTGCTCCACTGTGCCCCCTGCTCCCCCACCCTCTTTTACTGTGCCTCCTACTCCCCCCACCGTCCTCCACTGTGCTCCCTGCTCTCCCACCTACCATTAGACTACAGCTGCTCCCCACCCTCCTACACAGTGCCCCCTACCTCCAACCTACCACTACACTACCCCTGCTCCACTGTGCCCCCTGCTCCCCCACCCTCCTTTACTGTGCCTCCTACTCCCCCCACCATCCTCCACTGTGCTCCCTGCTCTCCCACCTACCATTAGACTACCCCTGCTTCCTCACCCTCCTCCACTGTACCCCCTGTTTCCCCACCTACCACCACTGTGCCCCCTGCTCCCCCACCTACCACTACACTGCCCCTACTCCCCCACCTACTACTACAATGCCCCTACTACTACAATGCCCCTGTGCCCCCTGCTTTCCCACTTACTCCTACAATGCCTCGTGCTCCCCCACCTACCACCACACTGCCCCTGCTTCCAGGGCCGGACTGGGGATACAAAGCAGCCCCGGAAAAAAAATCCCCCCCCATAAGTCATTGCGCCATATTTTATCGCATGTAATATGTAAGGCTATGTCTTGCCACCCCAGATGATTGAGTAATATATATATATATATATATATATATATATATATATATATATATATATATTAAACTGTACCTTGCACTCAGGCTTCAAACTTGCCAAACCGGGTGCATTACCAGGGCTTGAGTATCCATATAATCAGGTAATGTGGCTGCACTCACGGATTTTCAGTAAAAATTTACTTTTTCAAGGTTAATAATCTCAGCCATAGAGGCAGGGCCAGTTGAGGGAAGACCAGCACGATGTGGGGGGAAAAAAAAGGTGAATAAAAACACTATTTTTAAAAACACACAGACACACAAACATTCCATGGCAGACACACACACATTCCATGACAGACATACACACACCATGACAGACACGCACATACACACACCATAACACAGACAGACACACACACACACACCACGACACAGACACACACATACCATGACAGACACACACACACACCTTGACACACACACCATGACACAGACAGACCGTGACACAGACACACACACACACACACCATGACACAGACACACATTACATGACACAGACAGACATACATTATATAAACAGACAGACAGATACACACACCATGACACAGATACACACCATGACAGACAGACACAAATACACACACACCATGACACAGACAGACACACACCATGACAGACACACACACATCATGCCACAGACAGAACCACACACACACACACACCATGACAGACAGACACACACACACCATGACAGATAGACAAACACACACCATGACAAAGACACACACACACCATGACAGACAGACACACACACACCATGACAGACATACACACACCATGACAGACACACACATCATGACACAGACACATACACTCACACTGACACACATAATTGCTACCTGTGTGCAGACAGCTGTCTATGCTGGATGGCCGCAGGGGAGCTCTGATGGCGGCCGAAGGATAGCTCTGATGGCGGCCGAAGGGGGATCTCTGATGGCAGCCGCAGGGGGAGCTGGCTGTTCTGTCTCTGCTTCCCAGCGCGCAGCTTAATGAGACCGGGACGAATATGACATCATATTCTCTCTCCCCTCTCACTCTGTGATCTTCACACAAGATATTTACGACCCTCTGTGAGAAGGGTGTCTATTTTCTATCAAACCTGTGTCTTTCTGCACTCGTGTCGCTTTAACGCATGTATCACAACTCAACTTTGAATTCTATGTGTCGTCTTGCTCAGAAATGCTTTAGACTTGAGAAAGAAAGGTTCTCCCAAAAGCTTGTCATTAAAAAAATTCTGCTAGTCCAATAAAATGGTATTACAAGACACAAATTTTATCTGTTTTTTACATCTACTTAATAAATATATGTATTTAGGAGAAATATTACTTAATTATAATTCTAGATAAAGGCAGTATCAATGTATATATATATATATATATATATATATATATATGTATATATATATATATATATATATATGTGTGTGTGTATTAAGGCCGTTTGGCCTATAATTGTGGTAGGGGCTTAAGATACACTTACCTATATAAGGTACACCTCATATCTGGGTCCATACCGTTCGAGGTCAGCATCTGAATGATATCCACTTCCGGTTCATCCAGGTGCCATCTTGGGAATACCTTTTGCTCCACGAGGTCTTCCACACTGAGCTGTGTCCAGGAATCCAGCCGCAGGCTTTTCCGTCCGACCAGCTTCTTTCTTCTGTCCATCGCCGCGGGTAGCGTCCAAGTGACTCACAAACCGTAAGTTGACCTACCCGTTACGCCAGGCATCAGTCCCATGGCATCATTCACGGATGAGGTCCTCACTTTACGGTTACGTTCGTCTAGTTCAGTTGCTATATTTTACATATTCGTGCACAACCGTTCATTTAAATTCATGCACATGTATCTTAATTGGCAAAAACAGAAGAAATATAGGTCGCGCTATAACAATTAAATATAAAATATTTAATAAGTATAATAAATAGTCCAAATATTAGATGTGCTTATAGTAAGTTCCAGTGGATAGATGAAAATTTCAGTACTTGGTGTCCATCTCTTACTGTTAGTGGTACAGGAGTGAAAAGACGGGATCTTCTAAAGTAGTAAAGAAGCCTTGGCAGTCTGGGGTGACCATGACTGGCGGGCAAACTTGGTTTCCTATTTCCGGTACATTGACGATTTGTTTTTTATTTGGCAAGGTTCCGAAACCTCTTTAAAGCAGTTTTTAGAATTTTTAAATACAAATAACAGAGGTATAGTTTTATCCTCAGATTTTAGTAGAACGTCAGTTAATTTTTTGGATTTAAATATTTTTATTAAAGATGGTTGCATCCATACCAAAACTTTTTTTAAAGAGGTCTGTACCAATACGATTATTGATCAAACTAGCTGTCATCACAAACCCTGGTTGGACGATATCCCTAAAAGCCAATTCCTCCGCCTACACCGAAATTGTTCTCAAGATGCTGATTTTAACGTTCAGTCCACCTCATTAAGAAATATGTTTTTAGATAAAAATTATGAAGTAGAGAAATTAAACACAGCCTTGGAGGCAGTAAAAATGAAGGAAAGGAAGGATCTTCTCGAATACAAAGTTAAAAAAGCAGACCCCCCTCAATTACCCATTATATTGGATTTTAATAATAAGAATAAAATTTTAAAAAAAATTCTAAACAAACACTGGCACATTCTAAAACAGGATAATCTTTTAAAAGATTATATCCCAGATAAACCAAATGTTGTGTTCAGAGGAGCTCCAAACTTTAGAACTATTCTCACTAAGAATTATACGAAAGAGAATGTATCACATAAAAATAATTTTTTATCTAGGCCAAAAGGCCAAAAGTGCAATAAATGTATTGTGTGTAAAACTACAAAGAAAATTACAAACTCTAAAACTATCCACTTTTCCTCTAATATAACTAAAACTTCCTATACAATTAAAGAATTTATAGGTTGTAATACCAAAAATGTTATATATTTATTGGAATGCCCATGTGGACTGCAGTATGTGGGCATGACTAAAAGATGCCTAAAAGTAAGATTGGCAGAACATTGCCGTAATATTAGAAGAGGTTTTGAAAATCATTCAGTTTCTAAGCATTTTCTTATACACAATAAAGACCCTACTCTTCTAAAAGTAATTGGGATTGAACAAGTTACCCTCCCATGGAGAGGTGGAGATATAACTAAAGCTTTAGGAAAAAGGGAAATGTATTGGGTTTTCCAACTCAAAACCCTCTGTCCTGAGGGTTTAAATGCTGAATTTGACCTTTTTAATTTTTTATAAAATAAATTTTTTATAAACTAAAAGAAAAATTTTTTTATAAATAAATCTCTTTTTAAAATTATCAATGCATATATATAATTTTTTTTTTTTTTTTTACCTTTGTATATTTTATGGTCTTAGTACCATGCCAGTTCTATATAGGGCTCAATTTATGTATCTATCTACTCTGTAATAACACCAGAGAATGATGTGAGAGCAAACAAAAAAATTTTACTTTATATTATTGTGTTTTACCCTTTTTTTAGTGGCTGTTTACAGTAGATCACTATCATCAAATGTTTCTGTATATTTTTTAGCCTAAGATTATTCCGAGCGGCACCTTCCCCGCCCCCTTTTCGGTGATGTCGGACGGAGGCGTGCATCCTTGTGTTAACCTCCGTCCGAATCACTACATGTCCCAAAGGCATTTGCGGCGGATGTTGCCGCCCCCCAGGCTGACGTCAGACGGAGGCGTGTTGTACTATGCCGACCTCCGTCTGAACTGCCGCCTCCCCTTCTATGTAAGCAGCCTATTGCGTGGTCGCGGAGGTTCGCGACCACGTGGCTGCTCACTACATTTCCCAGCCTGCACTAATATATCATGTGATCGCGCTATATCGCGATCACATGACTCTTTTAGATTTCTTTTTTTGCCCATTTATACTACTCGTTTTATCATTATATTTATACTATTAATACATATATTGTATTATAAACATCATGTATCTTTCTTTTTATGATTTCACACTTTTACATTATTATTAATTGTATTGATGACGTCATTTTGGCGCCAAAATTTGAATTAACATATTTTATCTAAGTTTATATAAGCATTCATGTACCAGGTTGTTTTTTACTATTGCCAGTTGATAAAGCCCTGTGTGGCGAAACGCGTTTTGGCTATTTTATATATATTTTTTACTGTATTAATAAAGGAATATTGGCTTTTTATCACAACTTTGCCATATATTTCCTTAATAATCATTTTATTTATTTCCTGGTACCTGATCACTCTCTACCTTGGAGTCTACATACAACCAAGAATCCTAAGTGGGGATTGTACCACTTATGCGAGCATATTGAGCAGTTTTATTCTGCTCATCTCAATGTGAGTATTTTTTATTCTTTTATTTTACTCATTTTATTTATCCAGTGAGCACTATATTGTGTTTTTTATTCTTTCTCACATACGGAGGAACTATCTTCACCTATATCCTACCAGTGGGGGACCAACGCCACTGAATGCCAATCACACTAGAGCAAGTTTGTGCTCTGAAATAGGTGAGTGTATTACCTCCCTATTATTCTCCTATACTCTCAGTTATCTACAGACCATCTACACTATTGGATTTCTTTTTGTGTTCTCTTTCATGGTTTCCACTGAATCAAGACTCCATCCACTTTAGAAGATCCCGTCTTTTCACTCCTGTACCACTAACAGTAAGAGATGGACACTAAGTACTGAAATTTTCATCTATCCACTGGAACTTACTATAAGCACATCTAATATTTGGACTATTTATTATACTTATTAAATATTTTATATTTAATTGTTATAGCGCGACCTATATTTCTTCTGTTTTTGCCATTTCTTTTTTGAGGATTTTAGAGGGAACCTCATATTTATAGGTTGCTGCTACCCACTTGTTTCTAACCTTTTAGTATATCACGCAGCGCTGATCCATTCCCCTTTTTGTACATGTATCTTAATTGCTCACTATGTATCTTGCCCTGTTTGGGCATTCGCATTCTCTCGATAGGGAACATGGTCAATTTCATTGCCTGTCATATCTGGCAATGGCCGTCCATGCATTTAAACCGCATGAATGGGAAATATGCTTGTTTCACAATTTTTCTGTCATGCTTACGGTTCACCCTTCGTGCAATTATCTCCCGTACGGGAACAACTTGTTATATTATTGTCCATGGTATCAGCTCACTTTCGGACTTCCAAAACCCACGAACAGGATCACTGTTTTGTCACTGTCTATTACACCAGGCCACACGTTTGTATATTTAACAACTCCCGAATTATGGTTCATACATTTATGGTTCATACAACCATTACGGTCGGGACATATAACTACCGAATGGCAGTTTTGCAATAATTACACTGACACCTACAGGTCACACTTAAAATCTCAGGTACACTGCATTCTGATTCAGGGGAATTGAAGAACACATGATTACTGACCCCTACCGGTCAATAGCCAAACAATTGTTTCACATACCATATAAGAATTTTCCCAAAATACCAAAAAATGATACTGCACTCAAAAAGAGTTTTAGATAAAGTTCATTGCTTCATTTAATAATTCATTATAATATTGTATAGACAAAATTCATTGATTGCAAAAAAATATACTTAAAAATAAATAAATTGATAGTATATACACTTGAATCAAACAATATATCCTAATGGTAACAATACATTGTAAACCTATTAGTATAACTCCATGTTACTAAAGATCCCTGACCACAGATTTAGCAAGTTGATGCTGTGTAACTGTATCTAAGAGTCCAAAGGTCCCATCCACAAAGAGGGGTAATAAAGAAAAAAAGAAAAGGAAAAAAAAGGAAAAAATGAAAAAAAGGAAAAAAGAAAAAAGGTAAAAAAGAAAAAAGGTAAAAAATACAAAATGAGAAAAAAATGAGAAAAAAAGTATATACAGTCCCAGTGTGTACACACTATAATATATGGGTGGATCTCACCACATTCTTCAAGGTTGTAAGTCCTTATTTTGAAGCTTGTGTATGTTTCTTCATATAAATATCGTGGTGCAATAGTGCATCCCTGTATATCAATCTGTTGTTTTTCCAAAGTTGTATGCACAAAGAATCCCTCACTCTTCCTGGAGGTGCTGGACTCCTGTCTTCAATCTGCTGGTACCGGGTCTTTTGATGGGCTGAGCGCTCGGGACCGAAAACATCCCTTCAATGGCCCTATCAAGAATAAAAAATAATGAGAAATCCCACACTTATGTATTTTCGGCGCGCCCACCTGAACGCGTGAGTCGCGCCTATGTGACGTCATGACGCTTACGTTCGTCTACCCGCTTGGCGCGCCTCTATGACGTCACGGCGCATACCTCAAATTACTACGTTGGACGAATATGTAGTCCCACTGTGTTTATATCTGTCTTCCTGCGCCTATGCATATATTCCCATGAATAATACATTTTGAGAGAACTTCATCCATTTCCTCAGTCCATATACAGTTGCAAGAAAAAGTATGTGAACCCTTTGGAATGACATGGATTTCTGCACAAATTGGTCATAAAATGTGATCTGATCATTATCTAAGTCACAACAATAGACAATCACAGTCTGCTTAAACCAATAACACACAAAGAATGAAATGTTGCCATGTTTTTATTGAACACACCATGTAAACATTCACAGTGCAGGTGGAAAAAGTATGTGAACCCTTAGACTAATGACATCTCCAAGAGCTGATTGGAGTGAGATGTCAGCCAACTGGAGTCCAATCAATGAGATGAGATTGGAGGTGTTGGTTACAGCTGCCCTGCCATATAAAAAACACACACCAGTTCTGGGTTTGCTTTTCACAAGAAGCATTACCTGATGTGAATGATGCCTCGCACAAAAGAGCTCTCAGAAGACCTACGATTAAGAATTGTTGACTTGCATAAAGCTGGAAAGGGTTATAAAAGTATCTCCAAAAGCCTTGCTGTTCATCAGTCCACGGTAAGACAAATTGTCTATAAATGGAGAAAGTTCAGCACTGCTGCTACTCTCCCTAGGAGTGGCCGTCCTGTAAAGATGACTGCAAGAGCACAGCGCAGACTGCTCAATGAGGTGAAGAAGAATCCTAGAGTGTCAGCTAAAGACTTACAAATGTCACTGGCAAATGCTAACATCCCTGTTAGCAAATCTACAATACGTAAAACACTAAACAAGAATGGATTTCATGGGAGGATACCACAGAGGAAGCCACTGCTGTCCAAACAAAACATTGCTGCACGTTTACAGTTTGCACAAGAGCACCTGGATGTTCCACAGCAGTACTGGCAAAATATTCTGTGGACAGATGAAACCAAAGTTGAGTTGTTTGGAAGAAACACACAACACTATGTGTGGCGAAAAAAAGGCACAGCACACCAACATCAAAACCTCATCCCAACTGTGAAGTATGGTGGTGGGGGCATCATGGTTTGGGGCTGCTTTGCTGCGTCAGGGCCTGGACGGATTGCTATCATCGACGGAAAAATGAATTCCCAAGTTTATCAAGACATTTTGCAGGAGAACTTAAGGCCATCTGTCTACCAGCTGAAGCTCAACAGAAGAGGGGTGTTGCAACAGGACAATGACCCAAAGCATAGAAGTAAATCAACAACAGAATAGCTTAAACAGAAGAAAATACACCTTCTGAAGTGGCCCAGTCAGAGTCCAGACCTCAACCCGATTGAGATGCGGTGGCATGACCACAAGAAAGCGATTCACACCAGACATCCCAAGAATATTGCTGAACTGAAACAGTTCTGTAAAGAGGAATGGTCAAGAATTACTCCTGACCGTTGTGCACGTCTGATCTGCAACTACAGGAAATGTTTGGTTGAAGTTATTGCTGCCAAAGGAGGTTCAACCAGTTATTAAATCCAAGGGTTCACATACTTTTTCCACCTGCACTGTGAATGTTTACATGGTGTGTTGAATAAAAACATGGCAACATTTTATTCTTTGTGTGTTATTAGTTTAAGCAGACTGTGATTGTCTATTGTTGTGACTTAGATGATGATCAGATCACATTTTACGACCAATTTGTGCAGAAATCCATATCATTCCAAAGGGTTCACATACTTGTTCTTGCAACTGTATATATGAAAAAAATCCCTTATGTCCAAAAAGTGTGGGAGAACAAATATAAATGTACATTTGTACAAAAAACTATTATATACATATTTACAATACAAAAACATGGAGAATTAAAGTCAGATAATTGCTGTACTGGAATATTAACCAACCTTATGCATTGGGGGATGGAAATTATTAACATATTTGTGAAAATCTGGCTGAATTGTTAAATATAACATATTTATGAGAATCCATCCAGAGTATAAGTATTAGAATAAATGGAAAAAGTTCTCCGTAATTTCTTAATATCTCTTTTAACTAGATTAGAAAATATGTCTATGGATTGGTTGAATATATGAGGTGTGAATGTGCTGTTAGGTTTCAAACCTGTGTCAAGTGGTAGAGGTAATTCATAAGGTATCGGTTGGTGTGTTTCTGCTTGCGTATTCTCCTGTCCTTGGGTTTTAGTCTGGGCTAAAGTAGTTCTATAGATGTTCTCCATAATCGTCGTAGACGTGGAGCTGATAGGACCACTTTCCATATCTGTAGTGAAAAAATATGCTTTTAATTTTAGTTGCCTCAGAAATTTATATATAGATCATATTCAAACCAAGGTAGAACTTACCAACAAAAACCCAATTTTACTAAAAAAGAATGGCAGGTTTTAAACACGCTTAGAGAAGATAATTCAATTATTATTAAACGAGCAGATAAGGGTGGGGCACTGATCATTATGGACCGAGATTATTATGTGAAAGAAATTAGATTCCAACTAAATGACACACTTAGTTATAAACCAATGGATGGGAATCCCATCCAGCGGTTACAGACAATGAATAAGACAGCCATGGATAAGGGCATTATCATGGAGGGAGAATATAAATACATGTATAAGAAATATCCAACAACTCCTGTTTTTTATACTCTCCCTAAGATCCATAAAAATTTAAAGACCCCACCAGGAAGACCGATAGTTAGTGGTACGGATTCTATCCTACAACCACCAGCGGTAATCTTGGATAAATTTTTGATTAAATACATCCCAAAACAGAAATCTTATATCAAGGATACAAATGATTTTTTAAAATTGATCAACACCCTCAATATTGAACAGACCACGGAAGTCTGGTTGGTGACCTTGGATGTTCAATCACTGTATACGGCAATAGATCATACAGGGGGATTAAGAGCAGTGGAGTGGACATTGGATCAGGACCTCACATTAACCCAACATCCAGATACTAAGGCATATATATTAGAACTATTACGATTTGTCCTGGCTGAGAATTATTTTCTCTTTGAGGACAAGTTTTATAGGCAGATCAAGGAGACAGCGATGGGCTCGAATGTAGCCCCCACTTATGCTAACATATATATTAATAGGTTAGAAGAACTGTGTGTATATGCTATTCCTCTATTCAGAAAATGCCTTACATGGAAGAGATTCATCGATGATGTGTTTGTTTGTTGGGTGGGTACAAGGTTTCAGTTGGACAATTTCTCTGACCAATTGAATTCTGTGGACCCTAACATCAAATTTACCATGACTTGTGACAGATATTTGGTTCCATTCTTGGACACTCAGGTACATTTGATTGATAATAAATTACATACAGATATCTATAGGAAACCTACAGACAGAAATAACCTTTTGGAATACACTAGTTACCATCCTCAACATCTTAAGGATGGTTTACCATACAGCCAAATGTTACGAGTGAAAAGGATAATTTCACAGGAAGATCGGGTAGAACCAGGAATGGAGTTCATGTGTAACAAATTTATTGATAGGGGCTATCCACCAGAACTAGTGAGAAAACACAGAACCAGGATCTCAGATATGGATAGGGCAGAAGTGCTTAACCCTATCGGCAAGAGGGACACCATACAAAGAATCCCTTTCATATCACCATATACCCCGTACAGTAATGCTATTAAAAAAATAATAATGAAACATTGGAGCATCTTTGAGGGTGATATTAATTTGCCAAAAGAATTTAGGAATCCTCCCTTGTTCTCCTATAAAAGAGCACAGAATTTGAGAGATAAACTGGTACATTCGGATATAGGCAGCAACAAAAAACAGAGAAGATTCTTCTCTGAACCTAAGAAAGGCATGTTCCCATGCCTGAATTGTACACATTGCAACAATGTAATCAGAGGTGAGTGTTTTGTACATCCACGATCAGGTAAACCCTTTAAAATACTTGATTATTATACGTGCAACTCAGAATATGTGGTTTACATCTTGAAACGCCCTTGTGGGTTTCTCTATGTTGGGGAAACAATTAGACCAGTGAAGGAACGCATTGGAGAACATAAGAGGGACATAAGAGCGGCCATTCAGAAAGGGACATGTGACAAACCAGTGCCTAGGCATTTTTTACAGCAAGGTCACAATGTTAATCAATTACGTTTTCAAGTAATTGATAGTGTTAAACCATTACGGAGAGGTGGAGATAGACAGAAGGTACTTCTATGTAAAGAAACAAAGTGGATTAGCACTTTGGAAACACTCCATCCGGATGGTCTGAATGAGGACTATGATCTTAAGCATTTTTTGTAGAATGACTCAGGGTCGAACGCAATAGTGTTTACACTTATTATCTTTTGGTCCATTTATTCGGACTAATTTGCCATTTTATATTTACAGCAAGTCATTGGGATCCTCTATGGCACGCCTGCCTCCTTTACCCTTCTAAAGCCATTACAGGAGTTGACCATTCTTGGTCCGCTACCCGAGAAGTAACGGGGTCTAACGTGTGAGAAACCACAGGCATTTTTCACATACTACACTGCTGGTGAGTATGCTTATTTTGTAAAAATAAGATATTTGGAAGGGGTGAACGATCACCTCTGATTACTTGTTGCAACTATATTTTGGTCTTGCATAATCTTTTACTACCTAGGTATCTACCTGGTGGTGGTGATTATACATAAAATCATTTCAACCAAGCGGTGAGAAATAGAAGATGAGATTAGAGAGGGCTTATCTTAGGGTTATTTTTCCTTTAACCCCTTAGCGACCGAGGACGGTTCAGGACCGTCATCGGCATTTTAGCGTTGCCGACCGATGACGGTCCTGAACCGTCCTAACGGTCTTAGTTACTTACCTAATCGCCGTCGTTCCCCCGGCGGCGATCAGCGTGTGCAGCCCAGACAGTCTCCCCACACTGAATTAGGACCCCCGTGGCCATGTGATCGCTTAACACAGCGATCACATGGTCACAATAGGTGTCCATGTGTCTGCCTGCAGGGGGACTGCCTGTGCTGACAGGCAGTCTCCCTGCTAGTGTAAAATCAAAAAATAAAATAAAGTTAATGTTAATAAAAAAAAAAAATTATATATGTGTATATAAATATGATATATAGACATATATTATATCTATATAATATATGTCTATATATCATATATATAATGTCATACTAAGTGTATTTTTATATTAATATGTACTTATATTAATATAAAAATACACTTATAATTAAATTACACACGTATATATATAATATATATAATAACTATATATATTGTATATATATATTATTATAAAATATAAATAATAAGTAATTTAAATTAAATATTTTTTTTAAATAATAATAAAAATTTTAAAAAAAAATTATATATCTATATGAAATTTTATTCTAACTGTATTTTAAAATTAATATATATATATATATATATCAAAATACACTTAGAATGAATTTGTATATATATCTATGTATATAAAAATAAATAAAAATAATAAGAAATATACATATGTCCATATACAAAATTACATAAATAATTATATAAATATACACGTAGACTTCAAATATATAAATATGCATATATATTTAAATTCTACGTGCGTATTTATGTAATATTTTTAATAATTCAGTAATTTTATTGATTGCAATTTGAGGGACCTGCCTGCCAACCCAGGCCGAAATTCCAGAGAATTGAATTTGCTAGCACTGTATTTTACCCTGTAACGTTCTACGACACCCTAAAACCTGTACATGGTGGGTACTGTTTTACTCGGGAGACTTCGCTGAACACAAATATTAGTGATTCAAAACAGTAAAACATATCACAGCAATGATATTGTCAGTGAAAGTGACTTTTTTTGCATTTTTCACACACAAACAGCACTTTTACTGATGATATAATTGTTGTGATACGTTTTCCAGTTTTTAAACACTAATATTTGTGTTCAGCAAGGTCAAATATATGGGTCAAATATTTTTACATTGAAAATGGCCAGGTTGGTTACGTTGCCTTTGAGAGCGTATGGTAGCCCAGGAATGAGAATTACCCCCATGATGGCATACCATTTGCAAAAGAAGACAACCCAAGGTATTGCAAATGGGGTATGTCCAGTCTTTTTTAGTAACCACTTGGTCACAAACACTGGCCAAAATTAGCGTTCAATTTAGTTTTTTTACTTTTTTCACACACAAACAAATATGAATGCTTACTTTGGCCAGTGTTTTCGACTAAGTGGCTACTAAAAAAGACTGGACATACCCCATATTGAATACTCTGGGTTGTCTACTTTAAAAAAAATATGTACATGTGGGTTGTTATTCAGAGATTTATGACAGATAATAGTGTTACAATGTCACTATTGATAAATTTTAAAAATGTATGTTTTGAAACCGCAATATCCTACTTGTACCTATAGCCCTATAACATGCAAAATAAAAGCAAAAAAGCACGTAAACACGGGGTATTTTTAAACTCAGGACAACATTTTGAATCTATTTAGCAGTTTTTTCATTCGCTTTTGTAGATGAGTAAAAGATTTTTCAAGTAAAAGTAAAAAAACTTCAATTTTTCATCATATTTTTTAATTTTTTTAAAATTAAAATACATGAGATTATATAAATAATGGTATGTAAAGAAAGCCCATTTTGTCCTGAAAAAAACAATATATAATTTGTATGGGAACAGTAAATGAGAGAGAGGAAAATTCCAGCCAAACACAAACACCACAAAAGTGTAAAAATATGCCTGGTCGCAAATGTACAACATCGCAAAAACAGTCCAGTCCTTAAGGGGTTAAGAGATTTTTTTAGTATAGGTTTTTTTCAGTAAAAACCTTTCTTTTCAGTAGAAAGGAATTTTTTTCCCAAAAAACTTTTTCCATTTATTCTAATACTTATACTCTGCATGGACTCTCATAAATATGTTATATTTAACAATTCAGCCAGATTTTCACAAATATTTTAATAATTTCAACCCCCCAATGCATAAGGAACTTTATTGGTTAATATTCCAGTACAGCAATTATCTGACTTTAATTCTCCATGTTTTTGTATTGTAAATATGTATAAGAAAAAAAGAGGAATGGAAGCTATAGGGAAAACACTCATAGTGGGGTTGACCCACACAAAACTACCAAGGTAGTAATTACAAAAACAGAACAATTGAGTGCCCTACGAATAATTAAAAATTTACTTTTAATAAATAAGTTAAAAATCAAGTGTAGAGAGCCTGATATAGCATAAAGTAATGAGAAATAATACTCTCTATGCAATTAGTTGCAATGTATTATAATATAGGGATTGCAATTCTAAAGTGATAGTCCCTTGTTAAGGGTTAAAAATAACATCTAAACGTGTAAGATAAAGAGTACATTAACAAAGGAATAACAAGTACAGAGGACCTGTTCAAAAGTTTTCAGTGAACCTCTGGTAAATGAACACTGCATCAATACATTGTTGCAGTATATTATCAATAATGACACAAATTATAGTGCTTAGTTCGGTCTAAGAGAAGTCATGTTGCAAAAGGTATTAGATGACTAAACGAAAAAAGAAGTCTATGATCACAAAAATTAAAATAAAAACTGTAGAGAAGTCTTATGAGCGGATTATCAGTAAGTGAAATATCAGTGACCCCTTATCAAAAGTAGTAATAAAGTGAATGATAAATAGAGTGCCACAAATACGTTCATATACAGGGGGAAGAAAACCCCAATACCTAAAACCGCCCAATTCTAACAGTTATATACAAAGGGATTCTGAGGGAAGTGTGGACAATATGGTGAATAACCCACACTGCAAGGTATTTGCAAAGAATCACCGATAGCCCCTGACGCGCGCGTTTTGCCCACAACTCATCAGAGGGGAACCGATGTGTGGTAAGTGCCCGAGTATTTAAAGGACATGAATCACCATGATTGGAGGATTTAAAAAGCCCGCTGTTAAGATTGGGCCAATCACGATGGATATAATTGATGACGTCATTAAGGTCCGGAATGGAAAGGGTGTTTAACCCTCGTTGATAATCAAGATCTGAATGGCAAAAGAGGATTATTAAGCGCTTAATTCCAGATAACATAAATGTCAGGAAGTGAATCTTAATACATCTTATATAACTAATAACCTTTAGATGTAATGACGGAATAGATATCAAAAATAAAAAAGTAAAAAAGTAATATAACATCATATGCGGTCGAAAAAAAAAGAGAAAGTGTATAACCCCATCAGTTTATGTTGACTTTATGGTGAAAGAAGAATAGGGAACTTAAATAGTTAACTGGCAGTCATGCCCAAATACAATATTGTTGAAATCACGATTAAATATATCCAAACATGTATAAGATAACGAAATTTAGCTCCAGAATGGGTGTTTAACCCCATCCGGGCATAATTAGTGTGTCAAAACACTCGATAAGAAACGGTTCAGAATGAAAAACCGAAGAAAGATCAGATGAACCAAGAGAAATGTCTAAAGTATAGTAAACTGGAATGCAATGATTCCGATGTTAGGAATCAATATGTAAATCTAGTGGTAATATTCTACAGCAATTAAAGAAGAGAATAGTATTATGTGCAACCCCTCTTCGTACTCCTTAGTGTATATAATACGTAAAAACTATATACACACTTAAAGGAACCTATGTGGCTCAATTAATTGCCAAGATCATAAAGTAGATATTTAAAGCCAGAGACAACTAGAGTAATAAAGACTCCGTGCTTAAGAGAGAATATCTAAATGCATGAACAACGGAAAAATAGTAAAACTAAAGATAAATATAACCAGCTTATTAGAAATTGAGACATCAAATAAATATTAACATATTCATGAGTTGAAAGAATATTTATGTAATAGTAACTGAATAGCAGAGATGAATCTATGAATGTATAAAAGGGGTGAAATTAAATTCTTCATTTAAGCCTGCTGGAGCCAAGGTTTGAAATTCAAAAATCCACCTGGACTCTTTCTGAAGAAGTACAAGATTATAATTGCCTTTTCTGGAGTTAAGAGTAACTCTTTCTAAAGCCTGAAAAGATAGGTGGTTAGGGTTTCCATCATGGAAATTTCGTACATGGTTAGCTACGGGGGTGCTTAAGTTCAGATTTTTCACAGAGTTGATATGTTGTAGAGTTCGTCTCCTTAATTCTTGGTAGGTTTTGCCTATGTATTGCATTCCACAAGAACAAGTGATAACATAAATGACACGTGTAGTGCCACAATTAATGAAATGTTTGATTTTGAATTCCTTTTGAGTTTTCGTACATTTAACGATTTTAGACTGATTGATGAAGGGGCAAGCTTTGCAGTGTCCACATTTATGGATTCCCAAAGGTGCATTGAGCCAAATTTTCGGGCCAATTTTTTCCAGGTGGCTGTGTACCAAGAAATCCCTCAGATTCCTAGATCTGCGTGCTGTGATGTTAGGATAAGCCACAGATCCCGGTTTCAAATCAGTATCATATTGTAATATTGGCCAATGTCGGGTGAATATCTCTTTGATAGGTTTCCATTGTTTATCAAAGGTCCCAATGCACCTAATAAGTTGGTTGGCTTGGGTAGTTTTTTGAGAGTGGAGACTGGAACTTCTGTCTTGGGTGAGAGCCCTTTGATAGGCTTTTTTAAGAATTTTATTAGGGCAGCCACAGCTTTTGAAGTGAGTTCTTAATTTATTCGCTTCAACCTGAAACAACTCATCATTAGAGCAATTTCTCCTGGCCCTCAAATATTGACCGTATGGTATTCCAGCCTTCAAACGATATGGATGGAAACTATTCCAATGTAGAAGGCTGTTAGATGCGGTGCTTTTCCTGTGTAATTCTGTGTCAACTGTACCGTCAATATTGAGCAAAATTCGAAGGTCAAGGAATTCGAGTTGCGTTTCATGGATTACATATGTCAGTTGTAAGCTGATTTGGTTGTTATTAAGCTCCTCCACCATGTCTGTAAAATTAGAGACAGAGCCTGTCCTGAATATTAAAATATCATCGATGTATCTTAGCCATTTATGTATATACTGATGGAATCGGTTAAGTTGTGGGTCTTCAAAGATGTTCTCTTCCCACCACCCCAAAAAGAGGTTTGCATAGCTAGGAGCACAAGTAGTGCCCATGGCTGTGCCACGCTGTTGGAGATAATGCACACCATTGAATACAAAATAATTATGGGTTAATACAAACTCCAAAAGTGAGAGTATCAATTTTATCTGTTCTGAGTTGTATTTAGAGGATCTGTGTAAAAAATAAGAAGTAGCCTGTAGTCCTTTGTCATGCGGGATGTTGTTGTACAATGAAACAACATCCAGACTGGCAAGAAGGGAGTAAGGAGGAACCACCAAATTTTCTAATAGCAATAAAGTCTGTTTGATATCTTGTACGTATGAGTCTAAGTGGATTACAAATGGATGTAAAAGTTGTTCCAAAAATTTACTTGTTTTTTCGGTCAGGGAATTATTCCCTGACACTATAGGTCTCCCTGGAGGGTCTGTTAGGCATTTGTGAACCTTTGGGAGACAGTAAAACGTTGCTACCGTGGGATTGTTGTTTGGAATCATGAACTGATATTCCTCCTTTTTAATTAGATTATCTTCGAGGGCCTGAGTTAGTAGTACCTTTAGTTCAGTGAGAAACTCAATTGTAAGGTCTTGTGGAAGTACTTTGTATTGAATATTATCTTTAAGATGTTCCATGCACATGTTAATGTATTTCTCTTGATCCATAAGTACTATATTTCCTCCTTTATCGGAAGGTTTTATAATTATATCCTTATTGCTGCTTAGATCTTTAAGAGCCTCTCGTTCTACTTTAGTTAAGTTATCAATTTGTTTTTTTGGAGGAGGAAGTGATTCCAAAGATTTTGTAGTCATCTGGACAAAGAGATCTACGCTAGGCACATCTTTAAAATTAGGGATGTACCAACTAGAAGGTTTACAGTTGGTAAGAGATGGTGTGTTGGTTTGTTCATCGAGGAGAGATACCATTGTTTGGAGATGCTGGTAATCTTCCTGAGCAATACCTAAATCTCTAGCCAGTTTGTTCTCCTTTCTTGTGTGTATGATGTTAAGGGCAAGTAAATGTAAATATGTATATAATAGTTTTTTGTACAAATGTACATTGATATTTGTTCTCCCACACTTTTTGGACATAAGGGACTTTTTTCCTATATATATGGACTGAGGAAATGGATGAAGTTCTCTCAAAATGTATTATTCCTACGCATGGGAATATATGCATAGGCACAGGAAGACAGATATAAACACAGTGGGACTACATATTCATCCAACATAGTAATTTGAGGTATGCGCACGTCATAGAGGCGCGCCAAGCGGGTAGACGAACGTAAGCGTCATGACATCACATAGGCGCGACCCACGCGTTCAGGTGGGCGTGCAGAAAATACATAAGTGTGGGATTTCTCATTATTTTTTATTCTTGATAGGGCCATTGAAGGGATGTTTTAGGTCCCGAGCGTGCAGCCCATCAAAAGACCCGGTACCAGCAGATTGAAGGCAGGAGTCCGGCACCTCCAGGAAGAGTGAGGGATTCTTTGCGCATACAACTTTGGAAAAACAACAGATTGATATACAGGGATCCACTATTGCACCACAATATTTATATGAAGAAACATACACAAGCTTCAAAATAAGGACTTACAGCCTTGGAGAATGTGGTGAGATCCACCCATATAATATAGTGTGTACACACTGGGACTGTATATACTTTTTTTTCTAATTTTTTTCTCATTTTGCATTTTTTACCTTTTTTCTTTTTTCATTTTTTCCTTTTTTCCTTTTTTTGCTTTTTCTTTTTTTCTTTATTACCCCTCTTTGTGGATGGGACCTTTGGACTCTTAGATACAGTTACACAGCATCAACTTGCTAAATCTGTGGTCAGGGATCTTTAGTAACATGGAGTTATACTAATAGGTTTACAATGTTTTGTTACCATTAGGATATATTGTTTGATTCAAGTGTATATACTATCAATTTATTTATTTTGAGTATA
Organism: Pelobates cultripes; assembly: GCA_933207985.1. Classification (NCBI taxonomy): domain Eukaryota; kingdom Metazoa; phylum Chordata; class Amphibia; order Anura; family Pelobatidae; genus Pelobates; species Pelobates cultripes. The sequence goes on from OW240915.1 coordinate 93,782,889, forward strand.
TTTTCATGCAATCAATGAATTTTGTCTATACAATATTATAATGAATTATTAAATGAAGCAATTAACTTTATCTAAAGCTCTTTTTGAGTGCAGCATCATTTTTTGGTATTTTGTAAATTTTGGAGGTAAATGGGCCACCTTGATACTTTGCACCAATATAGATGAAAGAGTGCTTGTACATAGAATATTTTAAGTATTTTCCCAGCTGGTATGACTTACACATATTATTACAAAGTAGCCAGTCACTTTCTGCATACATGTAACCGATAATCTATTTTCATAAACACAGCACGCTGCTTACAGAATAATACATTCTCCCTAGCAAGGTGGCATACAGCATACAGGAAGGCACAGAGCATTTTCCACTTGTACATGCTGCACACAATAGGTTGAGATTGATACATATTTTAACCATGATGGCTACGATGTTTTAATATTTACACGTTATGGTACCTTACTTTTCTCATATATACTGCACATTTTAGAATAAGCTTGGTCTATGCCATACTCCATTATGTCATACGGTTTTTTATCCATTCAGGTTACAGGTACTACTAAAAACCTATACGGATTGTCAGGTTTAATACCATACTACCAGGTACATACACCGGCTCACATAGTATTCATATCCTATCTTCCCTGGAATAGTTAATAGTGTACTGGCAATGAGGGTTTTAGGGTCCAATAGGTATTGCCCCTCTTCTCTGCATTATGCTTCGTTTTAGTGGTCCCGTGAAGCCAACACCCTGTCTCACACTCGGAGGCATACACCCATCGGGTCCACTCGTAAGCTAGCTGCCTTGCATTGTATCATAGAGAGGGCCTCACCTGTCACTCCCTTTCCTATTTTTCTGGTTACTGTCACCGAGAGGCCAACATCCTGCCACTACATTTGGTGGCCACAAAAATCCCCTCGTGCCAACGCATAGATAGAGCCTTTCAAGCCACTTGGCAACTAGCAGGGCCTCACCAGTCACCAAAAACACCAAGCCTAATTGTTTCGCATTACGGCTTAGATAGCAAGCCAGTACAAGACCCTTGAGGTGCAAATAATAATTGCTATCTTCATTGTTATTTAAGTATGTCTCAAGAAAGTGGCGAAGAATTATCTCTTCCTAGTACCCCGGCTAGATTCGAAACACCTTCACGTAGAGGAGATGTTGCTAGTCCAGCATCAATCAGATTCTGAACGATTCCACGCATTACCACCGAGCTAAGGAGGCGACAAATCCCCTACCCAGCCACAGCAAGAAAAGCAGAATTATTCAAACTCTTCCGTACATCAACTGACAACATTGAAGCGGGGGAAGGCCCCAGCAACACAAACTCAGGTGACATCCAGGCTATGCTAGCCTTGCTCATGAACTCCATGAGCAAAGTTAACGACAGACTGGCTAATCTCGAGTCGGTCACCACAGCCCTCACTAAGGCTGGGCCTCCCGCTACTGTACTACCAACACCAACCGAAACTCGGTTAACTGGTACAATCAATTCTTCTGATACTCAGGACGTTAACCCTGCACATATGATCCCAGCACACATTAAAAGAGATATCCTGGAAGGTAAAGATGTCAACTTAGCATCTCTACTAATTGCCACCCAGGATATTGTGGAAAACAAAACCTATATGTATGACGATGTATCTGTGGTGGTCAGATCCAGGGATTCCAGGTTAAACCGGAAACTGACCATCCCTGAGTTTGTTTTGGCATTTGGAATATATAGAGATATTATTTGTGCAGTGTACCCTAAGAGAAGGGAAGAATTCGATCTATATATGCACAAGCTGGTAGACCTATGAAACAAATATGGTGGTTCAGCCTTTTACGACTATCATAGGTAATTTTCTACCAAAGTGTCTGGCGTTTTCTCCCAGTTTGGTAACAGAATCCACCAGAGAAAAAATACCAGACCACTAAAGACATATATAAGCAAACCTACAAAAGAAAGTGTGCCCTCTAAAACACCAATTCAATAATGAAGCAAAAACCAAACAGTAGGAATGTAAAAGGAGTGAAATAATCACTTCTAAGGTTTAAATAAAGTATACAACCTGATAATATAGCAGCGTGGTGAACAATATCTTTAAAAAGATATATAAAACGCACATAGAGTAATAAAAGTATAATTGTATGAACACGCAAAAAGTATATATTAAACTCACAAGATATAAGTGAATATCAGGCCCATCATAAATAAATAAAGAAACTGAAAATTATAGGATTATATGCTGTTTCAACTTGGATCTTTGAAAGTGCATTTTTGTAACAAATTTGTTGTATTTTTATTCCATCTGCACTATTTTCGGTTTCTTTATTTATTTTTGCAAGTGCTAAAGAAGATTTACCTCATATCATTCTGAAGTTTACCTCTGATTAAGGATGATGGGCCTGATATTCACTTATATCTTGTGAGTTTAATATATACTTTTTGCGTCTGTCAACATTCATGCTTTTTCAGCACTACTGACTAATCACCCTTTCAGACATTTAGTAGAATTTCTCATATCTGGATTTTCAGAGGGGTTTCATACAGGCATCATACATATGCCCTCGGGACATCTAGAATGCCCTAACTTACAATCAGCACAGCAGAACCCAATGGCTGTAGACTCACTCATAGCCCAAGAACTAGCAGAGGGGTTTCTGTTCGGGCCTATCAAAACCTCACCATTTACTGCATGGCGCACAAACCCCATTGGGATTGTCACAGGGAAATCTTCCCTGAAACAAGACTTATCATAGATTTATCGGCACCTCACACCTCTACCCCAAGTCTCAACTCAATCATTCCCTCCGAGGAGTTTTCCCTACGATATGCCACCATAGATCATGCCATTACAGCTATCACCCAAGCAGGTGTCAGAGCCTGGTTAAGCAAGACAGACATCACCAATGCTTTCAAACTGCTACCAATCCACCCTACACTCTGGCATTTACATGGCATCAAATGGGCAGACAATTACTATTTCTTCTCCCGCTTAACCTTTGGGACAAAAAGTAGCCCCAAAATCTTTGACACATTTGCCGAAACACTTTGCTGGCTGTTAGTAAACATATCCAGATGCCCCACAGTCATACATTATCTACATGACTTTTTGTTTGTCGAAGAAAACACCTTTCCCCCCAGAAGCCTAAAGGAAGCGATTAGTCTGTTCAACCACTTGGGCGTCCCCGTATCCCCTAAGAAAACCCCTTAAGGACACATGACATGTGTGACATGTCATGATTCCCTTTTATTCCAGAAGTTTGGTCCTTAAGAGGTTAAACTTTGCCATGCGCATCATACCACAAGGTCGGGCTTCCTTCAGCCGCTCAAGCAGCCACAGCCACTTCTTCGTTCCAGCAGCTAATCATGGATTAGAATTAATTATGCAACACAGCAGGGATCTGTACAAATTAGCACTGTCATCCAATACTTGCAAAACATGCATATAATAGAGCCTTCACATTGTTCAAAAGATTTCTATTGGACCACGACATATCCCAACCTTTTGTCATGACATCTATCATTGCTTTTGCTTATTTTTGCCACCTTAAACTACAACTATCTTACAACACCATTAAATTATATTTGACAGGCATTCAACACCACATGCTAACCCTCTGGCCTAACAAACATAGCTTCATGTCATCATATCAGATAAAGAACATAATCAGAGGCATTCAGAAATCGGTTCCCCCACGTACATCACAGAGATTACCTATAGACAACAAACTTTTCCAATCCCTATCCGACCTATTAGATTTAAAACCATTTAGTTATTCCACCAATTCGGTCATTAAAACAGCCATGTACATAGCCTTCTACGGTTTCCTCAGCCCAAGAGAATTCACTACCATCACCACCACTCAGACAGATAGATGTCTTCTACGATCCTACCTACGCAAACACATGGACCATCACATACTAGCTCTACCACAGTCCAAAACAAGTCAACACGCACCTCCAGTAAAAATCACTTATTATCCTACCCACAACAAATGGTGTACAGTTGCGGTCTTAGATTCCTACCATCAAAATCCTACCTCACTACCATCACAACATTTATTTGCACTACAAGGCTCTGTACTTACTACCGCTACTTTCATGAAATACATCAGATCCCTGTTAACCATGCTAGGTCTCAACCCCTCTACCCACTCAGGTAGCTCCTTCCGTATAGGGGCGGCCTCCACAGCCTCCAGCGCCAACATACCAGTACACATCATTAAATCACTGGGAAGATGGAAATCTTCTGCTTACACAAGTTGCACACCCAAACCAACACAGGAATTAAGAAATGCATTTAAGGAAATATCTGGTTAATTTGTATATATTTGTTTACTGTATTACATTTTTGATTATTCACTTTTTCCCTCTTTATTTACAGGCCTACCGTATCGTCAGTCTCGGCACACCACAACCAACTTGCTCTTTTATACTGTCCTACTCTTATACTGGAACCTTACTCCATATACGGCTATTTGCCCCTAACACAAGTATTAAGGCCATTTGGCCTGTAATTGTGGGTGGGGCTTAAGATAATACACTTACCTATATAAGGTACACCCCTTACCTGGCTCCATACCGTTCGAGGTCAGCATATGAATGACCCTCCCACCACTTCACATTCTCTACACATTTCCTCTCTTTCTATTTATTTTTCTTTTCTTACTCCTTGGTGCGCCCTCTTTATTTACAAGCCTATCGTCGGTCTCGGCACACCACAACCGACTTGCTCTTTTATACTGTCCTACGCTTATACTGGAACTTTACTCCATATGCGGCTATTTGCCCCTAACACAAATATATATATACAGGGAGTGGAGAATTATTAGGCAAATTAGTATTTTGACCACATCATCCTCTTTATGCATGTTGTCTTACTCCAAGCTGTATAGGCTCGAAAGCCTACTACCAATTAAGCATATTAGGTGATGTGCATCTCTGTAATGAGAAGGGGTGTGGTCTAATGACATCAACACCCTATATCAGGTGTGCATAATTATTAGGCAACTTCCTTTCCTTTGGCAAAATGGGTCAAAAGAAGGACTTGACAGGCTCAGAAAAGTCAAAAATAGTGAGATATCTTGCAGAGGGATGCAGCACTCTTAAAATTGCAAAGCTTCTGAAGCGTGATCATCGAACAATCAAGCGTTTCATTCAAAATAGTCAACAGGGTCGCAAGAAGCGTGTGGAAAAACCAAGGCGCAAAATAACTGCCCATGAACTGAGAAAAGTCAAGCGTGCAGCTGCCACGATGCCACTTGCCACCAGTTTGGCCATATTTCAGAGCTGCAACATCACTGGAGTGCCCAAAAGCACAAGGTGTGCAATACTCAGAGACATGGCCAAGGTAAGAAAGGCTGAAAGACGACCACCACTGAACAAGACACACAAGCTGAAACGTCAAGACTGGGCCAAGAAATATCTCAAGACTGATTTTTCTAAGGTTTTATGGACTGATGAAATGAGAGTGAGTCTTGATGGGCCAGATGGATGGGCCCGTGGCTGGATTGGTAAAGGGCAGAGAGCTCCAGTCCGACTCAGACGCCAGCAAGGTGGAGGTGGAGTACTGGTTTGGGCTGGTATCATCAAAGATGAGCTTGTGGGGCCTTTTCGGGTTGAGGATGGAGTCAAGCTCAACTCCCAGTCCTACTGCCAGTTCCTGGAAGACACCTTCTTCAAGCAGTGGTGCAGGAAGAAGTCTGCATCCTTCAAGAAAAACATGATTTTCATGCAGGACAATGCTCCATCACACGCGTCCAAGTACTCCACAGCGTGGCTGGCAAGAAAGGGTATAAAAAAAGAAAATCTAATGACATGGCCTCCTTGTTCACCTGATCTGAATCCCATTGAGAACCTGTGGTCCATCATCAAATGTGAGATTTACAAGGAGGGAAAACAGTACACCTCTCTGAACAGTGTCTGGGAGGCTGTGGTTGCTGCTGCACGCAATGTTGATGGTGAACAGATCAAAACACTGACAGAATCCATGGATGGCAGGCTTTTGAGTGTCCTTGCAAAGAAAGGTGGCTATATTGGTTACTGATTTGTTTTTGTTTTGTTTTTGAATGTCAGAAATGTATATTTGTGAATGTTGAGATGTTGTATTGGTTTCACTGGTAATAATAAATAATTGAAATGGGTATACAAATAGTTTTTTGTTAAGTTGCCTAATAATTATGCACAGTAATAGTCACCTGCACACACAGATATCCCCCTAACATAGCTAAAACTAAAAACAAACTAAAAACTACTTCCAAAAATATTCAGCTTGATATTAATGAGTTTTTTGGGTTCATTGAGAACATGGTTGTTGTTCAATAATAAAATTAATCCTCAAAAATACAACTTGCCTAATAATTCTGCACTCCCTGTATATATATATATATATATATATATATATAGTTAAGAAAGACAGAAGGTAGGAGTGGGGTCATAAGTGGTTGTAATGACTGATAAGGGGTGTCATGGCATTTTTAAATAAATATCAGGACTCTTCATCTCTGATGACAGCCATGATTGTGTATTTATCAGTAAGAATGCAACATGTAAGGTTGTACATGTTGATGCAGCCAAGAGACAGAGGGGAAGGTAAGATAACTGCTAATTTAGATACTGTTACGGTACCTCCAGTAATGAAATGTATAAACCGCCGTTTAGTGAGTATTCCCCGTTCACAATAATGTAGGCTGGTAGCGGGTATAGTAAAACCATGCGAACCGCCAGCTGGGGAACACTCCAAACTCCCGAACGGTACCTGTACGGCTATTTCCCTCCACGAGCTCCAAATCCACGAACTGCCAATATTAGCCGAACGCTAATACCTTCCAAGCGGCAAATATTTCCAATCAGCAGTCTCTAAGCGCCGGTAACCAAATCCCCCCAATAACGAGACCAAGCTCCGCTTTGAGGGTAAAACACGAACTGGTTTACTGTGGGCTACCTGCCCGGTATTTATGCAGGTCTCCCACTTGGTGGACACTCCCCTAGGGGACCAAATGGGAGACTGAAATCACAGAGGGACATGGGGACATTCTGGACATACATCCCCACAATATTCCCAGCATGCAGTACAGTTCCCTCCCCTCTGCTCGGGGAATAATTGGGACGTAATTCAATTATCTCCCCGAGCAGAGGCAATCGCCATTTTAGATACAAGTTATAAAAACACACAAAAATCCATAACTTAATAACTGCTGAACATTTTACATCAGTCTTGCATATCCCCAGATAGCCTGGATCTGAGGGCACATTATTGGAGAATAGCGCTCAGATCCCATTCGCACAGTTCAATCGCCATGGAGTCAAAGTCTCTTTCAGTTCTTCGGTATGCGATTGACTCCATGGGACGGCTATCTGGGTTAAGTCCATTCGTGTGGTTGAATCTCCCGAACGGCTGTCATTCGTATGCTTTTGTCGATTGAGAAGGGGAGGTCGACGGCTTCAGCGGTGTTCGGCTGAAAAAGTGTCCGTTTTCAGATCCATGAAATAATCGTTGAACACCGCTGGTCGTTCGCATGGACAAAATGGCCGCCGCCTCGTGGTCGACATACGAACGACGACCACCCGGCATTCGGTTTTAATTGAGAAGTGTCTGTGGTTAACCGCAACGTTCTAATTGGGATCAATAGGTTAACCAGCAGCACACTTCTCTTCTGGGTGGCCGTCCGTTCGGTAGTTCCGTTCGACAAAACCGACATTCCCTTAAACAAAGCATACGAACGGGGAAATTCATGAAAACGGCAAAACAGACGAACAACGCAGTTATAATCCAGACAGATGGGTCTGTCGCAGATACACATTTATTTTTGATTACTGTTTGTTATTCTAATGTTCACTACATTTTTCTTGCTTTATCTTTTTTAAGATTTCTAGATTTTCAGCTTGATACAAGTTTGAATGTTTTCCTGATGTTGACTTTTAAACTTTCAACATTCAAAATGCACTGTCTTTTATTATCTGAAAGTCAACGTATTTTAAATTAAGTGCTATTTTGTCTTGTTCCTTCCACGTCGTTGTGTTATAATGATCCATCTGCATTCTGATGGGACAATGGCAGCTTATTGGCATTGCCTTTCTAAAATATAAGTCATGTAGAAGCCAATGACAAACAGGTGGACATCACCTGAGAGGGTGAAATGTGATGTTGAAAGGTGTGATGATAACTTTGAGCCCTTAATATATATCTCCCATGCTGCTTTTTTAAATATTTTATTTATTGGCCTTTTTTTTCTTTGCCAATCAATTAACCATGAATACTATGCACAGAGACAGGTGTTCAGTTATTACCTATGTAAAAAAAGGGGGCAATAGTTCACTGGGGACTGTTAAAGTTTCTATGAGAAATTGAGGGTGGCAAGATTTGGTCCCTCACAGAGGCCTCTGTATTTTAAGACCTAGTTCAGAATATGACTGTCGAAGTGCTAAGTATCCTCAAAGGTACACAAATGAAGTAAGTTAAGTATTAAAGGCTTCTTTTAAAATCTGTCTGGCTGTCTCCTTGTGAATGGTGATAGATAAATTGAAGCTATAGTAACTGTGTTAGCAAGCCAGTGTTCTCAAGCTTCATCGGCTACAATTCTCTCGCATGAGATAAACTGGGCCATGTGTTTTCCAAATGGATAAAACTGTTTATTGCAAAGCTTGTTCCTAGGGACTATAAAAATGACATAATGTGAAATAAATGTTTTCAGCCTATTTTTGGGTCTTATGTTAAATAGTTTGAGGACCCACTCCTTATGTGTGTTCATTAAATAATGCACATGGTATAAGTAACAAAAATAACAATAATTTATTTATTATTGTTACATATAACTAATATTATTGTGGTTATGATTTACAAGGGATAATTTTAAATTAATTCCCCATTATAAAAAAAAAAACATATGTATTCTGGTGCATTTATTGTATATGTCATGAATATATAGTATTATCCATTTTACATAACTAGCTGTGATGTACCTTTACTACTGTAATCTATTGATAAAGGTTATGGTTGGGAAAGAAGTGACAAAAACACATAATTTAAAATACAAAGAGGAAGAAAACATACGTAGGTAGTCAACATCGGTCATAAAATAAATATAACTGCACAAAGTTCAAACCCAGCCTTAAATATGCAGGTTAGTGAAATAGCCAATTCACCAAGTATTTTGTTTGTTTTTTCCTCTGGCGTAACTTATACTTCTGCATACTGCCCAGCATAGAGAGGTTGTGACTTGGGTACTTCAGGGCTGGCCCAAGGTGGTGGATGAGGCTGTGATGAAATCAAGAAGTAGAACATCCCAAAAATGTGATGTCATGACGGAAAAGTCAATCTGATGTAAATCTGAGTCAATCTGGCTAACCTCACTAATGGCTGCCCATGTTCACAGGGCTCCTGGAGGGCTCGAAACATCAGATGAAAGCCCTAAGAGCATTCTGCATGGTGTATACATGTCTAGTGCTTCATTCCTGCATACTTGCTGAGGACAATTACCCTAGTATCCTTCCATCTGGTGAGACAGCTCCACCATAATACATTTAACAATAATATGATGCAATGTGTGACTGTGTGTGATATGTATGCTATCTGTTGGCTGTGTGTGATATTTTAATGTGTGTATTGATTAGGTATGATATGTGTGTTTAGGCTGTTTTTTGACATTTGTGACTGGCTGTGTATGAAGGTATTTAATTTAGATTTTAACAAATGCAAGAACCAAATGCATCAGAACTCAGAAAATACATAATTTCTGTGATCGTACGGTGCAGCGAGGGACAGGTATCGTGACATATAGTTCCTATCCTCAACTCTGTTGACCCATTGCTATATATATGGAGGTTGTGGTTCTTTCAAGAACCTATCGGCACCACACAGATCTGCCTCCTTCTCAAAAGGACACACATGATCTAGTTAAAGCACATTTCACATCACCTTCCTCTAGCATCGATCCTCCAGTGTTTAACTCTTTATTGCAATTGGTATTTGTTCACTGTTATTCACTGTTGTTTTTACCATCTCAAGTTTCACCATTGTCCCTCTTTTTTGTTCTTTCTTCCCTGTAAAAAAGCAACCACTACTATTTCTATCTGATGCCTACTATTTCAACTTGATGCATAAGGCACCTAAAGTATAACATTGCTCACTGATTGCTGCTCAAAATGTCATGTTCGCATTTGGCTATGTATATACATGTCACCATATTATTACTGTAATGTGTTGCTGTAAACTTGTACAATCAACAAGAAATTAAACAAACAAAAAAATATATATAAATTTACCCACTGTGTGAGAAATGGCCAAAATGGAGTGCAAGTAAGAAAAACTAACTGAAAACAACATTTATAGCAAGGGAAGTTGGATGTTCCTTTTTTTAAAATAAGATGTAAGTGTCACAATAAACTCGTGAGGTGAACTGTGTCTGTAAAGCGATGAGTTAAATCTTGCAAAATAACCTGAAATGGTACAAAAATGAAAGCCGATTTTTATGTGTTGTGTTTTAAAAAAAGGATTTTTATTCTAAGGTAGGGTGCTCTTTACTACTGTGGCCTTATTAGAAAAGTTATTTTAAGTTCAATGAAAGGTCACTCACTTAAAGCTTAGGAAGTGATTTCAGATATTTTATTGTGAGGGCATTATGGGTGAAATATAGATACTTATATATGTTTGGTCTCAAATTAGTTGTCTGGATCCTCTGACATGATTTGACCTGGTTACTAACAGATCAGAAACGTGTGTGTGTTTGTATGTATATATATATATATATATATATATATATATATATAAAAATGTATCCCTACTTACCGTAATTTTCTTCTCCTGGTCATAGGCCATGGCAGCACAACAATGATTAGCTCTTCTCTATACCTAACCAGACAGGAACCTAATTAAAACATGAGGTATAAGTAACCCCTCTGTCTTGTTTCCAGCAATATCCCATGGCTGAATATTGGTGCTGCCATGGCCTGTGACCAGGAAAAGAGAATTACGGTAAGTAGGAATACATTTTCCTTTTTTCTGGCCATATCCATGACAGCACAACAGTGGGTAATGCCCAAGCAATAACCAAGGGAGGGGAAGAAATACACAAGACTTCCAAATTATGAATGCAAAGTGAAAACACACACACCTCATAAGGACATTGGAAATTAAAAACTGATTGCCCACTATTGCCACATTACCAAATTGACCTTCTCAAATGTACCAAAGAAAATGTCTGCAAATAAAAAGTATTGGTTGAGAACCAAGCAGGCATTTATCCTATAAGTTCCATGGAAACTTGGCCACTGATGTTAAAGAGGGAGAAACGGCTCTAGTTGAGAGCAAACAGACCTTCAGGTACTGTAACCTTGTGGCAGTAAACTTGTGCTGATTATTGGGTGGCCAGCCTGGTGGATCTCCGTTACAAGGACAACGTGCCTTCCTTAATTCCCTCACTGGAGTGTGATCAGAAAATGCCCCACTACAAGCGCACGCTGGTAGACGCGCTGCTGAGGGCATTTCGGAGGGTCAGTGGAAACACAAGGCAAAGGCAGAGGAGGAGGAAGAGGTCGCCAACGCATATGGGGCACCACCAGCACCTCAGAAGGCAGGGTTAGCATGGCCAAAATGTGGAAAAGCTTTGTCAACACGCCACAACAACCAGCGCCACCAACTGATATGGAAAGTCTTAGCAGGAGGCAGCATTTTAGCAACATGGTGGAACAGTACGTGTGCACACGCCTATACGTACTGACTGATGGGTCTGCCCCATTCAACTTCTGGATCTCCAAATTGGGCACATGGCCTGAGCTTGCCCTTTATGCCTTGGAGGTGCTGGCCTGCCCTGCAGCCAGTGTATTGTCTGAACGTGTGTTTAGCATGGCAGGGGGCGTTATCACAGACAAACGCAGCCACCTGTCCACAGCCAACGTGGACAAGCTCACGTTTATTAAAATGAACCAGGCATGGATCCCACCAGACTTGTCTGTACCTTGTGCAGAATAGACATTTATACCGGCCTCACCCAGCCATTGTTATACTCAAGTGCACTTATTCTTTGTTTTCTTTTTTTATATGTCCCAATATTTTGGGGGATACCCCAATTGTTTGCAGGACACTTGTCCTACTCTTACCCCCATTTTACTTCCTTTTGCAGCCCTCTAGCCCTTTCCGGGACTTTTTTAAAGACATTTTAGTGCCCAAAAGTTTGAGTCCCCATTGACTTCAATGGGGTTCGGGTTCAGGGTCAAGTTCGGGTTAAGTCCGAACTCAAACTTTTTTGCCGAAGTTCGGCCGAACCCGAACTTGACCCGAACATCCAGGTGCCCGCTCGTCTCTATTCCTCACATATGTTTTTGCTGTTGATTCAAAAGAAGGCAAAAAACCTAGTCTGAAGCACTTCCAATTTTGCAACAAACTAGGAAAAACTTCTTGACCCCAAAATAGCAGTCAGATGTCTCCTTTGATCAAGCAGCTATTACCCCACTAATTAGAAATTATATCCCTGTATGTTATGTTTTTGCAAGTATTTATCCAAGTGCAGTTTAAACATCTGTATGGACTCTGATAAAAACACCTCTTCAGGCAGAGAATTCCATATCCTCATTGCTCTTACTGCAAAAAACATTTTCTTTGACTAAGATGAAATCTCCTTTCTTCCAGCCTAAATGCGTGACCTCGTGTCATATGTATAGCGCTGTTTATGAATAGATTTCCAGATAATGGTTTGTACTGGCCCCGAGTATATTTATATAATGTTATCATATCCCCTCTGAGGTGCCGTTTTTCTAAACTAAAGAGATTTAAATGTTTTAACCTTTCTTCGTAACTAAAATGCTCCATTCCTTTTATCAAATTTCTGCTCGTCTTTGCACTTTTTCTAGTGTCATGATATCATTCTTTAGAACAGGTGCCCAAAATTGCACAGCATATCAAGATCATTTATAAATATGTTAAATAGAAGCAGTCCCAAAACAGAACCATGAGGAACACCACTTACCCCTTTTGTCCAGCCTGAAAATGTACCATTATTGACAACTTATTGTACTCTATCCTTCATCCAATGTTCTACCCAAGAACAAGAATATTCATCTAGACCAATTTATTTTAGTTTGAAGACTAACCTATTGTGAGGAACCATAACAAATGCCTTGGCAAAATCCAAGTAAATCACATCCACTGCAACACCCTGATCTATACTTCTACTTACTTCTTCGTATAATACAATTAGTTTAGTTTGACATGACATATGTTTCAAAAGAAATGTTGATTATTGCTAATAACACAGTTCTTCCCAATGAATTTCAGAATATTATCCCTTAATAGCCCTTCAAATATTTTCCCAGTCACAGAAGTTAAGCTCACAGGTCTATAATTCCCAGGCAAGGATTTTAAACCCTTCTTAAATATATGAATGACATCTGCCTTCCTCCAATCCTCCGGAACAATACCTGAAACAAATCTTGAATAATTAAATACAGAGGTTCACTTATTTCCCCACTTAGCTCCTTAAGTACTCGGGGGTGAATACCGTCAGGCCCCGGAGCTTTATTTACATTAATTTTCTTTAACTGCTGTAGCACCTTGTCTCAAGTCATCCAATCACAAGTTATCTGCAAGTTTTTTGCAGCAATCATTTGCATATCTCTTGCCATAGGATCCTCATTAATATATATTGAAGAAAATTAGTTATTTAAAATTTCTTCATCAGCTAAAAGACCCATCTCTGTTTCCAGTGTACCTACTGTGAAGGTAGTGATTCGTATCACCATCCCTTTTTCCCAATAGCAGAATAACAACAATAATCCACAGGGTAAAATAACGCTGGTATCGCCAAATAATCCACACATATGCCAAAGCTTAATGCTGGAACAAGACTGATTTACTGGGACACAGGGCACACAATTTATAAAATACAAAACTCCTCTTCTGGGCCAGGCTAGATAATTGGGTTTGAGCAACATGCTAAAGTCAATTATCCACTTGCCAGAAAATGTACAGTTTTTCCAATTTTTTAAAACAATACTTTCTACATAACATATCAATATATAATATCCCTGGGTAGCTGATGGTCTGGGGAGCAACATACTCAAATTTCACAAAAATCAGTTTGGTAGTTTTCGTGTCACGTCGTGTGGAAGTTTGACCGGCTCACCGCGTGTTGGTATCCGATTCAGAGTTCCACGAAATTGGGGCCAAGAGCTGGTCTCCATTCGGGTCAATTTACACAAAAACTACCATGGTTAGAACCCAGAGAGTTAGTGGAAAGTGCTCTTCTCATTCGGTACTTTGAAATTCCCGAACGCCGTTCGTGTACAGTTCATGGAAATAGGTCAGACGGGACTTCCATGGAGGACCGGGGCTTGCTGGAGGGCCATGCCGAAAATAGTTCCAGCCTAAGTCCCGCTGACCGCGTTTGGGAGTTTTTAAGATGGCCTCCATCAATTGTTCTCACCACGTGTTCGGGTCCCGAAATGGTGGCGACCCAGAAGCACTCAATTACCTTGCGGTTTTCTTGTTGCTACAGTATGTTCTGAGTTCTGATTGCTACCCAGGGTGGTCTGTGTTCGGTAGAACACCAATTTACCGAACACCAAACAAACTATTATAATATTATAATATTTTACAGACATATTAAACAGCATGGAGAGGAACTAACCGAATGAAGGTATGAAAATACAGAGGAATCCTTCACAAAGGCCCCCCTTTTTCTCCCTGCTCCGGCAGACACGGTTGGACCTTTCCTGGTCCAGTAGGGGCTGGCGGAAAGTGCAATGTTTAGTCTGATAATAAGTCAGTTTGGCGTGACAGACTGTCTGCATTCCCGTTTTGCTTGCCTGGGTGGTAATGAATAGTAAGGTAGGCTACCGGGTGCTCTCCTCCGTCCTCTCCGACCTGGCTCAATACTGCCCCCAGTCCAAACATTGAAGCGTCTGTGTGGACAATAAATCTTTTGTTAGGATCTGGGGCAGCCAACACAGGAGCATTAACAAGAGCATTTTTTAACGGTTGGAAAGCCACCTCACACTCCGGGGACCACAGGACTTGTCGGGGTAACTTCTTTTTGGTTAAGTCAGTCAGGGGTTTGGCTAGGGTGCTATATTCCGGTACAAAGCGTCTGTAGTAGTCGGCTGTCCCCAGGAAGGCCATGACCTGTGTCTTGGTACGGGGGGTGGGCCAATTAGCAACAGTCTCAATCTTAGCTGGCTCTGGCCGTTGCTTACCGCATCCGACCCGGTGGACCAAATATTGTACCTCCGCCATACCCAAGTGACACTTGTCCGGTTTCAAGGTTAAGCCGGCCTCCTTCATCCTATCTAACACTGACCCTACATGCTCTAGGTGTGCCTCCCGGGTATCGCTATAAATGGCGATATCATCCAGGTAGGCACAGGCATAGTCCTGGAGACCCTCTAATAGGCGGTCCACCATCCGTTGGAAGGTGGGCGGAGCGTTCTTCATCCCGAACGGCATAACCCAGAATTGGTACAGGCCGAACGAGGTGTTGAATGCTTACTTGGGGACCGCATCCTCCATGAGTGGGATCTGCCAGTATCCCTTGCTTAAGTCTATCGTGGCCAGATACTTCCCCGTGGAGATGCGGTCAAGCAGCTCGTCCATCCAGGGCATCGGATAGGCATCTGTGACCGTCTTGTCATTGAGCCGCCTGTAGTCTACACAGAAGCGGATTGTACCATCCCGTTTCGGTACTAGGACCACAGGTGAAGCCCAAGGACTTTCAGAATGCTCTATTACCCCCAGCCGGAGCATTTAATCTATTTCTTTCCACATCCCGGCTCTGACAGCTTCGGGAATGTGGTAGGGAGGTTGCCTTACGGGCGCCTACCCTGGAGTTTCCACTTTGTGGACAGCCAGCTGGGTGTACCCGGGTTCCTGGGAGAAGGTGGCTTGTTTGGTCTCCAGTAAGCAGATAGCCTGAGCCCTCTCGTGGGGTTCTAGCTGTTCCCCTAACTGGACCAATTCTATTGTCCTCGTCTCCCGGTTACCCCCTAACAGATCTGGTAAAGGCAAAGCTTCTGTGTCCTCGCCGGTGGGAGCACAGATAGCGGTCACCTCCTCGGCACACTCGTGATACGCTTTGAGCATGTTGATGTGAAACGTCCGTTTCACATTCTCATCCTCGCAGCTGGCTATAGTGTAGGTGGTATCGAAACACCTGCTCTATAACCTTATAGGGTCCTTGCCAAGCAGCCTGAAGCTTGTCAATGTGCTGCGCTTGAGCTGTGTGTACCAGCCTTCCATTCACTGTACACCAGCCTTACTTGAATTCTTTGCTCCAGGAAAAAGGAAAATCCCGCCGCTGCCAACCAGTTCTGACGGTAGTGATTCGTATCACCATCTAGTATTCCCTTTTTCCCAATAGCTGAATAACAACAATAATCCACAGGGTAAAATAACGCTGGTATCGCCAAATAATCCACACATGAGCCAAAGCTTAATGCTGGAACAAGACGGATTTACTGGGACACAGGGCACACAATTTATACAGTACAAAACTCCTCCTCTGGGCCAGGCTAGATAATTGGGTTTGAGCAACATGCTAAACTCAATTATCCACTTGCCATAAAATGTACAGTTTTTCCAATTTTTTTAAAACAATACTTTCTACATAACATACCAATATTTGGGTAGCTGGTGGTCTGGGGAGCAACATACTCAAATTTCACGAAAATCCGTTTGGTAGTTTTCGTGTTGCTTCATGTGGAAGTTTGACCGGCTCACCGCGTGTTGGTATCGGATTCAGAGTTCCACAAAATTGGGGCCAAGAGCCGTTCTCCGTTCGGGTCAATTTACATGAAAACTACCATGGTTAGAATCCAGAGAGTTAGTGGAAAGTGCTCTTCTCATTCGGTACTTTGAAATTCCCAAACGCCGTTCGTGGAAATAGGTCAGACGGGACTTCCATGGAGGACCGGGGCTTGCTGGAGGGCCATGACGAAAATAGTTCCAGGCGTTTGACGCCTAAGTCCCGCTGACCGCGTTCGGGAGTTTTTAAGATGGCCACCATCCATTGTTCTCACCACATGTTCGGATCCCTAAATAGCAGCCCCCCAGAAGCACTCAATTACCTAGTGGTTTTCGTGTTGCTACAGTGTGTTCTGAGTTCTGATTGCTACCCAGGGTGGTCTGTGTTCGGTAGAACACCAATTTACAGAACGCTAAACAAACAAATGATTTTACAGACATATTAAACAGCAGGGAGAGGAACTAACCAAATGAAGGTATGAAAATACAGGGTAATCCTTCACACCTACACTTTCATTTTTTGTTTTTTCAGAATTGATGTACTTTTGCATTCTTCGGCTGTCAATTTCTCATTTTCTAGTTTAGCCACTTTAATTGCCTTTTTTGCAAGCATTATTGGCTTCCTTATATCTTATATAGGATGCCTCTCATTTGTCCGATTTAAATGTTTTAAATGCCCTTTTCTTATTTTTAATCTCTTGTTTTACTTCTCTACTAAGCTACATTGGTTTCAATTTTTTTCTTTTATATTTTTTACCCAATGGTACATACTGAGAAATATGCCTTTCTAATATTTGTTTGAATAGTTTCCAGTGTATTTTTTCATTAAGGCTTTATGCCAGTCGATATGTTGTAGAACTGCCCTAATCTTATTGAAATTGGCTTTTTTAAATTATATGTTTTAGTATACCCCACATGCTTTTGCTTTTTTGAGGTTATTAAAAAAATTACCATATTGTGATCACTATTTCCCAAATGCTCCCCTACTTGAATGTTGGTCAAAAGATCAACATTGTTTGTTATAACGAGATCCAGACAAGTATCCTTTCTAGGTGGTGCTTGTTCCAGTTGTGACATGAAGGTGTCATTTTACACATTCAAAAACTTGATTCCCCTTGCTGAAGTACTAGTCACTCTATCCCAATTTATGTCTGGGTAATTTAAATCTCCAATAGTTAGCGTGTTACCCCGATTTGCAGCTTTCCCAATTTGCTCTAACAGCTGTTCTTCCTCATTAATATGTTCTTCCTCATTCCCCTTCCCCGAGGCAGGCCCTGCTGTCACACACACACTCCTGGGCGGGTGGCCGGTCGGGCAGGCAGGCGGGTGCGCGAGGGAGCACTCAGTGCTTCCTCTTCAGCTCCCTCGCGCACCGCGTAGGGATGCCGACGCCGGAAGATGACGTCATCTTCCGGCGCCGGCATCCCTATGCGGCGCGCGAGGGAGCTGAAGAGGAATCACTGAGTGCTCCCTCACGCACCGGCCACCCAGCCAGCCTGCCCGCCCGCCCAGGAGCCCAGCAGCACCAATGGACCCCAGGGAATCCCCCCAGCACTCCAAAAGATAAGGAGGCTGGGGGGATTACATGTAAAAAAACAAAAGCGTGTTAGTGTTTGAGTGTGTGTGAGTGTTAGAGTGAGTGTTTGAGTGTGAGTGTTAGTGTTAGAGTGAGTGTTAGAGTGAGTGTGAGTGTTAGAGTGAGTGTTAGTGTTTGAGTGTGTGTGAGTGTTAGTGTGAGTGTTAGTGTGAGTGAGTGTTAGTGTTTGAGTGTTAGTGTGAGTGTTAGAGTGAGTGTTAGTGTGAGTGTTAGAGTGTGTGAGTGTTAGAGTGAGTGTTAGTGTTTGAGTGTTAGTGTGAGTGTTAGAGTGAGTGTTAGAGTGAGTGCTAGAGTGAGTGTTAGTGTGTGTGTCTTAGTGAGTCTGTTTGATGTCTGTTAGTGAGTGTGTGTTTGTCAATGAGAGTGTATGTTTTGTGTGTGAGTGTGTATGTATGTCTGTCGCTGAGTGTGTCTCTGTCAGTAAATGTGTGTGTCTGTTAGCTAGTGTGTATGCGTCTGTAAGTGAGAGTGTGTGTGTCTTCAGCACTTACCTTTCTCCAGCGCTGGACTCCCTTGGCGCTGGGGTACCCTCAGCCTCTCAGCTCCGAATGAGAGCGCGCACGCATTCAAACCGCCCATAGGAAAGCATTACTAAATGCTTTCCTATGGACTTTCAGTGTGCTCCTTTAGCGGCTGTCAGTGAGACAGCCACTAGAGGCTGGATTAACCCTCAGTGAAACATAGCAGTTTCTCTGAAACTGCTATGTTTTCAGCTGCAGGGTTAAAACTAGAGGGACCTGACACCCAGACAACTTAATTGAGCTGATGTGATCTGGGTGTCTGTAGTGGTCCTCGTTTTCCTGGCACTATAGTGCCCTGAGGGTGCCCCCACCCTCAGGGACCCCCTCCCGCCCGGCTCTGGAAAGGGGAAAAGAGGTAAAACTTACCTTTTTCCAGCGCTGGGCGGAGAGCTCTCCTCCTCCGATCCTCCTCTTCCCCTCCCCGTCAGCTGTATGCGCACGCGCGGCAAGAGCTGCGCGCGCGTTCAGCCGGTCACATAGGAAAGCATTCAATGAGACAGCCGCTAGAGGAAATAGGGGAAGGCTTAACCCATTCATAAACATAGCAGTTTCTCTGAAAACTGCTATGTTTATGAAAAAATGGGTTAACCCTAGCTGGACCTGGCACCCAGACCACTTCATTAAGCTGAAGTGGTCTGGGTGCCTAGAGTGGTCCTTTAAGTGTGTGTGCATCTGCATGCACTGGCGTACATACTGCGGTCGTAGGGGTCGCAGCCCTGTAACCCCTGCGACCAGGTGCCCACCACCATGTGTTGCGGCCCGGCCCGTGTGCCAGGGGGGGGCCCACAGATCAATTTTCGCATCGGGACCGCATGGGTCATGTGTACGCCACTGGGGGGGGGTCAAAGCAATCTAGAAAATGGAGATAGGATAGAAAGGAGATGGGCTTTAGCTCAGTATAAGGGGGTGGAGATGGGGGGAGGGGAAAGCTCAGAACAGAGAAGATATGTAATATTGATAAAAATTCACAAAAAAATGACTCATGATAAAATTAAATGTATGCTTACTAATGCAAGGAGCCTATATAACAAAATGGGAGAACTAGAGGCAATAGCATACACTAAACAACATGATATAATAGGCATAACAGAAACATGATGGGAAGAGACACGTGACTGGGCAGTTAACTTAAATGGGTACACGTTATTTAGGAAGTCTAGGAAAAACAAGAAGGGTGGTGGGGTATGTTTTTATGTCAACCATGAGTTAAAGTCATATCTTAGGCATGTGGAGTGTGACGAGGAAAATGTGGGAGCTTTCTGGGTAGATATCTGTTTGGGTTAAATGAATGGAAATCAATTATTGGTTGGGATATGTTATAAACCACCTAATGTAAATATTAATGAGGAAGAACAGCTGTTAGAGCAAATTGGGAAAGCTGCAAATCGGGGTAACACGCTAACTATTGGAGATTTAAATTACCCAGACATAAATTGGGATAGAGTGACTAGTACTTCAGCAAGGGGAATCAAGTTTTTGAATGTGTAAAATGACACCTTCATGGGGAAGAGGCTGGCCCTGTGGCTACATACCAAGGTCGCAGGGGCGGCCGGGCCCCCTGGTGGGCCGGGCCCGGTCGCAGCCGCGACCCCTGTGACCCTGGTATGTACGCCACTGCCCCCCCCACTACTGGTTTAAAATCTCTCTCTAACTTTATATGTAGAATTAAAATATATATATATATATATATATATATAAAGAAAAATTCCTTGCACTCACGTAATCCTTAAGTATTGCCGGGTGCATAAGCCAGCTGACAAAATAGATAGAAAAACCAAAATGATGATGGCTGCACTCCTCGGTCTTCTTTATATTAAAAATGCAGAATGCTTTATTGAAAATACATTTAAAATGATTAACGTTTCATCCCCAATCTGGGCTTTCCTCAGGATCAGAAAAAACAAAAACTACAACACAAGTACTAATTCAACTTATATTCCATAAATGAAAATAAAATGACTCACCACAGCTGATGCTTGCGCCCGCTCGGCGTCCTGCCGATCGCTGTACGCATGTGCATGACTATCCAATCCAAAAGCACTCACGATGTGACGTGATCTATGGTGCCTTAGTTACCAATCAACAATATTTTCTCTCCATAACGAGCGGCAAACTCGGGGCTAGCGGCCCCGCTCACTGGTGATGCGTCCGCCCGCATGCCACAGGACGTGCGCATGTGTGCTGCCATCCAATAAAACTAATATTGCCAACTTAATGTGGTAGGCGTTTCCTTGGTAACGGATCAACAGAACCTTCTTGCCTAAGCATTCAGAGGACCCCGGACGGACTGCTCATCCTCAGTGGCTAAACAAAAAAGGAAAAGTTAAATAAAAAAAATATAAATAAATAAATAAATAAACTATTATCAAAATAAATAAATAATTCATGTCTGGTGCATATATACATAGTAATTGCATAATATATTACAAAAAGGAATTTGCATTAACGATCACCTGATTGCATGTACTATAAACCACAAGAGTTAAAACTAGCTGAATAATGTCTCAATGATTCTAAAATTAAAGTATTAAAGAGTTGTAATATAATTAAATGTGAATAAAGTGAAATGTGCTATTCCATAAAGCACCTGATAATTATCAACATGTGCATATTCTTGCAAAATATATCTTGATGGCTACTGGCTAGTAAATACCAGACCATGCTTAAATTTAAGAGTACTATTGCATGTTTGGAGGGAGTGTATGTATGTACAAGATTATTTAAAAAAATAAAGTGACAAGTGCAAAAAGTGTGTGGTGCAAAATGTAGTAATGGTATATACATTACCAAAATAGGTATAATGTGCAAAATTTAAAGTGATAATTGCAATTAATACATATACAAAAATCTGTTATTTATTGACCAATATAGGTTATTACTAATTTAACTTGGTGTCATTAAAACAATTGAAACATATACAGTATAGTAAGTAAAATGTGTAAAATTGTGCAT
This sequence comes from Pelobates cultripes, assembly GCA_933207985.1. Classification (NCBI taxonomy): domain Eukaryota; kingdom Metazoa; phylum Chordata; class Amphibia; order Anura; family Pelobatidae; genus Pelobates; species Pelobates cultripes. Next base: position 93,804,676 of record OW240915.1, read on the forward strand.
ATCTCATGTATTGCATCAGGTATGCACAATTTTACACATTTTACTTACTAGTGTAGCGCCAGACCATGTAACACAGAAAAAAGGAATTTGAAAAATATTTTAAAATTATAAAGTACTCAGTGCTGGAACATAACCAAGCACTGTGTATATTTCATCACAAGCTGAATATATATACACCTTAATTTCATAGAAAAGAATTAAAAAGCAAATTTTCATTGAGCCCTCCTGGGGCCACAGTTCTTAATTCGTGGATCCAATATGCTTCTCTATTAAGCAAAATTCGACCTCGGTCGCCACCACGTCTAGATTGAGGTATATGGTCGATTGCTGTAAATTTAAGAGAAGACAGGGGATGTTGTGTAATCAAAAAGTGCTTGGCTACTGGTTCATCAGTAAGCCAATCTAATACTTGAATGGTGGCCGCGTATCCTTTCACATAAAGGAGTCTCAGTTTTGCCCACATAATTAAGGCCACAGGGACATGTCAGTTTGTATATCACAAACGGTGTTTTACATGTAATTGTGTGCCTAATCTCATATTTCTTATTAGTATGTGGGTGATGAAAAGATTTGGCGGGTACCATGTGCCCACAGGTAACACACCCTAAACACCGTACACTTCCCCGATTGATTGTCTTGACTATTTTGTTGTAGCTTTTAACTGGATCAGTCTGTACTAGCAAGTCTTTTAAATTCTTGTTCCTTTTAAAGCAAATGAGTGGAGCTTCTTTGAAGACTTTAGGGAGCTTATCATGTGTTGCAACCATCTGCCAATTATCCTTAACAACTCTAGCAACTGAGGATGAATGTTGGTGAAAAGTAATGGGGAACACCAATCACCAATATATATTTGTTGTCGGTTAATATCGTGACCGTGAAATATCTTGTGATTGGAATTAATTTGGTGTGGTGTGCTGAAACCGATGCAAGGGGTAGGCCTGTAAAAGGGGGCCCCCCGAGAGACTGTATAAGAAGAGGGAGAGGTGGGGTAAACAGTGCATGCCTCGGCAAGGTAGGAAGGGGGAGTAGTGTTTTTATAGGAACTCTAACTCCTCCCACAAATACAGACTTTCGGCCTTAAACTTGTGGTTGGTTAATATCGTGACCGTGAAATACCTTGTGATTGGAATTAAGTCGGTGTGGTGTGCCGAAACCGACGCAGGGGGTAGGCCTGTAAAAGGGGGCAAAAAGAAATGCAGGAAAACAAACATGATCATAAAAATAAGATTCGCTTTGCCTTACCTCTTTTCCATTGCGGAATGTATCTGTACGATATAGCTGATTCCCAATTAACCTAATTTATCATGTGTACTGGTGTACTGCTACAGGATGCGGTTGAAATGGCTCTTACTGAACGGATGTTTGAATAAGAGGCAGGGTCCAAACCTAATTTAATGCATAGAGTAGAACCGATTTGTAGGGGATTGTCTAGTAGAGTAAGTGTCTTAATTGTCTGGTTTGTATGTCGTAGTGACATGAGGTACTGGTCGTATCTCTTGAAGTTTCCTTGATGGGACATGATTGCCTGGCTGATTAGCTGTAATCGTGCCGTTTCCAGGACTCAGGAATCCCTAGAAGGTTAATTCATAGAGGTTTATGACCAGGTTAGTGTGGTTTAAATTCTGCCTGGTGAGTCTGATGACACCCGGAATTCTCATCGATGGTTGTATGTTATTTGTGGAGTGATGAACCAATTACTTAAACCTTGATATCGTTGTAGGGTAAGCATTCTAAGAAAAGGGGTATGGTTTGAATTGGCTGTCAGAGCGTGGTAATGTATGTCTGAATATGTAGAGTTTGCTATTGTATGAAAATTTGGATGAAGGTGTCAAAATGCGGCAAATTAGACCATAATTTGAATTGTACACTTGTGGACGTTGGATTCCAATGAGAACCCTCGAAGAATGGGTCCATTGTAAGTACTCTTAGTGTTAGCGGATAATGCCAATCATGACAACTGGTTGCCGTGTGCTAATAGCCGGGCTACACCGTATTAGAACGTTGAAATGCAGAGTTTGGGTCGGGTGTTTGGAAGTAGGGTGAGGAATGAAGAATTCTTAATTAATGATGGGGCAAAGCGTCCGCTGCAAATTTGGAGTAGCCTGTGATGCATTCCTGAAAGAGGAAGAACTGAAAGTGACCGGCCACCAGGACGGCGCGCGAACTAGCTTCATGATGGTCAATGAAGATGCTTGACCCATATGAATATGTCGGTATAACCTTTAACTGTCATGCCCGACCAGGATTCTCTACTTGAATGTAGCCGCCACTTATCAGGTAAATTCGGCAAAGGCCGGTGTTTCACAAAGGATGGTAGAACGAGTCTCTTTGGCCAGCAATCCTCAATCAATAGTTTCTAGATTGCTGCAACCCAGTGTTAGCGGCAGCATCTGTACGTGATACTGGGAATTAGTCGGATCGTGGTGGGATAAACATAGACAACACAATCCAAGGTTCTAATGACTCTTACCACATGACCAGGTCTGCCCTTGCCAGAGGATCAAATTTTAATCTCCTTCAGGCAGACCTGGTAATAAGCGTAACAGTAAATGAATGATCTCCCCAGAGTGATAATGCGAATAGTGAAGTTCCAAGAACCCAGCAATGATTGCAGGTCTTCTAATATGGGCACCTAGCTGAAGGAACCTGTTTCATCTTCGAAAATGCTCACCAGCTTATCCACGGGGAGATGTGACTGCATGGTACCAGAATTTAGTATGAACCTATGAAATCAGGTCCGGATAGTGGTTCAGTTGTTTGCCTTGTGCCAGAAGAATGTCTAAAGTTGAGCCAGTGCTAAAGTGTTCTTTATCCTTGTATAAGTACAGTTGCTATTCCACTATTAAGAAATCTACTAGATAATGTATCACCGTGGGGCACCTGGTGAGAATGAGGAGCAGCCAGCAGTGAGCCTCCGTAAGTGTATCAAAGTATTTCCCTGCTACTCCCACCAAAGTGAATCTGGTAGCAAAGCAACACTTCCCGCACCACTTACACCCAAGAACCAACCATAAGGTGGGACGGATGACTAACATCATGAAGGTGGTGGAGAAATTGCTCAGCCATGTGATTTTAACTGCCCTCAATATTGCTTGTATCTGCTGTGATATAGTGTAGGGAGAATTATGAGGAAGATATGAGGGAGTCAAGGCATGAGTTGTGGATGAATAAGGAGCAGACCGATCAATGGTGATACATTGTTTATTGAGTATTTGCTGGTGTTCACCAGTATACAGTATATGCCTAGCTGAGAAGGTTGGGTCATCTAAAGTACTCAGATAGTGAGGGGGGGTGGGAGGGATGCGGGGGGGCCTACCCTGTGAGTTGGCGTGAGGAAGTGTTTGTGCAGCCCCTACAGAAGGGGGTCTCTACGAACCGGACTGGTGTTTCAAATTTGGCCAGATTATCATAAATGGACTGAAGAGATGCCAGAACGTAGTTTAGAATTTCTAATATGTCTGAGATTTGTCCTTGTGAGCTGGTACCCAACCCAAGATTCTCGGTAACTTGATGAGTTTGGCTGTCTTATGTAGTAACTGTGAAAGGAATACCCTTCCGGAGCAACTCAGGTGAGATCCTGGGGATAGTCCATAGAATCTTAAAGAGTCTGGTGTGTATGGTTATTGGGATTTGCAAAGGGTAGCAAGCCTAGTAGGGGTGTTTAGTTTAGCGGTTGTGCTAGGGAGGGATGGTTCTTCTCCTATGTCGGCTTCATGTGACATACTGAAAAAAAATGAACACCACAACAACAATGAACATGATTAATAACACACAGTTAAGTTTATGTAGAACTGGCTGGCTAACTAGTGCCGAAGCGAAAAGCTATCTAGTAAGAGGCTCTACCAATGATTTGGGTGTGTGGCTCGAGTCACTAGTGTGGTGGTGGCCTCTCAGTGACAGTAAAAGATCCAAAAACTTGACAGGTGACAGGTGAGGCCTTGACTATAAAACCCAATGGGGTGATTGCGAAGCTCTAACTATGATTTGGGCCGAGGGTCGAAAATCTCCATGTTGAGATTGAGGAGTTGGCCTCGCAGGACCAGCTACGTTGGACGACTAAGGCTAGCTCCTAACCCTAGATAGCCAGTTCTCTGACCCGACGGGGGCTTGATGAGGGGGTAACGTAACATATTTAGCGACACCCAAGTTGCGGTTTGTAAAAGTACCTTGAAATAACTGCGTCAGAGCAGGAGAGAAAAGAAGAGAGGGAAAGGAGGAGGACAGAAGAGGAAAGGAACTGTGTCGAGGGATAGGAGAGAGAGAAAATTAAGTTTAGCATACTGTAATTCTTGGAAACATAGCTGATAGTATAGTATAATTAGGCCCTGAGGGTGCTGAAAATTCCCAGGATAGCTACTATATATCCCTGAAGGGAAATTTAGGAAGGCATTGTGCCATGAAAGCGTGGTAGTACCTGAAGAGAAGAGGAGGGTGAGATGAGCGAGGTTCGTTAGAGTCATGAGGAATGTTACAGATAGTGATTTTGAGTAAACGTATTACGAGTTGTTGAGTAGAGCCATGGCCTGACAAGGCAAGGCGGGAAATCAAGCCCCCGTACCCTAGTACCCCATCGTGGAAATGCATGGCCTTGTAATGGCAGTAGATTGAAATGTGACCGAAAACATATTTGTACTTGATAGAAACAGGAGGCAATAATGAACCAGTAACTGTCTAAATGGTAGAATGCTGTTCTGACACCTGAATTAAGGTGCAGTGTTAGAAGGAAAAGGATATCATTAAAGTTATCTCTAACATATTATTAACCTCCTCTTAATTAACCGTATTAGAACACGCCTTTAAGCAGATTAAGTTACTTAATAGGTTGTAGTTTAGCAGATGATTATGGGTAGCATCAATTATAATATCAATTGCAAAACTTGTATAAATGTAATTGTGATTGGCAATTGCAATGTCAATCAAAACAGTCTAAAATCATCCGAAAAAGTTGTTCCAATGTATGTCGTGATTGGGTTCGACTTAAAAATAGGGCATACTTGCACAAAAGGAGGGAATTTAAACTCTAACGCAATTACAAAAGTTTAGTTGACATGAAAAATGAATAGATAAATATATTTTTTGATTAGACTGATATCCCCTTCTTAACGGGTAACAGGTATATAGTTAGCATATTCTTGTGTACTTACATTCCCATAATTAACTACCAGAATAGTGAGTGCACAAATTGAAATGGACAAATGTTGTTAATGATTCACTCAAACCTAGCCGAATGGAACAGTAAACACACAAAATATTGAACGAATGGTATAGCAGGTGTATTGAACGTTCGTTTGTTTGAGCGTTCGTGAGTTTGTTCGCACGAAATATGTAGCATGAATTGAGAAAATGTTGAATGGCGGGAATAGCCAAAACGCGGCTATTCTCGCCGATTACCTGGGTGTTCGTATGTTTGGCAGTTCGTGCTGACTGACGGGAACAGCAGAGAGGATGACGGGACCGGAAGTGCAGCTGATGGGAAGCGGAAGTTTACGGCTGACACGGAGATGCGAGCAGGCCGGGAGTGAACAGCGCGTGCCTCGGCAGGGTAGGAAGGGGGAGTAGCATTTTTTTTAAACAGTAGCATGTTTTTTTAAACATATAATTTTTATATAGGTATATATATAGTGATATATACATATATATTTATGTTTATAGATATATACATATTATTTTGTTCTAATTGTATTTTGATATCAATATATATATAATAATATCAAAATACAGTTAGAACGAAATTACACATATATATATATATATATATATATATATATATATATATATATAAAGAGAGCACTCTAGAGGATTTCCAAAGTAAATTCGTGTTGTAAAAGGCAATCAACGTTTCGATCTTTCAACCTTTATCAAGATATTTTAATTATTTTGTATTATTTAGTATTTTTCATTAACGTACTTATATATTATGTATATATATATATAATTATAATTATATATATATTTAATTAATATCATTCTACGTTTATTTTGATATTAATATATATCTAATTATATATATATTAATACTAAAATACACTTAGACAGTGTATGGGTATGTATGTGTATGTATATGTAAGTGTATATATACTTAGATCATATATATAAGATATATATGATCTAAGTATATATTATTTTATTTTAGAGTGTTTTAAAACTTTATTAAATTTCTATAGGCAGCAGGGGGACTATCTGTCATTCCAGGCACTTCCCCTGCTGGCACTGCTATGGACGGCTATTGCGTCCACTTGATTGTAAGGTCCTCCCAAGGACCTCGCAATCACATGGCTCACAAGGGCCATATCGGCAGCAGGGGGACTCCCTGGGATGTCAGGTAAGTCCCCCCAACGCGATCGCCGGCGAGCAGGTAAGTGGGAAGGACAGCATGGATGTGCTATGCCGCCCACCGGCGTTTAGAGCTGGGTCCCCAAGGACGCCATAGCACACCCAGCCGTCCTTAAGGGGTTAATCCAAAAGAAGGCAAAAACAAACAATTGTGTCCATTTTCAATTATGCCACAAAAGGGGAATTGTCTCCTAATGGCAGTTAGATTTTTCCTTGGATCAACAACAACTTTACATACATATCAATATATGCTTAAATATGTTGTTTTTGCAAAAAAAAAAACATCCAGTCCTTAAACTATATATAGCATGTATAGAATACTCTGTTGAAGATTTGATGTGCTCTATTGACTTTCTAAGTACCTCTCTTCTAGTTTCAATTAGAGATGTACAGGGACCAGGAAGAAAAAATTTACAATTTCGGTTTATCCAAATTTAGCAAATTATAAAATTGGAACAAAACAAAATTCATTTAGTTAACTTTTCAAAGTTCAGATGCCCGTATTCCCTCTCAGAATTGTACAATTCAACACCATAATTCAATACCATAATATTTGCAAATTGTAGCAATTAGTATTTTTACTAAAATATATTAAATTCTTCAATTTGAAAATATTATAATAGATTTCTATTTATCAAAATAAAAATTAATATTAGTTACTTTATCTTGTTATCTACCCTCTCCCTTCCATTGTTTCAGATAGGTGTATGAAAATAAATGGATCCAAAATAATTTGAATCAATTTGTTATGGATCCATTAATGATTGTTTAGTTTTCATCTTGTACGGATTCCAAAATTATGATGCTTTCGAATTGCCGAATTGGACAAATTTTAAATAAAATTTGTCTTGTACTGAAATGAATTGCACATCGCTAGTTATCATTCCTAACTCTTGAAGAATGACTGTGCATAAGCTTGTGACATCACCTCTTACAAGAAAGATATCAAACATATGAATGTATTAATTATGTATTCATTGGGGATATATCTAAAACAGCTTGCAGATCTTTTATGTCAATCCTTTGCAAGCTATCCTGTTCTAACACAACCCAGAATTTATGTGGCTCTCCAATCACAGACTTCCCAATGCAGCTTCACGAGAAGTATATGCAAGGCAGGTGCTCAGGGAGATTGCATGCCTCTAGAGTTAAACAACTAGGGAGTAACATGACCAGTTGTCTGATTGGGGTATAACAATATTAATTTTAAAGGTGCTAATTTATAGCCAATAAGCCCAAATAATTGTTTCCAAAGGGCAATACCCCCAGAGGCCATAGTCCTGGGGCAAGAGTCTGGCAAACAGGCCCCTCCAAAAACCAGTGACAAGGTCACTTTCGCCACAGACTGGGTAAATAATTTTATGTAAATCTGTGGACAATACATGTAATCCACCTTAATTTATTTAAGGCAAATCTGCCATTTTCTTTGTATCAAGTTTAAACTCATAATGTAAACTCAAGTTATTACAAAAGGTAGATAAAGAGGCCCTTTGTGTTTGTGGCTCAAAATGTGATTTCCATTGGCAAGGTGTAATCTGATGATCTAAGGACCACATTTTAAAATGTTGTTTCAATTTCAGGTTGTCAATTTGTAATCTAATCTAAACTTACTGATAAAATGAATTTAGCTAACACTTTGTGAAAGCAATGTCATTTCAGGTTGTGTGTAAGGTGTTTTGAATAAATGAAAAATGGGGTTCTATGTTAATGTGCTGATCTCACCTAACAGTTCCTAAGTTTGTAGTATTTGACTCCAACAGATCTGTTTCCCAAGGAAGTCTGATTGAGATATCCTCATTTCAATCTTTGGAATATTGATAAGCTGCCTCTAGAAAACAAGCTTAAATGCCTTTTCTGTACACAGGATTTCTGGAAATTTGCTGTTAAACACATTTTCAGTCTTTGAAGCTTACTCAGCTGAGCTTGGACTTTTCTTAAAGCAGCACTGTCATGCCGAACTTACCTTTTTTTAATTGATTCCTCTTGTCTCCCTCTCTCAGGACCTGTTCTTAATTTTTTCCTGTCTGCTCTAGTTTTCTTTAAAACATAAGACAGAGTAGGGACTATTTGTCTTATGGAGGTTTCCTACGCCTGACCACAGAACGTCGTCAAAACTATGGAATTGCGTCCTAACAGAATGAGAACAGTTTGTTCATTCATGTTAGGATGCAATTCGGGACTTTGTTCGGATTGGAATTTCATTTGAATGTATAAACTCGTGCCGCGGCTGCATCTTGCAGCCGCTTAATTGATAACTCCCTAATTCCCACAATATTAGGGAGCTATCTACCAAAAGGCTGAATGACCTAAATTGGTCTTTCAGCCAAATTTACCAATACTGAGTAAAGATTAGTTAGTATTAGTAAATTCTGCCCCCTACTCGCCAAAAATATTTTTTATTTTATTTTTTACAAGTTCAATGGGTATTATGGATTTTTATTTGGCCTTTTGTGGGGTTAAAAATGAAGATTTTAGAAAAAAGAAGACATCAAATGGTAAGTTTTATTTTTTTTACAGGTACTTACTTCTTTTAGTCCCCCCTCCCTATTTTTAGGCTTGGGAACCCCTAGTCACCTTGGGGGTGGGGAAGTAACATTTTAATTTAGGACCCCCAACCGCCACTCAGGGGTGGGGAATGGGGGGAGGACGACAATAGGTCCCCCCCTCATTCTCATTTAGGGCCCCCACCCGGCGTTCAGCGGTGGGGGCTGAGGGGAAGGACAATATGTCCCCCACCCCTCATTCTCATTTAAGGCCCCAACCCACTGCTCAGGGGTGGGGAGGGAAGACAATAGGTTCCCCCATTGTTATTTAGGGTCCCCACCCACCTCTCAGAGGGGGTGCTGAGGGGGAGGACAAGGTTCCCCCCCCCCATTTTCATTTAGGCCCCGACCCGCCGCTCAGGGATGGGGGCCGGGGGTGGAGGACAATAAGTGATAACATTGTTATTTAGGGCCCCCACCTGCCACTCAGGGGTGGAGGCCGGGGGGAGGACAAGAGGTACGCCCCCACATTGCTATTTAGGGGCCCCACCTGGCACTCAGGGGTGGTGGGCCAGGGGGGGGGGGACAATAGGTACCCCCCACATTGTTATTTAGGGGCCGCAACCACCACTTAGGGGTGGGGGCCAGGAGGGGACGATGCTAGGTCCCCCTTTCAGTTTAATAGTCCCCACTTGTGTGGCACGGATGGGGGCTCTGGAGGGGGGGGATACTGTTATTTTTAGGTCTTATTTAGGTCTTTCAGCCTTTTGGTAGATAGCTCCCTAATACCGTTGGAATGAAATTCTGATCCGAACAAAGTCCCAAATTGCGTCCTAACACGAATGGAGAAACTGTTCAGTAGTTTTGCCAACATTCTGTCTAAATGACAGGACATTCAGGAAAAGTGAAAGAAGGCTTTGTGGGAACACGGAGGAAAGGTGAGAATTATGGGAAAATTGCTCTGACCACTGGAAATTAAGCACACTTTGCTCCTCCGCTGGTCAGAGATGGTCAGGCGTAGGAAACCTCCATAAGACAAATAGTCCCTACTTTGTCTTATGTTTTAAAGAAAACTAGAGCAGACAGGAAGAAATTAAGAACAGATCATGAGAGAGGGAGAGAAGAGGAATCGATTAAAGAAAGGTAAGTTCGGCATGACAGTGCCACTTTAAATTTCTTAGGCTTACAGAAGAACCTTCTTTTTTGTATTATTTAACTACTTTTGTAACAACTTAAGGACCCAATAAAACAGCATTTATTTAAAATGTGCTAAAAAAAAAAAAAAAAGAAAAAAAGAAAGTGAATGAAACATGATTCTTGCAAATGGCAGATTAAGGGGATAATGATAATGTAGAATTAAGTTGATTATAATAATTTAGGTATAATTAGAATTTTGTGTTACCTAGTAATATCAAGTCCCTTTTTGCACATTTCAAGAACAGTGTTGTACAATACAAACTGTTATCAGACATCTCCTAATTTTAACACAGCCTAAGCTAGTGATGATTACTATTTCCCTAACCATTCAGTGGTCCCTTAAGATTACAGTGTTAATTGGGTGGCTGTCAATTCGTTATTGTCAACCTCTACACTGTAACTATTTGTTCACTGTGAGTTGGAGAAAATGCAATGACCAGCTTTCAAGTTTAGTAGCTGGCTAGTCATTCGGTCCAAGAGGCAAGCTTGAGTGATGCCCTCAAGTTATCAGGATCGAGAGCATCATAAAGAAAACTTGAACTCTGAAACATCAATGGAATTTTTTTTAAGATGTTACGGTACACCCAGGTATAAGAGGGGTTAACACCGCCAAGGACATTCACCTCGCGAATGGAGAAGCAGCTAACGAACGCTCCAATTAGCCGAACAGGAACCAGAACAAAATACTTCACGATCCAAACAGCCGAACGGGAAACCATACGAATATAAATCCCCTCAATGACGAGACAAAGCTCCATATTGTGGGTCAAGCAGTGATCTGGTTTTAATGGGGCTACCTGCCCAGTATTTATGCAGGTCTTCCACCAGGTGAACACTCCCCTAGGGGACCTGGTGGAAAACTGTGACAAAAATGACAAAGTAACCAATCACAGCATTACAGGCATAAACACTCCCCTTTTACTGTACAGAACCCTCCTCTCTATCCTGGAGATAATTGGGAAGTAGTTTAATTATCTCCCAAGATAGAGGCAAAACTCCATTTTACATATGGCAGAAAAAACACATAAAAATATATAACTTACAAATTATCCAATGCATTAGGTACAATTAACGTATCCCCAGATAGCTTAGATCTGAGCGCACATTATTAACGAATGGCGCTCAGATCACCTACATACATTTCAATAGCTATCTGGGGTAAGTCCATTCATGCAGAAAAAGTACAGAACGAGCCGGCGTTCGTATGCTGGATGAACATAGGAAGGGAGGTCGGCGGCTTCAGTGATGTTCGTGAGAAAAAGTGTCCGTGTTTAGTTCCATGAAATCATCGATGAACACCACTGGGCATTTGTACGTCCAAGATGGCCGCCACCTCGTGGTCGGCATTCGAACGACGACCACCCAGCCGACATTTGACAGTTAGGAAGAGTCTGCGGTTAACCACAATGTTCTGATGGGGCCAAGAGGTTAACAAGCAGCACACTTCCTTGCTGGGTGGCCGGCCGTTCGTTAGTTGTTCGGTAAAAGAGCAAATAAACGCAGGGACTGTACGGAGAGGGGAAATAGCCGAACAAACAGACGAATGGAGGAAAAATAAAAGTAATTCACAGACAGATGGGTCTGTCACATAACAATTTACAAGAGCAGTAAGTGTCTCATTTATCCGTTGGATGGAATTACACTCAAATGTACAGACTGATATATACTTAGTTATATATATAGTTATTATTTTTTCTTATTACAAAAATTTACTACCAAATACCACATTGTAAATACTCCAACCTAACTTATTAAGGTTGCTACCTTAACCATCTCTTGTTCCTCCCATAATAGACAGTTAATTTCTTTGTCTTGAAGTGCTGACTTAAAATTCTATTACAAGACAGCAGAGATTTTGTGTAGCTACTGTGTTACCAACAATTGTCACATTTGGTTGTGTGTGATAAAGCACAGCCCTCAAATCTGCATATTTGCTGTAACTAGAGGCTTTTAAACATTCTCTGACGTGAGCACACAAACTGCACAACTTGTGAAAACCCAGAGCCCATTGTCTCATGTTGCAGAGTGGCATTTTCAATGGTGGTACTCACAAAAGAGGGAACATGTGTCCTAAATCATCCCTTCTTTATCTCTATATCTCTATTTATCTCTAGTTCAATGACAGATGTCTCTGGAAATTGTTACAATTAAAAAGACATTCAAATTCACTATATTCAGAGGGCTAATCAAAAAAACTAAATTATTGCTGGTAAGTCATGCAGAATGTGCATTCATAAAATATGATATCCCTGCTAGACCTTGTGGGACAACATGAGGTCATTGTCAACTTAAAGGTTGTTTTTCCAAATGGAAACATGTCAGAATATCTTAGTCATTCATGCCGCAGTAGTTTCTAAATGTTTCAGTCTTTCCATGGCCACTGGGTCATTCCAATTTTCCTAATCTGTTAAAGAAATGGTTAGCCAAGTAGGTAAGTATTTTTATTTATATAAGAATAATTCAGTAATGGGCAAAAGTCCCTATATCTAATCTGTTTGTATACATCATATGTTAGTTTGCACTTACAGTAATGTCAACAAATAAGAGTTCCCTCTAAGAAAAAAAAAAATCAATACTTTCTAAGACAATTTTTATTGTGAATGCAATTGACAATAGACCATGTAATCAGCTACATTCACCATATTAAATTTATCATAACATAACTAAAATAAACAAAACAAAAAATGGCTAGGAATCAAAATAGGTTATGGATAATATTCAAGAATTGTCATAGTAATAGTGACCAGTAGGATACCAAAGGAACATCACACCAAATATAGCAACTATGGATGACTTTCCATAGACTCGGAATGTGTAGGTCAGCACTTTAAAGGAAGCATTTTCAGAAATACAAACAGCATTTTGCCAGAAAGTACTGTTTGTTCCTGTTCAAACATAAGGAGTTTACAAATTGTTTCATTGCTGGCAATACATAAAAACTTTTTGGAATATCCATTGTTGATAGGTCATGTCTGGAAGGGAATCATCAATTCTTTGGAAATTCCACGTTAAAAAAAATAAAAATAAAACATTAAAGGTCAACTATAACTTGTTTTGAAATTTTTCATGTGATGTACCATTTTCTTTTAAGTGTTGTGACAAACTTCCCTGTCCTCGTCAGTTTGCCATGAGCTCCTTGAGGAGCCTGCTTGCCAGCCTCCTGCCCACCCACTATGGGCCAGGTCAGCGACTGTAAAGACCCATATTTTATTCCCCCTGGTTCAGCACTTTCCATTCGTACACATAGAGCCGAACACCGGTCACATGGACCAAAACCGCGAATAGGCTTCAGGGGGACTTAACCATGAAAGCCCTGGAACTATTTTCGGTAGACATGTGCAATTAATTTCGGTCCAAATATGAATTCAGACAATTTCGGGCAATTCGGACATTCGGGTACTTCTGACTGTCCGAATAGCCAAAGTGCCGAATTGCCGAAGACCCGAAGTTCCGAAATTACCGAATTTCCGAAGTGCCGAAGTTCCGAAGTGCTGATATGCCGAAGTTCCGAAGTAGCCGAAGTTCCGTAGTGTCAAAGTGCCGAAGTGCCAAAGTTCCGAAGCACAGTATTGCCTAAGTACTAATATACTTACCCAGTGGAAGAATGAAGAATGTTACACTGTATACAATTTTAAATAAAAAGTATACAAACGTAGCCAGGATTCAGCTGTAAGCATTTGCAACACTTACAATAATCAAGTAACACACATTCATATAAAATGTAAGTTACTTGGCCAGTCAATGTAATGACAGGAATGAATAAGTAGATAACTCCCTAATTCCCACGGTATTAATGAGCTATCTACTAAAAGGCTGAAAGACCTAAATTGTTCTTTCAGCCAAATTTACTAATACTAAGCAAAGATTACTTAGTATTAGTAAATTATGCCCCTACTCGCTATACCGCGCGTAGGGGCATGTCTATTAAACAGTGAGCAGCCTATGGCTGCTCAATGTAAAATAATAAATTAAAAAAGGCCCCCCTCCCAAGCCCCCACCCGTGCCCCGTAAGTGTGGGCTTCAAACCTGAAGGGTGGACCTATTGTCCCCCTGGCCCCCACCCCTGAACAGTGGGTGGGGGTTCTAAATTAGAATAAGGGGGGGACCTATTGTCCTCCCCCCGGCCCCCACCCCTGAGTGGTGGGTGGGGGCCCTAAATTAGAATGACAGGGGGGACCTAATGTCCTCTTTCTGGCCCCCACCCCTGAGCGATGGGTGGGGCCCTAAATACTAATTAGAGGGGGACCTAATGTCCTCCCCCTGGCCCCCACCCCTGAGCGGTGGGTGGGGGCCATAAAAACTAATTGGGGGGGACCTAATATCCTCCCCCCTGGCCCCCACCCCTGAGCCCTAAATTAGAATAAGGGGGGGGACCTAATGTCCTGTCCCCTGGCCGCCACTCCTGAGCAGTGGGTGGGGGCCCTAAAAACTAATTGGGGGGACCTAATGTCCTGGGCCCCACCCCTCAGCCCCAAAAAAGGCCAAAAAAGGCCAAATAAAAAGCCATAATAACCGATGCACAAAAAAAAAAAAAAATACGAGCCCAAATAAATTATAAGCCATCTTCATCCATGGAGGGCTCCGCGCAGACTGAGCTCTGCAGGACGGAGGAAGGCTTATAAAGCCTTCCCCCACCCTGCAATTAGGCTCAGAGCACTCTGATTGGTGGGTTTAAGCCATCCAATCAGAGTGCTCTCACAGGTAAAGGAAGAGACTGACAGGTAAGTCTCTAAAAAATTGTAAAAAATTTTTAAGTGAGTCGGTTATTATGGCTTTTTATTTGGCCTTTTTTGGGGCTGAAAAAAGAAGATTTTAGAAGAAAGAAAACATCAAATGGTAAGTTTTATTTTATTTTTTAACAGGTTTAGCTAATGGTCCCCCCTCACTATTTTTAGGGTGAGGGGGGTAGGTAGGGGTTCATTTTTTTTTTGGGGGGGGGTGACTAGGGGTTTGGGGACCCCTAGTCACCTGAGGGGGGGTAATTTTTTATTTAGGGCCCCCACCCACCGCTCAGGGGTGGGGGCCAGGGGGGAGAACATTAGGTCCCCCCTAATTAGTATTTAGGGCCCCCACCCACCGCTCAGCGGTGGGGGCCTCGGGGGAGGACATTAGGTCCCCCCCTAATTAGTTTTTAGGGCCCCCACCCACTGCTCAGGGGTGGGGGCCAGAGGGGAGGACATTAGGTCCCCCCCATTCTAATTTAGGGCCCCCACCCACTGCTCAGGGGTGGGGGCCAAGGGGGAGGACATTAGGTCCCCACGTAATTAGTATTTAGGGCCCCCACCCACCACTCAGGGATGGGGACCAGGGGGGAGGACATTAGGTTCCCCCCTCATTCTAATTTAGGGCCCCCACCCACCGCTCAGGGGTGGGGGCAAGGGGGGAGGACATTAGGTCCCCCCTAATGAGTATTTAGGGCCCCCACCCACTGCTCGGGGGTGGGGGCCAGGAGGTAGGACATTAGGTCCTCCCCCTTATTCTAATTTAGGGCCCCACCCACCGCTCAGGGGTTGGGGCCGGGGGGAGGACAATAGGGCCCCCCCCATTATTTTACTTTAGGGCCACCACCCGCCACTCAGGGGTGGGGGACGGGTGGGAGGACCCATTTTTTTTTTTTTAACAGTGAGCAGCCCCTATTCGTGGTATAGTCTTTACTTGGTATTAGTAAATTTGGCTGAAGACCAATTTAGGTCTTTCAGCCTTTTGGTAGATAACTCCCTAATACCGAGTAGGGGCATAATTTACTAATACTAAGTAATCTTTACTTAGTATTAGTAAATTTCCCTGAAAGACCAATTTAGGTCTTTCAGCCTTTTGGTAGATAACTCCATAATACCCTGGGAATTAGGGTGGGGGCCAGGGGGGAGGACAATAGGGTGGGGGCAGAGGGAGAGGAAATAGGTTCCCCCCATTATTTTACATTAGGGCCCCCACCCGCCGCTCAGGGGTGGGGGCCGGGGGGGCAATAGTTCCCCCCTTATTCTAATTTAGGGCCCCCACCTGCCACTCAGGGGTGGGGGCCAGGGGGGGCAATAGGCTTTTTTAAAAAAAAAATTTTTTTAACAGTGAGCAACCACTGGCTGCTCACTGTTTACTACAGATGCCCCTACTCGCGGTATAGCGAGTAGGGGAATAATTTACTGGTACTAAGTAATCTTTACTTAGTATTAGTAAATTTGGTTGAAAGACCAATTTAGGTCTTTCAACCTTTTGGTAGATAACTCCCTAATACCATGGTGTGACGAGAGCAATCTTGCCACATTGCATTGGAGAAGCCTGGTTGCTCGCCTGTTGCCTTTGGATTATGGCCCCATGTTAAAAGGCTTGATTTTCCCCTGCAAAGACAAGAAAGCTGGGTCATTTGGTGCTTGCCCTGTTTGAGCAGTGATACCCCAGATAGCTATGCCATGGAGCCCATTCGTATAATGAAAGACTATGGGAAAGACTTTGGCTCCATGGCAATTGAACTGTATGTGTGTGCTCTGAGCGCCATTCAGTAATAATGTGCGCTCAGACCTAAGCTATCTGGGCATATGTTGCATGTCTGTATTTTATGTCATAAATGTAACCTTGTCTATTTTATTGTATTTTACTGTCTTTTTGCTGCCATGTGTTCTATGGAGTTTTGCCTCTGTCTTTGGAGATAATTAGATTACTTCACAATTATCTCCAGGATAGAAGACTCTGTGGAACTGGTTTTGGGCAGAAAAGCCATGCTTCCTGTGGTCACAAAGGACTACGATCTATCTTTTGAACCACTGGACCAATTTGTATGATTTTGACGTATGTTTGTATTTGGAGTATGCTGATTCTGAAAATGTTTTATGTGAATGTGATGCATACTTTTCAAGTTATGAATAATGTGGAAAATTTGTATTTCTCTGCTTGTGCTAAATTACATTACCCATTGTGTAAGGTAATTGAATCACAAGCAGAGGGGAGGAATTTGTGTGGGAGTGTCTGAGTGTATTGTATGTGTTTATTGGTTGTGTTCCAAAACCCTGTGGGTGGTACTAATGTGTAAGAATGTGTACATAAGCACAATAAACCCACAGCTCTGACTGACCACTGCTTGCCCCTGAACACAGAGCTTTGTCTCGTCTTTGGGGGATTTACTGAATGCTGATAGAGACTGATTGCTAGGAGTGTAAGCCGCTTGGATGCTTTTCCTATTCATCTGCTAGCAGTGATTCGTATGGTTCCAGTTCGTGTATTTGGAGTGCTATATTGGATGCCGTTCGGGAGTTTGGAGCATTCCCTTATTGGCGGTTAGTGAGTTTGGTGTTTTACAATAGCTGTGCCTGCATCTCTGAAAAGGGGACGATCGCCTAAATGTTTTTTACCCCTTGTGTGCAAAACGGTCCGTTACACATGGGAATTAGGGAGTTATCTACCAAGCGGCTGCAAGAGAAGTTCTGAAATTCCGAAGTCTCGAAGTGTTGAAATGCCTAAGTGCTGAAGTTGCTGAAGTTCCGAAATGTCGAAGTGCCGAATTGTCGAAGTGCCGAATTGCCGAGGTCCCGAAGTTCCGAAATTACCAAATTTCCGAAGTGTCGAAGTTCCGAAGTGTCGAAATGCCGAAGTGCCTGATGTTGCCGAAGTTCTGAAGTGTTGAAGTGCCGAATTGCCGAAGTCCCGAATGCCGAACCGAAAAATGTCCCATGCACATGCCTAATTTTCGGCATGAAGACTTTGCGGTCCCCAGTGGCACTTAACCGTGATTCCATGGAACTATTTTTGGCTTGGGGACCATGTGAGCTCCCAGGACTGAGTGTCGTCCAGTGCTTGGAGGTTGTTAGAGCAAGTTCCCCATTTGGCTCCAGGAGGGAGTGGTTCCCTTTTTGGAACCAAAAGGGAGTAGTTCCAGTCAGGGTACAGGGAGCTCCATTACAAATGTATTTGCATATTTAAAGATTTAGTCATCCAGTATTTCCTGGCAATGCTAGGGCTCAAAATAGATTGAAACATTGTTTCTATGTGGGATATTATGCATGGACAAAAAAGATACTATTCTCGGCAAAGTGCTAAATAAAGAGTAGTCAATTGGAAACATCAATGTCTTCCAAAATAGTACATGTTTTTGCCTTGGCAAAGCACCCCCTACGTCTCCTTCTTCACTTACGATCATTGTTAAAATAAAAATGGGCAGAGCTTATAAAATGATTAACATGGAGCCATGAAATAGGCTTTCGGTTCCACAATAGAGGTCAATAAAGCATGCAGATTGCAACATTTTTATTTTATTTTACAAACTTTACAAACATATTGTCAGGATTACAAGTTAATCAAGCATACAGTACTATGTCACACCTAGGACTAAGGACTTAACCTCTCCAAGAATAGTCAAAATACTTGCCAAGGTCAGGGACACAGAATCAGACACAAAGATGAGGGAAAGCCAAAAGTCAAGGATACCAGATATCAGGGAAGTCAAAACAAAGCCAAAGTCATATACCAGAAAATCAAGATCAGGAACACACTCTTGGATAACCATAGGCATGAAACCACGACAGGGCAATGAGCTAGAGGAGAATTGGGTTTAAATACCCCTCCTGTGGATCCGTTTGGCTGTAATTGGCCTTTGACCCCAAAGGCAATTACCAGGTTTCAATGTGCATGATTGCTGCTCAGCACAAACCCTCCTGTGGATTTGATTGGCCATGACTGGCCTTTGACCCCAAAAGCAATTGCCAGGTTTCCATGTGTATGATTGCTGCTCGGCACAACTTTTCCTGTCATTAACCACATTTTTATGTGCGGATGAATATGTGACACATATTTTATTAAATATAGAGGATGATTAAATATAATATTAAAAATTCTCTGAATTAAAAAGTGCCCCTTTAATGTATGTGTTCTAACAAGGAAAATCTAACTTTTGTTTAACATAAATACAATACATTTAAACAATAACAAAAAGTGAATAAATAATTAGACTTGTGCACTGCAGATTATGAGAGCAAGCCCCTAACTCCCAACAGTCCCAGTAGGAAACTGGAGGGTGGCTAAAATGTTGTGTGTATGTGTATCTGTATGTGTGGCTGTATGTGTCTTTGCGTGTGTTTGTGTGTCTGTATGTCTTTGTGTGCTTTTGTGTGTCTGTGTATCTGTATGTGTGTCTATGTGTGTTTGTGTGTCTGTATGTATGTCTGTGTATCTGTAT
Organism: Pelobates cultripes; assembly: GCA_933207985.1. NCBI lineage: Eukaryota > Metazoa > Chordata > Amphibia > Anura > Pelobatidae > Pelobates > Pelobates cultripes. The sequence continues at coordinate 93,823,852 of OW240915.1, forward strand.
GTGTGTCCGTGTGTGTATCTGTATGTCTGTGTATCTTTGTTTGTGTCAAAGCTTGTATCTGTGTGTATGTGCATCTGTATGTGTGACAGTGTTTGTATCCATGTGTTTGTGTAGCTGCATGCGTGGCAGTGTTTGTATCTGTGTGTCTGTATCTGTATGTGTAGCAGCATGTGTTTGTCTGTGTCTGTTCATCTACATGTGTGTCAGTGCTTGTATGTGTGTTTCTGTGTATCTGCATGTGTGTCAGTGTTTGTTTCTCTGTGTATTTACATATATTTCGGTGTTTGTATCTGTGCATTTGTATTTGCATATATACATGTGTGTCTGTGTAACTGTATGTGTGACAGTGTTTGTATCTGTGTGTTTGTGTATCTTGTGTATCTGTATGTGTCATTACCATACTTATAGACAGTGCAGATCAGCTGGTTTTCAAAACACACCAATTACACTAAACCCCTCCTCATCTGAAATCCCTCTGTTTACAAACTACATCCTTAACCATGGTTTAAACACTCATAGGTATATATGTGTGTGTGTGTGTATATATGTCTCTGATTATATATGTATCATCTTCATATCTATACAACAAAACACATTTTCTCTAAATAATGTTCTCACTTCTATTTTTTACTTTCACTCTAACTTCTCTCATCTATACAAACCCATCCCAAATCCTCTATATACATACCCTCTTACAAAACTTTCAAATCCTACTCCCACCTTCACTTTCTTTTCTATCCTTCTGCTCCTAGCAGCTGGTGATGTCTCTCCAAACCCCGATTCCACCTTGGCAAACCCACCACATACTAACTCAAGGAGCAACACCAATCTCATGTTACTCTTCCTCTAAATCCTCCTTTAATATTGCCCTCTAGAATGCACGCTCTGTTTGCAATATTACAAAATCCACTGCTGTCCACAACCTCTTCATCTCTCATTCCCTAGACTTACCAGCCTTAACAGAAACATGGCTCTCCTCCTCTGACACTGCTACCCCTGCATCTTTATCTTTTGGTTGCCTTCAACTTACCCACAACCCAAGACACTCTGAATGTAAAGAGGGTGGTGTAGGGTTTCTACTCTTGCCTCACTGCTCCTTAAAACCTCTACCCACCCCCCTTCCCTCTCTTTCTCATAATTTGAAATCCATTCAAATTTCCTTTTCAAAATCTACTCTACTAGCATTGCTGTTATTTATCGCCCCTATGGTTCCCCTTTCCTATTCCTTGAGCACTCTGCTGCCTGGCTGCACTACTTCCTTCACTTCTAACATACCATCCCTAATTCTCGGGGGCTTTAATATTCCCAGTAACCCACCCCTGACCTCAGCAGCCTCTAAACTACTTTTAATTACTTCCTCCCTTGGGCTATCGCAGTGGGATAATTCCTCCACCCATGTAGCTGGCAATACCCTCATTTTCTCTTATGCATTTACAGTGTCTAATATCTCCAACACTCCATTTCCTCTCTCTGACCACCACCTCTTTTCATTTGCTCCCGAAGTGCCCCTCACCCAACCTCAGCCTAACCCCCCTCAACTCAGGAGGAACCTCAATTCTATTGACCTCCATCAGCTGTCAGCTGATATTGATTCACAACTCCTATCCATCCCTTCCTTCACTGACCATCTCCACATATAACACTACCCTCACCTCTGCCTTGAACACTGCAGCCCCACTCCAAACATGCACCTCGAGGAGGACACACCCCAACTGTGGCATACTAAATCAACACGCTACCTGCAAAGATTCTACCATTGTGCTGAACGCTCCTGGAGGACGTATCACACCCAGGCAGACTTTCTCCATTATATTATAGATATGTTCATACAGCACAGCCCTTGCCCTCGCTAAACAGTCATTCTTTACCTCTCTCATTAGTTCATGCTCCTGCAATCCCAGGCGTCTCTTTGACACCTTTAACTCTCTTCTTCGCCCTGCTGTGGCCACCCCTAAAACTAACCTTACAGCCGATCATTTTGCATGCTACTTTGCCAACAAGATTAAACAGCTTAGGAAAGAATTTTCCCACCATCTTTCTCAACCACACATAGATCATACCTTTCCTACCCTTCAGACTTTCTGCCTGGCTACTGAAAAAGAGGTGGCTGTGCTTCTATTTTCCTCTCGCCCTACCACTTGCCCGCTTGATCCTGTCCCGTCTCACCTTATCAGATCTCTCTCCCCTTGTCTTGTGCCTTCCTTAACACACATCTTAAACTGCTCTCTTTCTTCTGGCATTGTCCCTGCTGACCTTAAACATGCCACTGTAGTAGCTATCCTGAAAAAAAAACATCTCTCGCCCGCCCTCGCCCTCTAACTATCGTTCCATCCCTGTTCCCTTTTTCCTCAAAGCTTCTGGAAAGACTTTTCTTTACCCGTATGTCCCACTTCCTCAATTCAAACTTTCTCCTTGACCCCCTTCAATCTGGCTTCTGCCCCCTCCACTCTGAGACTGCTCTTCTCAAGGTTACTAATGACCTAATTGCAGCTAAATCCAAAGGCCACTACTCCATATTAATTCTTCTTGACCTCTCTGCTGCCTTTGACACTGTTGACCATGCTCTCCTTCTTCAAACTCTTCAATCACTTGGTCTCTGTGATTCTGTCCTCTCGAGGTTTTCCTCTTATCTCTCCCAATGCTCATTCAGTGTCTCCTTTTCTAGTGATACCTCTTCCCTTCATCCTGTCTCGGTTGGAGTCCACCAAGGCTCTGTCCTTGGTCCCCTTCTATTTTCTTTATACTGCCTCTCTTGGCAAACATGTTACCTCATTTGGATTCCACTACCACCTGTACGCTGATGACACCCAGATATCTCTCCTCCACGGATCTCTCCCCTGCCGTGCTTGCTGCTTGCTTTTCTTCCATCTCTGACTGGATGTCCTCCCGCTTTCTAAAACTAAATCTCTCTAAAACTGAGCTCCTTGTCTTTCCTACTCCTAATACTGATCTCCCTCTTTTGCTTTCCCTTCAAGTTAGTGGTATCCACATCAGTCCATCCTGGCAAGTGCGCTGTTTTGACGTCATACTTGATTCTAGCATCACCTCTGAACCTCATATCCATCATGTTACCAAGTTCTGTAGATTCCATCTTAAAAACATAGCCCTCATCCACCCCTTTCTTACGCAAGGAGCTTGTCTATTCCCTAGTAATTTCCCGCATGGATTATTGTAACCCTCTCCTAATTGGTCTTCCCAAAAACCATATTGCCCCACTACAGTCTGTAATGAATGCTGCCGCCAGACTGATTTTCCTCTCTAGTCGGTCCTCTCACACCTCACCCCTCTGTCAGTCCTTACATTGGCTATCCTATAGGAGTCAATTCAAAGTGCTAACCCATACTTATAAAGCATTGAACAGTTCTAGCCCCTCATATCTCTTCACAGATCCATAGGTATGCCCCTGCTCGGTCTCTCCGCTCTGTCCGTGACCTTCTCCTGTCCACTGCTCGCACGCGTATGACCAACTCACGCTTGCAGGAATTCTTGCAGGCGGCTCCCTTCCTATGGAATAGCCTGCCTACTGCCATCAGACTCTCCCCTAGTCTTCAATCATTTATGAAGTGCCTTAAAATCCATCTCTTTAGGAAAGCTTATGGCCTTCCAGAGTAAACTATACCTCACATACATGTCTCTTGCTCTCTCCTAAAGGGCAGCACTCTACTCTCTCCTCCAGCTCTGCTTCACTCTCACCTTATTTGATTGCTATTCCCTGTTCTATTGTGTTTTACACCCGACCTGCTAAGCTCGTCTGAGCAGGGTCCTCTTCAACCTATCGTTTCTGTAAGTTTTCTTGGAATTGTCCCATTTATAATTAAATCCCCCCTCTTATAATATTGTAAAGTGCTACAGAATCTGTTGGCGCTATATAAATGGCAATAATATTAACATATATTTCCTGGCCATTTCCATGGCAGCACAACAATGGGGGTATCTCCTCGCTATCCCTAATTAGATAGGAATAAAAATAAAAGGATGAGACAGCGCTTAGTTAACTTATAGGCAGCAACCTTAAAAGAGGATCCCTCAAACCCTTTAAAATAAGGTAAATAAAAAACAATAAAAAGGCTGCGCCACAATAAATAATAAAAAATATATAAAACAGTCCAATAAAAAGTCCAAAAAATATTGGGATCTTC
>OW240915.1:93828090-93953935 GCA_933207985.1 Pelobates cultripes
GTGTCGAAATGCCGAAGTGCCTGATGTTGCCGAAGTTCTGAAGTGTTGAAGTGCCGAATTGCCGAAGTCCCGAATGCCGAACCGAAAAATGTCCCATGCACATGCCTAATTTTCGGCATGAAGACTTTGCGGTCCCCAGTGGCACTTAACCGTGATTCCATGGAACTATTTTTGGCTTGGGGACCATGTGAGCTCCCAGGACTGAGTGTCGTCCAGTGCTTGGAGGTTGTTAGAGCAAGTTCCCCATTTGGCTCCAGGAGGGAGTGGTTCCCTTTTTGGAACCAAAAGGGAGTAGTTCCAGTCAGGGTACAGGGAGCTCCATTACAAGTGTATTTGCATATTTAAAGATTTAGTCATCCAGTATTTCCTGGCAATGCTAGGGCTCAAAATAGATTGAAACATTGTTTCTATGTGGGATATTATGCATGGACAAAAAAGATACTATTCTCGGCAAAGTGCTAAATAAAGAGTAGTCAATTGGAAACATCAATGTCTTCCAAAATAGTACATGTTTTTGCCTTGGCAAAGCACCCCCTACGTCTCCTTCTTCACTTACGATCATTGTTAAAATAAAAATGGGCAGAGCTTATAAAATGATTAACATGGAGCCATGAAATAGGCTTTCGGTTCCACAATAGAGGTCAATAAAGCATGCAGATTGCAACATTTTTATTTTATTTTACAAACTTTACAAACATATTGTCAGGATTACAAGTTAATCAAGCATACAGTACTATGTCACACCTAGGACTAAGGACTTAACCTCTCCAAGAATAGTCAAAATACTTGCCAAGGTCAGGGACACAGAATCAGACACAAAGATGAGGGAAAGCCAAAAGTCAAGGATACCAGATATCAGGGAAGTCAAAACAAAGCCAAAGTCATATACCAGAAAATCAAGATCAGGAACACACTCTTGGATAACCATAGGCATGAAACCACGACAGGGCAATGAGCTAGAGGAGAATTGGGTTTAAATACCCCTCCTGTGGATCCGTTTGGCTGTAATTGGCCTTTGACCCCAAAGGCAATTACCAGGTTTCAATGTGCATGATTGCTGCTCAGCACAAACCCTCCTGTGGATTTGATTGGCCATGACTGGCCTTTGACCCCAAAAGCAATTGCCAGGTTTCCATGTGTATGATTGCTGCTCGGCACAACTTTTCCTGTCATTAACCACATTTTTATGTGCGGATGAATATGTGACACATATTTTATTAAATATAGAGGATGATTAAATATAATATTAAAAATTCTCTGAATTAAAAAGTGCCCCTTTAATGTATGTGTTCTAACAAGGAAAATCTAACTTTTGTTTAACATAAATACAATACATTTAAACAATAACAAAAAGTGAATAAATAATTAGACTTGTGCACTGCAGATTATGAGAGCAAGCCCCTAACTCCCAACAGTCCCAGTAGGAAACTGGAGGGTGGCTAAAATGTTGTGTGTATGTGTATCTGTATGTGTGGCTGTATGTGTCTTTGCGTGTGTTTGTGTGTCTGTATGTCTTTGTGTGCTTTTGTGTGTCTGTGTATCTGTATGTGTGTCTATGTGTGTTTGTGTGTCTGTATGTATGTCTGTGTATCTGTATGTGTGTCCGTGTGTGTATCTGTATGTCTGTGTATCTTTGTATGTGTCAAAGCTTGTATCTGTGTGTATGTGCATCTGTATGTGTGACAGTGTTTGTATCCATGTGTTTGTGTAACTGCATGCGTGGCAGTGTTTGTATCTGTGTGTCTGTATCTGTATGTGTAGCAGCATGTGTTTGTCTGTGTCTGTTCATCTACATGTGTGTCAGTGCTTGTATGTGTGTTTCTGTGTATCTGCATGTGTGTCAGTGTTTGTTTCTCTGTGTATTTACATATATTTCGGTGTTTGTATCTGTGCATTTGTATTTGCATATATACATGTGTGTCTGTGTAACTGTATGTGTGACAGTGTTTGTATCTGTGTGTTTGTGTATCTTGTGTATCTGTATGTGTCATTACCATACTTATAGACAGTGCAGATCAGCTGGTTTTCAAAACACACCAATTACACTAAACCCCTCCTCATCTGAAATCCCTCTGTTTACAAACTACATCCTTAACCATGGTTTAAACACTCATAGGTATATATGTGTGTGTGTGTGTATATATGTCTCTGATTATATATGTATCATCTTCATATCTATACAACAAAACACATTTTCTCTAAATAATGTTCTCACTTCTATTTTTTACTTTCACTCTAACTTCTCTCATCTATACAAACCCATCCCAAATCCTCTATATACATACCCTCTTACAAAACATTCAAATCCTACTCCCACCTTCACTTTCTTTTCTATCCTTCTGCTCCTAGCAGCTGGTGATGTCTCTCCAAACCCCGATTCCACCTTGGCAAACCCACCACATACTAACTCAAGGAGCAACACCAATCTCATGTTACTCTTCCTCTAAATCCTCCTTTAATATTGCCCTCTAGAATGCACGCTCTGTTTGCAATATTACAAAATCCACTGCTGTCCACAACCTCTTCATCTCTCATTCCCTAGACTTACCAGCCTTAACAGAAACATGGCTCTCCTCCTCTGACACTGCTACCCCTGCATCTTTATCTTTTGGTTGCCTTCAACTTACCCACAACCCAAGACACTCTGAATGTAAAGAGGGTGGTGTAGGGTTTCTACTCTTGCCTCACTGCTCCTTAAAACCTCTACCCACCCCCCTTCCCTCTCTTTCTCATAATTTGAAATCCATTCAAATTTCCTTTTCAAAATCTACTCTACTAGCATTGCTGTTATTTATCGCCCCTATGGTTCCCCTTTCCTATTCCTTGAGCACTCTGCTGCCTGGCTGCACTACTTCCTTCACTTCTAACATACCATCCCTAATTCTCGGGGGCTTTAATATTCCCAGTAACCCACCCCTGACCTCAGCAGCCTCTAAACTACTTTTAATTACTTCCTCCCTTGGGCTATCGCAGTGGGATAATTCCTCCACCCATGTAGCTGGCAATACCCTCATTTTCTCTTATGCATTTACAGTGTCTAATATCTCCAACACTCCATTTCCTCTCTCTGACCACCACCTCTTTTCATTTGCTCCCGAAGTGCCCCTCACCCAACCTCAGCCTAACCCCCCTCAACTCAGGAGGAACCTCAATTCTATTGACCTCCATCAGCTGTCAGCTGATATTGATTCACAACTCCTATCCATCCCTTCCTTCACTGACCATCTCCACATATAACACTACCCTCACCTCTGCCTTGAACACTGCAGCCCCACTCCAAACATGCACCTCGAGGAGGACACACCCCAACTGTGGCATACTAAATCAACACGCTACCTGCAAAGATTCTACCATTGTGCTGAACGCTCCTGGAGGACGTATCACACCCAGGCAGACTTTCTCCATTATATTATAGATATGTTCATACAGCACAGCCCTTGCCCTCGCTAAACAGTCATTCTTTACCTCTCTCATTAGTTCATGCTCCTGCAATCCCAGGCGTCTCTTTGACACCTTTAACTCTCTTCTTCGCCCTGCTGTGGCCACCCCTAAAACTAACCTTACAGCCGATCATTTTGCATGCTACTTTGCCAACAAGATTAAACAGCTTAGGAAAGAATTTTCCCACCATCTTTCTCAACCACACGTAGATCATACCTTTCCTACCCTTCAGACTTTCTGCCTGGCTACTGAAAAAGAGGTGGCTGTGCTTCTATTTTCCTCTCGCCCTACCACTTGCCCGCTTGATCCTGTCCCGTCTCACCTTATCAGATCTCTCTCCCCTTGTCTTGTGCCTTCCTTAACACACATCTTAAACTGCTCTCTTTCTTTTGGCATTGTCCCTGCTGACCTTAAACATGCCACTGTAGTACCTATCCTGAAAAAAAAAACATCTCTCGCCCGCCCTCGCCCTCTAACTATCGTTCCATCCCTGTTCCCTTTTTCCTCAAAGCTTCTGGAAAGACTTTTCTTTACCCGTATGTCCCACTTCCTCAATTCAAACTTTCTCCTTGACCCCCTTCAATCTGGCTTCTGCCCCCTCCACTCTGAGACTGCTCTTCTCAAGGTTACTAATGACCTAATTGCAGCTAAATCCAAAGGCCACTACTCCATATTAATTCTTCTTGACCTCTCTGCTGCCTTTGACACTGTTGACCATGCTCTCCTTCTTCAAACTCTTCAATCACTTGGTCTCTGTGATTCTGTCCTCTCGAGGTTTTCCTCTTATCTCTCCCAATGCTCATTCAGTGTCTCCTTTTCTAGTGATACCTCTTCCCTTCATCCTGTCTCGGTTGGAGTCCACCAAGGCTCTGTCCTTGGTCCCCTTCTATTTTCTTTATACTGCCTCTCTTGGCAAACATGTTACCTCATTTGGATTCCACTACCACCTGTACGCTGATGACACCCAGATATCTCTCCTCCACGGATCTCTCCCCTGCCGTGCATGCTGCTTGCTTTTCTTCCATCTCTGACTGGATGTCCTCCCGCTTTCTAAAACTAAATCTCTCTAAAACTGAGCTCCTTGTCTTTCCTACTCCTAATACTGATCTCCCTCTTTTGCTTTCCCTTAAAGTTAGTGGTATCCACATCAGTCCATCCTGGCAAGTGCGCTGTTTTGACGTCATACTTGATTCTAGCATCACCTCTGAACCTCATATCCATCATGTTACCAAGTTCTGTAGATTCCATCTTAAAAACATAGCCCTCATCCACCCCTTTCTTACGCAAGGAGCTTGTCTATTCCCTAGTAATTTCCCGCATGGATTATTGTAACCCTCTCCTAATTGGTCTTCCCAAAAACCATATTGCCCCACTACAGTCTGTAATGAATGCTGCCGCCAGACTGATTTTCCTCTCTAGTCGGTCTTCTCACACCTCACCCCTCTGTCAGTCCTTACATTGGCTATCCTATAGGAGTCAATTCAAAGTGCTAACCCATACTTATAAAGCATTGAACAGTTCTAGCCCCTCATATCTCTTCACAGATCCATAGGTATGCCCCTGCTCGGTCTCTCCGCTCTGTCCGTGACCTTCTCCTGTCCACTGCTCGCACGCGTATGACCAACTCACGCTTGCATGAATTCTTGCAGGCGGCTCCCTTCCTATGGAATAGCCTGCCTACTGCCATCAGACTCTCCCCTAGTCTTCAATCATTTATGAAGTGCCTTAAAATCCATCTCTTTAGGAAAGCTTATGGCCTTCCAGAGTAAACTATACCTCACATACATGTCTCTTGCTCTCTCCTAAAGGGCAGCACTCTACTCTCTCCTCCAGCTCTGCTTCACTCTCACCTTATTTGATTGCTATTCCCTGTTCTATTGTGTTTTACACCTGACCTGCTAAGCTCGTCTGAGCAGGGTCCTCTTCAACCTATCGTTTCTGTAAGTTTTCTTGGAATTGTCCCATTTATAATTAAATCCCCCCTCTTATAATATTGTAAAGTGCTACAGAATCTGTTGGCGCTATATAAATGGCAATAATATTAACATATATTTCCTGGCCATTTCCATGGCAGCACAACAATGGGGGTATCTCCTCGCTATCCCTAATTAGATAGGAATAAAAATAAAAGGATGAGACAGCGCTTAGTTAATTTATAGGCAGCAACCTTAAAAGACGATCCCTCAAACCCTTTAAAATAAGGTAAATAAAAAACAATAAAAAGGCTGCGCCACAATAAATAATAAAAAATATATAAAACAGTCCAATAAAAAGTCCAAAAAATATTGGGATCTTCTCCCTTTTTGTGGACTTTTTATTGGACTGTTTTATATATTTTTTATTATTTATTGTGGCGCAGCCTTTTTATTGTTTTCTAATTAGATAGGAACCTAATTAAACCTAATTAAAACAGAAGGTATAAGTAACTCCTCCTACCCCTCCCACCCTCAGTTTTTTTGTTCCTATCCCTATAAAAACAACCTAGTCTTTTCATGACTAAAAACTTTTTCTTTTATGGCTTACTTGAGGATAGTCTTTCCTCTGGCCCCTTGGGAGTTCAGCCTCTCTCCCTTGGGAAGTCTACAGTGGTGACCCACTGGAGAAACCCCTTTAATGACCAGGGGTTCTAACTTGCCATGATCCGATGGGGTAGCAAGATCATCCCATCACCATAATTCCTGCAGTGACCCAAGGGGTAGCAGGCTGGGCATGCACATACAGAGCATATGGATTTACTTGCTGTGACCCAAGGGGTAGCAAGATTATGCCATCACCCTATTTCCTACAGTGACCCAAGGGGTAGCAGACTGGGCACATGGATTGAAAGGATTAATATGACATTAACTAACATTCCATCACTGAAAGAGTTAATGTACAACTCTGCTATTTTGTACTTTCCTATGGATTAACTTGCAGTGACCCTAGGGGTAGCATCAACCTATTTCCTGCAGTGACCAATGGGTAACAGGCTGGGCAGGCACATACAGAGCATATGTATGAATATAACCCCTTCTACTCTTCAATTTCATCTGAATAATTCCAATTTCAATCAAAAGCAGCTAGAACACAAAGATTCTGTTCCTAACAGGCAGGTGGATATCCATTCTAGATCTACATAACTTTCCAGGATTCTTGAACATTCTTCATCATAAAGGCAGTATTCCTAGTACATTGAATGATTTCTACAGATTTGCAGGATGCTTATTCCCATGTACCCATTGCCCCACATCACCAGAGTTTTCTCAGATTGCAGTGGAAGAACACTTTAATTTTTACATCTTCATGGTGAAAGATAAATGTCTGCTGAAATCACTTTGATCCCTCCCACTCCGGGATACAACTGGGAACATGGTGCGACACAGTCCAAGGCAGGGTACAGTTCTCTTCAGAAAGTGCTGAATGACTTATCAAGTAAGTAAGGGATGTTGACTGTCATATTACCTCAGCAGAAAAAGTTTTAATCTAAGTCCTCCACCATAGGTCTAATAATGGCACAAGGAAGGATGTTAACTTTCCTATAGAAATTCCTTGTACAGTGAAAGCTATGAATACCATCCACTGGGGTTGAGGAACGTTTTTTCAAAAATTGAATATGTTCATGAAAGGGACATCTTTAACATCCAACACGTCTCTTCTTCATAGGTTGCAAGAGCCTGGGTACATGGGCGTCCGCAGGGGGGTAAGGGGGGGCACTTGCCCCCCCCCCCCCTGGATTTTTCAGCTTGTTATGCTATTTTTGTGAGATTTAACATGAACTGCAATACTGGCCAGTAGGTGGCGCTGTGTATGGAGAGAGACAGGGATAGGAAGCTGCATCTTATCCCTGCTTCTCTCTGCTGATTGAAACCGCAGGGGAGCAACACATGCAGCCAGAGACAGCCTACAGATCAGGTAAGAGAGGGGAGGGTGTGGGGGGGGGTTAAAATAACCTATAGATTAGGGGAATGAGGCTAGGGGGGCAGCCTATATATTAGGGGAATGAGGCTGGGGGGGCAGCCTATAGATTGGGGAATGAGGCTGGGGGGCAGCCTATAGATTAGGGGAATGAGGCTGGGGGGGCAGCCTATAGAATGAGGCTGGGGGCAGCCTATAGATTAGGGGAATGAGGCTGGGGGGGGCAGCCTATAGATTAGGGGAATGAGGCTGGGGGGTCAGCCTATAGATTAGAGGAATGAGGCTGGGGGGGGCAGCCTATAGATTAGGGGAATGGGCTGGGGGCAGCCTATAGATTAGGGGAGTGAGGCTGGGGGGGCAGTCTACAGATTAGGGAGTGAGGAATGGGGGGCAGCCTATAGGTTAGGGAAGTGAGCATAGGCGTGCGCAGCCTATTGCATTAGGGTGTGCACCCTACAGCACAAACACACGCCACGTGTATATGTATATATATATATATGTATATACACATACATACACTGTTGTGTGATGTGTGTGTGTGAGGGTGCTGGTAGTGTGCTATGTTGGTGAGGGTGTTTGTGTGTGTGTTTGTGAGGGTGCTGGTAGTGTGCTGTGTGTGAGAGTGCTGTTAGTGTGCTGTGTGTGTGTGAGGGTGTTTGTGTGTGCGTGTTTGTTCGGGTCCTGTTAGTGTGCTGTGTGTGGGTGTTGTGTGTTTGTCAGGGTGCTGTTTGTGGGTGCTGTGCGAGTGTTGTGTGTGGGTTTTGTGTGTTTGTGAGGATGCTGCTAGTGTGCTGTGTGTGGGTGCTGTGTGTGCGAGGGTGCTATATGTGTGTAGGTGCTCTGTGTGTGCTGTTTGTGGGCTGTGTGTGCTGTATGTTTGGGTGGAGGTGGGGGCAGATTAGTTAATATCCCCGTCCTGCTGCCTTCGTTGGTGGTTCAGTGGAGAGTAAACTCTAGCCCGGGTTCTCTGCTGCCTCCCTCCATGCTGCTGTGGACTGGTGAGGTAGATCTTTGATCTCCCCACCGGCCCATGGAGGCTTAGACCAGAGCCGCCGCTCGGATAGCGTCGGCTCTGCATGAGCCCACCGGGGAGATCCAGAGATCTCCCCTGCCGGTCTCAATCCATTGGCGTGCCGCGGGGATTAGGGTGTGCCCAGGCACACCCGACACACCCCGTGCGCACGCCTATGGAAGTGAGGGATGGGGGAGACAGCCTACATGAAAAGTCAGCAAGGAGCAGGAAGGTAAAGTAAGAGAAGGAGCATAAAGGAGAAGGAACAGAAATGAGCAGGAAGGGACATCAAGGAGCAGAAAGGGTCAGAAATGAGCTGGAAGGGGCAGAAGGAGCACAAACGTAAAGTAGGAGAATGAACAGGAAGGGCCTGCAAGAGGCAGCAAGGAGCCGAAAGGGACAGAAGGAGCACAAAGGTAAAGGAGCAGAAAGAATCAGAAGGAGCACAAAGGTAAAGTAGGAGAAGTAGCAGAAAGGGTCTGCAAGGAGCACAAAGGTAAAGTAGAAAAAGGAGCAGAAAGGGTCTGCAAGGAGCAGAAGGGCACAAAATAAGCAGAAAGGTAAAGGAGCAGAAGGAGCCAAGGATAGAAAACAGTGTCAGAAGAAAAAGAAGACTGTCAAATGAAGGAGAGGAAAAGGAGATTGGAGCAGGAAGGACAAATTAAGTGAACCCTCCACTTTATTCTGGACACCACATCATAAGGCTTTGGTACCTGGGCCTGGCAGGGAAACTCTGGACCTTCTCATCTCCCCAGGTTAAAAAGATTTCAGTGTTAATGTGTTCACTTTTATTTACTGAGTGTCAGGAAGCACAGAGTGCCGCTGGGTAGGAGTGTTGCTGATTGGCTAGAGCGGTCAGCTGGCACTCTAAGCCAATCAGTAGCTACCCATTCATAAAAAAGTAAAAATATTTTATGAACCAGGAACTAGCGATTGGCTTAGAGTGTCAACTGCCCACTGACATCAATCTGCACTTCCTGACACTCTGTTTCAGAAGCCGAATACCACTGAGCGACCTGGAGCTGGAGGAAGCCTTTGGGGTTAAACCATTTGAGAGCGATTTAACCCCTTAAAGGAAAGAGAGCACCCAGGGGCTTCCTGGCATCATAGCATTTTCATTTAGGTGAAGTTGTTATGGTGACCAGAATGGTCCTTTAATTTGCTTAAAGGAACACTATAGTGTCAGGAATACAAACATATATTCCTGACACCATAGTTGTGAAAACGCTATTCACCCTGGCTTTATGTGATAATGGCTATGCCCCTTCCCTTTCATGACACTGTCAAAAAGGTACCAAGCATGGATGTCATTACAATTATGCCCCCCCCTGGAAAAATTCCTGTGGACGCCCATGCCTGGGTATGTTGTGATTTGATGCCGAAGTGGCTGCTCCAATCCTAAAGGAATGGCCTGCCAATGATCCTGGATTTAGGCTTAATCTAACTAACAACATCCTAACATATCGCATGATTTTTTGAGTGGTCATTGGTTTGCCATGCAGGCTTAACAATGGTGAGTCTGGTTTAAATGTAGTGGAAGAACTTACCAGTGATTGAAATGCCTTGATTGGACACCAGTTATTACCTGTTTGGTAGAATGGAATGTTTGTAGGGTGTCCTATTTGGTTTGTTTTAGACTGTTTTATGGACAAAGATACGTGATCTTCTATTTTAACTAGATCACAATTTCTAAGTTACATTTGCATATCTGTGGATTTGTCAACCGTAACTCTCTTGGTTTTAAGAACTCGTAAAAAGCCAAGTATATGGCTGCTTTGATTATGATTGTCGTGTGGTGTTTAAAAGGTTTGGTGTCCAGCAAATCTAAGATTGCTCGGAAAATCTTACTATCTATAGGTAACCGTTTGGGAGTTTTATGGACCTGGAAGTCGTTAAATACCTTTATGGATGCTCTTCACTGGGTATGACCTCAGAAAGGAGTTATGACTCGGATAAGATGCTAGTAGGTAATGTTGGATACCTGTTAAAACAGTTTGATAGTATTGTAGGCCAATTTGAGTAAAATATGGCAAAAAGTTGTGAAACTGACAAAAGATTCTATGGAAAAAACATTTCAGTATATTGAAGTCTGCAACAAAATTCATAAACAGGTTATAGGCTCTTTGATACGCTATCCATGTATTTACGGATAAACCTGTTTGGGACAACAGTTTACTTTGAGCCATTAGATAGTTCAGTCCATTATTAACTCCCTGAACTTCGGTTTTTTTTGGATTGTGAGTTCGCCGTAGGTTGTAACCGAAATAATTCCTGAAATTTAGATTGGGGCAAGGAGTCAGCTATTTCGTTATGCACTCCTGGAACATAAATGCATTCTAAGAAGAACTGATATGCAGCAGTCAACTAAGTCAGTTTCCTAATTAATTTCATAATGGTAAGAGACTGGGACCTTCCTTTATTAACAATAGGACAAGCTGCTAGGTTATCGGAGAAACACTTGACTCCTTGTCCCTTTCATGGCACCAGATGCTAGCTGCAACCACTATAGAAAATATTTGGAACATTGCCGATTCTGGAAAGTTTGCCAGCTGCATAGCATCAGGAGGCCATCTGGATTGTACCCACTCATCACCAAATATGGCTGCATAGCCTATTGAACCGGCAGCGTCTGTCCAAACAACTGGCAAATTATCCGAAATGGGTGGAATAAATAAAGATTTGCCATTCCATGTGATGAATTCTTTCCACATAGCCAAATCCGCTTTGGCCTGTATGTCAAAAGAAACCCTGGAGTCATCGGCTGGAAGGCCTTGCAGAAGATCAAGTATCCTGGAGATAAAGAAGTGAACTCAAAAATGGCTGGAGCTGTTTCCTGGTGCATGAATCATGATTGAGGCATGCTTGCATATATTCAAATATTCTTAGTATTTTGTCTTGTGGTAGACTTGCCTGTATTGATTCCAAATTAAGTGTAACCGCTAGAAAGGTGATTGTCTATTGTGTACTGTATGCCAACTGGTATGGTGTCAGATTTTTCAACAATAAGGAAATTGTCTAAATAGTGAATAATCATTGGGCACCTGTATGTATTAAGCAAGATCCAGCATAATATTTCAGCAAACATGTTGAAACAGCTTGGGACTACTCTTAGAACAAAACGTTAGTTTAGTAGCAAAGAAATATTGCTGATCCAACTTAACTCCATGCAGGTGCCATAGTGAAGGATGTATGGGTAGAAGTTTGAAAGCATTAGAAACATCAATCTTGCTTAAGTAAGCTCTCTTCACATAATCTATGATGGCTTTAATGGCATCATAAATTTTTGAGTATTGTAATGATAATTCATCAGAGGGAATTAGTGAATTTAGACTAGGGTTGGTAATGGCGTGTGGTGCCAAGAAGTCAATAAGCAATCTTTTTTTATTGTTGAATTTACCAGTTACTATGCCCCAGAGGACTGGACCTCTAGCATGCGAAAGGAGGTACCTTGAAGGGGCCTATCATAAAACCATTGGAAATTTCTTTATCCAACAGTAGCTGTACAGCAATGGGATCGTTTGAAGCAGACTGTAGATTAGGACATTCTACCGTGCCAGTTGGAAAGGACACTATGCCGTATGAAACCCTGAAGTAAAACCTATACATAGAAATTTAGTGAGATGACAAGAGGGGTGATCAGCCAAGTAATAATGCAGAATGCCAATCTTTATTGTTGATTTTATTTGTTTAGGCTACAACTTATTGGGGCACATAGTGTTTGTGTGGTCCCTGAAACATAAGGAACAAACATGAAGTAACCTGCAAGCACTAAAACCACAACACCCGGCATTGACATCATTACAGACCTGGGCCTTCCCTAGAAAGATAATGGGTCTTCCCATCTTATCTTTCAAATCTCTCTGCATAGGTCTATTAGGTAGGTCAGTGTGAGCCTTGATGGTGGAAAGAAGATTAACTTTGGTCGGGCAAAGGTTTGCAGAATGAGTGGAGGATGTACATATAGCACAACTAGGGACTTTGAGTCCTGCAAAATGCTTACAGAATGGTTCAGTGTCTAGCTAGCCCCAATAAGTAGCTACACTGAACTGTGCCAGAGTAGCGGCTGCTTTTGCAGAAAACTGCTTATGGTAGTCATAGTAGGCATAACCTCAATACTTATGCCCAAGGTCCACAATGTTATGCATATCTAAATCTAGTTCTTCTCTATGCGATGGTTGAGTAAAAAAAAAAATGACATCCCTGAACAGGTCAAAGGCCAGAATGAAGTCTGGGATAGTAATTTTTTTATTCAGTCTGGGGTCTCTGGTTTTAAGAACCACTGACAGGTGCCTGAAAGGATATGACTTATTTCCACTATGTTTTGTGATGCAATTAATAGAGACACCAAATTAACATCTTTGCCCTCCAAGATATCTTTCCTGAGATTCAAGGGGACAAGATGTGCGGGTGTGATGATCTTGGTTAACAGACTAGTTATTGATGATAAATTTGCATTACCCAGCTGTGCAGGTTCTGGTTGTGGGACAGGTAAACTAATGACTGGGTCAGCGGTGTGGCTGGGGGTGTGAGCTGTTTCCAGATTTTCCAATCTGTTGTTCATACAGGAAACGGAAGCCATTAGGTATGAGACCATGCCACAAAGTTCAGTCAATTTACTTTGTATGGTGCACTCTTGGCTGGTGCCTGGTCTTTCACTATCGTTATGTTTTCATCAAACAAAATAGTTCCGCTTTCCTAGTTGTAGCAAGGAGAGGTATGCTTCTGGTTTGTTGGCCTCTTGGTGACGATTACCAGATATAAGACAGAATGGGAGTGACTTATGAAGCCCTGACTAATAACATTGCGAGGGTATAGCTATGAGTTTGGCCAATGGGTTATATTCATCTAAAATGGGGAATAACATTGGCCTCGCAGGTCCCCTACCCAAAGGCGACTAAATCAATGAAATTAGTAATGGTACAATAGATTATTGTAAAAACAAAATCCTTTATTCAATTAAAAAATCTAAAAAGTAATGTCCATAACGCGTTTCACCATGTAAACTTTCTCAAATGGAATGATAATAGACAACCTGGCTAAATAGGGCTTATATAGGGGAAAAGGTAGTTTAAAAATGGCACCAAAATTACATCTAAGGCTGTCCTCCAATCAGCAGGCATCATTATTATATACATTAAAAAATTCAATAAACAGTAGAATATATTAATAAATATTGGTTTATAGACCAATAGCAACATATTTGTTTTTAAAAATGAGCATGCAATGAGTAGTTTCGGCTGTTTAAAATGAAATAAATACTATAAATAGTAAATTAATCATGGCAGCCATCTTGTTTGGGGAGAGTAATAAAGGCAAATGCCATCTACAGGGGGAGGGAGAACTAGGCAGCCATATTTAAGGGTAAACATCCCTGTAACAGTGATTAAAATTCTTCATAATACATAATAATAACATACATAGAAGGCTTGGCCTGTAATTGTGGGAGGTACATTTATTTTTCCCTGCTTAAACCCCGTGAGCCCCTATTCAGCCGTCAGCGACATTTCCGGAGTACTTTGTTTACTTCCAGTTCACGTGTTACCGACATCATTCTACATGCGCGGGCAGTGCTGGAGGTTTGCAGGTGAACCCAGGAAGTGAGTGTTCACGGCGAGGTCCACTTCTCGGTTGCGATATATTAAGTACAGATTCCCCCCCACTGATGCATATCATGCCCACCCGGCACACATTCTTTTCCGGGTCCACAGCCCCTCTGTTCACCGGGCCCGGAAAAAAGGGGGGGCTGACTCACACACACTGACTGCCGCGATTCTAGTACACATAGTACTACACGCTAAATGCCGAGCCCCTCTCCCCTGGTTCACGCCAGTCACACTGGCAACACGATCTCCCCACTGTTCACGCGGTTCACCTCTCACACGGGGAGGTACCACAGTGGGTCACTCCCATCAGCCCCAGCCACCCATCGAATGCTAAGAATTATTATATGTTTATAATCGGAATAATCCAAAATTGTCTTTATTTACAGTTTTGATATCATTACATGTGTTTGTGTTTTAAAAAAAAAAAAAAAAAAATAGGCTGCATTTGTTAGTTTGGTTTTACTGGCATGCATCTCTAAAATTAACCCTGATTATGTACAAACTGGAATAACAGGCACTTGTAGTAAAATATAAACACTTTCCAAATCACTATTATATACTTGTGCAACATTTTGGTGTTTCTCTCAATGTAATATCTGAGTGCTGGGCGGAAACATTTGCCGGCTGATTTAACAATTATTCGTCATTATTGCTTACACTGGGCTTATAATTCATATAAGAACTTTGGATATCTATTTCACAGTTCTTTGGTTGTATCTGGCTACCTTGTTTATTATTAAGTTTAACGATACAGTCAATTTCATTCATAGTTCGACTATTCCGTTCAGTTAGGCTTGTATCAGTTTCATATGCCGGGTAGTCAGTCTGTTTGGCTTAAGTCAACACCTTGTGGTTTTACTATACCGGTCGGCAACTTCTTGTGATATATTACAAACTTTTCAATTTTGCATATATATGTTTCTTTGCTCTGGACCTTCTTGTGGGGTATATTTATTGTCATGTATTAACTGCTGGTAAATCACTGTCCTAGCAGCAGTGGCTAACTCAGGTCATACAACGCGGGGAAAAAATCGTTCTCCATTAGGTCAGTTAAATGTCATTACTAAAGTACTTCTTATAGCTCGTCGCATACTTTACTTTGTTTAGTAATATGTTATACAAGTTATTTATATACTCAGCCCAGTCTTATGCATGGTCTATTGCTAACTAAGCCGTTCAGTATTATTTTAAGTGACATTATATACGTTTATATGTTGTTTTCTCCCCTCTGTTAAGATATTACTGACACCTTATTGGTTAAACGCAACTACAGCATAGGAGTTCTGGTTATCGCCCTACCAAATCTTCTTAACAATATTTTCTTTTCTCTTCTCTCCACGTATATGGTTAGTATCTACTATTTTGCTTGGAGGGAAATTTTCTATGGTTTCACCTAGGGGTTAGGTTGTAAATTAAATTTGTGACATGTTTTAGGTTCAAGTAAGGATTATTCGTTCCACTTCAGTATATGTCATACAAGACAAACATCAGGTACGTTAACTGTTTAAACCCAGGCAGGTGCACAAGTAGGTTTGAGCTCTCGCCAAATTAGGTATGGTCCCATAGGCCTCTTCGCCCATAAATCAAGTGGTCCCGCAAGGCATGCGGTTAGCCCTTCCGTTCAGAAGTTCGTGCCCAATCACCCCAATACATAGTTATAGCCTTGCATCATGTCATAGTTAGTGCCTCACCCTTCACGGCCAATCGTTTTACATTCTTTTACGTGTCACCGAGAGGCCAACACCCTGCCACCCACCTCAGTGCACAAAGGCCCCTAAGCCCCCGCCACCCACAAGCCAAATCATAGGTGAAGCCCTGGCAAGTAGTCAGGGCTTCACCTGTCACCAACATAAACTAGTTAATACAATTTTGCCAGTAGGCACTATCCTAGTATGCTGGGCAACTACTCTTCTATACGGTAACATACTAACTTTGTCCATCTGTCTCACTTTCATAGCATGTCTAACGCTTCTACACAAGAAGATGATCTGTCGGTGGCCAGCACCCCACTCAGACCAGGCTCGCAGAGACAACTCAATCCACCAAGTCCAGCTTCCAGCTATCGTTCCTGGACTATCCCTAAAATCACCTCAGAACTTAATAAGAGGAATATTCCTTTCCCGGCTACAGCCAGGAAAGCTGAACTGTTTCGCTTATTAAATATTACTGAAGACATGTGCAAAATAGCCTTGCTGAATTACACGTCATGATGGCCTCACTTGTTTCTTCAGTAGCAATGATTAATAATAGGTTGGATAATCTGGAGTCAAATAATGTTCCAATCATTCCAGAGATACCAGTGCCTGAGGCTCAGCCCGCACCTAACCCAGGAGGTAAAGATAACCCTCTACCAGCTAACAGAGCTACCAATATCATAAATCCTATTCACCTCATTCCTCAGTCTCTAAGACGTGAGATTATAGAGGGGAAGGACATCAACTTGGCCTCACTACTGAAGATGTGGTAGAAAGCAGGGCTTATACCTTTGAGGATCTGTCAGTAGTGATGAAGTCTAGAGATCCTAGACTAAATAGAAAACTTAACATCCCCGAATTTGTCCTCGCATTTGGTCTGTACAGAGATGTGATTTGTACTGCTTTCCCCCTCCGTTGAGAGGAACTTGACTTATACCTTCATAAAGTGGTCGAGTTAGCATACAAGTACGGGGGCTATGCATTTTAAGATTATCATAAGTCATTCTCTTCCAGATCCGCAGCATCGCTGTCCCAGTACAATACAATTACTGATTGGGCACAGCTAGACACGGAATTAATTCTTATGCATTTTGCAGGCCTTAAAACCCCTTCCTGCGCTATATGCTCTTCTACTGCTCATTCAGTCAATTTCTCTCCAGAGAACGTAGCGACCCCTTCTACCAGTAGCACCAACACTGGTTACCAATCCAAAACATCCCAGAGGGAAGTAAGAGACAAACTAGGAAGGCCAATAGTTTTTCTAGGCAAAGCACAAGTCTGCAATAATTTCAATGCCGGGGGTTGCAGTTATGGTTTCTACATGTGTGCTCACTGTGTTTCAGAACACATGCCAAAACAATGTGCCCCAACAGATTGTACCCTAACAAAACTTCCACTCCAATAAACGTACCTAAGTTGCAACGATACCTGTCTAATCATCCTTCTTTTCATTTGGTGGAATTTCTCACTGCTGGGTTCACTAATGGGATTCACACAGGGTTCGTGTCACTCCCCACAGGTGTTTTGGAATGCCCCAACTTACAATCAGCACTCACAGATCCAGACAGCATACAAGAACTCTTACAGAAAGAAATCACCAGTGGTTTCATGATAGGTCCTCTCTTTACTCCTCCTTTCACTTCCTGGAGGACAAACCCTCTAGGAATCGCCAGAGGGAAATATAACAATAAAAAGAGACTGATTATTGACTTTTCTGCACCTCACACATCCCCTACACCTAGCCTTAATGCTCTGATCCCGTCAAAAGACTTTTCCCTTCAATATGCCAGAATTGACGATGCCATCCAAGCAATCATTCATTCCGGGAAGGCAGCTTGGTTAAGTAAATCTGACATCACTAACGCCTTTAAATTACTCCCCATCCATCAATCACTCTGGCATCTGCATGGAGTTAAGTGGCAGGACAGCTACTATTTCTCTACCAGACTGACCTTCGGATCCAAAAGTAGCCCCAAGTTATTTGATATATTCGCCAAAACTTTAACCTGGTTCCTACTGAACTTTTGCAGATGTCCAGTAGTCATACATTACTTAAACGACTTCCTCACCATTAAACCACACCAACACACCCCCACAGTCTTAATCACATGCTCACTCTGTTCAAAGACTTAGGAGTCCCTGTAGCCCAGGACAAAACAGAAGGTCCCAACACGGTGATTACTTTCCTGGGAATTACACTCAATTCTGTCTCTATGAAGGCCAGCCTGCCTCAAGAGAAAATAGACCGGATTCTGTCTTACATAAACATCTGCACCTCACAAGGCACTTGCACCAGGAAACAGCTACAATCACTACTCGGTTCACTAAATTCTGCAATGAGAATAATTTCTCAGGGTAGGTCTTTCATTTCCAGAATTCTCTCACTGTTGCACGGTCTCCCCGACGACGATTCCACAACTTCCTTAGACGAGTCAGCTAGAGCTGATTTACAAATGTGGCAGCTGTTCCTATCATCTTGGAATGGCAGGTAGCTATTTGTTCCACCAATATCTGACGATTCCCCTGTTATTTGGACCGATGCCTTAGGTGCATTAGGGTATGCAGCTATTTTCGGTGATGAGTGGCTATACGACTTTTGGCCAGTTGAGACCACCTCACTCGAAAATTTCAATACCACCTCAGCGCTATTTGAAATTTATCCTACAGTAGCAGCTGCACATGTCTGGGGTAAAGAATGGCATGGACATTCTGTCAGATGCTTTTCGGATAACTTAGCTACCTGTAATATAGTGAACAAAGTCCGTTCTCAGTCCCTCACGATTATGAAATTAATAAGGAGACTGACCTGGCTAGCAGCTAATCTTCAATTCTGCATAACCTGTATTCACGTTCCGGGTGTTCAAAATACTCTTATAAAATAATTGACTGATGCTCTCTCACGCTTAAATTTGCAGGAATTTTTCAGGCTTCATCCATCAGCGAAACTGCAACCCAGAGAACCTCCAAGCTTCTCGGAACTAATTATGCTTTAAGTTCTTTATTACAACATAGTAGGTCTCTCGCGCAGGCAGGCTTGTCCCCTAATACAAGGAAAGCCTACTCCAGAGCATACAAGTTGTTTATAAGTTTTGTTCGTGATTATCATATAATAAATGTTTTTTCTGTTGAAACTATTGTAGCTTTCACTACTTTTTGCCACATCTCTCTTACGTTAGCATACAACACTATCAAACTCTACTTAACGGGTATGCAACACTACATGTTGACCAGCTATCCAAACAAAACTCCATTTCTAACATCCTACCCAGTAAAAAGTATCCGAAGAGGTGTTCACAGATTATCATTACACAATCCCATCAAGAGACTTCCTATAGACAGTAAGCTCTTTAAAAGTATCTCCGATATTCTCGACACGTCCCCTTTTGAACACACCACAAACCTAATTGTCAAGGCTGCGGCTTACTTAGCCTTTTATGCTTTCTTGAGACCCAAAGAGTTTTCAATGGAGAAGGCATCCGATTCCAAGTCATGCCTCCAGAAGAAACACCTAATTAAAAATCAGGACCACTACATCTTATATATCACCCATACCAAAACAAGCCAAACAGGTCCTCCAGTAGAAATTAAATACTATCCTACCTCTACCAGATGGTGTCTTATCCTAGTTTTAGATAAACTAATGGTGTCCCAGATAACTTCGAACCCGGATTGTCCACTATTAGCCATTCAAAGGAAACCCCTAAGCACTAAACAATTCATGTTTTACATTCGGACATTATTACTCCGGCTAGGACACGACCCACACGCCTTCTCGGGTCATTCCTTTCGCACTGGAGCAGCTTCCGCTGCCTCAGGTAACCACGTATCAACTGACAGGTATCCTACCAAAATTACATAAAGATATTGTAACAAACCACCTCTTTTACAGGTAGGATTGTCACAGATCTTGCAGTAACCACAGCCTTCTAGGGTATACAAAGTCCAGGACACAGTCAGCTCGGTTTTCCTTTTTATTCAGCAAGAAAACAGGTGCTTTAAATAATAACAAAACAAACAAAATCCCTTGCTCTTACTTGAGCTCTTACTAGACAGTAATTGCTATCTGCAATTGGGTGGCTTTCCCACTTACCAATTTTCCAAACAAAAGAAATGTCTTTGCAATACACACAATCTCTCCTAGCTGTCTTTTTCTCCCTCACTCTGCAGCAGGCTGCCCTCTTCTTTTTAAGGCCTGTCTACTAATTGACTACACTTAACTAACGTAAGTCAGATCCAAATAGTGGTCTGTTACACAGCAACTAATGCTGTTGGAGCATTGGCCCACCCTGCTCTCCAAATACTCCGCCCCAGGGACCCATACCAGGTTTTGCAGAGCATCTGCTATGCATATTGCAAACTTTAACCTCTCTCCCTGGGGCATTTAACTGAAAATCCTCTGGTTGCTGTTTAGCAAATCAGGTCTGATGTATCTCCCATCAACCACTATTCCACCTTTACGCTCACAATATACATAATCCACCTGGTAGGCCTATAGTTTCAGGGAAACTATGTTAAGATGTTAAGTGGGAGGAAGATTTTTTATTTGTCACGTGTGATGTGGCCAGCCTCTATACATGCATTCAGCATGACAGAGGTTGTGAAGCAACAAGACATTTTCTTCAAGCCTCTGAAATGTATCATGGGGAACAAATTGATTTTATTTTGGAATCCATTCAACTTATTTTAAATAATAATTTTTTTTGGTTCGAAGGCGATTTTTACCTGCAGTGTAGAGGAACAGCTATGGGGACCAGGTTCGCTCCCAGTTATGCTAATTTATTTATTGCTCATTGGGAAGAGATGTTTGTCTTTTCCCAACATGACTGAGTAGCGAACCTGGTCCTATACAGAAGATATATTGATGACATCTTTTTTATTTGGAAAGGGGGTGAATCATCAGTTTTAGATTTTTAAAATTATCTTAACACCAACCAGTGGAATATCAAACTAGCGCATGTAGTTAATAAACAAACTATTGACTTCATGGACCTTAACATTTATATAAAAAATGTACATTTTTCAAACAGGTTGATGTAAACAGCTTCATTGAAAAAGGAAGCTGTCATTTTCCACCTTGGTTGGACAACATTCCGAGAGGTCAGTTCCTTAGATTGAGAAGGAACTGTTCAGAAATAGACAAATATAACCTTCAGGCTACTTCATTGAAAAGACAATTTTTGGAAAAAGGGTATGGGGAAGTAGCCCTCGATAATGCAATCCAAGAAATTGGCGAATTAAATAGAAAAGATTTATTAAAATATCAACAAAAGAAGGACAGTAAATATGAAGACACAATTCCACTAATATTTAATTTTAATAAAAATCATTCTAAATTGAAACACGTTTTTAATAAAAATTGGCATTTATTAAAACAAGATGAAGATATTGCATCTTATAAAGGAGATAAACCTAGAATTATACATAGGGGGGCTCAGAATCTCAAACAAATTTTAACTTCAAGTTTTATTGAAAAAAACAGATAATTTTTTAAATAGCCAAAAAAATATATTAAAAGGCTTCAATTTTTGTGGGAACTGCATGGGATGCAGAACATCAAAAATAAAAGAAAAAAAGATTTTGTCCTTCCACTCCAATGTTAATTTGAAAGAATATAAAATAGATAAATTTATCTCTTGCAAGACCAAAAACATTGTATATGTGTTGGAGTGCCCTTGTGGCTTACAATAAGTGGGTAAAACATCTAGGTGTGTAGCCACGAGGGTACGTGAACACATATACAACATTAGAAAGGGACTTAAAACTCATAGTGTTTCCCTGCATTTTTTGGAACACCACAACCAAGATCAAAGTAGGATCAAATTTTGTGGGATCCAAACTGTAACAAGGCATTGGAGAGGTGGTGATATTAACTCTAATTTGAGTAAATGCGAAATGGGCTGGATTTTTAATCTGGACACACTATCACCTAAAGGACTTAATATGGAGTTTGAAATGAGTGTGCTCATTTAATATATATATTTTTTTTATTGTCTAGGATGTTTTTATTAAGATATGTATTTACCATCTATATGTTTTACCTTGTTCTCTTTTATAGGTATTATATAAACTATTTGGTCTCTTCTTTTATGATATCAAATTTTCTTTCCTTTTTACTTTTGAATGTATCTATATATTGGTATATTTATATATTGTTATTTTTTATATATCATCATAAGTTTTTTAAGTATAAATAGATGTTTTATCTGTTACTACTTAAGATAAAATATGCCAGGATGGTCCTATGTCTATTGTATATTATGAGAGATTTCTTAATATGGCCGCGGTTGCTTCAGAAATACAGCATACATCACTTCCGGGTTGACGTCAGACGCAACTTGATGCAAAAGAAGGCGGAAATGAGCAAAGTCGTCCGGTGGAAGCAGGAAGTAGATGTACGCAACGAAAATGAAGAATTTGGCGCCAAATTGGAATACCAAACTGGTATATATACAGGATATAGAGACTAATGTTTTATGCACTTTGAGAAAGACTTTTGACAGTCGAAACGCGTCAGTGATGCTATTCTATTCGTTTTCACTTTTATGCACCTTTTATGTCCCTGTTTTTACTTTATATGTCATTAAATTTTTGAAAAGTATCCCCACTTTCTTCTGGAATTATTTGCATCTACTGTATCCTGGCACAAGTGGAACGATCCGGAGGTGTGGTGGAGCTATAAATACCAGGGATTTTCTAAAGAGCTACAAAAGTCAGAGCCTACTATATGTGGCTCTGCAAAGTGTGAGTGAAAATCAACTTTATGTATTGATGTTATTTGGTCAAACAGTATTATGCTATGTTTTGACTTTTTCTTGTATATAGGTGATATCCAAAGGACTAACAAGTATCTATAAGTATACTATATACAAATTTCTTCCTGCACTCCTCTATCTTTACTTTTTATTTATGTTTATATTAGTGTTTTTTAAGTGGTTTTTTTAAACACTGTGGAGTTGCACTTGTATTTCCGCTACCACCCCCACACTTTGTGTGATTTGCACTTTATTGTGTAAAATTGTTTATATCCCAGGGTAATGGTGAAGGGCAGTCAGTCACAGTTGGGGTTAGTCTTACCTGAGTCTCCCACACTGGCGAAGGGTCTTGGGTCCTTCCTGCTTGTGACCGGGTAGTTACAGGATGTGCCTCCGGGTGGTAGGAAGGGGCATATGCTGAAGTCATGGGGCCCAGGTTGTTGCCCAGTAAAACCTTAGCTGACAAGTTATCCATGATTCCCACCCTCACAATTCCTTTACCAGCACCCCAGTCCAAATGTACTTTGGCCATTGGTAGCTTGTATATATCCCCTCCAACCACCCTGACAGCCACGGTGCTTTCGGAGTGCTTATGTTCTGGAACCAGGCGGCCTTGCACCAGGGTGATAGTGGCCCCGGTGTCTCTTAACCCCTGAGTAGGGCGGCCGTCCAACAATACCTCTTGTCTGTGGTGTTGGTGGTTGATGTTCGCTGCATACACGGGGTCGGCTTCGTGGAGAGGTCCCAGATACTTTTCCAGGGGGGTCTCTTTATCAACACAAAAAGCACAGGCTGGCCGGGTATTTCACGTAGAGGATGAATTATAGTTCCGGGAGGGATAATTGTTATTGAGGGGGCAGTTAGCTATGAGATGCCCCGGCTGTTTGCATTTGAAGCATGTGGGACGTGAGCGTCCTTGGGGGTAGTGGTTGGGTGGTCCGGTGTATCGGGTAGGTCCTGCTGGCACCGGAGTACGAAACTCAGTTCATGGGCTAGTTCGGTGATTGTCTCTATGTTCGGAACGTATCACCATTCGGGAGTTATTGAATTCTTGTTCCTGAAAGTCTCGATGTTCGTCGGCCAATCTTGTAGCTTCGTTGAGGTCATTGGGACGAGGGTCTTTTAACCATTCTCTGTCTTTCTGCTCTAGTCCATCATAGAAATGTTCTAACAAAAATAGTTCCAAAATCTCGACTGCAGTGACTGCCCGACATCCGTTAATCCAATGAGTAGCAACCCGCCGCATTCGGTGCGCCCATTCGGCATGTGTGTCATTCGGCTTCTTTTTCGTGTTGTGGAACTGCCTGCGATAGGTGTCGGGGGTCACTGCGTACCGCCTCAGCAGAGTGTCTTTTACTAGTGAGTACTGGGCCACCTCTTTGGTGCTGAGAGTCCTAAAGGCCTCCATCGCTCGCCCTGCTAGCTTCCCCACCAAAATACACGGCCATTCTTATGTGGGGATTTGATGAAGGGCACATTGCCTCTCGAAGTCGGCTAAAAATTCGTCAATCCCCATCTCGTTTTCCACAAACGGCTTGAATGCTGCAAATGGAGCAAAATGCTACAAGTTCCGTGGGGTTGCTGGATACAGTTGTGGTAGGACCGTGTTGGGCGGTCAGTACGCTGAGCTCGTGGGCTCTAGCACTTTGTATATCCGCCTCTGCCATCAATTGCAGTACCAGTTCTACAGAAGGGTTGGGCTATTATAGTGGGAGCCTTTCCCTGACAATCCTGGTCTTCTCATCGCTAGGCATTACCGTGGGTTCCGTCATGGTGAAGCTCTGGTCTAGCTCAGTTAGATCAGCAATCAGTTCTCTCCTCGGACGGTTGCTTGCGTTTCCACCTCGACTTTCGAGTAAATCTTTTAAGGTGGTGCGCTTTAGTTTATCGTAGGTGTTCTCCATCCGTTCTATACCTCTCCCAGGAAGTCCAGGATGATCCCGCCGCTGCCACCAATTGGCAAAGAGCAGTCTGACTGGCTTAAACCAACCAATCAGAGTGTTCTTAACCTAATTGCAGGGCGGGGCAAGGCTTTATAAGCCTTCCCCCACCCTGGAGTGCTCAGTCTGCGTGGAGCCCTCCATGGGTGAAGATTAATTTTTTTTTAGCATCTGTTTTTTTCCTTTTTCGTAGGTTTTTTTTTGTGCTCGGATTTTTTATTTTAATTTAAGTTCGACGGGTATTATGGTTTTTTATTTGGCCTTTTTTGGGGCTGAAAAATGAAGATTTTAGAAGAAAGAAGACATCAAATGATAAGTTTTCTTTTTATTTACAGGTTAGTTATTTTATTCCCCCCTCACTATTTTTAGGGTGAGGGGGGGTAGGTAGGGGATAACTTTTATTTGGGTGGGGGGTGACTAGGGGCTTGGGGACACCTAGTCACCTTGGAAGGGGGGGCATTTTCATTTAGGGCCCCGACCTGCCGCTCAGGGGTGGGAACTGGAGGAGGACAGTAGGTCCCCCCCCTCATTGTTATATAGGGCCCCCACTCACCGCAGCTGTGGGAGCCAGGGGGAGGACAGTAGGTTCCCCCTCATTCTTATTTAGGACCCCCACCCAATGCTCAGGGGTGGGGGCTAGGGGGAGGACAGTAGGTTCCCCCTTGTTGTTATTTAGGGTCCCCACCCACCGCGCAGGGGTGGGGGCTGGGGAGGAGGACAGTAGGTCCCACCCCCCTCATTGTTATTTAGGGCCCCCACCCGCCGCTCAGGAGTGGGGGCCGCCCAGGGGCCTCCATGTCCATTTTGTTTTGGGCGCCCAAATTCCTTCAAACGGCCCTGCTCGTGTGCCCTTAGAAGCCATGCCTACTAATGTTATACTCAAGTGCACTTATTCTTTGTTTTCTTTATTTATATGTCCCAATATTTTGGGGGCTACCCCAATTAAAAAAACATACAAACAAAAAACAGTGTTGGCTACCTCCTCCTCCTCCACCGCCGCTTCCACCTACACTGCCACGATTACCGCCTCCTCAACCTCCTACTCCACATCCACCTCCTCCTCCTAGTTCAAGATTATTATTTAAAAATTTTATGTATTATATGTTATTTTAAGTTATTTCCCTATCCACATTTGTTTGCAGGGCACTTGTCCTATTCTTATCCCCATTTTACTTCCTTTTGCAGCCCTCTAGCCCTTTCCAGGACTTTTTTAGAGCCATTTTAGTGCCCAAAAGTTCGGGTCCCCATTGACTTCAATGGGGTTCGGGTTCGGGGTCAAGTTTGGGTCAAGTTCGGGTTTACAAACTCCAATTTTTTGCTGAAGTTCGGCCGAACCTGGCGAACCCGAACATCCAGGTGTCCGCTCAACTCTATTTACAATACTCTTAAATCATTTTTTTTTGTATCCTATACCTGTGTGGATCTATGTCTGGGCACTTGTAACATATATGCATACACTGATCAGCCACAACATTATAACCACTGACAGGTGAAGTGAATAACATTGATTATATTGTTACAATGGCGCCTGTCAAGGGGTGGGATATATTATGCAGCAAGTTAAAAGTCAGTTCTTGAATTTCATATCTTGGAACCAAGAAAAATGTGCAAACGAAAAGATCTCAGTAACTTTGACAAGGGCCAAATAGTGATGCCTAGATGACTGTGTAGGTGCTTCTCAAAAATGACAAGTCTTGTGGGATGCAATGATTAGTAACTACCAAAAGTTGTGCAAGGAAGGCAAACCAGTGAACCGGCGTCAGGGTCATGAATGCCCAAGGCTCATTGATGCACATGGGAGGCGAAGGCTAGCCTGTCTGGCCCAATCACACAGAAGAGTTACTGTAGCTAATATTGCTGAAAAACGTAAGGCTGACTATAATAGAAAGGTATCAAAACAAACAGTGCATCACAGTTTGCTGCGTATGGGGCGGCATAGCCGGAGACCTGTCAGAGTGCCCATCAAGAGCCCTGTCCACTGCTGACAGAGCCTTCCATGAGGATGTGAGTGTCAGAAATGGACTACAGAGCAATGGAAGAAGACTGCCTGGTCTTATAAATCGTGTTTTCTTTTAGATCAAGTGGATGGCAGGGTGCATCATTTACCTGGGGAAGAGATAGAAGCTGAGTTAGAAGACAGGCTGGTGGAGGCAGTGTTATGCCCTAGGCAATTTTCTTCTGAGAAACCTTGGATCCTGGCATTCATGTGGATGTTACTGTGACACATACCCCCTACCTAGAAATTGTTGCACACCACGTACACCCCTACATGGCAATGGTGTTCCCGGATGACAGTGGCCTCTTTCAGCATGATAATGCACAATACCACACTGCAAAAATTGTTCAGGAATGGTTTTAGGAACATGACAAAGAGTTCAAGGTGCAGTCTTGGCCTCCAAATTCCCCAGATCTTTATCCAATTGAACATCTGTCGGATGTGCTGGAACAACAAATCCGATCCATGGAGACCCCAATGCAATCCCCAGAAGGAGTTAAAGGATCTGCTGCTAATCACTTTCAGAGGTTTTGGAGGCAGCATGGAGGGGAGCTACATGATATAGCAGGAGATTTTATTATTGAGGATGATCAGTGTATATACATATGTGTGTTCAAGGACCAAGGTTGCACACGTCCTAAATACCTATGGCCATACTCAAGCCTGACCGGGTGTTTGGCCTCTTTGTAAAGGCAACCTATCTTGGCAATCGAATGTATTGACTGGATAGCACAGAAGTAGTGTCACTGACTTAGAACTGGGAACCACAGGTTCAAGTCCCAGTTTGATCACTGCACCTGTAAGTGCAGGGCAAGACACCTAATTATTTTTTGACATAAGTATTCAAGCTTGTATGGTCTGTTACAGGAGGAGGTATATGGGGGCTGACACAACCATAGTAATGCCATTGATTAGGGAGTTGTTACAAAAAGTCTAACTTAATTTCAAATGTAAAGGGCTATTCTAAGCAGAATAGATACTTCAGTGATTTAAAGGGGCTATGGTGTCTTTGGAATCTTTATGCGTAGCGTTTCATTATACAAGGTTATCCCCTTTGCTGACAAAGGTGTAACTCCATCTCTGAGAGTGGTCAGCTGATGCTACCAATCAATTAAAGTTTATCGGGTTTACTTTCCGGCTTCTTCAACTGGATGCACATCATTGTTCATACGACCATTGGCACCGGGAGGGACCCAGGTAAGAGGGAAAATCATTGCATTGGATTTTCTCCATTACTGGGAAACAGGGCCAGGATAATCCTGGCATTATCACCACTACAGTAGTGTAGTCCAATGAGGTCAGAATAGCTGAAATGCTATGCTTTCAGTTCAGATCTAAAATTCTAAAATTACTTTGATCTTCTGACAGATCTCACTGTAGTAAATAACACTGATATAAAATACAAAGATTGACAAGAGGGTATTATATTCTGATAAAACACCCTAGGCCTAGGATATACATTTGGACAAATGAATCATATATGTACATATTTGGTATTTATATATTGTTTACATGGTTTTAATTAACTTTGTATTTTCTATCACATACTTCATTCATGTGTGTTGCAGCTAGATCATATAAAACATTATGTTCCCAGAATGTTTATTGTTCCTGGTGTCTTATGACATGCAGAAGAACACTTTGTGGTTCCAAAATATCCTTATAATTCCTTAGTGGTATTCACATAGACACAAGGGATATGTTTTAATGCTCATTGACATGAGGTCCTGTGGTTGTTGTATTATGATAGTTAGGAGTTTATGTAGCTGAGATTGCAACATTAATAAAGCATAGGTGTGACCAAATGCATACAAATTTGTTGAGTGTTAGAAGGGATGTAACACATTCGCAGCCCACTCAGGTCTCCAGATGATGAAACTTATTCAAATCAAACTTAATCTTAAACACGCCAGTATATATATATAATATGTTTAAGGAATGTTCACTGTTTTTCAATTTCTTTTAAAATTGTTTATTAATAAGCTGAACTGCTGTACTGCTGTACTGAAGTACTGCTTCATTAAATCATTTAATTTATTGATGTTGTTACGGTTTTAGCACGTTCTCTTCTTCAAACTGTTATGTTTCAATATCAACTCTACCAAGGAAATATTTAATAAGGATATTTTATTTTCAATCTCTTCTTTACTATCCATCTGTGCTGAAATCATTTTGCATTGGATTGGATTTATTTTACACAAAATTATTAAAAAATTAAAAAACAAAATACAAGTAATTTTACTACTGATTAAGCCATGATACTTTCCCAGTGGAGAAATACATTTCTCCACTAATGTCTTTTTATGTGTCACTGCTTCAAGCAGAGCATAAGCATCACTACAGGGGTTGTACAGTAAATTCCTGCCTACCCACATCCCACATGGCAAGTGCCTACTCTGTCAAAATATATTGTTAGTCTGTTTGGGATTAGGGGGATTAAAGGGCTAAGGGGGGGGTGGGGGGGGGGTGAGATACAGGCGGTGAGGGAACAAAATATATACTGTGCTTTTGCTTTTTGTGTGGTCATTATGATTTGAGGAATAATGTTAGCTGTTCTAACTTGGCTTAACTTATACATGGACCCTTAACATACCATTGATCGTATTTTCAGTTTAGGTGTGATGTAAGTAGGTGTGAAGCGTCAGAGGGGTGCCCTCGAAGGCACATGGGCTTTTTTCCCCATATTTCTTTATACCTTATAAGATTGTATATATCTCTGTCTCTGGTTACTCTTGTGTTAATTGTTTTGTGGACATTCCCCTTTTGTATTTTATAATAATAAAATGTACACTTTTTGAAATACAGCCACATTGTTTCTTGTAAATGGGATGTTATTATTATTATTTGTGTATTCATTATCATCTTCATTGCAATAGGAAACCTCTGCCCAGATCCCACTAATAAAACTTAACTGCTAAAGGGGTACTCACCTATAGGCTACCTCTGCCCAGATCCCACTAATAAAACTTAACTGCTAAAGGGGTACTCACCTATAGGCTAGATTTTTTTATTATTATTATTTCATATAGATTTTTATTCTGACATATATTCCTTTTTGTATACATCTGAGAATCTCATATTTCAACTACTCTTTTTGAGACACAAATACTTTTTTTGATATATTTTTTAAAAGTTACATTTTATATTTGTATTTTTTATATATTGAGGGCTGGTGCCTACATGTTTGTTTACCTCTTTTGGCGTAAAATACTTTGCTCTCCCTGCATGCCCTACAGTGTGCAGGCAGCTGTGATATGACATCATCCCAGCATCTGTATTACTATAGGGCTCACATGGGACAAGTACAGGGTGAGCTAAATGATCCATTGGGACATCCATTAGGGAGAAGATCCACTCCAGCCCTCCAAGAGAAAGTTAGGGAGACTGGGTGGATATCTTAATAGAAATCTGTGATGTTTTATACAAATCAGTCAATAATTGTATAATGAAGTACTCACTTTATTAATACATATATAACAGGATCTTCATATTGCAGCCTTGTTACACAGGGTTTCTGCAGCCGCCATTTCAAATCCTTTGAACATTCCACCGACTGCCAACAGGAACAGGAAGTACATCATCCACAGCCAACAACAGCCCAGCTGCCCATACATCACAATACATACACTCATACACTCAGACACACATACACAGCCCAACAGTCCATACATCACAAAAACAAATTGTGTGGGTATGAATGTGTCTATGATTGTGTGTGTGTATCTGTGATTATGTGTGTGTGTCTGTGATAATGTTTATGTGTATGTGTGTGTGTTTGTTTATATATGTGGTTATGAGTATATGTGTGTGTCTGTGATCATCTATGCATATTAGTATGATTAGGTGTATGTATATCTGAGATTGTGTGCACGTGTCTATGAGTATGCGTGTGCATGTCTGTGATTGTCCATGCATGTCTGATTGGAGTATGTCTGTAATTTTGTGTGTGTCTGTGATTATGTGTGCATGCCTTTGATTATGTGTTTGTGTGTATGTCTGGAAATATGTGTATATGTACACTGATCGTCCACAACATTAAAACCATCTGCATAATATTGCATGAACTGCACAAGACCTCTGAATGTGTCCAGTGGTATCTGGCACCAATACATTAGCATCAGATCCCTAAATTACTGCAAATTGTGCGATGGGGCATCCATGCATCAGGTTTGTTGTTCTAGCACATCTACAGCTACAATAGCTCTGTGTGATCAGACCAGATGGGCTACACTTTTCCCATGACCCTAATATGGGATGATGTATTGGAATACCAATTACTAGTTTTCAGATACTGTATTTTTGTTTACCTAAACCCACTTCTCCTTAAAATAAGTATCATTTTGTTTGATGTTTCCTTATCTATTCCTAATACTGTTTTCTGCGTAACATCAGTATGTAATGAAAAGTGTAGTAAATTTTAAATATTTTTTGTGGCTTTTTTGAAACTTTCGTAGGTACAAAATATGTGTTTAGTCCATATCGTATGTGCTAGTTATGAAACTAGCATTTTAAAATAAATATTCCAATTTATGGCCATGATTTAATAAGCTTTCCAAATTATGCAATATTGTTAGAAACAACATTCCAAATGATTTATAACAAAAATTCCCATATACGTTCATGGTGACTTCTGTAGATAAATTATTTAGTAAGTTTTTCCAATAGCATCAAAGCATTTGGAAACTTTATTAAATTAAGGCTTATGTTTGCTTTTTTGGGAAAAAAGAAAGCGCTAGTGGGAATAAAGGTAGGAATAAAAATTGAGATTTTTATTTTTTAAAATAAAGAGTCATGAAATCACACATATTTGATTATCACACATACTTGATTATCCACATTGACAAATAATTTCAAAACTTCACAAAGAATACAATTTAATCTATAGATGGTGCTGGCCATAGTGTTTGAGAATGTTTACTGTGTGTGTACATAAACATAATACATTTAACAATACCATGTGTTGACATTTTTCTGACTTCTCAACATAAAATATATTGCTAGTTGATACACAGTATTACATAAAGTGATAATTCAAAGTGAATTTCAAATTCTAGGATCTAGGTCATAATAGCCAAACTGGAAAAATTATCTAAGTCAGCTATGCTTTCAGTTTAGCTACTCTGGCCTAACATTTGAAATCCAGTTTGAATTCCATTTTAATGTTGACTTCAGTGAATAACTCTGATAGTTTTAAAAACTACTCAAGTTCAAACTTTCACACACATTGGCTTTTTGCTATGAAACCAAAAGAAGGTGAAAAACTAAATGTTGAAACTATTTCCAATTGTGTCTCAAAAGATGAAAACTTTCTGAACTCACTTGATCAATTATTTATTGTTCTATTCATAGGTGTTTTCTTTAATTTTCAAAAAAAAAAAACATTCTGGACTTTAAAAAAAATGCTCTACAACAGCATTTTCCAATTAGGGTTCCGCCGCGATTCGCCACAACCAAGATGGCCGCTGCTACCTGCTGTTCCCGGAAGGTCAGAAACAGCAGAGATTGCGCAACCACAAACTTATTAAGAGATCGCTGAAGAGCGATCTTAAGCCCTCCATGCCGTCAGCCTGCCTTGCTGTCAGTCTGCCTTGCCGTCAGCCCGATTTGCCATCAGAGAGCCCATCCTGCCGTCAGTCATTTCCTATCGCTCATGGTAGAGAGTGATAGAGAGCGGACCTGAAAGTGCAAGCTCTTGTATATGTGTATATTTATATATATATATATATATATTCTGCTTACTAGCTTTATTAATCCGTTTTATACACACAAAAAAAACATTGCTTTTGCTACAAAAATCTAAGCTGTTAGCAAAACAGTACAGTCAGGTAGTGAAATCTGTATTATAGTGTTCGTTTTACTCCAAGACTGAGGCATTTACGTTAAATTCTTTCTAAGAGCTTTGTAAAAATCAGCATCTTTTTCAGTCAGGTAGTGAGATCTGTTTCAAAGTGTTCAAAGCTTTTTGCTCCAAGTCTCACTTAAAAGTCCTCCTTAAGTTAAGTTAATTCTAAGAGCTTTGTAAAAATCAGCATACTTTGCAGGGAGTTACTGAGCTCTGTTTCAAAGTGTTCAAATCTTTTTGCTCCAAGTCTGACTCAAAAATCCTGTTTAAGTTAAGTTCATTCTAGGAGCTTTATTAAAAACAAACAAACAAAAAAAAAACAGCATCCTTGCAGTCAGGTAGTGAGATCTGTATTTTTCTACAACTATGGATTTGGACAACTAGTTAAAGCAGGGAAATATTCAAAGAAAAATTATTACTAATTCTTACTGTCCGGCACTTATAGAAACTGAGAAAGAAGATGCAACAAGAAATCCAGAAAACATGTCCTAAATAGTTGAATCTACTGTTCCTCAAATGGAGACAAGTGACAAGTCAAAGAAAAAAGAAAAGCACACAATGCTACCCAATCTTCTTCTCAAACAAACAAATGAAACTATGATGACAGCTACTTGTCATTTGGATTCACAAGTGAATCCTGAAGCACAAAGCTTACTTTGCAAGAAAATATTGCCAAACAGTTCATTAGCACTGCTAAATTGAGTCGTCATTTTGAGCAAAACCACACAGCGTACAAAGATAAAGACATTGCCTTTTTTCAGCAAAAGCTTCATGAGTATCAGAAGACTAAACAGTTTATGAGCAAAAAAATTCAAAATGCATTTAAAGGGAAACTTCAGTGCCAGGAAAACAATCCGTTTTCCTGGCACTGCAGGTCCCCTCTTCCTCCCACCTCCCAATCCCTGGTTGCTGAAGGGGTGAAAATCCACCTAGCTCTGGTGTGTATAGCTTTTAGGTCCATTTAGGAGACCTCTCCCCTCTCCCGTATCAGTTCTTTCAATGGATCCCTTTATCCAGTGATGTATCTCAGAGTGGAAGGAAAATTTGCAAATAGTGTAATATTGCTTTAAGAGAGAAACTTATGAGTAGTAATAGTTATACTCATAAATGTGGAGCCTAAATCCTGGCTCAGTATTGTAGCTTTGTATGGTTGAGGACTACACCACCTTCTTTTATCAGTTCAGGAACGCAGGTAATGGTAGTACAAAAGTATTACTTTATTATATTTATAAAAATAACAAAGATAGTGCAATATTAAAAAAAAACAACAACATTATAAAGTCTTTTATCCTCCAGAAATGTGTTTCACCATTTGTTGGCTTCCTCAGTCCGGTACAGTAGTCTATTGTACAGGACTGAGAAAGCCAACGAATGGTGAAACACATTTCTGGAGGATAAAATACTTTATAATATTGGTATATTTTTTAATATTGCACTTCTATTAATCAGTATTTTCCATTCTTGAATGGAAAAAATGACTGGGTTCAAAATCCAATCATAAAAGACAAGCCAGACAATTTTTCTGATGTAGATTTTGAGAATCTGATTGATTTAACTTCTGACAGTCAACTAACCCAAAAATGTCAAGAATTTTCTTTTATTGCTTTTTGGGGTGAATTACGCAAAAAATATCCAGAATCAAAGTTCTTTTGCCATTCGCCAGCACGTACTTATGTGAAACTGGATTCTTGCTTTACTCTGCAACAAAAGCAAAGTATCGAAATCGACTTGATGC
This sequence comes from Pelobates cultripes, assembly GCA_933207985.1. Taxonomy (NCBI): domain Eukaryota; kingdom Metazoa; phylum Chordata; class Amphibia; order Anura; family Pelobatidae; genus Pelobates; species Pelobates cultripes. The sequence continues at coordinate 93,862,000 of OW240915.1, forward strand.
AACTGCAGACATGGTAATACAATTGTCAACAATTAAACCAGATATAAAAAGAATTTGCCAGCAAAAGAGAACATTACACTCTTTTCGTTGAAAGGTTTGTGCTACGCTATGGCACAAATTTTTGGGGGGGCGGTTCCACAGTGTTGCTATACAATGTCAAAGAGTCCACAGGAAAAATTCATTGGAAAACCCTGCTCTACAAAGTCTTATAAAATCCATATCTTAAATAGTTAATATATTATGTTCAGTACCTTGGACAAGGGATATTCTGCAATATTTTTTAGATATCATTGGTCATTATTTATTTGCTTTTGTATCTGATTTTCACAAGATTAAAAGATATGGAGTCTGTTGGAAAATGTGTATATCAGGAGTTAGTCTTTAAAATTATTTCCTTACCTACAACTCTGCCTAATGCTCAGTTCTGTTGGAAGAGGGCTAATTGATGGCTCAGATGTTTAAAAAAAATTGAGACCTTTTTGATAGATTTTGATAGAGACTCAAGAAAATAACCCAAAACTTTTTTTCAGTATATCACACTTTGTGAGTAGGATATTTGGGAGATATTGGATGAGGGAAATCAGTTAACGGGTTATTCCAAGCACCATGATCACTTCAATGATTTGAATGGTCCAGATGCCTGGAGTCTCTATGTGCAGCATTTTGTTATAAAATACTGCCTATAAAGAGAGGTTAACTACCCTTCTGCCAGAGGAGCAACTCCACCACCACCATAGGCGTGAACACAGGGTGTGCCGGATGTGCCTGTGCACACCCTAATCCTTGCGGCCCGCGCATGGATTGAGGCCAGCAGGGGAGATCACATAAACTCCCGACGGTCCATGCAGAGCCGGCGCTATACGAGCGACGGCCCTGCTGTGTGCCTCCATGGGCCGGTGGGGAGACCAAAGATCTCCCTCACTGGCCCAGAGACAGGAGAGGATCCGGGGAGCTCTAGCCAGCAGCTCTGCAGGTTTCTCTCATGAGGTTGGAGCGTTCACTCTCACCACTAAGACCACCAGGGAACAGGGATGGCAGCAAGGATTCCCCTTCCCAGGCAAAAGGTAAGAAGGGAGGAGGGATCCTTTTTACCTTTCCTAATCTGTCCCCCCCACCCCCACACACAATCACTCCAAAAAAATTCACACACACAGCACACTAACAGCACCCTTGCACACTAACAGCACACACACACACACACACACACTGCACACTAACAGCACCCTCACACACACACAGCACACTAACAGCACCCTCTCACACAAACACACACAGCACCCTCACACACAGCACACTAACAGCACACACACACACACACAGAGCACACTAACAGCACCCTCACACACAGCCCACTAACAGCAGCTTCTCACGCACACAGCCCACTAACAGCACCCTCTCACACACACACAGCACACTAACAGCACTCCCCCACACACAGCACACTAACAGCACCCCCACACACACAGCACACTAACACATACAGCACACTAACCTCACACACACACACTAACAGCACCCTCACACACACACAGCACTCTCACAGCACACTACCAGCTCTATCACACACAGCACCCTCACACAGCACCCTCACACACACACACAGGTCATCGTTCACGGTTTTGTTTCGTGTGGCTCTCTCATCCCTTGCCTTTGGGGAATCTCACAAGTCTCGCTTACCGATATATAGTTCTTGGGGATTACTATGTGTGTAGCCCTGGGTAGTCATCCTACTTCTACATTATCCCTGGAAGCCCCAGGTTGTTTTTAAGAGTGTGGTTGGTGGGTGACTTACGTCCCTGCAAGCAGGTGGGCAAAGTGTAAGTGTTGGCTACCATGTATTCGCATCATTTGAAGTAGGTTCCCTAGGTTGATAGTAATGACGATGGCATGTCATACCCCAATAATGCTACTGGGTGCAGTGGTGAGAATTATGTTCCCCTACATCTACACACACAGTCGTTGCTCTGCCTTGCAGGCTTGTAGCCTGTTTGTTTTTAATGTAGCATTAGATCAGTAAAACATTGTTACGGTTAGTCAATGAAACATAGTAAAGTAAAATAAAACATTAGAAAATTAAACATAACAGATTCATAACATAGTGGGTTGGAAAGTGAAGAGACCCTTATTTTTTTTGTGAGAGACGTGTGAATGAATGTAACTTGCGTGGTAACAGCTGTGTCTCGTTGTAGACTGTAGGTCTTGGTGTTCTGGTGCACCCGTGGTTAATGTGTTAATGTGGAGTTGTGAGTTTGTTATCCAATGTCCCTTTACTTATTTACTATTTTGTTTACTAAAAAGTCATTATTTTTACCCCTGGGTGGAGTAGCCCTTATCTTTGCTTCTTATGGTATCTATTATGCTCTCTGTAGATGGCTTTATTTTCTTGGGCAAGTATCCTGTTTTTCCAGCTGTCTCTTGCAGCTATGGCTGTATGTGGGGCTGGGGAAGTATCATGGTTTCATAATCTAGATTAGTAGAGATCTGGTGGTGGAGAAGGCGTTGCGACGGTACATCTGTGGACTCCCATGCTCTAGATATGAGCATGTTGGCCACTATAAGGATATGGAAGAGGAGCATGGCGCCTTGCTTCACATAGTCCTCTAGGGTCAAGAATACTAAACTTAAAGCAGGTGTTAGGGTGACTGGGCGCTGCAGGGAGTTGGTGACAGTTCGTTCAACCACTTGCCAGTATGGCCTAATTTTCGAGCAAGACCACCATATGTGGTACATCATCCCTGTTTCGGTCTTGCACCTCCAGCACTTGTTTGACGTGTTGGGGTAGATTCTCACTAGCCTATCTGGGACCATGTACCACCTATACTGTAGTTTTCTCATATGTTCCATGTGGGAAGCACACCTCGACCGCCTCCTGTGGACCAAAAAGGCCTTAGACCAGTGCCTGTCGTCAAAAGTGTGACCTAGGTCTTCGTGCCATGCTGTAATGTATCTGTCAGTGACAGTCTCTAGGTTCCTGTTCAGTAAAGTGTAGCATAAGGATAATTTTTTCTTGGGGGTGTTTGGGGATTGGCAGGCTTTTTTTCGGAATTTGTGGTGGTATGAGGTGGATTTGTAGCTTGGTGTGGCGAAAGTGACCTCGCCACTGGTTTTTGGATGGGCCTGTTTTCCAGCCTCCTGCCCTGCGACTATGGCCCTGGGATGTATTGCCCTTTAACCCCTTAAGGACACATGACTTGTGTGACATGTCACGATTCCCTTTTATTCCAGAAGTTTGGTCCTTAAGGGGTTAAGGAGCTAATTTGGGCATATTGTATTTTATTATGCTGCTGCTGGCCCTTTAAGAACCATCTGGGGACATACTGAGGAGTTATTGGGTGGCCACCATTTCATGTATCAAAGGCACATGGTGAGAACAATGGATGAAGCACATGGTGAGAACAATGGATGGCGGCCATTTTAACTCACAGACACTGTTTTGACTTTTCTACACGGTGCCATCTTGTCGGTATTTGGTGCACAAAGACATTGTTCAGTAGTTTTAAACTACAGAACAGGGGACACATTTAACAGTAATTATTTTTCATATAGCCTGTATATGTTCTGCGGAATCTGCATTAAATTTTATCTTCCAAACTACTGAATGGATCTGGGTGAATTTTGGATATGTGGTTCACCCAGATTCCCCGGTTCCGAGGATATATTTTTATGGGGTTATTACATGTTTTGGGGTCCCTGTGATATGTTTTATAATACTGTATTTTCCTGCCTGTGATAATTAAGTTAGTCTATTGTGTTGAGATAATTGTATCACAGGCAGAGGGGAGGATTTTTTTGATGTAATGAATGGGAGTGTTAGCTGTGTGGTAATGTGTTGATTGGTTGTTCTTCAAAACCCTGTGGGCAGTACTATGTTTGTAGAATGTGAATAAAAGAGGCTGTATGTGCCAGTACAGACAGTTCTTCTTGACCCTCAACACGTAGTCTTGTCTCATGATTGGAGGGGACAGCTATACTCACACTGGGGATTACTATGCTCTACATACTCCCCTGGGCTTTAATCACTTAGCTCTTTAACCCCTTAAGGACCAAACTTCTGGAATAAAAGGGAATCATGACATGTCACACATGTCATGTGTCCTTAAGGGGTTAAAGACCTTGTTCCTGATACACTCTCCTGGAGGAGAGGTCTTTCCCACACGGTCCTGGAGGACAAAAGCTGATCCAGGGTGGAAGGAAGACGGCAAGACTTTAGTTAAGCTACGGCGGTTGTGGAGTCTGTGGTGGTTGTGGTGTCTGGTGCGGTGCTTGTGGTCCTCGGCGCAAGCTAGGAAGCGTCCATTAACGGAAAGTTCCGTACAGTAGGGATTTTATTTGGAGGTAAGAGAACATCGTTCTGGAGGGCAGATTAAAGTGAGCTTGAAGTGTTGGAAACTGCATTATTGTATACCCGTCCTGTGTGCAGCATCCGCTTATCCATGGACGATGGTTAAATGAAGGTTTTAGTGTATGTATGCATTGAATTCATGTGGCCATCGACCAAGGTGTGGTTGAACACAACGTTTCCCTGTTGTTGTCCCATGTTTTGAGTAGTAGGGCGGTGGAGGGTAACATATTAGGATTCGGAAGGCGCAAGTGCTGTGGTATCCAGAATAGGTTTTGTATGCAATTGCACGCCGCCCGGTGTGTTTCAATAGCTACCCATTCCCCTGATCCTGATCCCGTGGCCTGTGATTTGGAGGTGTTTAGTTTAGGAGTGTTCTTCGTACATTTTGAATTTAGCAACGAGGTTAGGTAGGGATGTTAAGGGTTGCTTTAGCATTAATAGGACATCGTCTGCAAACAAGTTTATTTTGTACTTCGTGTCTCCCAGTTGTATAGATGTGTTGCTCCTGATTCATTCAGCTAGCGGTTCCAGGGCCATAACATAAAGTATTGGGGATTGTGGACAGCCTTGGCGTGTGCCGTTGGTTATAGCAAATTCTTCTGAAACAAAGCCCACGTTGAGTACATGGGCCGAGGGTGTGTTGTACAATGCTCGGACTGCCGAGAGAAAGCCCTCTGGTACTCCAAACTTCTGAAGCACCGCTTCCAAAAATTTCCAGTGCAATCGGTCGAAGGCATTCTCTGCGTCCAGTGAGAGCAACAGGCCCCCTATATTTTGTTGCTTGAGGTTGTGCACTATGTCCAGCACCTTTTGAGTGTTCTCAGACCCCTGTCTGCCAGTTATGAACCCTACTTAGTCATTGGGTATAATTGAAGGAAAAACTGTCCCTAGTCCAACATATTGGCCAACAGATTTTCATTGGTGTTGAGGAGTGAAATGGGACAGATGTTTTGTGGTTGTGTAGAGGATTTGCCTGGTATTGGCAGCGTGACTATGTGTGCCAAGAGTGTTTCTGACCTTTAGGGTTCCAGTTCTGACTGCCTCAGAGAACGTTATGTTTAAGTGGGGAGTGAGGGTGTTTTGAAATAAATTATAGAACCCGTTGGGTCTCGGAGATTTGCCCGACAGGAGTGCTTTGGTGGGTGATAAAATCTCTGCCGTTTCTACTGGAGCGGCAAGGAGGGTTTGTTGGTGGGGAGTCAGGCTTGGTAGTTTTACCGAGTCCAGATAGGCCGATATGGCTTCTGTCAGTGGTTGGTGTGTGTTGGCTTCTTTATAGAGATTTGCGTAATAGCTGGTAAATTCATTGTTAATTTCTCGGGGGATCAAGCATTTCGATCAGTCTTGTTTAGTGAGATAAGCATTTTTTTTTTAGTTTGCCTTTCCTTTAATCTGTGTGCCAGCAATTTACTGGCTTTATTTCCATGAGTGTATGTGGTTGCTTTCAATTTTGTGAGTTGCAGGTTTGTTTTCTCTAGTGCATGTTGGTAGATTTTCCTAGTTAAAGTTAATATGTCCTCTTTGAGTGTGTGTGAGGGCGTCAATTGTTTTTGGACTGTCAGTCGGTACAAGTCTCATTGCTATAAGGAGAGCTGGGCTAGGGATTGCTTTTATAAGAAGGATGCCCATCTTATCAGAAGGCCTTTGTGTGCTGCCCAAACCATACTAGGCAGTGTGTCCTGACTGTCATTGTCCTGGAAATAGTGTTGTAGTGTCACGTTAATTTCATCTTTGAATTCGGTGTTGTGAAGCAGTGACCTGTTTAGTCTCCATGGGCTTCGGTGTTAGAAGTCGTATTGGTCTGTGAGGTCAAGGGTGATGGGGGCATGGTTTGACCAGGAGATGTTCCCTATGAGTTGGTTGAGGGTGGCCCCCTAAAGAACCTGTCTATCTAGCTGTGAACCGGGGAGAAAAAGGTGTAAGCTCTATCATTAGCATGCAACACTCTCCAGACATCAAAAAAATGGTGGAGATTGAACAATTTCTACAGGGCTTTGCTCTGTCTCTTTAAAGGTATAAAAGCGGGGCTCGCTAAGGAGAGGGTTGTGTCGAGTTGTGGGTTGAGGACATAATTAAAATCTCCGTAGAGAACGATCACACCTTGTTGAATCCCAGATAGCTTGTATATAATCTTATGTAGAAAGTTTTGTTGGTTTGTGTTTGGGGCATGGATGTTAGCTATTGTATAGAGTATATTGTTTATCGTTCCCACTATAATATTGTATCTGCCTAGTGAGTCTAGTTCTTGCGTGTGTAAGGAGAAAGACAAGTTAGCACTAATAAGTATGGAAGAGCCTTTGGATTTGCTAGGTGAGGTGGCGTGGAATTGATAGGGATATATGGACATTAGTATATGGGAAAGGTAATATGTTGTAAAGTGGGGTTGCTGTAAACACTCTAAATCAGCTCCGCTAGTTTTAAGTTCCCAGTGTAGAAGATGCCTCTTAACTGGCATGTCCAAACCTTTATGTTCAAAGAGAAAACTCTCATGGAGGGTTTTATTGATAAGTCTGTGAAAACCAAGTGTGTGGTATTGTTAATACGGAGTACAACTCCCCTCCCAACTTGTTTGAATAGGGTGCTGGAATCCCCTGGCGGTTTTTAGGTTGTATTTGTCTCTCTATGTTTGTAAAGTATATGGTGAGGGTTGAAGGGTCGATAAGGCATTTACAGGTTTGCAATAAGAGATAGCTAGGACTGCCAACAGAACCCCAACTATTAAAACAGTGTAGGTATATATATGTAAAACTTAGCATATGATTTGACAAAAAAACACAGTTCAACAAACAAGTTGGAACATTAAAGCTTAAGATAACTATAAAGAAAGAGTGCCAAAATAGTGGCTGCACATTGTCTATCAGCGTCGTGGGGGATGAAGCCCATGCCCATGGCCTCTGGTTAAGAATAGTGCTCTGCCGTGCTGGTCTCAGTAATATACTCATATATCAATGTGACACAGTAATTTAGTTTAGACATATGGTCATCAACCTCGCTCATGCGATTTAGATTAAGTGGAAACAGAGGATTAAATAACGTCATCCATATGCTTTGTTTTTGTTTGTTTTTTGGGTTTTTTTTAAAGATACTTTTGAATTTGATTTTTTTTTTGTCCTCTATTGGGGAATATTTCTGTGGATGTTGCTCTGTATAAGGTATGTAAGATTGGCAATGTGACATTTGTGTCATTAGGTGATACATTTTGAAAATACTTGATGTTACGGGTGCGTATGTGTCTGTCACTTAAGACATTTAGAGGGTGCCTTAACAGGTCAGTTTGCTTTCTTCCAGTCTGGGCGAAGTCATGTGTCTCAGGTGATCCTCGTGTCGCGGTCGTTTGTTCAATTCCCCAGTCTTTGAGTATGTTGGTTCCTGCCTCCGGTGCCTCTCCCTGAGGGCAGTGTCAGTTCATTGACTCTGGTTCCTGTATAGCTGTTTCGTGTTCCAGTATTCTACTGTTGATTCCTGACCTTGGCTTATTTCGTGTATCCTGACTTCTGGCATCCTCTGACCTTGGCTCTCTACTCGTTTATCCTGATTTCTGGAACCCTCTGACCTTTGGATTACCCACAACGATTCTCCTGTTTATGTCCGTTTCTGTACTGCGACTTGGAGCATCATCCTGCACAGCGCCTGTGCACAGACTCACAGGGCAGGTGAGTTCTTCCCTGACCACTGTGGCCTTTGTCTAATTGCAAGGGTGAGCATATATCTGCGCTACAGACTCCCAACCAAGGTAAGCTGTTACAACGATGCTTCAACGAGTATGCCATCTTGGCATGTACAACATCCATCTTCCCTCCTACTCATGGTGGGTGTTTCTGAAGGCTGGTACCGGTGGTGAGGACCTGTTTCTAGGTAGCTAAGTGTCAACAGGTTATTTAGAATACCAAAGTTGAAAGTATGTGATAGGAATTTTAGTACCTGTACACAGAGAGAGCTTGAGCTACATTTGTCTGCTCCAATCAACCTCCAAGCCACGTCCCCATATATAGCTACCTTTGTTGGTGTCTAAACTCAACCTCTGTTCCTTAAATACACATTCCAAAATACTTGAATATTTTCACTTCTAATGTTTAAATGTTTCTTCTATATACCCTATTCTATAAAGAACTATAAAGCAATCTGTTTACACTATATACATGAATATAGAAAAAATACAGATGACTTTATGACTAAATGGGATCTTAAATAACCTTTCACTATATTTAGATTTTCTATATTTGTTATCTGCGTTATTATTAATATTTTGCTGCCCCCTATAGGCCTCCCCTAACTGCATATAAACATATAGCGTTATACACCCAAATTACATTAAAATAGTGTATATGACCACTTTCCTGGTACATTTCCCTTAGCATACAAGTTAACATTGAAGTAAACCACTGAAATTCAATCTATTATAGAAGTAGCAGTTAACAACACAAACATCATTCTTGTGTATTTATCTGGAAATAAGCAAAATAACAAGATATATCAGGTGCATGCTGTCCATCAACAGCAAACCAAAATTTAAAACCTAGTTTGGATACACTTGTTTGTGTCAAGTGTCAAGCTCCAATTTGGAAATTGTGAAAACTGAATCAAGTTGATGAACACATTCCTTTCTTGCACCACTTTTGGTAGGTATTAGCCACTGCATAAAAAGGAACACCCCACAATACTTGCCGTTTTGGAGATGCTTTGACTCCGTTGTCTAGCCATCACTATTTAGACCTTCGTCACTGTCAGGGTAAACTTTGACCCAACATGCAGTGCTGATCGGGCGCTGTCATCTAAATGCACCAGTCCAGTGCCGTGACTGCCACTAAGATACTTTTGCATGCCTATTTTTCCTACTTCTAACATTTGAAATTCAAGAACTGGCTGTTCACTTGTTGTATAATATATCCCACCCTTTACAGGTGCCATTGTAATAATATAATCAATGTTATCCACTTCCCATGTCAGTTGTTTTAATGTTGTGACTGATCAGTGTGTGTGTATATATATATATATATATATATATATATATATATATATATTAAACTTGCATAAGATTAATTCAGATTATTTGAACCAATTCAGTGTAGAATTTCCAAGCAACCTTATTCTGTGGCATGCTTCTTTTGTTTGTTTATGTCTTTTTTATGAAGAAAAAAAGATGTCAACTGTTGGGCATTTCTATAATTTTTTTAGATAATTAAAAATTAATGTTGATGGCAAGAGCTGAACCAAATTAATGTTTCCATAGGAGGGGAACACTCGGTAATGACTCATTTGTATGATCTCAAGTTTGGCAATCTGTCCACAGCGACTGAGATTCATTGGGTGCATGAACCTATATTTATATATTTTATATATCATGGGAATGATTTATTAACACCTTTGCTATTTCCTCTAATAATACGTTTTTATTTAACTTAAACATTCAGCCCTGTAACTAATATTATGAGTTTAAGAGATGGATAGATTTCTAATAGCTATATACAAAGTCATAGTTTCTAGTTCATTAAATAATACTAAACTTTGATCCACCTTATTCTAAATCCCTAGAAATTCCTTTGTAAGTGCAGCCATAGTTTAAGACAGGCATCTTTGGCTCCCAATACTGCTAACATTCCAGGATTTTACGATTTCAAGGTTTATTCACTAAACAATGAAAGTTGACAACTGGTTTAAAAGTATAGCAAACATTTTAACCAGAAAAACTAAGGTGGATAAAAAAGGTGAGATGGCTAAATTTGGCATTAAATTATTGCACTGGTGATTTTATAATCTATGCTAATTTTCATGTTACTCCTGATTATTCAGTTTTTTTTGTTTATTTTGTACACCTTAAACTCACTGGGTTAGCAAAGGCCTTCATGATGATTTAACAAATGCCCCACCAGAACACCTTTCATCGAACCAAAAGTTTTTCTAATTTTTTTTTTTTAATTTTTTTTGAAAATATGGTATCTCTTGATTAAGAAATGTATTTTTGGTTAGAAATTTAATAAACTCAGTAATAATAAGATTACATGACAGAGGTACAAAATATATGGTAGACTGTGCTGAAACACGGATACTGGATACCTTTGCCAAATTACCTAGATTACAGACTTCTGTTACTTAAGATTAATCACTTCAAGTTGGTTAAGTTGACATACAACGTGTAGTATAGGCATACTATGGAATTTTCTATTTATTTTCCATAATTATACTAAAAATGAGTGCTGAACACAGATATGTAGAAAGTCCTGTCATTCATTGGGATCCTAATGGTTAATGCTTTATTACCAATAAATGAACATTTATGTTATAGCATGGTGTTTTATTGCTTTGTGAAATGCATACCCTTTTTATATTGTACTGTGTACCTTAACCCTTATGTTATTTCTATGTGTTTTCTATTTCCTCTGTATTATTTCTCTCTTGTATTTATTTCAGGCACCATGGGGTGTATGTATAAAGAGTCATTCTGGGGTAATATTATACAAGTGTAACTATGGAAACCAATAGAATGTTAATGTTAACTGCTGCACTATTAAAACTCTGTGCCATACATACTCTTTAAGCATAACTCCAATGTTTTTTGGAAGAAGGTATGAGTCATGGGTCCATTTATCTTGTGCTGGCAGATAGTAGAGTGCAAGGTTTAGGGGACTTGTTTTTCCTGTTATGTCTTAACACTCATTGTATTGCTAACAGTACCAGTCATTTAAAGGGTCACTTCAGACCCCTAAACAAATTAAGCTTGCTGAAAAGCTTTATGTGTGAAGAGTGTGTCCTCTTTTTTTCATTTTGCAAAAAGTGCAGATGTTCATTAGAGAATGAGGACATTTGGAAGGAGAAAATTCCATGTCACTAATAAACTACTTACATACATCCATAACGCATACAGCCCAATACTTACATCCATGCACACACAGGTAGCTACAGTGAAATATTTTAAGTGTATTTTATCTATTTTGTCACAATTTGGTTTTTATTGTTTAGATGTAAGTATACTCTTTTATTTCATTTTACTTGTTACATCTCATTCTTGCCATCTACTGGTTTCCTGGTTCTTCCACATTACTAGGTAGGGATTACACCAACTCTGCTTACCACTCCAGAGCAAGCTATTTGCTCTTTCTAATGTAAGTAGTATATTTATTTTATACATTAATTTATTGTGTTACTGTGCTATTGGTCCTTCTGTTTTGATTTATCCCTTTGCCTATATCTGCCATTGCTGGACGTGAAGAATACTCATTGCTCCAGACCTGCCCATATCCTTAGATGGGGATTATACTATCCACGGTTATTTCAGCAGTGCTCTTAATAGCTCTTGGAAGTGTGAGTTTGTTTTCTTATGCACTTTATTGACACATTTGCACCTGACAATATTGCACTATTGGCTGTTTTGTTTATTTTTTTTTAAAGATTCCTGCTGTCGATTTGAATACCAAATATCTTTCATTAATCCACATGTATTGTATTTTTACAGCACTTTCTAAGATTTGTAAAGGTATTTCTATTCACCATTACTATTGGCACAGTTACTGTACCTACTGTTGTACACACTGTCTAATGCATGCATCAATACACACATTTCCCAATGGATACATTCATACACACATACTGCCTAATGCATACAACCATACACACAAACTACCTACTACATACATTCATACACACATATTTCCTAATGCATACATCCGTACACATATACTGCGAACCACATATATCCATACACACAAATTTCCAAAAAACCTCCATCTATACATGCTACCTAATACATACCTTGTACATTGAACACATCAATTATCGCTGTGATAAATGATGTATTTAATGCATTTGATGGAATTTAATTTATAATAACGGTGGGATTTTATTTGTTACAGTGAATTTGTCTGAAAGGTTCACTTTACGTAAAACAGTTTTTCAACACAATAAATGTATATGTAATATATAAGGATATTTATATTTACATGGGCACATGCACACACTCAATGTCACTTACACAATAACACATATGGTGTCACTGACATACACACAATGTCCCTTACACGCTAACACAACCCGAGGTCAGTGGGTTGGGCTATTGTAATATAAAGGAGGGTACAAATTGCATCTCTAACCCTTATACACAGTCCTGGAATACAGATTTACAAAAGGCAGCATGCAAGGGATTGTCTCTAATAGGTGATATCTGAGGCTGTAGGGTTAACAAATTTTTTATTAGTGCAATGTGTTTCCTGCTATCTTTCTCTACAGCTTACTTTTGTGTCTTACGATAAATTATATTTACATTTTATAAGATCTTAAACTGTTGAAATTCTACACTTGATACTTCCACTAGAGTAATTGTGTATTTTTACAATTTTTATAAAATGCCATGCTACACACTTTTCAAACACTGAACTTAGTTTCCTTTAAAATTGGAGCTTTTTTACATAAACATAAAAATGCCATATTAAACCGGAATATTCCTAATGTGAAAATTTAATATCATAAAAACAGCTTTGGGAAATCTTATTATTGGCCTAATTTCAAAAACTACAGGATCAGTTTAACATTCACTACATTATTTTCCAGATCATGAGCTCGATCTTTCCTTATAAGATTGAACTTCCGTAGGAATAAATAGCTTGCTTTTGACCTTTTAAACTAAAAATGTATTTTTCACTGAACATAATACACTTTATGTAAACTCCTATACTATACTAAGAAAATATACCTTTGAAAGAAAGATATGGTTGAACTGGACAGCTCTCGTTTAATAGAGAGGGAATTTTGATGCTTGAATCTTAAGAGAAACATTTATATTTATTAGTCAAATCAAACTTAAAAGATCCCCTCTTTACTCCCTCGTTAAAGCTATAAAATATGATAATGGCATGGGTGGCCATTAAAATGTACCTTCCGACAACTTTAGATATAATCTAGCTATCCACTATGCTAGCAAAATCCTCAACAAATCTAAATTAAAAGATGTGGCCTTCATCGACGTTTAAAAAATTATCCTCCTGTAATATTGGCCAGTATTTTTTAACAATGCAATTAATTTGGAAGGCTCTGGAATTATATCCAGTGCTAAATGAGAACTCGGATTTCTTTTTTTTGTTCATATGATAATTTTTTATCATTATCAAGAAGTTCTCCTCTTTCTATTTTCCTTATTTTTTCCTTATTTGAAGTGTTAAAAAATACTGGCCAATATTACAGGAGGACAGCTTTTTAGGTCCAATACTACCCCAAAACCCAAATGTATTTTTTAGGAAAGGAAAAAAAATTAAAGAACCATCTAGCACCATGCACTTTCCAAAATAAAAATCAGAGGGACTCCTAAATTTCTCATAACAGAGAGGGTTTTTGTTTGTGGTCAATGTAAGGATTGTAAATTTTTACCCAGAGTGACTCAATCCTTTCAAAGCACGTTCACACAAGAGACTTTTAAATAAAGGGCCTTGTTTCCTGTTCCTCCACACATGTTTGGTACCTGCTTACATGTGAGTAGGTGCACAGTATGTGGGGAGGACATGGAGAGTGGCAAAGGTCAGATTTTTAGAACACCAGAATAATATTAGAAAATGCATCACATCTCATTCATTCCCCATGCATTCCAACCGTTGTCCAGCTTTTAACCCCCGTACTTTCATTTTTACTTTTAGTGAACAAGTAAAATTGGACAAAAGAGGGGGGGAGGGGATCTAGTTATGAAACTTAGAAGAAGAGAGGGATAGTGGATTCATAAACTACAGATGTTGCAACCTAAAGGTTTGAACATTGATTTTTATTTCATATGTTTTTTATAATATTTATCTTTTTAATATACTTTTTTTTGTATTTATCAATATTAATTACTATTTTTATAACTAACTATACCAGTATTACCTCGCTCCTTTTCTTGTATCTTTCATAGATGTTTTACTAGTATTAATTATTCTATTATGATACATTGTTACATCTTGTCCTTTCTTGTTTATACCTCTTTAACCCCTTAAGGACACGTGACATGTCATGATTCCCTTTTATTCCAGAAGTTTGGTCCTTAAGGGGTTAAGATATAATACATTTTAATGAACTCTATATTGTGTATATTTTATATACATTGATTCCATATACAGGTTTTTCCTTATTCATTTTAATTGCATACTTTTCTTCTCTCTTTATTATGATGTATTTTATCCTGGACTTTTTCTGAGAACTGGCTAAAGCTTTTTGAACTCCAGAACGAAGTGAACGTAATTTGGAACGCATATGTGTTCCAACCAAACCATATTCTTATTCCGGAAGAGGTGAGGATCGTGGGTGGAGCGCGTGCGTCTGGTTCCATGATGACGCTTGGACATGAGGGAACATGTAGATGCACGTGCATTCCACAAAGTATTCTAAATGGAAGGAGCCCAGTTATGGAAAACTAAGATTATGAACAGGCACAGCTGTTCAGAACGAGCTTGGATTGGCTGATGGCAGTCCGGAGGCGGACTTTAATACATTTAAAATAACTTTCTGCATGTAAGATATTGTACTGACTTGTTTTTTGGACATATTGATTTTTAAAAACCCTGAGGAAGTCTCATATGAAATGAAATGCTTTGGGTTTGTCGTATGTATTTTGATAGTTTTTATAAAATTTTGATGCCCTTTTTTGCATTTTTCATCTGATGTTTGGGAAGATCATGTGTAACTAGCACTTGCACTTTACCATTGATCCAGTGACTTCAGAGATTCTGCTGATGGGCTTTTTATTATCATTTATCTTGTAAGTGTGCACAATAAAGCAACTTGCTCAGTACTTGACAGTGTTGCACTATATTTCTCCACTGTGTTCTCTTACATGCACTTCTGGGTGAATTGAATTATTAACATCATTGAAAAGATCATCAGTTTGAGATGAGACTGTAATTTATTGTACACTTGTGAGTTAAACCTTGAAATTTCACTTAAGTGTATTTTACGTTTTACCCTTTTCGGTCTTTGTCCTTTTATATTTTGTAGATACACCTTTTTAATATATTTTTTATTTGAGGAATTTTTAGGAATCTATGTGCTATCTACTCATTTACATTTGGTAATTATTCTTTGGAATTTTTTTGAACTGTGTAACGGAGCTCCTTGTACTCCGACTGAGTACCCTCCGTTGATGGATGCTCCTAGCGCTTCCTGAGGACTCCCAAGCACTGCAGCAGACACCACAACCACCGCAGACTCCGCAACCTCCGTATCTTGACTGGAGTCTCACCGTCTTCCTTCCACCCTGGATCAGCTTCTGTCCTCCAGGACTGTGTGGTGAAGACCCCTCCTCCAAGGAGAGCGTGTCAGGAACAAGCTCTTAAAAGAGCTAAGTAACTCAAGCTCAGGGGAGCATGCAAAGCATAGCAATCCCCAGTGTGATTATAACAGCTCCCTCCAATAACAAGACAAGGCTACGTTTAGAGGGATCAAGAAGAACTGTCAAAACCTTTATTCCCTTGGGACCAGCCAATACAGTCACCACAATAACATTGTTGTGAAACCTCAATAAAATCACAAACAGTCAAACCATATCAAGAAACACACAGTGACTTATCACAACACAATGGCACATTTTTAAAGGGGTGGGGGGAGACAATATTTAACAGTAAATATCTCACCTGCCTGCAGAATTAGCAATATGCAAATCTACCCGAATATGCAAATGAACCAGTCTTGCAATTCAGGTAGTGCATATTGCTGTTGCTACCAACAGAGGGCACTAGACAAGCTCCATAGCCAAACCCACCTAGTTGGTAGCAAACCTCAGCAATACAAGAGAGCAGGCAATACATTACACAGTACACACACACACACTATAAACAATTACATTACACACACCCTGCACCTATAATGGGTACAGGGTGACTAAAACATAAGATAAATAAAGCAGCCTACATAAATAGTCTGTCTGAAGGTAGACTAGGGGCTTTAAAGCCAGATACATGAAAGAGTCATAGTCACAGGGGAGGAGGCTGGCAAGTAGGCCTCTCCAGGACCAAGTGGCGAAGGGCACTTCGTCACATATCTCCCCTTCGGGGGGAAGACTAACCAGGCACCTGACTTTCTGTCGGTCAGTGCCTAAGTTAGTCGAGTCACCCACCGACCATAAGCAAGTGCCAGAGTAGCCCACCCACAACAAACAGTTATTAGAGCAGCCCACCCACAGCAAACAGTGACTGCACCTGGGTATTCCTCTGGGGTGATGGGGCAACACGCTGTGGGGACTTGAGGGGCAGAGGCCAGCGCGCTCTGCCCTGATGTCAGCGCTTCTGCTGGGAGGAGGGGGGTGCAGGCCAGTCCTGTGACAAGGGGATCGGTAGGGCAGAGGCCAGCAGCGGTCTGCCCTGATGCCAGCTCTTCTGCTGGTATAGCCTGCAGGACATCAGGCTCTGGACAAGGGACAAAGGGAGGGCAGAGGCCGACTGTACTCTGCCCAGCTGCCAGCTCTTCCGCTGGGGGGCTTGGGACATAGTCCGGCTCAGTAGCCAGGGGAACGTGGGGGTCAGTGGTGGTTAACATCTCCCCTGTTAACCCTGGGGCCAAGTTAGGAGTTAGCTGGGGCGGGGAATTCGTACTTACCCCCTCCTCCTGTTGTCCCTGTGAGGGTAGTTGGGGATCTGGACAGGCTGTCCAGCATCCCTGTAGGTCGGACACAGAGACCACGGTCCCCTCTGCGCCATCTGGGAGATTAGTGTCTCCCCTTGGTAGGGTAAGCTGCCGCTGGGGAGATAGTGTGCTGTGCTCCTCTCCCTGAAACACAGGCTGCCGCTGGAGAGGGAGACCGCCTGTCTCCACTCCCATAATATTGTCCTGCTGCTGGAGAGAGAGACCAACTGTCTCTGCTCCCTGTAGGACACACTGCTGCTGGGGAGGAAGGACGACACCTTCGGCTCCGTGGAATTCGCACTGCCGCTGGGGAGGAAGGACGACACCTTCGGCTCCCTGGAATTCGCACTGCCGCTGGGGAGGAAGGACGACACCTTCGGCTCCCTGTAACTTGCACTGCTGCTGGAGACTAGGTGTCCATATCCTCAACCTCCACAGTTGTCGCTCAAAGGCCATTGCCGCACTGTTCTCAGCACTCAACTGGCGCATTACTTGGTGGACCACCTCGTTCGAAAGGTCTGGGCCATAGCAGACCAACCTCCTCTTTACCTCCTCAATGTAAGCGTCGTCCTCGTAGCGACGTATCATGTTGAGGTGCTCTTCGCAGGGCTCTATCCATCCCTGCTCCATGCTGCTGTAGTTAGGGACGCTGCACAGTGGCTAGCGTTGCCCTCAATAACCTCTCATACGATACCAGTGTCTCCGAGCTGCTTTTCCTCGCACTAGGACGCCATCCCACCGCTGCCACCAATGTAACGGAGCTCCTTGTACTCCGACTGAGTACCCTCCGTTGATGGATGCTCCTAGCGCTTCCTGAGGACTCCCAAGCACTGCAGCAGACACCACAACCACCGCAGACTCCGCAACCTCCGTATCTTGACTGGAGTCTCACCGTCTTCCTTCCACCCTGGATCAGCTTCTGTCCTCCAGGACTGTGTGGTGAAGACCCCTCCTCCAAGGAGAGCGTGTCAGGAACAAGCTCTTAAAAGAGCTAAGTAACTCAAGCTCAGGGGAGCATGCAGAACATAGCAATCCCCAGTGTGATTATAACAGCTCCCTCCAATAACGAGACAAGGCTACGTTTAGAGGGATCAAGAAGAACTGTCAAAACCTTTATTCCCTTGGGACCAGCCAATACAGTCACCACAATAACATTGTTGTGAAATCTTAATAAAATCACAAACAGTCAAACCATATCAAGAAACACACAGTGACTTATCACAACACAATGGCACATTTTTAAAGGGGTGGGGGGAGACAATATTTAACAGTAAATATCTCACCTGCCTGCAGAATTAGCAATATGCAAATCTACCCGAATATGCAAATGAACCAGTCTTGCAATTCAGGTAGTGCGTATTGCTGTTGCTACCAACAGAGGGCGCTAGACAAGCTCCATAGCCAAACCCACCTAGTTGGTAGCAAACCTCAGCAATACAAGAGAGCAGGCAATACATTACACAGTACACACACACACACACTATAAACAATTACGGTACATTACACACACCCTGCACCTATAATGGGCACAGGGTGACTAAAACATAAGATAAATAAAGCAGCCTACATAAATAGTCTGTCTGAAGGTAGACTAGGGGCTTTAAAGCCAGATACATGAAAGAGTCATAGTCACAGGGGAGGAGGCTGGCAAGTAGGTCTCTCCAGGACCAAGTGGCGAAGGGCACTTCGTCACACACTGTATTACCAGGATGAGTGTGCTACTTGGTTATATCGGAAATATTAGTATTTGGAAATTGATAAAATAAATAAAACTAGTCAAGCTTATGAGTATTTGTAGACTCATGGCATTATTAGCAATGCAACTTTTCAAAAATGGCCACATAGCATAAAACAAGGCTGGTTTTAAGCATAATACCACATAGAAGTAACCAAAGCTAAAGCTAAATGTTTTCATTGCAGGGTTTAAATGTCACTCAGACAGCCATAAATGCCACTTCAGAAAGACCAGGTGCACTCGCCTCCCAATCCTTTCCTATGGGAAAGCATTGGATTAGCTGTGAAGTCCTGCACAGCAAGGGAGAAACAGCAAGTAAAATACCTTTTTCATTCTCTGCAGGTGGGAGTCTAGGACCTAAACAGCCAACAGGGTACTACAGAGCTAGGAATACACACTTGTCTTACTAATGCTACAGTGTTCCTTTAAATAAAGTGATTTGAAAAATGTTGCAACCTGCAATTAATGTCAGTATTGCTATGAGGGCACTGTAGTGGATATTGTGTTTAGAGTGTTTTGTTTTTCAATACAAAAAAATACAATATCTTGATTGATTGAGACCTTTCCTGCTTCCTTATGTTATGGGGGGCTACAATTCTCCCATACTCCCAGAACAAACAGCTATTCATTGAACACATTTTTTTTCCTGGCTACCCCATTTCCTCTCATCTAACACTCCTTTCCTCATTCTTGGGGACTTTAATATCCCAATCAACAACCCTAACTACCCTGAGACCTCTCGTCTGCGCTCTATAACCTCCTCTGTTGGACTCACACTGTGAGTTCATCAACTCATAGAGCAGGAGACACTCTTGACCTCATCTTCACCAATCTCTGTACCAACTCTAATCTTTCTAATGTTCCATTTCCTCTATCTGACCACCACCTGCTATCCATTGACATCCGCATACCCCGTACCCATAGTACACCACCCTCACCACATCCGTCTTGCAGAAACCTCCATTGTCTTGACCTACAGCAATTCTCCTTTCACCCATCTCAAATCTTACCTTCTCTAAAACTGCAACCTCCCTCTATAACTCCACTCTCTCCTCTCAACTAGACATCATAGCACCTCCTACACTTAAACGTACTAAGCTCCCTCAATTACAACCCTGGCACACCAAACTGACCCTATACCTCCAATGTTCTGGAACTGCTGAGCGCAAAGTCTTATTCTGCATCTGACTTCCTCCACTATAAATTTATGCTGCGCTCCTACAGTCTGGCCCTTTCCTCTTCAAAAGAAAACTGCAATATACTCACAAACACACTCTCTGGCAAACCCAAAAGACTGTTTCATGCCCTATAACTCTCTTCTTTGCCCTATCGTGCCTCCTCCTCCTACCAACTTGACCACCACAAACTTTGCAACTCAATTCACTGAGAACATTTCTCCAATCAGGGAAGAGATCTCTCATCTCTCTCCATCCACTACCAACTTTATCCCTAACCACACTCCTACAGCTGTCCTATGCTCATTTGCACCCACTACAGCAGAAGAGGTTTCTGCTCTGCTCCGTTCCTCCCGCCCCACCACCTGTTCCCTCGATCCTATTCCCCCGTATCTCATCCGCACTTTGTCTCCTTCTCTTGTTCTGCCTAGGGTCCAGAAACATGGGTCATCTCCGCCCACTCCCCCCAACAACCCCCACCCAGGACAAGAACCCCTGGCCCCTCAGTACACGACCTGCTGGAAAAAAAGTGAAAGATAGAAAGGGGAAGAAATAGTAAAGAAAAGTGCAATAACCTCTGGTCTTATAAATCGCCAGATGTTAGGAGGGTTCATGTAACCAACCCTCTGCTAGGATACCAGCTTTGAGGAGGTTTAGGGTCAAGAACCATGTACCCTCAATAAAGCCAACCATGAACTTCAAACAGTAAACTAAAAATACCTTGAACATTCCAGGTACAAATGAGCGTAACGGTGGGTACATTTTCACAATTTAACATTTACATTTCTTTGTTCATTCATTACAGATATAGTGAATAACAAGGATTTAGATATTATATGCTATACACAACTAAAATATATATATGGCAGGCTCTACAAATATTAGCATAAAATTAGAAATACATTTACTTACACATAGTTACATAGCTGAAAAGAGACTTGTGTCCATCAAGTTCAGCCCTCCTCACATTTGTTTGTTGCTGTTGATCCAACAAAAAAATCCAGCAAAAAAAACAGTTTGAAGCACTTCCAATTTTGCAACAAGCTAGGAACAAAATTCTTCTTGACCCCAGAATGGCAGTCAGATTTATCCTTGGATCAAGCAGTTATTACCCTACATTGAAAGATTATATCCTTGAATATTCTGTTTTTTCAAGTATGCATCTAGTAGTTGTTTGAACATCTGTATGGACTCTGATAAAACCACTTCTTTTCAGGCAGAGAATTCCACATCCTTATTGTTCTTACAGGAAAAAACCTTTCCTTTGCCTTAGACGAAATCTTCTTTCTTCCCGTCTAAACGCATGACCTTGTACACAGTAGTGCAACCAAAATAGACAGAACACTCTATGCAAAGCTTAAGGACATTTTTAAAGAATCTCATTGAATTTTTGCCCACTTACTGTACATAGTTAAATATCTAAACTGTGTATATGTAAAATTCTGTGCAATATAAGTGCCCCTTGCCATCTGCATATAAGCCTTGGAGTGTACCTAATATGCTCCATCTTGATGGCACGTGTACAGCCAATGTATATTAAATCATAGGGAGGATGTGATATCAGTACCTTTGGACCAGACTGCAGGACTAAACAGAACTCCAATGTGAAAAAAAAACAAAAAACAATGTTACTCCACCAGGTGAGGACTAGTCTTGGAGCACAGGGGGCTGGACAGTGGGCTAAACAGGTTAAACATTATTTTGTATTTATTCTTAAGCACAATTTAGCATGTTTACATGGGATTGGGAGAGAGGGAGTTAGTTTTGAATAGAACATTGTGTTTATCATCATTAATGAGTCTTACCTTTGCCATCTCAAAAAAATGTTGCATACATCTCGTGTATTTATTTCTTCCATAAATATTGCTTAGAAGAGAAGCAGAAGGCAGCTGTGAATTTGCAGCTTTGCAATTGCCTCTTTGGTAAGATCTTCTAGATCAAAGCTCTAACCAGCTCTTTTCACCTTCTTCATGAAGAACAGGGACATTCTGGGGGGAATATCTGGATATGACTCTAAGAATTATTGCATGTGGTTTATAAACATTGTAATTTGATGAGTTGCAGCTGTTAGGACTGTTGCTATAATTTATATTAGCACCAGTAAATGAATAATAAAAACCAACAGAATCAAGTAAAGTTCATATGAACACTTCTTTCCTTTTCACTCCACACTTAAACTTATTTTAATGAATTAAAATAGTCAATATAAACTTCTCTTGGATGTAATTATTTAAAAAAAAAGTATAATTTCAAAATAATTGTGGAGGGTACAAAATACAAGCTGACTTGTGACAAGAGCTGCACGATGAGACAATGACGGACCACTAACACAGGCAGAAAAGTAAAAAAAAAAAAAAAACAAGACATAACATTTACAAGGTTTTTTATAAATACATAGATTGTTGAGAATTCAAAGTGAATTTTAAGTAAATTTCACGTGTTTGAGACCTATGTCTTTATATAACCGCTATTTTTGCCTAAAATGTTAAAGGACCACTAAAGTTACCAAGACCACTTAATCTCAATGAAGTAGTCTGGTTGCAGTGCCTTCCTAACACTCCCCAGTTGCATGATATATTATACATCCTGAGAGGTGACAGATGCTCTTAAACGTCTTCACTACAAGACTTGTGTATACACCGGTGGTACTAATGTAGAGAGTGCCAAAGTGCAAGAAAATTATTTGAGCCAATCTCTAGTGCAATAATGGCGAAAAGATAGATCCTCATCTGTCATACAACTCCGACAATGCTATGCCAGCTGGGGATCTAACTTTTGCCCATTCTTGCAGGGTTGTATTTGTGAGCAGTGTTTGCGCGTTTGAATATATGCATGTTTTTGTATAGAGTATGCGTGAGCATATAGGGGTGTATTTGTATGTACTGTTGCCATTGGAATTAAGTGGTGTTCTTGTGTGTAGTGTTTGTGCTTGAATGCAGGGGTGTGTTTGTACGTAGTGTTGAAATAGTGGAAACCACACTAACCAGGCTGCTAAGGTGCACCAGATCCGAGGAGGGCCAAACCCCACATTAAGTATATGAAATAAAGTAGTGGTCCAGGCACTCAAGGTGCCAGAAAAGCAGATTTATTTGAAGCAAACAAACTACAACGTTTTGACCCGACCGGGTCTTTGTGAAGCTACCACATTAGTGCAACAATGTTTATTAAATATAGTGCATAATTAACAAGGAAGTTTTAAAATTAAGTGTAACAACATCCAGATAATTAAAAACAAATAAAGTGTCCAATAAAAATATAAAATACAGTCTCTCTCAAATCTTGTCTATATTTTTATTATAAACAGACTCATAGTGTGCCCAATTACAGTATAAATAAATCCATTAATTAAATAAATAAACAAATAAACCAACCTGTTTATGATTGTTTTCAGGAAAGGTAAAAGTGTCATTTAGAAGATGGAGAATATTATGCTACTTGTGTGGCCATTCTGAATGACGTCGTCACGCTAGCATCTGTGTGATGCCCTAATACGAAACCTCTATGTTATTTATTTATTTATTTATTATTGCCATTTATATAGCGCCAACAGATTCCGTAGCGCTTTACAATATTATGAGAGGGGATTTAACTATAAATAGGACAATTACAAATAAACTTACAGGAACAATAGGTTGAAGAGGACCCTGCTCAATCGAGCTTACATTTTATAGGAGGTGGGGTGTAAAACACAGTAGGGCAGGTAGTTCCTCATAGTACCTGTATTGCAGTCCTGGTCGCTTTTTTTTGTATGTAGTGTTGATTTTTAAATGCAGGTGTGCTTTTGTGTGTCAAGTTGGTGTTTGTACACTGCTCAAAAAAATAAAGGGAACACTTAAACAACACAATGTAACTCCAAGTCAATCACACTTCTGTGAAATCAAACTGTCCACTTAGGAAGCAACACTGAGTGACAATCAATTTCACATGCTCTTGTGCAAATGGGATAGACGACAAGTGGAAATTATAGGCAATTAGCAAGACACCTCCAATAAAGGAGTGGTTCTGCAGGTGGTAACCACAGACCACTTCTCAGTTCCTATGCTTCCTGGCTGATGTTTTGGTCACTTTTGAATGCTGGCGGTGCTTTCACTCTAGTGGTAGCATGAGACGGAGTCTACAACCCACACAAGTGGCTCAGGTAGTGCAGCTCATCCAGGATGGCACATCAATGCATGCTGAGGCAAGAAGGTTTGCTGTGTTTGTCAGCGTAGTGTCCAGAGCATGGAGGCGCTACCAGGAGACATGCCAGTATATCAGGAGATGTGGAGGAGGCTGTAGGAGGGCAACAACCCAGCAGCAGGACCGCTACCTCCGCCGTTGTGCAAGGAGGAACAAGAGGAGCACTGCCAGAGCCCTGCAAAATGACCTCCAACATGCCACAAATGTGCATGTGTCTGCTCAAACGGTCAGAAACAGACTCCATGAGGGTGGTATGAGGGCCTGACGTCCACAGGTGGGGGTTCTGCTTACAGCCCAATACCGTGCAGGACGTTTGGCATTTGCTAGAGAACACCAAGATTGGCAATATGACAGACATGTGACAGACGTGACAGAGTCTGGAGACGCCGTGGAGAGCTTTCTGCTGCCTGCAACATCCTCCAGCATGACCGGTTTGGCAGTGGGTCAGTAATGGTGTGGGGTGGCATTTCTTTGGGGGGCCGCACAGCCCTCCATGTGCTCACCAGAGGTAGCCTGACTGCCATTAGGTACCGAGATGAGATCCTCAGACCCCTTGTGAGACCATATGCTGGTGCGGTTGGCCCTGATTTCCTCCTAATGCAAGACAATGCTAGACCTCATGTGGCTGGAGTGTGTCAGCAGTTCCTGCAAGACGAAGGCATTGATGCTATGGACTGGCCTGCCCGTTCCCCAGACCTGAATCCAATTGAGCACATCTGGGACATCATGTCTCGCTCCATCCACCAACATCACATTGCACCACAGACTGTCCAGGAGTTGGCAGATGCTTTAGTCCAGGTCTGGGAGGAGATCCCTCAGGAGACCATCTGCCACCTCATCAGGAGCATGCACAGGCATTGTAGGGAGGTGCATGGAGGCCATAAACACTACTGAGCCTCTTTTTGACTTGTTTTGAGGACATTACATCAAAGTTGGATCAGCCTGAAGTGTCTTTTTCCACTTTAATTTTGAGTGTGACTTCAAATCCAGACCTCCATGGGTTGAAAAATTTGACTTCCATTTTCTAATTTTTGTGTGATTTTGTTGTCAGCACATTCAACTATGTAACGAACAAAGTATTTCAGAAGAATATTTAATTCATTCAGATCTAGGATGTGTTATTTTTGTGTTTCCTTTATTTTTTTGAGCAGTGTATAAAATTTTAGCGTTTTCATACAGGGGGTATGTTTATATGTAATGACTGAATTTGCGCACAGTGGTGTGTTTTGATGTAGTGTTGTATTTTAAATGCGAATGTACATTGTGTGTGAATTATGATAAATATACAAAAACGATGAAAGAGAATCTAACACCGAGTCCATAATGGTTGTGGGGTAATTAGTGCATAACCCAACATAAAAATGAATAAGAAGATTAGTACAGACAAGTAAAAAAAACAAGCCCAATACCAATCGTATTACCCTTATTACTAGTCCAGTGATGGCGAACCTATGGCAAGCGTGCCACAGGTGGCACGCCGGGCTCTCTCTATGGGCACACGGTCATAGGTTCACCATCAATGCAGAGTAGGCACCTGCCTGCCCAAAACGGCAGGTGCCTACTCTGCTTTGTTGTTGGCAAGACCAGAAGCAGGAGTGAAGCATCTAGGAAGCAGCTCTTCTGTCCTCCCACAAGCTGTGTGGAGCGTTGCCGCACGTTACCATGGCAACGCTCCACACAGCATTGCACGGGAGGACAGGAGAGCTGCAGGACCTGTCCTTCTGTCCTACATACTTACCACCACCGGACCACCAGGGATGGCTGTGATACTGATTCAATCTGCTTTTTTGAAAAAAAAAATGTATGGATCTTCAATAACCCCCCAAACACAGCACCTCTGCCCCCCAACACAGCACCCCTTTCCCCCTAAAACACAGCACCCCTGCCCCCCCACACACAGCATCCCTACCCCTTACACACACAGCACCCCCACACACACACAGCACCCCTACCCCCACACACACAGCACCACTACCCCACACACACAGCACCCCCACCACAGCACCTCTACTACCCCCCACACACACACAGCACCCCTACCCCTTCACACACAAAACACCCTACCCCCACACACACAGACTGCTACCCCCACATACAGCACCCCTAGCCAACACATGCCCCTACCCACACACACACCCCTCACTCCATAACCTTAGCAGCACAAACACATACACTGCACCCCACAATTGCAGTATATGTGTGTGTGAGTCAGCAGTCTTTATGTATTCAGCAGTGTGTGTGTGTGTGTATTCAGCTTACTGTGTGTGTATTCAGCAGACTGTGTGTGTGTGTGTGTATGTATTCAGCAGTGTGTGCCCAGGTGAGGCCCTGGGGAGTCAGCACAGCTAAACGGACAAGGGCACATGTATGAGGGTGGGGATGGTGCTAGTTATTGGCAATATGTGTTTAGGGGGAGTGGTTATGTGTTTGTAGGGGGGCAGGGATCATCTTACCTCAGTGCCTTTTGGGATTCTGGCCAGCAAACAACTTCCCTGCCTCTGCGCTCCTGTTTGTCCTGGGCCTGCACAATTTTTCTGCCATCCTGTGCCTTGGAGCCTCAGCTGCCCTGGATGGCTGGCACCTGCATGGGCAATTTCTCCCCTTCACACTGGTCTGGCTGCGGTTCCCCCCCGCGGCCAGGCCTCTGCTGGGGCCTCCCTCGTGGCCACATTCCCTTGGGCCGCAGGAGCATGGGCCGGCACTCACGCCCGCCTGCTCCTTTAAGTCCTGAGGTGGCGCCCCGGGCCCTTTATGGGAGCCAGGGTCGAGGCGCCACCAGGCTCACTTGGATCCCTTCCAGGGGCACCCCCGGCCTAGTGCAGCGGGCCGGGGGTACCAGAAGACGGTCGGCGCAATCCGGCCGGCATGGAGGAGCTGGGCGTCCCTCTCGGGCGCCAAGTGGTCGGCGCGACGGCGGACCTGTACCCGGCGGTGGTGGTGAGTGGGCCCCCTGCGGGGCTGCGCGGGGCACACTGGTGCTGCTGCTGGGGGTGGAGGGGGGATCCTCCCCGGGCTCTGCTATGTCCTCTGGGGATGGGGTTCGGCCGGGGGGGTCACCCCCCTCTTCCCGCCAGGTTCCGCTCTCATTTCCCCTCCTCCCTTCCCTCCTTGTGGTTTCTCCTATGTCTCCCCCCCCCCCCAACCCTTTCAGTGCTGGTTCTGCTCCCCAGTTTCCTCCCCTCTCCCTCTCCTCTCCCCCCCTCTCCCTCTCCTCTCTGCCTGGTCCCTCTGTGTCTCCCCTTGGTCCCCTGTGCCTGCTGGCTACTCACCTCGGCTGCTCCTCTGGGAGTGTGCTGCTTACCTCCTCGCCGCTGCTCTTCTGACAGGATCTGGCTGTAGTTCCTGGGACTGTCCAGCAGGTGGCGCATGGAACACCTGCTAGTCAGCACAGTGAAGAAATTCAACTTACTCTGTCCATCTTCTTCGCTTCCTTTGCCGCAGGAGGTTCCTCGGGCATCGGCCGGTGAGTACACTTCAGTCTCTTCTTTGCAGGTTGGGGGTCCCTCGCTGGGTGGGTTTCTTCCCAGGCTTAGGGGTTTTTCTGGTAGCGGGGTGCGCATGCCGGGGGTTCCCCTCTTTATATAGTCAGGTTCGGACGGCTGGGTCCTCGCTGCATTGAGGCGGTCACGGGGTTCCCCTCTCCTAGGACGAGTGTCCATGGCATCCCTGCCTTGGTGTCAGGTGCCGCGGCGCCGGCTGTGGCAGAGGTGTCTCCAGCTTTAGGTGTTTCTAACGTGGCACGTGAGTCCACCTATATGTGTTGGTCAGGTTAGGAGAAGTACTAGTACCAGGGATCCTCCAAAAACAAAATAAATACCTAAATAAAACATATTAAATACAGAAAACAAATTTTGGGCTTGCGCTTGTGGAGGGGGGGGATTTGTGGCAGTTTTATCCCCCCCCCATTCCCATGGATGAGGCTCCTCCAGGCGTGGAGGAGGATGCGAAAGAGTCCACCTGTGGGGGAGCCCGTCCCATCTCCCGCTGCATGGAGCGGGTGGTAAATTGGCGCCCTTGGGTCACCCGCTATTGGAATCGACGGGCTGCTGGCATCCTGTTAGGCGGGTTTGCGCATGGTTTGTGGTTGCCCTCCATCCCTGCTTCCCGGTGGGTTGGGGGCCTTCGCTCGGTTTTGGAAGTCCCCTCAGATGGCTAGGGAATCTGGGCAACGACGTATCTTTGGGTCGCATGGGTGGTCCCTTTAAGAACCCTCCACTACCGGACTGGTTACATCCTTTTGGTCCTCTGCTTGATGTCTTCTGCATCCTTTGATGCGGCGGCTGACATGGTGGGGGCTGGGGGCCTTGTTGGCCATGGCTGAGGTGGAATTTGGCTTTCCGTTTGCTGCCGGTGCACCCGGACTGTCACCATCTTCTGGGTGTTTGAGGACGCTGCCTGCAATCTCTCCTGCATAAACGGAATTTTGCCTGTGGGATCCTGCCCGTGGGGCAGGTCTTTAACCAGCAATGGCCGGGGTCTCCGGGCTCACCATTCCATTTGGCTTACTCGGACGCTGCGTGAGGATTTTTGGCAGTTTGGGACTCCTTCTTGACTGCATCTAATGGCTGGTCCTACAGGTTGCAGGGCCGGAGGTTTCTAACGCCGACCTCCACCTCTTTCCGGACACGGTTGGCTCGGTGGGGTTTGGGGGCATTCTGGGCTCTAGTTGGTGTGCTGCCGTGTGGCCTCATAGTGGGTGTGTCTCTGGGCTCACGTAGAATCTGGCCTTTTTGGAGCTTTTTCCCCGTTTTGGTGGTGGTGGAGGTCTGGGGGTTTTCGTTTTTCAGGATTGAAGAGTGTCTTTACTGCGACAATTTGGGGGTTGTGAAGGCCATTGATCGGATGCCGGCCTCTTCCCCTTCGGTGGTTCGCTTGCTTAGGTGGTCGGTACTTCGATGTTTGTGTCTCAAGGTGTATTGTAGAGCAGAGCGTATACCGGGAGTTCACAATGTTATGGTGGATGCTCTCTCTTGTTCTCGGTGGTCGGAGTTTTGGGGGGTTGCCCCTCAGACAGTTCTGGTGGGGACACATTCATCTGGTCGCTCGGTAAGGCAGAGTGATGGAATGGGTCCGTGGATCGGTGTCCAAGGTCACCTGAGCGCTATGCTCCTGACAAGACTGGGTGGGCTTCCCCCTCTGGTCGGGTAACCTATTTTGAGTCCTGTCTTTTTGCATTTGCCTATTCCCGGGAATTCGTTGGGGCCATGTACATTGGGGTATTGGTGATTCATAGTAGGCCAGGCGGTGGTTAGATATTGTTTGCCACCATTCGGCGCCTTGTGGATCATATCACTATGAGTATTTGACAATCATGGTCGGATGTTTTTGGGAAGTGTATAAGGGGTCGGCTGTTGTAATTTTTCCTTTCAGGTGAACTGTGGGCTGCGCCCGTTATGCATGGTCCTCTTGGGGTTATGTGGATGGGATCTTTCTTTCCCATTTCCAATTCTTGGGTTTTTTCGCTTGCGTCTGATGGTTCTGGGAATCGACAGCAAGGAATATTGGCATTCCTTTTGGTTTAGCGCTGCCTGGGAGGCTGTTAGGTTGGGTATGTCAGTACACATGGCACAGTGATCCAGGATGGGGGAATGGTGAGATGGCTCAGTGAAGTAATGCTGGTTTCATAGAATTTGTTTAGTCCCTGGGGGATCGCAGGTTCGATGCTCAGCAGCGGTGGCTCAACCATTCATTCCTTTGAGGAAAATACATGAGTAACGGTTCCTTAGGTATAACAATTTCCATGGTTCAATTGGAAAAAGAAATATCTGGATGTATTGTTTCTGGTTATACTCCTGGGTGGCGTGCGGGTGTCCATCCGGGAGGTGAGCTATTGGGTTGTGCGCCTTCTGAAGCGGAGGTTTGGTTTGTTTTGTTTGGTGCCAAAGGTATGGAATGGGTTCGGCTCCTCCC
This sequence comes from Pelobates cultripes, assembly GCA_933207985.1. Lineage (NCBI taxonomy): Eukaryota > Metazoa > Chordata > Amphibia > Anura > Pelobatidae > Pelobates > Pelobates cultripes. Next base: position 93,891,911 of record OW240915.1, read on the forward strand.
TGGACAGGTTTTGCCACTGTCCCACCGGTCCCTAAGGTTCGGTTATCCACCTGGGGGGCATTGAGCTTGGGACGATGCCAATGTGGTATTTGGCGTCTGCCCCTAAGAGGGTATTGGTGCGTGCTTTGGTTGTTTCGTGATGCGTGGTGTTGGGTTCACTTTATGTCACTATGTGTTAAGTTATATATGTTCAATTATGGTAATTTATGTTTAACGTTTTGGTTCCTGGTAAGAAGAGAGATTATTAAAATAAATTCTGGATGTGTTATACGGTATTTATCATATGTTATAACTAAGGCAGTTCCCCAAAAAAAAAAAAAAATGGAAAAAATTAAAAAATATATATATATATAAATAAAAAATAAAATAAATGAATAAAAAAATAAATAAAATAAAAAATTCAAAATTCAAAAGGTATATAAAAAAAAGGTATAAAAAAAATAAAAATAAATAAAATACAAAAAAGAAAAATAAACTCGATTGGTCAGAGGTAATTTCCCGTATCTTTAGCAGTGTGCCCATAATCCAATTACACAATGTTTGGAGGGCCTCTAGGTGTGTTTTTGAGTGTAAGGGGATTTTGGTTCGCCACAGGGTGTATCGCACACGTGGCAGCCAAAGAGTTTATGGGTATGGAGGTCGGGCTCGACCTTTTCTCTTCCCATGCAGGAAATGGTGGAACAGGCCTTGGTTAGTTGTGGTGGAGCTCCCCGCTGATTTTAGGTGTAAAACAGCGGGGTTTGTGGCGGTGAGCGTGTCCTTGCCAACAGGGTTGGAGAGCAGATGGAATGTCAAGAGATGGTCAAGGTGGGTCTCAACCTCCCCTGCTCTGTAAGGTAAACTTTCAAGTTACCGAATAGGACGTGCCCACCGAGCAAAGAGCCGGCTGGTGGTAGAGCATTTAAGATGATGGGAATTTTGGTTTGGACGAGGGGGGAGGAGAGACACCAGTGGGTAAAGTTTTGGTGCATAGGCACCTGGTTATGTTCGTTGGCAAGGACGGTTCTTTAAGTTGGAGGCTGTAGGGCAATAAGTGTTAATTTATATGTTAATTATGGTATGCATATATATTTATGTGTTTATTTATATTTGAATTAAAAGAAAAGAATAAAGTTTGGATGTGTCCTACAGTTGTAAGTTTTAATAAATACTGTGGCCTGTTTCATCCAATATTCGTTGTCTGTCGTTATTAGGGGACAAGTGGGGTAGTCTCTTTACTTTTTGTCGCACCACATTCCCCGCTTCGTACATACATGTATTTAGCAGTCTATCTGTGTGTCGGTGTGTGTATGTATTAAGCAGTCGGTGTGTGAATGTGTTCAGCAGTCTGTGTGTATGCATTGCATTTGTTGGAGATACTAATAAATATAAGCTTAATTTTATCTATTTATATCATTGTTTAAAATTTGTATCATTGAACTCTCTGTTGTGTTCTTTTAAAACAAAAGATGTTAACTAGTTGGGACAACTGTATGTGTTGTTTTTTCTAAACTTAAACCTCAGTATTCAGGTTTAATTGCCGTGTTTTCACATTGAGGAAAAAAAAGTTGGCATACTGATATAGTATCTAACATACAACAATAAATGTAGATAAAGAATAGCAGACTGATGCTAAGGCAGTGTAATGGATCATAGGCAGAAATTGTAGAGTAAAGAAGGCTCTGTGTGGTGTTAACCAGTGACTCTGTATTATTAATCAGCTTAACTAATCATTAAGAAACGATAGATAGAAAAGGAAATTGAAATATATTGGGTAATCCAAAACAGTAAACCCCAGGCCGAAAAACTATAATAGCTGGGAAACCAACAATTGAATATGCGATTGTCCCTAGTATAATATCCCTTATGGTCAAGTGCTGAGAGTCAATATATTAATATATAGATGATAAACAAGTATGCAGACCTAAATTGGTACGCTCATAAGTAAAGAAACAAGTAGTCCCATATATGATACACCCTGAAGATACAGAGACTAGCCAATAGTATAGAAAAGATAGCTTTAAAAAAACACTGTAAGTAACTGCTTCATGGTAACCCCAACTAGATATAGCCAGTGTGAAATAAGCTAAAGACTGCTGCTTCGAGGCAGCCTATAATCTACCTAAAATAGCCGATACTAACTCATCTACTACTGCCTAAAAATAGAAACTATTTGCCCAGGTAGATCGTTAAGATTTATAGTAATAGCAAGTTGCTACGGCATGCAAAAGCTGTCCAAGTCTTAAAAATTACCAGTGGGTGTTTTTGCATGTGTTGGTATTTGATCACTGGAATGTATCCACATACATACACAATATGACACAGATACACACTGACACACATATTCATACACACACTGACACATGCACACACCTGGACAGATGCACACATCATGACACATACATACACCTTGACAAACACTGACACACAGATACACACACTGGCATATACATGAACATGTAGATTCACACAGTGGCACATCTACACACACACACACACACACACACACACAGATAAACACACTGACACAGATACACAAACTGACACACACACATAGATACACACACTGAAACACACATACACACACTGACACACACATATATACACACTGACACACAGATACACATGCACTAACATATACACACACAGAATGTAATGTATATTTGCAGCCACCCTCCTGTTAGATACCTTTTGTCTGCAGGGTGGTGACTTTTTGAGTTACTGTTGCATGTGGCTGCATGTGCTGCCTCCTCCCTCCTTCCCAAATGGCACTCTCTCTATTTAAGCTGAGAGGAAGTAATTGTCTGTCTTCCCAGCTGGTCAATACTACAGAGACCCAGTCACGCTCTTAAAGCGCTGAGACACCTGATGGGGCCCCTGTTCAGCAATACCCATCAAGTGGCCCTAAATGCATAGGCCACCCAATGGGCATCCCTAGCCTGTGGGCCTCAGTGCAGCCGCACCACCAGGTAGTTCCACGACTGCCTGTATACATGATTTCCAAGGAATGTTCCCACACATTTAACATTACAAGCAAAATTTGCTTTCAATTTGTTCATTTTGGGCAGAGCTGGCAACACTGATAGATCTCCATTATCTGCTGTGCACTGCTTTCAGATCAGATTTGCCCCTCCAGCTGGGTGCAGAATGCTGCAGATGCTTGCTACCGGTCAGAGACTGGAAAGAAGCATTCAGAGAGGTTTGCACCAAGCTGGAATTGCAAACCTGGTTCTAACCCCAACAGGGAGACCAATGATTCACTATGTTAATGAATAATTGCCACCCCAAAACCCAAAAAGCAATCAGAAAGGGGCAACACAAACAAAATGCTGCACAGAGTGTGGGGAGGCTGGACACTGAAACAGATCTTTCCCACCCACAGACTTCTCTTGCCACAGTCTCCAATTCCACATGTCAGATGCATACACACACAGTCAATATAAACAATATGCATACATATACAATACATGCTGTCCAAGTATAGATATATACATTTGTGGTTGGGGACAAGAAGCTGAGCTATGTTAGTGGTGCACAAGTTGGTTATGGTGTGCCGAAACCGACATTCAGATAGGCTTGTAAAAAGAGGGCCCACCAATTTAAATGGCTTGATAAAGGGAGCAGTAGGTGGGCTGAACCAGACAGTCTCAGCCCAGATAATGGGGCGACTTGTGTATTTATAGCAATATCCCCTCCCACAACTACAGGTTCTGCAAACAGGCTGAGCCTTTCCATTTCTGGTCGGGGACAATAAACCATGTAGTGCACAAGTCAGTTGTGGTGTGCCAAAACCAACATTCGGGTAGGCATGTAAAAAGAGGGCAAAAAGTTAATAGTTTAACACTGTAATACATGTCTACATTAAGCAAACAATACTTAAGATTTTATCAGCAGTTATAACCATACCTGAAAGAGAAAATGTGTTAGTGGAAGATACTCTATAACACCAAGATACTGGTTGACCTATGTTATGCCAAGAGGTGAAACAATTAAGCTAAACTGGTGACTTGGGAACCTAACTAGTTCCCAAGTGGTGATGAGAGGCTCTACCTATGTTTTGGCGTTGTGGCAGTGTGTTGACCTTTCAGTCAGGATTAAAGAGATTTAAAATAAATTGGCCGTGACAGGTGAGGCTCTAACTGTTTTTGCCAAGAGGGCAGAGATGCAAGGCAGTAACTCGTGGGGCAAATACCTCAGTAGTTGCAGATGGGAGTTGGCCAGCAGGACAGCTATTTAATGGAACAAGAAGCCAAAAACTACCTATTGCCACTTAGGGTACCCTAACAGCCAGACCAAGCTAAAGATAAGTTCTGTAGTGGAGTGGCTGTTGTAAGAAGGGAGGTAGTATCGTAAAGCGAGTCACTTACATGGTGACTTGAAAAATGTAAATGCAAAACAATAAACGTGATATGATTAGACATACACCTGGCAGATAAATTAAAGTTATGCTAGAAGTTAATGGTAAGAATAGGTGAATAGAAAGTGGAGGGCAAAACAAAATGTTTACTGAGGTAAAAAAACGAAATTCAACCAGAGAGTGACACAAAAGAACTTAGTGTTCATAATTCAGAACTAAGACACCAACACCAATGAAAATGAAACAGAGAGATTGCCGGTAAGGTAAGTTAAGTGTCATACTCTATCAATATCTGTTACCAAACTAACTGAAGGAAATTGAACAGTGTACTAAATAAACATACATGCAAAAGTACCCCCAGATATGCAATGGTCGGTATAAAGTATACCTGGTGAGACTTAGCATAATGATATACGCCTTTAAGGAGGTGATCAGAATAATTGAACAACATGACCCCTGTGCAGTATATGTCAAGAGGTGAGGGTACAGTTCACAAATTATCAAGTTGAGGATAACAAACCACAAGTTTGGAATAAGTAGGCATTGTGACAGAAAGGCGTACTATAAAACATAACTATGCAGACATGTGGAGTGAAAATTAACAAATTACATCAAAAGCTGGTACCTGATACCTTATTGTACTGAATCTAGGCATGAGTTCTTACTGCACATTCTTCCACTAGAAGGACCTGAAGTGTGTATGAGAAAGAACTCTCTGAGAAATAACCAATCATCACATCTAATCAAATCCCATAGCTTACTGCAGGAAACAAAATACCAGAACTAGCAAGTGCTTTAAAGTGGAGGTACTAAACTGTTAAAATAGTGACAGACTGAAGAGGCCTGGATATGTTAAATGCATATTGATAGGTTTCAGGTTCAAGGCAATGTGTAATAGTGGAATGTAGTACGAAAATGAAAAAAAAAATTGACTTTCGTACATCAGGAAATTGACTTATGTAATTTCCCAAATGAGGGGCCGAAATTGTTGTAGTGTCTATGGAGGGCCATATGTAAATGTATGGAGTGATGGCCTAGTGAGGGCCATGTGTAGAGGTATCGTAGCGGAAGGCAAAGTGCTCAATGTTAGTACTGAGCTGCTAAATGGATAAAATCCTGGAATAAAGAATTACAGATAAATATAAGGTGGAAAGATTGGATAAAAATGTTGAAACAAACAAAAAGGGCTATCCATTGCCTTAATTTAATAGAGACACAATACAAATTAATAAATAAATGGTATTATGACCTCTTAAAATTATCTAGACTGTTCTCAAATTATCAACCAACATGCTGGAGATGTGAAGCTACAAGAACTGTTTATACGCATATTTGGTGGTCATGCTCTAAAATAAAACCAATGTGGATTGAAATTTAAATGGATAGAAGAATGGACTCAAGTTAAATTACTATTCTCCCCACCTTCAGCACCCCTCCATTTAGGTTGGCAAAAGATAGATAAAGATAAGAAAAACTGTATAATACACATACTGCTAGCTATAAAATTGAGTATAGCTAGACATTGGAAAGATGCAAATCCACCAAATTTGAAAAAAATAAAAAATCTAATTATAAATCAATGTCAAATGAAACAAGGTATATATAGATATTTTACTATAAGAAATAAAAATTATCAAACATGGTCAAAATGGGTTAAACAGATTAAAGGAGAGATAGAATAAAAAAAGACAAAGGGGTATATAATAACGAACAAGTGTATATACAAATAGATATATGTTAAAAGGCCATTTGGCCTGAATTTGTGGAAGAAGTTATGACCCCTATTTAAACTTCTACCCCCCTACTTACCTTTGCCGTTCAAGCTGTTTGTCCCCACCCACCTACACCCATCTATATATATATTTCACCTTTGTGGGCCCACTTTTTATTACAGGCCTACTCGTACGTTGGTTTCGGTACACCTCAACCAACTTTGCATCTCCTTCTACATTCCATTACGTATTAGATGTGTGTGTGTATATGATGGTGCTTAATTATTTTATTTTTATTTTTTTTTGTTATTGTTGTTTATTTTTGTTTCATTATTGTCTTGTCTGGGTTTAGACTTATATGGGCATGAACCCGTATAAATATTTAGGTGTATGAAACAATGCGCAAGTAATAAAACAGAGATAAAATAATATAAAAACTGAAAGGAAGAGAGGGAAAGGGAAAAAAAGAAAAGGAAAAAAGAGAAGGAAAGCTAAGGGAGAGAGGGGAAGGGAGAGGAAGTAGAGGGAAGAAAATAAAATCAGATATAATGGCTAAATACAATCAAGGCCTAAGCGCTCTAAGTTAGAGATACAAACTACCCTAAGGGACCTAAGGTTATACCTGATGGGGAGGTGAAAGACATCAGAAAGACAGTGAAGGATACCATTGGAACCTCATGTAACTTTATAAATACTATCCCGCATCTGATAACTGTGTGACGGAACGCTGGCACTCCGACTGAGTACCTCCGCCAATCGATGCTCCTAGCGCTTGCCGAGGACTCCAAGCACTCCAACCGACACCATCAGCACTGCAGACCACACTTCCAGCGATGAAACTGCGCTGGGGTCTCTGCTGTCTCCACCCACCCTGGACCCAAGGCCAGGATCCAGCTTCCAGTGGGTGAACCTCTCTTTCCCCAGAGAGCAGGAACAGGAACAAATCAAGCTATTGCAAGAGCTTCCTCTGGGAGTAAGTGATTATAGCAATCCCCAGAGTGTAGGTATCCCTTCCCCCAAACATGAGCCAAGGCTTAATGCTGGAACAAGACTGATTTACTGGCACACAGAACTCACAATTTATGCAACACAAAACTCCTCCTCTGGGCCAGGCTAGATAATTGAGTTTCTACAATACACAAAGCTCAATTATCTGCTGGCCAGAAACATTACAATTTTATAAAACACACAGGGACCCCAAAACATGCAATAACCCCATAAAAAGTATATCCTTGGAACCGGGGGATCTGGGTGAACCACATATCCAAAATTCACCCAGATCCGTTCAGTACTTTGGAAAATACAGTTTAATGCAGATTCTGCAGAACATATACAGGCTAAATGAAAAACAATCACTTTATAATGTGTCCCCTGCTGTATAGTCCAAAACCACTGCACGATGTCTCTGTGCACCAAATACTGGCAAGATGGCACCGTGTTAAAAAGTCCAAACAGTGTCTGTGAGTTAAAATGGCCGCCATCCATTGTTCTCACCATGTGCTTCTGATACAGGAAATGGTGGCCACCCAGTAACTCCACAGTATGTCGCCAGATGGTTCTTAAAGGGCCAGCAGCAGCACAACACAAATCCATTATGCCCAAATCATGTCTTTAAAGGGCAATACATCCCAGGGGCCATAGTCACAGGGCAAGAGACAGGCAAGCAGTCCTCTCCAGGCACAAGTGGCGAAGGGCACTTCGTCACACATCTTCCCTTTGGGGGGAAGACTAAACAGGTACCTGACCTTCTGCCGGTCAGTACCTAGATTAGTCGGGCAGCCCACCCACAAAGAAAAATACGCAGAGTAACCCCCCCACAATAAATGGTACTGGCCTGTAGGTTCACGTTTGTAGTGGGAGAGCGCAGCACTCTCGGTCTCCCTGGTGCAGCTAGGCAAACTGCTGGTGTTGCTTGGGTGGCAGAGGCCTGCTGCCAGCTCTTCCACTGGGGTAACCCGTGGTAAGTCAGGCTCTGATACAGGGGAAAGGGGGGGGCAGAGGCTAACAGAGCTCTGCCCAGAGGCCAGCTCTTCTGCTGGGAGGGGGTCAGTGGGTATCGCAGGCTCATCCACTGCCCCCAGGACCCGGTTGGGATGTAGCTGGGGAGGGGAAGTTTTGCTTACCTCCTCCTCCTGGCATCCCTGCGGGGTTGGTTGGGGATCTGGACCGCCCGTCCAGCCTCCCTGTAGGACTGGCACAGAGACCGCGGTCCCATCTGCGCCAGTGTGGTTAGGTTTGTCTTCCCCCTCTCCCGGTATCTCTGGCTGCTGTTGGAGGGGGAGGCTGGTTGCCCCCACTCTACAGGATGCTGGTTGCTGTAAGGTGGAGGGATCGACCATCACCTCCTCCTGGAACTCAGGCTGCCGTTGGGGAGAGAGACCAGTTGTCTCCTCTCCCTGTATATTATACTGCCGCTGGGGACCTGGGCTGACTGCCCAGCATCCCTGTAGGGCTGGCAGAGAGACTTTGGTCCCATCTCCGTTGCCATCTCTGTGTGTCCCCAGGACAAGTCTATGAGGTCGCCCACCTCCGGCTGCTGTTGGAGAGGGAGGCCGGTTGCCTCCCCTCCCCAGGACGCTGGTTGCTGTAAGGTGGAGGGATCGACCATCACCTCCTCCTGGAACTCAGGCCGCCGCTGGGGAGAGAGACCAGTTGTCTCCTCTCCCTGTATATTATACTGCCGCTGGGGACCTGGGCTGACTGCCCAGCATCCCTGTAGGGCTGGCAGAGAGACTTCGGTCCCATCTCCGCTTGCCATCTCTGTGTGTCCCCAGGACACGTCTATGAGGTCCACTACCTCAGGTACCTCTGGTTGGTGGAGGAGAGGGAGGCCGGTTGCCTCCCCTCCCCAGGACGCTGGTTGCTGTATGGGGGAGGGATCTACCATCACCTCCTCCTGGAACTCAGGCTGCTGCTGGGAAGGGAGACCGGTTGTCTCCTCTCCCTGTGAGATACACTGCCGCTGGGGATCTGGGCCGGGTACCCAGCATCCCTGTGGGGCAGGTGGAGAGACCTCGGTTCCATCTCCACCTGCCATCTGTGGGTCTTCCCAGGACTGTTCCATAAGGTTGCTCACCTCTGGGGCTGGTTGGACAGAAGAGGGTAGGGTGTCCAGGTAATCCTCTGGGCTGAGGGGCGGTGATTGGGCTAAGTTGAACAGGCGTCGGTAGCTCTGCTCCAGCCCCCACTCCATTGCGACCAGATGACTCAGGTCTGGCCCCAGGTCGTCCGCTCGGGGAAGATCCAGCAGGGTTTCCCTGATGTTGTGGATGTCCCAGAACCAAAACTCTGTGGGGCATCCAAAGTCATCGCCCTCCTCATAGGCCTCCCACAGTAAGCCCGGGCCATTATAATCCTCTCCCTCGGGCAGATAGTGGTTAGTCATCGAGGGGTTGCGCTGGGTGGCGTACCACTTTAATGCCCGGTAAGCTGCATCTAGCCACAACTCCTTCCAAATTAAATCCCAGAGTTCCAACAACCATTCATCCAAGGGTTGCTCCCCTAGGAAAGGGGAGCGCAGGGCCTCGAGTACCTGGAACCGCTGCTCGTCACTGGGAAGGCTCTCTCCCCGCCGCCGTTGTACCTTTTCCAGGGCATCGTGCCACATCTCCGTACGAGTGACATCTCTCCAGTCCAGTATGCACTCCTCTGATACAGGCCCGTCCTGTTGGGCCAAGTGCTGCTGCAACCTCCAGCGAAACTCCTCTTCCATGTTGCTGTGGATAGGGACGCTGCCCGTAGCTAGCTCTATCCCTTGAGTTCCTCTGAAGCCAGGGTCGCTGCACAAGTGCTAGCGTTGCCCTCAATTATAAATCCGTAACTCCACACGTTACCGGTGTCTCTGAGCTGCTGGTCCTCGCACTAGGACGCCATCCCACCGCTGCCACCAAATGTGACGGAACGCTGGCACTCCGACTGAGTACCTCCGCCAATCGATGCTCCTAGTGCTCGCTGAGGACTCCAAGCACTCCAAACGACACCATCAGCACTGCAGACCCCACTTCCAGCGATGCAACTGCGCCGGGGTCTCTGCTGTTTCCACCCACCCTGGACCCAAGGCCAGGATCCAGCTTCCAGTGGGTGAACCTCTCTTTCCCCAGAGAGCAGGAACAGGAACAAATCAAGCTATTGCAAGAGCTTCCTCTGGGGAGTAAGTGATTATAGCAATCCCCAGAGTGTAGGTATCCCTTCCCCCAAACATGAGCCAAGGCTTAATGCTGGAACAAGACTGATTTACTGGCACACAGAACTCACAATTTATGCAACACAAAACTCCTCCTCTGGGCCAGGCTAGATAATTGAGTTTCTACAATACACAAAGCTCAATCATCTGCTGGCCAGAAACATTACAATTTTATAAAACACACAGGGACCCCAAAACATGCAATAACCCCATAAAAAGGAACCGGGGGATCTGGGTGAACCACATATCCAAAATTCACCCAGATCCGTTCAGTACTTTGGAAAATACAGTTTAATGCAGATTCTGCAGAACATATACAGGCTAAATGAAAAACAATCACATTATAATGTGTCCCCTGCTGTATAGTCCAAAACCACTGCACGATGTCTCTGTGCACCAAATACTGGCGAGATGGCACCGTGTTGAAAAGTCCAAACAGTGTCTGTGAGTTAAAATGGCCGCCATCCATTGTTCTCACCATGTGCTTCTGATACAGGAAATGGTGGCCACCCAGTAACTCCACAGTATGTCCCCAGATGGTTCTTAAAGGGCCAGCAGCAGCACAACACAAATCCATTATGCCCAAACCATGTCTTTAAAGGGCAATACATCCCAGGGGCCATAGTCACAGGGCAAGAGGCGGGCAAGCAGTCCTCTCCAGGCACAAGTGGCGAAGGGCACTTCGTCACAAACTGAGAAGGAAAGAGCATATATAGAATTAGATAATCTCAACACAACAATGTAGCGCTATCAATATAATGTCAATATAATGTCTTTTAATTGTGAAAAGAGCGAGAAAGATATTAAACTAAAATTGAAATAGTAATAAATTAAATTGAATACTAAAGGCTAATGGAAAAAGATATTTGGTACATTTCAGAAATCAAACAAAGTTTGAATTTTCTTTGTTTATTTTTTGTGGTTTTTTTTTTCCCCTCTCTCTTCCCTCTCTTCTTTTTATAATATATCCCTAAAAAAGGAGATTTAAAGATACACTATGAGTAATTATGCTATACTACCAGTGGGTATAAGAAGTATTCGTTTTGGAATAATTTTTACCATCTTTACATATAATAGGAAATACAATACTGTTTACGTTGAATGTTAGAAAGGACAATAATTATGAATATAAAATTAAAAATTTTTGAGGTGATGTACTATTGCATGTCCAAACCACTTGTTTAGTGTTTTATGTATATGAAATAATAAATTAATAAAGAAGAAAAATATAAAAAATAAAAAAATAGTGACAGATCGAAGAGGCCTGGATATGTTAAATGCATAGTGATAGGTTTCAGGTTCTCTGGAGTGTGCCGAGATAGGGTTGTATGGAAAAGACTTGCATGAGCCTAACAAGGCCATCTGTAATAGTGGAATGTAGAACGAAAATATTTATATTTTTGACTCAGGAAATTGACTTATGTAATTGCCCAAATGAGGGGCCGAAATTGTCTTGTGCCGGTGGAGGGCCATATGTAAACGTATGGAGTGAAGGCCTAGTGAGGGTCATGTGTAGAGGTAACGTAGCGGAAGGCAAAATGCTCAATGTTAGTGCTGAGCTGCTAAATGGAGAAATATGGCTGTATGAATGTATGGAACAAACAAAAGAAGGAAAAGCATACAAAGGTTCAGGTGTTGTGAAATGTGAATAGTGAATAGTGAAGTCCTAGTGTTTGGTCCGGTCCATTTGTAAAGGTAGGAATAGTAGTAGTTTGGTGCAAAGCCCAAATGATGGGCTGAATTGGTCATATTGGACCACCCACAGAGGGTCATATGATGGGAATGAAATGAAAGCCTAGTATGGCCACGTGTGAAGGCATTGGACCTGAAACAAGACCAGGATAACATTATTTAATCACAACCTTTCTATATGTGAGCAGTTTTAATATGAGATCTATGAAGGATATAATAAACTCGCCTAAATAGATATAGGTGAACCAAAGTGCTTAATGTGAGGTAAAGATAATGTACATAATGAGGGATTACAGTTACCCCATGAGATTGACCAAATGAGGGTCTTAAGGATAGGTATGTTGTTGATAACATGTAGTATAATGGAGTAGTATGCAACCCCTGTAAGACAGATGTAATGTAAATGAAATGCCCAAAAGAGGGGCCGAATTAGGACGTGGCATGTTGCCCTATGTAGGGCATATGACCGCACATTGTAAAGTTCTAGTGAGGGCCATGAGTAGGAAAGTGTATAATACCAGAAGCAGTCCCAATGTGGGTCCTGAGTTACAGGGTGGCTGTGCAGCTGTGTTGGGATTAATGCAGGTGAAGGTAGGATATGAATCAGAGAATTGTTGTGGAGTTGTGGAGATGTTGTATGTAACTAAGACATTTTGGTGATGAGATGGTAGAGAGCCTGATAGAGTTACTAATAATCATCTAGTTTATGAAATGGCGAATAGAATATAAACCGTATGAAAACACTTATAAAGCATCATATAATACATACCCACAGGAGCCAAATAAAATGGGGTGTTGGCAGACAGAATCAAAACGGGAACAGAGGCCCATGCCTCTAGAATGCCACAGTGGCTGAACAGGCTAGCGGCTGTGACAACCGTACTCAATACATAGGAAGAGACAGGAGATATAAGATATATGTTAAAAAGACCTGCATGCAGAACGTTGAGGAGGATGATAAACACTTAAGCATACACAACTGGCATGGCTAGAACAATGGTAGACTATCTCAGTAATATTAACATCAGCTATAACTTCATGTTTAAACTGAACATGACTGAATGAGGTTTACGTAATGCATGTAGACCGTACAAATGACCCAGTGAAAGTAATCACAATACCTGAGACGGCCTAATATGGCCAAACATGATTGACACATGTTAGTGCTACTGATAAAATGAGCGACCTAAGTGTGCCGAAATGTTAACTGTGTCTGAAAAGCAGATGAGGTTGTACTGTATAAGGAAAACCTGCACGGTTGAATGCGGACTGAATTTATGGAAGGTGGAAAATTAATGTGCTTGTGTGGTCACAATGAAGCACACAATAAATCATAAAATGCAATAATCGAAATGAAAGCCCATACCAGGTGGTAGAAGCCCTGTACGGCTTATTAAGACTCATTTGTAAATTGCTTATAATAGGAGAAAACAAATTCAAAGCAGAAAGCTAACTCAAAGGGGCACTTCAGACCCCCAAAGCACTTTAGTGTGTACTTTTAAAAAAATTTTTTTGCAAAAGTGTAATCTTTAGTATAAATTGACACCTCCATAAATCAACCCGGCTAAACCACCCTGACTTCAAGTAGACAGGCTCTATCACCCCTCTGCCCGGTCAGCCCAGCGGAGCCAAATTCAAGAGGCAGCAACTGCCCAGAGCACCTGCTTTGCAAAGACTTCTCATTGAACTGGACCAGGAAGTCTGCGATTGAACAACCACAGAAAGACCGGGCAGTGTTAGAAGGGGAGGGAAGGCAAAAACAGCAGGCAAGAGAACTGCAGATTTTGCAAGCAGATTTTAGATTATACCCCAATGAAAAGTGACATAAATAAAGGCATGCATGTTGTCATTCGTGGCACATCCACTAAACAGCGATTTTCACTTAATTTGTATTTGGGCAGTGGCGTGACTCTAACCCCTTAAGGACCAAACTTCTGGAATAAAAGGGAATCATGACATTTCACACATATCATGTGTCCTTAAGGGGTTAAGTGCATACAGCATTAATAGAGATCATACAGAGTTGTAAGCAGTAGGCAGTACAAAATGACCCAGGAATAACCTAACATAGCAAACTGATTATTTAAAGATGTTATTTGCAGAAAAATATGAAGTTACTTTGGGCAAATGTGAGAAAACAGGACAACATTGGCAAGCCAGAATTAGTTAATGCTTAATATGCAGGGATGGCTTAGTTCTTAGTAAGCATGCAATAAACAAATCCCAATAACGAACACATATCAAACAGGATGTTACAGTGAAACAAATTCAGTACTTTTTTTTTTTGTATTTTGTTTTTTAAATAACCACATGTATAGACCCAAGTGTGGGCCTGACATCAATTTAGGAAGTTAGTTGCAACTCCTAGCCACATAATTAATAAACAATGTAGGTCCAATGAATGCCTGAATACCCACAGGGCAGACAAATAAAATTTAAAAAAATAAGGTGGCAACTGAAATGCATATGATACATTTTATGAGTTTTTGAGTTTGTCTAGTAAGAAGATTTTTTAGACATTTAGAAGATATTACCCTTTAAACATGATAAGGATTTTTTTTTTTTAAGCTTTATTGAACATGTTTCAGCATGATAAAGAAATAGATTAGTCATAGTATGTTAACACATTAATATAGAAGTAGAATATAATATTACATTTGACTGGAATTGCTGTATAACAGATAAATTAGATTGGACACAATGACCGAGGTATTCTTAACGTTAAACGCGTTTGAATTCGGTGTTGTCAAGCTATGCACTTGTGTTTCTCTGAAAACCCAGTCAGTACATTGCATAGAATTGTATCAAACTAGAAGCAGGTTTATCGTGTCTAACAGAGTCTAGGGAATTTAAACATGTATACCTATGTCAAATCTCAACATGATTAGTAGAACTATTGTTAACACGGGGCCGCTCGCACTGAGAACTGAGTGATGGAGTACATCTCTTTGTGGATGTAGGTGTGGGTGTGGGTGGGAGCTAGTAGGTGTGCTTCACCAGTCTGAAAGTCAAGAGTCAAAACCAGTATGTGTGTTTTGCCAGGCTAAAGGTTAAGAGACCTTGTTTCCCTTCAATTAATACTTTGGATGTATCAGGGTTTGTGTGGTTTATAGGTTAGGTGGGACCTTGTGATATTGGGTGAGGTGTCCCCAAAGAATAAGGACGGGAAGAGGAGATAGAAGGGGTATGTGGGGGGGGAGCACGGGTGGGGACTATTGATTAAGTAGGTAATTTATGTAGTCCAGCCAAGGTCTCCAGCATTTAGTACATAGGTGGTAGGAGTGCGATTGAGAGAGATTTAATTCCTCCATGACCCTGATTGTCTCAGCATTTTGGATCTATTCATGTATCGTAAGGGGAGAAAGTGTGTTCCCATTTCGTCGGGATTAACTGGTTAGCAGCGGTAAGGAGATGGTTGAGTAATAATCTGGAGCATTTGGGAATACATGTAGCTTAGAGAAAAATTATGCTACCTTAGGTGTTATGGGTAGGTTCAATCCTGTAATCTGGTTTGTGAGTGTTAGGATTTTCATCCAGTATTCTTGGATTATATCACAAGACCACTATTTGTGGCCAGGAGTACCCTGGGCTAGCCCACATCTAGGATAAGGAATTTTTATGTTTTATTGTGTGCAGAGAATGTATATAAAAGTTTATATTTATATTTCCTCAACCACATGTATAGGCCCAAATTTAGGCCTGATATAAATTTAGACAGTTGCAACACCTAGCCACATAAATCTTAAACAATGAAGACCTAATGAGTGCATGAATACCTGGAGGGCAGACAAAGAAAACATTAAAAGAAGGGTGACAACCAAATTGCATATGATAAAAGTCGATATGGGCAAATGATGAGGGCAACATGCAGTAAGTAAAAGCATGAGCCTAATTGAGGCGTCACTGTAATGCTATATACGATTGAAATAGGCTGAGTTTGCATTAGTAGTGAAATTTGCCATATCCAAATGGCTGAACAATCAAACTTACTAAACAAACAATGTGCGAACAGTAACAGCCACGACTGGACCAGACACAGCGGTGCCCCATGAGATTCTATGCAGGAGGTTGTTTACTAGTGTGAGGTAAAATGAATACCTGCATGGGCCGCACTAGGCCAAGAACAGCTTGTCTGAAGATAAGCAGTTTGTGTTGATGACCTTTGAACTGGCAGTAGATAGATCTGTTCTGAACCAGACAGTCTCAGCCCAGATGAAGGGGCAACCTGTGTATTTATAGCAATATCAGCTCCCACAACTACAGGCTCCGCCCACAGGCTCAGACATTTTCATATAAAGTTGACCCAAGGTCTATAGAATTCATTGATCTTTCGATCCTTTGTGAAAATGATAAAATTGGATGCACATTGTACAGAATGTACAATGGCCACAATCAGTTTTTATCCTAGGTTTTTTATAAACTCACTTCCAATTTCTCTGTTGTGAGTGTTGATATATAATTCAGATGACTCAAACAGAATACATATATGCAAATAGAAAAAAGGAAATCTGGGTGCTAAACAAGCCTCATAGAATTAAGTGTAGAAAATTGCTTCACACTCTGGTGTAATCCCAAAGTTCACCAATGAAGAATAATGTGTAGTAGTGAGTGGAGCAAAGTTAAACACAACTTTAGAACAATAATTGAAAATTGTATACAAACTCCTTGGATATTGGGTGATTCATCCAAGAAATAGTTGTAATATGTAAGAGAACATTTAAAAAAAAAAAAAAAATGCATTGATAGTGCAGATGGTTTTAAACTAACAGCAATTAATCAATTGACGTTTGCTTAATAGGTCTTATTTGTAGACAGACAATTGGATCTTCCCATTACATTAATTAGCTTAAAAAGCCAGAATACTAGAAAAGTATAACAATTTATAACAATTTATTGTCTGCTACATGCAGAGTTAAAACCAACACAGAAAAAATGATATAAAAAACAGAGGATTACTAGCCCCTTACTGGATATGATGGTGAGTTAAGCCAGCTTCCGCCGTTACTCACTAAACAGCTTGTATACTTCAAAGAAGCGGGTGAGTTGCGGTCTCTCCTCCGGCTTGGTTGGACTGTAGATGTACCACTGTAGTCAGTGGCGCTGGAAATTCAGTCTACAAAAAAAACGCTCCGGACCCCGTCTAGTGCAAGCTCCTCCCCCTTGTATGACGTTGACGCGTTTCGCCGTATGACGGCTTCCTCAGGACGTGCTCATGGCTGCCATGTTCGTTATGGGCATATAAAGGCTGGAGCCTTAATCTGATAGGTAGTCCCAAACTGCATTCATTAATATGTAGTCCGTTTTAATTGCTGCCTTATAATTTACATAAAATAGCCAGCTGTGTATTGATTTATAGATTTACTAGCAGCATCAAAGTAAAAACAAATTCAAATACCAAATACAATAAAGTGTTACCACAAATCAATACATAATATGCTCATTCGAAAATTAAATATGAGAAAATACAAAGGATTCCTTTTTGCTGACCACTTTTAAAGGGACAGTACCATTTGTATATTATTATACCTAAATCATCATTTGTGGTCAAAAAATGGATAAAAATAAAAATAAACCTGTCCAAAACATATGATACTCTAACCAACAATATAATACCCTAACTACATCTGTACTTAAATACAATAATTTGGACAATTTTATAATACAAATTTGGGGTAATAAAGTGCATAAACATATATAATTACATACAACTGATCTTAATAGGATGTGTGGAGAATCACAGAACCTGCTCAAAAAATATACACAAAGGAAGAGAACAAATAGGGAATATACAGATAAAATAAATACGATCTCTTTATAAATAAAAAATAAAATAAAAATAAAAAAATGATATCATAAAAAAGGGGATGTACAATACACACAGTGCAGTATGAAGAGGAAGATATAAAGAAGGAAACATACATAAATGTGCAGAGAGGTGGAGTTAAAAATATCAAACTTAAGAATTGGTGGCTATATAAAATAGATATATAAAATGGATATATAATAGAAATAATAATTTAATGATATAATAATTTATGGTGTTAAGTTCTAAAAAATATTAAAATGTATAATTCAATTAATTTAAAAAAATTAATTTAAAAAAATATATAAAATGTAATCAATATTCATTTTCAAAAAATGACAAACTTCAAAATCATTATTAAGGCCGTGCGGGATCATAGTTATTCAATTCAAAGATCCATTGCATTTCGGACCTCCCTATCTTTACATTAAAATCTCAACCTCTCCATGCCTTCTGAACTTGTTTGATCCCTATAAAACTTAATTGTGTGGGATCTGCTCCATGGTGCTGTTTAAAATGTGTTGAGACCTGATGTAGTACATATTGCCTCTTAATATTATATATATATGTTCACATATACATACTTGTAAAGGTCTCGTTGTGCGTCCTATATAATGTAGTCAATTTATTTTAGAGGCAATTACTCTCATTTTTTATATCATTATTTTTTTCTGTATTAATGTGTTGGTTTTAACTCTGCATGTAGCAGACAATAAATTGTTATAAATTGTTATACTTTTCTAGTATTCTGGCTTTTTAAGCTAATTAATGTAATGGGAAGATCCAATTGTCTGTCTACAAATAAGACTTATTAAGCAAACGTCAATTGATTAATTGCTGTTAGTTTAAAACCATCTGCACTATCATTGCATTTTTTATTTTTTTCTCTTACATATTACAACTATTTCTTGGAAGAATCACCCAATATCCAAGGAGTTTGTATACAATTTTCAATTATTGTTCTAAAGTTGTGTTTAACTTTGCTCCACTCACTATTACATAGAATACATATATGCAACAATAATTATTCAACATATGGTAGAAGAAAGATTAATTGGAGAAAGCTTATCTAAATCAAAAACTGGCACCAACCTAAGCTACTCAAATAAGAATGATAGGTTGGTCTTTGTATACAATGAATTATCTAACAGGGATAAGAGAAAAAGTGAATTCCAATTGGAAGATGATTATGAAGGATAAACATTTACTGAGACAATTCTCCATGACACCATTAGTGGCATATAGAAGAAATTCCAATCTAAGAGACATATAGTTACAAAATGATCCAGCAAGAACCAACCAATGACTATGCCAATGTGGACACATGATCCCTTCGAAAACATTCACAAAATAGTCTGCTTGTAAAATATCTAAAATCTGCTGAAAAGTAACTTGCACAACTACACATGTTAGATATAGGATATCTTGTCCATGCGGGCTATCCTACATAGGGAAACAACAAATGTATTACACTAAAGAATAAGTAGTCATTGATCCTCAATATATACAGTGATAGGAAATGGGAATACGGATAAACCAGTGGCACAACACTTTTTAGAAGCAGGCCACTTACTCCCAACGATGAAGTTCATAGCAATTGAACGTGTGGAGGAAACACGGAGGAGATCGCACACAGAAATAGGCTTTCTGGATGTATACATTGGATATACTGATCCCAAATGGAATGAATGAGAAAAATCCAGTAAACTGTTTTCTACCAAAAAAAAAAAAAAAATGCTGATTTTTAAGCCCCCCTTTTTTAAGGGCTAATATTCTGTTGGCCAGAGATATGAATTTAATAAATAGTAATAAGATATAAATATAATGAGAAACTATGCAAATTGTATAATACCATTATTTAGAGAAACACTCCATTGATGAAAAATATACCCCTTCCCTTTTTATAATTTTTTTCTCTTATTTTTCACTTTTTATCAGTATTGGGTTGTTTCTAAACTTTCTTATTATTGTTTTAAGAAGGCTTTTTAAAATTCATTATGTTTTAGTGAGTGAATATCTTTTCGGAGCAATTGTAATGCAGGGTGGGCCAAAATTCAGACTAGGATTGGACAGGTAAATAACTTATTTATTCGTACAATTTTTTGTAAAAATAATAAAAAGTAGTGACATTTTATTTCCAGAATGGCCGGTCCATTGTTTTGACACAAATAGCTTACTGCCACCTATTCATTGTAAGAAATGTGGTTTCAATAGGATAAAGCTACTGCCCATAAAGCCAGGGCAACAGTGGACCTCTTGAGCCAACTGTTCGGCAAGCAGATACTTTCCCAGATTAATTGACCTCCAAGCCGGGAGGGGGATGCAGGGAGCTAAACATAGCAGGCACTTGTAAGGTAGCACTGGCTTTGGTATCAGAAAAATCATTGAAAACGAAATTTGTTTGCAATTAACACATTTAATTTGCAAAGGTTCTAATGGTGTACACATAGGTGCAGGCCCTTGACATCGTGTGTATACACGATTGCCAACGTGAAAGTTAAGCTAAGGTTGTTTTGGTGGGTATAGTGTTCCTTTAAACTAAGAAGTGTATAGTACCACCATAACATTTCAGACCAAATATCAAAAGTCAAAGACTATACGTCTGGAAGATATTGAGAGCTCTCCAGAACTATACACCCCAAATTGTATAGTTTCACCTTATACCCACAAACATTAGGTGAGCCTGAATGGGTCAAGAGATCTGATTTTAACATCGACAATAGAAGGTTTATTGTGTGTAAATCAAACAGCCAATCAAACTGTCCCAAACATTCCACCATTTTCCTGATTGTGCATTTAGATATCTGATCATGCCACGGTGTGTTTCTGTGTGTGTAGGGATGCATTGTGTGTTTCTGTGTGTGTATAGGGATGCATTGTGTGTGTGTGTGTGTAGTGTGAAATAGAGAGTTTGTGGGGTAGGATAGGGGCTGAGTTCTACCAGCCCCCTTTTGCTTCTCTTTCCCTTGTTCCTTAGCCTCTTTCCCCTCTTGTCCCTTAAAGCTCTCCATTCCAGTCCCTTAGTGCTCTCCCCTGCCCCACTGTCCATTAGAGCTCTCCCCTGCCCCCACTGTTCCTTAGTGATCTCCCTGTGCCGTTTCCCTTAGTGCTCTCCCATCCTGTCCCTTAATGCTGTATCCTGCCCCACTGTCCCTTATTGCTCTCCCCTGCCCCCAATACCTTAGACCTCTCCCCTTCCATCCCTTAGAGCTGCCCCCTGTCCGTTATTGATTTCTTCTCCCTCATCCCTTATTGGTCTCTCCTCTCTCATGCCCCTATTCTCTCCCCCAAAGTGATCTCCCTGCCCCCTTTCCTGAAGTGCTCTCCCCTCCTGTTTTTTAGAGGTTCCCCTCCTGTCCCTTAGAGCTCTCTCCTACCACCCGTCCCTTAGTGCTCTCTCCAACTCCCCGTTCCTTAGAGCTCTCCCTTCCATCCCTTAGAGCTCTCCCCTGCCCCTTAGTGTCTCTCCTCCCCTGTCCCTTAGTGGTCTCTCCTCTTCCCCACCCCATTGGTGGTCTCTCCCCCCCCCCTTAGTGGTCTCTCCTCTTCTCCCCCACTTTCCATTAATGGTCTCTCCTCACCCCCATAGTAGTCTCTCCTCACCCACCTCCCTCAGTGGTCTCTTCACCCCACCTTCCCTTCATGGTCTCTCTCTCCCCTTCCCTCCCTTCATAATCTCTCTCTTCCCCATCCCTCCATAATATCTCTCTCCCCCCCCTCCCCCCCACCCCCCTTCACAGTCTTTTTCAACAGACTTTATGGATTTTAATTTGACATTTTCTGGGGCTGGAAAAAGAAGGTTTTAGAAAAAAGAAGACAACAAATGGTAAGTATTTATTTTTCATTTACAGGTAGTTAGTTTTATTGTTCCCCCCTTACTAGGTGGGTAGGTAGGGCATTATTTTATTTTTTTGAGGGGTGGGTGACTAGGGGCTTGGGGACTCCTAGTCACCTGTGGGGGGGTAGTTTTACATTTAGGGCCCCCACCCACCGCTCATGAGTGAGGGACGAGGAGGGGGGAACAATAGGAGTCCCTACTTTGTCTTATGTCTTAAAGAAATCTAGATCTGATAGAAAGAAAAGAAAAACAGATCGTGAGAGAGGGAGAGAAGAGGAAGTGATTAAGGAAAGGTAAGCTCGGCATGACGGTGCCGCTTTAAGGCCACGGTAGCCATTCTGCAAGCACAGCTGAATTTTTCCAGTTCATTTATTCTGAGCTTAAATGTGAAATTCTCTATGGATTCTAAATTTAGTAAATAATCCTGTAAGTATTACCAACATATATATCAAAAAATACAATTCTGTAAATTTAGATTTTTACTTCACAGGTATTCTTGAAAAGCAGTCTCCAAAAAAAGTTGTTGTTTTGTCCTTATTCCATGTGCTCAGTGCTCCATATGCATCTGATATTTCAAATATTTGATATGCTTATTTATATAATTTTGTATTTTACTATAAGTGCGCAGGGGTAAAATCCAGCCAAGATTTGTAAGAAAAGATCCATCACGGATATTTATATAAAAAAAATTTCAAAAAAAAAAAAAAATACAACAAAACTGAAAACAGCTACAACAACAGTTTTATTTTCTTCTTACTGAGTGTCCCCGAGGTACATTTACAAAGACCTTTAAGTCTGTACTGCATTAACTAGTGCTTAATGGTTCCCCTGTTATCCAATTTGCTTTTCATCTCATTTTATAGAAATATGGTGTTAGAAAAATGAATCTGAATATTCTACACCTTGATAATGACCACTGAAGGAAAGGGAAGGAAACATGGATCTTTATTTAGAAAATACAAATAAAGACTTTTTAAATGGTCCCTGTAGGAAACAGCATTTAAAAAGCACTTGATTTAGCAAAGTTCTCTGTTTTTGTTGCAATGGATTTGGTAATAGTCTGAATTTCAAACGCAAGTGTATTTAGATTTTATTCAGACACAATCAAGGGGGAACAGAGTTCGGAAAAATATAATTATGTTTATTGGTACACACAGGTGTGGATAAATTAGCTGTGTAGCTTGTGGATTGTTCCTGAATTTTACTGTAGAGGATTGCGGATCCCTCTGCATGGATCTCCTGTCTGAGTGTTTTGGTCTCTAGCTTAAGACTATCCTAAATACCCTTCCTACCTAGATACCGGTTTTGTTTTGTTTAAACTTAAAACATATTATATATAAATTCAGCCAAGAATATGTTTTATACTAAAAAGTATTTCAAAAGCAACGAAAAGGGTTATTTACTAAAGTAAGAATTGGTGGGAATTTAGAAATAGCTAGACTTGAAGGCATAGCTTACTTAAATTTGAAATTCACTTGGAATTCCTGGCAATTCTCACTCTAATGAATAAGGTGTGAAAAACTAGTAAAAGGTTTATCTTTAAAAACTCACATTTCCTTGACTGCCGAGGCTCTATTCAGCCTCCCTGAATTTCTGCAGAAGGGCTTTAAATGGTCTCTAAATCTTCCTCTCAAATTGCAACAACGTTTTTGTAGCTCTGAACATGGCTACATTCCTGTCATTATGAAATGGGGGAGGGAGGTGGGAACGTCCTCAAGCTTGTAAGGCGATGATAATATCTACCTACACACAGGGCCAGATTAAGTGGTGGTGGCAATTATGATGGGCCAAATTACAAAATCTTATCGACCAAAAACACTAAAACAGTCCTACCTCCCAAGCGTCATGTATCTGATGGAGATGGTGCTGGAGGGAAACTCATAAGATGCAGCTATGAGAAAACACACAACCTATGCTAATCTCACGCTTTCATCTTTCAAGTAAATCCATACCCACTAACAGCAGTGTCCGGTAAAGCAGGAAGTCTATGGACTGGGTAAAAGATTGGGCCACTGAGGCAAATCACATAACCAGAACTGCTGAAAGGGGCGAACATACACAAAAAGGGGGCATGTCTGTGTCCTCATGTCTCCCAGTCCCTTAGTGCCTGTGTCCCCATGTGACTAGGACATTAGGGGACATTGAGAGACATTGGGACACTGGGAGACATGGTGACACTGAGATACTAGGGAACACTGGGAAACTTGGGGACACTGGGAGACATGGGGACACAAGGGGTCACGGGGAACTGTGACACTGTGATACATAGGGGACACTGTGATATATAGGGGACTATGGAGACTTGATAAAGACCTGGGTACAGGTCAAAACGTTGCGGTGTCCAATAAACCTGCTTAAATCTATCACAGTGAGTGCCTGAGATTTTTCTATTTTATACTAGGGGACACTGAGACACCTGGAGGCACTGTGAGACATGGGGACTCTGGGAGACTAGGGGACACTGAGACACTAAGGACACTGAGAGACACCAGGAATGCTGGGAGACATGGGGACACTGAGATACTAGGGATACTGGCTGGGAGACATGGGGACACTGGGAATGCCCCTGTTTCTCTCAGTGTCCCCTAGTGTGTCAGTGTCGCCATGTCACTCAGTGTTTGTGTCCCCATGTCACCCAGTGTCCCCTAGTGTTTGTGTCCCCATGTCTCCCAGTGTCCCTTAGAGTCTGTGTCCCCATGTCACTGGCAGACTATAGGACTCTGGGAGACATGGGGACACTGAGAGACATGGGGACACTGAGAGACACCAGGGGCACTGGCTGGGAGACATGGGGACACTGAGAGACTAGAGACCACTGGGAGACATGGGGCCACAGTCTTCCTAGTGTCTCAGGGTCCCCATGTCCCCCAGTGTCTCAGTGTCCCCATGTCCCCCAGTGTCCCTAAGTCTCTCACTGTCACCATGTCTTATAGTTTTCCCTAGTGTCTGTGTCCCCAGGTCTCCAAGTGTCCCCTAGAAGTGACCCTATGTCTCCCAGTGTCCCCATCTCTCACAGTTTCCCCTAGTGTCTGTGTCCTTATCTCTCCCAGTGTCCCCCAGTGTCTCAGTGTCCCCATGTTTCACAGTGTCCCCCAGTGTCTCAGAGTCCCCATGTCTCTCTGCAGCCTTTCCCCCATCCCTCACTTACCTGAGCTGTTGGCTGTCTCTGCAGGCTCGGAGCTGCTGTCTGGACCCTCAGTGCAGAGCTGCTCCCCCGTGGATCAGGGAGTAGAGGGAGACAGGGAGGGAAATGCTGTAACTTCTTATCCCTTCCTCTCTCCACTCACATCGACCCCTACTGGCCGGAGCTGGTATTGCAGAATAATGTCTGTTTATACTGAGACTGACATTTGTATTGCCAGCATTACTGCAATACCGGCATTGGCTAGGCAGCCTCAAATACATGAGAAATACTTCTGAGAAATACCTGGCAACCCTAAGAGTAGTGTGTAAAAAAAACATTTTTTTTTTTTAACTCAATGGGCCTATTCCATGGGCTTGGGCTTTGAGCTGCAGCTCCATCAGCCCCTATGTTAATCCGGCCCTGCCTACACGGTGGTGTGCTCCCTCACTTTACTGGACTGTTGTTGTCTGTACCTATAACAGGTACAGTTAACTTTAAGGATCCTCCCTGCACTTCTAGATGAGTCACAATACACAGCTGATGCTCTAAGTCATTGACTGAGAGCCAGACCTGAGGGGGCATGCTTAAATTAATCTGTACCTGGTACTGGAATTACCCCACTAGACCATGAGGGATCCAGTTCATCATCCACCGAACCATCAGGGATCATTCTCATCCTTCATTGGATCACCAAGGAAAGTAAGCAAGGGGGGACAAAACCTACACACACAACACTTAGCCACACTCAGGCTACCTTACACACAAGCAAACTTCTTCCATCACACACACACACAACACTCAACAATCTGGCGTCCTGCCTCTGGCCCTTGGCAATCTTAATCCAGCTATGGCTTTCTACGAGTGTTTCAGTGTGTTATCAATACAAAAATTGAATACATCAACACCCCAAATACACTTAACACAAGATAATTCCTTCTAGTTGTCTCAATAAACAACACTCCAAACCTTAAAACATAAAA
Source organism: Pelobates cultripes (assembly GCA_933207985.1). Classification (NCBI taxonomy): domain Eukaryota; kingdom Metazoa; phylum Chordata; class Amphibia; order Anura; family Pelobatidae; genus Pelobates; species Pelobates cultripes. The sequence goes on from OW240915.1 coordinate 93,917,579, forward strand.
ACCATGTACACAGACAAAAAGCTATAAGTGAAAAAAATCACCACGTAAAGTATAATTACTGGTCAAGAACCATTCTTTTGTGGGAAAATGAATAAATCAATGTCCAAATATACAGAACTGCTGTAAATGGCATATATTGAATATAGGGAAATACAGTACTGATTTTTAAATCCATGATTGATATATATTGTACTTAGAGTGAGGAAATATAGAAAGAGCCTCTCTCTCCCTACCAGGGTATATCTTCTTCAAGGTTTCTTCCACAGTGAGTTCATTTCATGTAAAATAAATAAAGAGACCAAAAAACAGAGTTATATTGTATTTCAATATAAAATGTAATAAACAAGTTGCACTCACAAGAAACTGGGTAAAAGCAGGCATATTATCATATCCAATGTATTCCAATAGCCAGAGCCAGTAGGTTCTACAGCTTAGTTTGATAGAGTATGAATAAAGAGAAGAGAGAGAAATAAAAACAATAGAAGTAATAAAATAAAAACAGCTGTATTCTGTATCCCAACGCATTTCGTCAGAACTTGGATTTCTTTTGTTACCTAGAATCAAAAGTTACAATCTTATATAAATACAGAAATGTATATAAACAAGATTAAAATACATAATTCAAACCAACAATAAATAAAAAATAAATAAATAATAACAAAAATCTACGTACATCTAAACGTATCAAAAAATATATTTATATTAAATCTGTCAAGTCAATCTCCATATTTAGGCCATACTTTAATGTTTTTTAAATTAAAATAGATTCGTAGGTTGTTAAACTTTGTAATCTATTACCTTTTATATTATTTATGGTTTCTAAATAGAAATAGCTATTTTTGTTTTACTCCTAATATTGAAAATGTAAACCTTTTTGTTTAACATGTTATTCACGTAACATCTGGTTAAAGAATTTTTTTTTCCCTAGTTTCCATATCATTCACCCTTACCCAGTGGGAAATTTTAATAGCCTCTTCAGAGTAATGTTCTGTGTTTATCAGGGACATTAGTTACTATAAAACACACAGATTACAAACTGTTCTTTTCGATATTCACAAACGTCTCAGGGATAATAAAATGACCTAAATGAACACCGTAAAGTTTTTGTTTTCCTTACTTTTCCTTACTTTTCAATAAGAATAAATTATCTTAAAGCTAATGACAACTTTGACAACTGACAATATGCTAATTAAATAATATTTAAGGTCATTGCTATTTTGGGAGTGCTTTATATGTACAGGCAGTGGAAAATACCAAATAAGATAACAGCATTAGAACCATGTTTATAGATACACCTTCCATTCAGAACAGCTTTGTCCTTGATATGTTAGAATTCAATTAAACTATGTTAAGGAGAATATCAGACTACTTTTAGTGAAATACCTTTATGAATGAAGTGGAAATCTATTTTCCACTACACATGTCAGGACTTCTTATAAAGGTTCAGTGATGTTTCGATCTGCAGATTTGGCAAGCCATGGAAGATTAATTCTAGGGTTCATAAAACCGCTCACAAATAAAAAAAAAAATTAATAAAAAATAAATAAATATGTCCCATACTTAATCCTGGTACACATTGTAGGAAGATACTTCCTGGCTAAAGGAAGTGAGTTAGAGTATAGGGGACAAAGATACATCCATCATTAGTTTGTAGTGCCTTGACAACAAGCCGTAGAATCTACACTATTAATAGCAACTCTGGGAATCAGAGTAACTAATTTCAAAAGACATTGGAGAACATTATATTTAATTAAATCTAGCAGCTGAATCCAGCTTTTATTCATATTTTTTATTTCTATTTTTTTTTATATAATTATGTAATTATTTCAATAATAAAGTAGTAAAAGTATAATTTTACTCAGTTCTCAATGTTGTATATTTCCACACAATATAAACCACTTAAATATTTAAAAAGTGAATGTAGTGTTTACCAGACATGCACAGGAAGAAAATTCGACTTGGCCAAACCATTTTTCGTGAAAACAGGCATTTCTTTCGGGACATTTGAATTTTGACGAAATTACATTTCGATTTGACAAAATTTTTGTAACAAAAAACTGATTTACAGAACCGAATTTGACAAAACAAAATGGAGTGAAAATAGGTTGATCGGTCTACTGCAAAATATTTACATTATGTAATATTATGTTGATTTATTTCAGTACACTGATATGAATATTATCCTCCCAATTGGTTCACAGATCAAGTAAGTAAAAGTAACCAACAGAGGGGAAAACAGAAGGAGCAAAAAAATAAAATCTATACATTTGTAATATATAAATATAGATGTTTGCTTCTCCTCCTTTTTCTAGCGTTATTGCTCACTTCCCATTTGATCTGTGAATACAATCAACATTTAGTGACTGTCTCCTAGCATCAGTGATAATTTTTCACATCAATTATCTATTTTTTTTTCATAGTTCCAAGGGAGAAATTTAGAATCCCAAACCATATGTGCTCAGCCATCGAGTAATGATTCGGGTACATTTCGCCCGTAGCTTGGAAATTTGTTCACCCATGTGGCCAACATTTTGGTGAATTGCAGCTAGGATTAAAATGAATTTCTAAGTCTAGTTTATTGACACATTAAGAGGTAAAGAAAATGGTTGTAAATGTCACATTCAATATATGAAATTGCTGAACAAGACCAATTGTCTGTGATTGTTGAAGAGTTGTACAATAAAGACATTGTCTCTACTTTAGCACATTAATGAAATGTATGTAAAAAGACGGTGGTACTTCACCCACTCACACACAGAAGGATAGCCACCAAACCCAAACTATCACAACCTCAGATACATTTAAGAGGCAGCAGCTTAAGCAATGGTATGTCAAATATCTCAATGTACAAATTAAGGAACAGCGCAAACAAATGTTTTTATTTTTTAAATAATACAAAATGCAAAAGTTTTAAATAATACAGCTACTTAAAATCACATTATAACAGAATATTCTGTGTTGTTAGGCGCTTAAATTAAATAGTAACAGGTGCTCTTATAGTACAGCAGCTCTCACACAAGAAAATAGGTACTCTTCAATCCTATCGTGATTACATGTGAACTAAACACTAATTTACATAACCAGTATGTAAAAGTGGCAGTGTGTAGCGCTAAATGATATTAACTTACACCATAAAAAACTTTAGGGGTATGAAATACAAATATATCCTCCTGAATCTTTGAGGGTATAGGAGATATATATACTGTGGAGAAAATAGAAAAATATATAGTGCACTCTGTGCGAGCAGACGTAGTTGTAAACCATATAATAGGAAGCACTCACGTGGTTCAGAGCCTATTAAGGATTGGGTCTTAATTACTCTTGCCTTGTGTCCTTTAGGTGACACACACCTTCAACTCCAGATAAAAGGTAACCCTCAAAATAAGAGAAAAACAGGGGAAAATTCGCCCTAGTGTTGAAATCCTTAAAAACAACAATATGCAAACATATGTGTGCAGGTGAAGGTTGCTTCTCACCTGGACAAGAGCCTGTAACCTGGCTCTAAGTAGAAAGGCATATGAGTCATTTTATGGGATGACTCCTTCCCTCTTTAGTGGATGGAAAATGTACCAAGTATACTTTTCAAAAAATAAAATAATATTTATTACATTCACTTAAAATCAATCTTGATACATACAGTATATTGGTGTCCAAACGCGTTTCGCCGATTCCGTTCGGCTTTCTCAATTGGTGATTTCCATCCAGTTCTCTTCCTGTTTATAAATCCCGCCTCCCGTCCTGATTGGTGGTCAGAGATCGAAAACCAACTCAAAGATTCAGGAGGATATATTTGTATTTCATACCCCTAAAGTTTTTTATGGTGTAAGTTAATATCATTTAGCGCTACACACTGCCACTTTTACATACTGGTTATGTAAATTAGTGTTTAGTTCACACTTAAAATCACATAGCTTACCTAACAAACATGAGAATTCAGTTACATCATATGGAAAAATAATTTTAAGCCCACCACTACATCACAGTGCCCCAGTATCAGTGGGTCCCAAAGACTCTCATCAAAGTATGCTTTACTGCAAGCATGTCAAATTCAAAGGCTAACACGGGCCAAATAAACAAGGTTTAAGTTTATGGGGGCCACAAAAACTAAAACTTCAGTTTTCATAGGAACACAGGCTTATTTTAAAAAGTACAGTATAAAAAAGTGCCTAACTGACACTGGACATCCTCACGCTTGTAGGGCTTTAAAGTAAACAAAAGAACATATTTATTTTAAGGAGACGTGCATTTGCAAATAACCAATGTTTCAGTCCAGCTACCTTGACATATTAAGAAACGTTTGGTAATGGGACTGAAGTAGTGAATATATGCTGTTGCACAGCTGTAAAAAACTAATTCTGTTATCTTGTTAATTTTGAAGTCCTATGAATGTGTTCTTCCCTTTGGAAAAAACTGGAAGGCTCTTGTGCATATGTGGCAAAATGCTGCGCGGCCACTCAGCATCTTCATGGGGAGCATTCAGTGCCCCTATGCAGACCCAATCTAATACACTGCCCCTCCCCCTATTCTAATACACTGCCCACACATCCAATCTAATACACAGCCCCTCCACCCAATCTAATACACTGACCCCCCAATTTAATACACTGCCCTCCACGCAATTTAACACACTGCTCCCCCTCCCACCACTCTAATACCCTGTCCCCCTATCACCACTCTAATACACTTCCCTCTCCTTCCCCTAATGTTATACACTGCCCCCTACCTCCTCAAATTAATATACTACCCTCCCCCTAATTTAACACACTGCCCCCCTCCCCCTGTTTTAATACACAGCCCCACTCACTCCCCCAATTTAATACACTGGCACCCTCCCTCCCCCAAACTAATACTGTGCCCCCTCAATCCCTCCCTCAAATTAATACAGTGCCCATTCCTTCCCCCAAATTAATACACTGCCCCTCCCTCCCCTAATTTAAAACACTGCCCTCCCCCAATTTAACACATTGCCCCCTCTTACCACTCCAATACACTGCCCCATCCCCAACTTAATACACTGCCCCCTCTCTGCCCAATTTAACACACTGCCCCCCTATCACAGCTGCCCCATTCCCTCCCCTAATACACTGATGCTCTCCCTCAAATTAATACACTGCCCCTTTCCTCCCTTAATTTAATGCACTAGGCTTTAAATTAGAGAAAGGGAGGATCTCCCTAAAGCTTGTCTAGACATGCGCATAGTCGTCCACTCAGCATATTAATAACAGTAACCCTTATTAAAAACCCCTTTACCCAAAAAACACAGACACACTTAAAGTTGGGTTAAAATTATCACTGCTTTATAAGAATTATTTTGAAAATGTAATTTAATAATTAAATAAATGTAATTGTCAACAACACTTTATGACATCATATCACCGTAACTTTTACATATACCTTTATCCACAGAAAATGACCCCACCATAAATAACATCAATACCCCTATACACCCAGGTTCCGAGCTACCGACGAGATGGAACCTACCAAAACCAATCCAAACATACTATTGATCCTTAACTTAAAATATATCCCACCAGCTGAGCCAATATACCCCCCAATTTCTCTCCATCCCCTGCCGCTGGGCCCAAACTGGGGAAGAAACAGGAACACAATTTCCACCATAATAAATTAGGGAGGGTGCGCCAGAAACAAGTAGGTGAAAATGTTCAATTAAAATGGCTTATCACCTAAAATGTCCGCTATGTCTAAGCCCCGCCCCTTAGACTAACTATCTGACAAGATTCAAATTTCCATATGCCTGCCTCCTAGCTATTTCAAGGTCCATACCACCTAGCTTTGCTGTTCTGTGGGCATCATTCCACAATTCTGTTAGTCCAGTAAAAAAAAAAATAAAGTACAAATTTCATCTATTTTTGACCTGCCAACAATGGTGTACATTGGTATTGAGGCAGACTTATGCAATGTATGATCAGATACGACATAAACCCCATAATTATTGCCTAGTTTAGGTGTTTAAAAAAATACAAATACATTGTGTGAGCTTTGAAATTGATGTTTAGTGAATGAGTGAGTGCGCTGAATCTTGTATTTATTGTATATATCATATATCATATACATGTCTGTGTGTATATTCATCTTGCAAACTACAAGTCATCATGGAACAGGTGCATAACTCAGACATAATTATGTGTCTGTCAGGTGTGCCTGAAATATAAAATTAAAAAAAAATGTTTTGTGCATGGATTGAACATTTTCATATAAATGTTTATTAAGTGGTTTACTTTCAGCAGCTCGAAGACATGTAATACGCTAGTTTCAAAACACTATTCGATCTATAGCAAAAATTGAACCATAAAACACATATGTCAAGATACTTATCTCATATAATAGCTGTTACACAACAAAGATCACATGTAAAACAGCTGCAGAGTGAACAGAAACTCTGTGTTTAATCAATCAACCAGTATGTTTGCTTTTTTCATTGTGTTTTTTTAGTAGTTTTTTTTTTTCTTACAAAAAGTATTTGATTAATTGGATCAATGTCAGAAGGTTTGATTCGCAACCATTTAATTCGTACATGGTCACTGTCATCTTTTGGATACTAGAAGAGTGGCAGTGCTAGATATAATTATTTTATTTAAACAGAAAGGACTATTTGAGCATTAGAAGTAATGGACTTCTAATTTTATCACCAAGAATTAAAGGATTGTCAGATTATCTTTTAATTTATGTAATCATGTATAAATAGAGGCATACATTCTCGGGGTGAAAATATATTTTTATAAATCGCTGGTAAGGCCACACCTTGAATATGCTGTGCAATTTTGGGCACCTGTTCTAAAGAAGAATATAATGGCACTAGTAAAAGTGCAGAGACAGGCTACAAAATTGATAAGGAATGGAACATTTTAGTTATTAAGAAATGTTAAAAAATGTAAATTAAAGGAAAACACCAAGCACCAAAATCGCTACAGCTTTCTTTGGTTGTTAATAAGTTCTTGTTGTGCCAAAAGTGGATATGGTACCCCTCATTGTAAATAGTCAAAGCATTTTAGAATGGCTTTACTTATTTCCTTTACTTCTTTGCTGGTACCTCCATTACTTCCAACAAAAAGCCAGAAGCTCTTTCTCAAAAGCTTCTGTTAGCAATCCCAAGCTAAACGCTGTAGTGCAGAGTTGGCTCACTGGTTGAGAGAGTCAGCTGATTGCTCTCAGACAATGAGCTATTGCAGGGCCTCTGGCTCTCTATCAGCAGTAATTGAGGTGGTTTGTCTACTTACAATGGGGCTGCCATAGCACTCCTGACTGTAGTGAGCTGTAGTGGTTATGGTGGTTGGAATGCTCCTTTAAGACCTTCCCCATGTTAGAGCACACAATGTTGTCCTACAAAAGGAGGGCTTTAATGACGTAGCACGCCTAATGATCAGGCCCTCCCTCTGGCCCAAATACTTACGCTCTGCTCCGATCTCAAACGGGGGATCAGCCTGACAACCCAGGCAGTCGCCCTGCAGCCAATGCAGCCAATGTGAGTCATGTGATCTTGGTGACACCCCGTGACCCAGGCAGGTCCCCGATATATATTCATAATAATGACAAAAATATTAGCATCAAAATACACTTTGATGTTCATATATACACTGAACAAAATTATAAACACAACACTTTTGTTTTGCCCCCATTTTTAGATCAAAGACTTTTTCTATGTACACAAAAGGCCTATTTCTCTCAAATATTGTTCACAAATCTGTCTAAATCTGTGTTTGTGAGCACTTCTCCTTTGCCGAGATAATCCATTCACATCACAGGTGATTAGACAGCATGATTATTGCACAGGTGTGCCTTAGGCTGGCCTCAATAAAAGGCCACTATAAAATGTGCAGTTTTACTGTATTGGGAGTGTCCGGGGGGGACAGAAAACCTGTCAGTATGTGGTGTGACCACCATTTTCCTCACGCAGTGCAACACATTTACTTCGTATAGAATTGATCAGATTGTTAATTGTGACCTGTGGAATGTTGGTGCACTCCTCTTCAATGGCTGTGCGAAGTTGCTGGATATTGGCAGAACCTGGAACAAGCTGTCGTATACATCGATCCAGAGCATCACAAACATGCTCAATGGGTGACATGTCCGGTGAGTATGCTGGCCATGCAAGAACTGGGATGTTTTCAGCTTCCAGGAATTGTGTACAGATCCTTGCAACACGGGGCTGTGCATTATCATGCTGCAACATGAGGTGATGGTCGTGGATGAATGGCACAACAATGGGCCTCAGGATCTCATCACGTTATCTCTGTGCATTCAAAATGCTATCAATAAAATGCACCTGTGTTCATTGTCCATAACATACGCCAGCCCATACTATAACCCCCACCGCCACTATGGGCCACTCGATCCACAATGTTGACATCAGCAAACCGCTCACCCACACGACACCATACATGCTGTCTGCCATCTGCCCTGTACAGTGAAAACCGGGATTCATCCGTGACGAGAACACCTCTCCAATGTGCCAGGCGCTATTGAATGTGAGCATTTGCCCACTCAAGTCAGTTACAACGACGAATTGCAGTCAGGTCGAGACCACGATGAGGACGACGAGCATGCAGATGAGCTTCCTTGAGATGGTTTCTGACAGTTTGTGCAGAAATTCTTTGGTTATGAAAATCGAATGTTGCAGCAGCTGTCAGGGTTGCTGGTCTCAGACAATCTTGGAGGTGAAGATGCTAGATTCGGAGGTCCTGGGCTGGTGTGGTTGCACATGATCTGCAGTTGTGAGGCTGGTTGGGTGTACTGCCAAATTCTTTGAAACACCTTTGGAGACAGCTTATGGTAGGGAAATTAACATTCAATTCACGGTCAACAGCTATGGTGGATATTCCTGCAGTCAGCATGCCAGCTGCATGCTCCCTCAAAACATGCGCCATCAGGCCCTGGGGATATAGCGCAGCTAAGCGGACAAGGGCATATGTATGAGTGTGGGGATAGATGTAGGGGACTGGTTGGGAAAGAATGTGTGGGTGGGATTATGTTCTGGGAAAGTATGTGTGGGTGGGATTATGTTCTGTGTAAGTTAGTGTGGGGGAGGTCTTACCTCAGTGCCACTTGGGATTCGGGCCAGCAAACAGCTTCCTGTCCTTCTGCTCCTGTAATATCACAGCTTGAGGGATGAGGTTGATGCCTACTGGCTTCCCTCCAAGCTGCTGCAGCGCTGGATGGTGGCCGGCCGACTCCTGACCCAGGTGCTCTCCTCTCCTGGATCCTGTCCCATGGTGTGGCTGCCGGCGTGGGTCCCCCCCACGGCCTGTGTCCCTCTGGGGCCTTCCCTGTGGCCCCTGCTCCCCTCTCCCATGGTGTGGCTGCCGGTGTGGGTGCTCCCCCCCAGCCTGTCTTCTTCTGGGGCCTTACCTGTGGCCCCTGCTCCCCTCTCCCATGGTGTGGCTGCCGGTGTGGGTGCTCCCCCTCGCAGCCTGTCTTCATCTGGGGCCTTCCCTGTGGCCCCTGCTCTTGGGGGCCGCGATGCGCCGGTCGGCATTCCCGCCCGCCGGCTCCACTACCCCCCCGCTGCTGCTCCTTGGGCCCGGTTGACGAGGTGGAGCCCGGGCCCGAGGCTTCACCTGGCCACGTGTCTGGAGCCTGCAACTGCCACGTAGGATGCGCAGCCTACTAACACCGCACGGGACTTGCGACCTCCCGCTCCTGCAGCCGGATCATGGGCTGCAGCCTCCGGCATTGGGATTCGCCAGAGGCTGTAGGAGGTGGGCGGCACGTCCGGCGCCTTGTGTGGCTGGCCAGAGGTCTTCCAGAACCGCCACATGGCGGGCGCGACAGCGGGGCCTGGAACAGATGCCGTTGGGAGAGGACCTCTCCTGCGCGCCTCCTCTGCCGGTGAGGATGGCATCCGGGGGGTCTCTCTCCCCTGCAGCCCCCCTTTTTTTAGTTTCTTTCCTCCCGGTCTCCGGTTCTGGTCCTGGGGGCTCTCCCCCCCTTTTTTGCCATTTTGGGGGGGCCTCAACTCCTCCCCTGGTGTCCCCCTGTTTTTCCTTCTGTTCTTTTTCCCCTCTCTCTGTTCCTCTCCTCTTTGTCTTACCAAGGAGTCCACTCCGGTTATTTAACCCCTCCCCTTTTTTTTTTAATCAGTATTTATCATATGTTATGGTACAGTATCCTGCAGCTTACCACACAGCTAATAGCGCTGGTGTTGCCTCCCAGGAGGCAGGAGGTTAGGGTGGCTCGGGACGCTGCTGCCGGAAGTTAGTATAGCCCGCTTGACTTGCACATGTCGCAAAATGCTAGGGAGCAGTGGTGAGGGTTTCTTTTTTAAGTGATATGTTCCCTCATGCTGCGGGGGGCCCCATGCTTGGGAGGGACTCCAGAAGGGGCGTGGGGAAACATACCGTAATCGGTTGCACCCCATGATGCGCGGGAAGTGTGTCAGGGCATTATGTGTTTTGGTTAGCATAGTCAGAGAGAGGGCTCCCCGGGTATGCTCCATGTTGTTCTGCTGTCAGGACACCCTCAGGGACGCGTGTCGTCCCTAGGATGAGCTGGGTTGGTGGAGGTATGTCTTGCAATTTCTTCAACAGATGGGAAGTCCGCTCCGCAGGTCCCCCCTTGGGACATGGTGCCCATAGAGGGTCAGGGTCAATATCGCATGATTTCTTATTTACTCAGTTGTCGTTCCCTCCAAGGGGTTAGGTATGGGAGGGCATGACACAACGGTCCACATAGTTAGGGCTGCAGGGCTCTGGGGCCTTGCTGACAAAGGCAGCAGTGGAATCGGTTTTCCGGCTGCTGACGATGCGCCCAGCAGGTTATTGTTCTCTGGGCTGTATTTCTGACGGTCAGTGTTATGTGGCTATGTGCCTCCGCACGGGTGGCTCTTAATGTCGCTTATGTGTGGGGCCGACAGTGTCGCACGCCACGCTCTGCTGCTGTGGTGTTTTTTATTGGGGTAGTGTTTCAGCGTTTCAGAGTTCGGTGGGCCAGAATACGTGCTGTAGTCTCCTGGATAGTGGGAACGATTTCGGAATGTCAGTTGCCCCTGACTGTGGTTTGGGACATCCTGCGGGAGGTGTCGATGGTGTTGGGGGTTTCAGCTGCGCTACCCGTGGGCTCTCCTGGGTAAGCGGGGCTTTGCCTGTCGGTGTTGCCCTTGGGGCTGTATGGGGTTTTCCTTTTGGGCCTCCATTAACGGTGGCTTGTGCGATCAGGCCCCCTAAGTCCATTCCACTGACTTCCACCTGTTGCCGCTGCAGCAGGTTTTGGGGTCTTTGGGGCCATTCTGGGTTTTTCCGTGGTGTGCTGACTCTTGCCCAGTAAGCTGGCAAGCATCGGGGTTCTTGCAGACTCTGGCTGTCTTGGAGCTTCCCATTTGGGTTGCATGGTGGGCGTGGGGTACCCAGCTCGCAGACAGTTGAGTAGTTCTTCCATTGAGACAATCGTGAGTTGGTGCAGGCTATATCATGTGACAGTACCCTTTACCCCGGGGGTACTCTGGTTGTGGTGGCTAACTCGGCGGTGTTTGAGTCTGGAAGTGTCTGGTCAGGCGGGATTTTTCCCGGGGGTTCATAAGGTAATGGCAGGTGCTCTATCTTGTTCACTGTAGGACGAACTTCGGATGGGGGCTCCGCGGGGCCACATTATAAGGCAGTGGAGTCATGGTCGCTTGGTCTAGTGGTTGATGAAGCTGGTCCATGGGTCGCTCTTTGAGGCGGCGTGGGGCCCGCTACAGTAAAGTGTGAGCGATCGGGCCGGATGAGAGCATTTCCTTGGCAGCTTCCCATTCATGTTGCGGTCATCTGCAGGTGGGAGGGGGTTTTGGTGGATTGAGTAAGCATCGGAATGGACTTCCTTCAGGCTTTCGCTACTTGACGGCTGTTGTATTTGGGAAAGGTTAGTTGGTAGCGGTTGGCTGATTCATCAATAGAATCTGTTCCATTCTTGGACGTTGTGGGGTTGACATAACCAGGCCCTTTCTGCTTTCTCTTAAGGTAGATGGAATGCACAGGGTAATGGATAGGCTCCTAACAGGATGTACTAGGTTCCCAGGATAGTTGGACATATACCGTTCCGAGTGGGGGGAGCGCCGGGTTCCTACATGTGTCCTGTTTTCCTTCGGTGAGGGCTATTTTGCCCCTGTGTTATTCGGCCTCCTCACCCCTTGTTTGGTTCTCGAAGCCGGATTTTCTCTCCTGCGTCCATGTCGTTGGGGTGCTCCAATTGGGGCTCTTATTCCTGGGTAAGGATGGTGGAGAGTTCAGGGGGCATTCAGTCCGGTTAGGGGCGGCTACAGACGCCGCCAGTCTTGGCGTGCTTGCACCACTGGTTGAAAGGGCTTGAATGGTCAGGGTGGTAGATTCCTTGGGTTCACCCTGCCGGTCTCCGAATGGATTTCTCTCCGCGGTTGCAATCTCCTGGGGGGCGAGCAGTTGGATCTTACGCCTTCGGGAGCGGAGGTTCGGTGGTCTGGCACCAGATACATGAGGGAGGTGTGGCTCCTCCTCGTCCTGGGTCAGCTGTCCCACCTACTGGCGGTCCCGGGGATTTTGTCATCTGTCTGGGTGGAATGACCTGGGTTCGGTGACTGTTTGGGACTTGGGTGCTCTTAAATCTGGACATGTTACGCATTCTGTTTCTTCCCATGGCCATGGCTGGTTGTGGTGGGGTCCCCCGCTGATTTTAGGTGTAAAACAGCGGGGTTGTGGCAGGGGTATGTCCTTGCCAATTGAGTTTGAGGGGTTACGTTTAAGTATATGGAATGAGATGAACAAGTTTTTAAGGTCTCAACCTCCCCTGCTTCAAAGGGTTAACCTTCGGTTACCTGGGGTGTCGCGCCCATCGAGCGTGGATAAAGTCGGCTGATGGCGGGCATTGGAAGGAAATTATTTTTTTATATGTGAACAATATTTGAGAGAAATAGGCATTTTGTGTACCTACAAAAAGTCATAGATCTTTGAGTTCAGCTCATGGAAAATGGGGGCAAAAGAAAAAGTGTGGCGTTTATAATTTTGTTCAGTGTATAATTACAGAGTTATATATATATATATACATACATGAGAAAACAAGGGACTGGCTGCACTCATCTGAACATGCTTAAATGGGGTGCTGCTAGGGGCCAATAAGTACAGTAAAAATGAAAATCCATCTCACTCCCTTATCTACTAAACAGCAACTTTGGTGCTGACAGATTTTGTTAGTTTTTTTAAAAACACCTAATCTAGGCAAAAAATAATGAGGGTTTAGTTACATTATATGATAATACATTGCATAAGCCTGCCACAACGTCAATGTACCCCATCTTTAGCAGGTCCTACTCTTACAACCAACTGTCTACTAAATGAGCTACTCACTTGGGGAAATCCTTCCATCTTGTGTTCTCTGCAGTACTAAATAGGGTCCTGAGATGAGGCACCTGTGACAGGGAGGGGTGCAAAACCAAGGAGCTGGCTAGACTCCTAAATATATATATATATATATATAGATGAAATTTTTTCCATACTTACTGTAATTTTCCTTTCCTGGTCATAGGCCATGGCAGCACAACAATGGGTTAGCTCCTCCCTATCCCTAATTAGACAGGAACAGAATTAAAATCAGGGGTATAAATACCCCCTCCCACCAATGGTCCCTTAGTCTTGTTAACAGCAATATCCCAGGGCGGGATCTAAGTGCTGCCATGGCCTATGACCAGGAAAGGAAAATTACGGTAAGTATGGATACATTTTCATCTTTCCTGGCCATATCCATGGCAGCACAACAATGGGTAATACCCAAGCAATAACCAAGGGAGGGAATAAAGAAACACAGACTCAAGAACATTTTTAAATGCTGGTGTATTAGAAATCACACGTGCAATAGAAATTAATCAAGAAGAGTTGACTGCGGATAAGACTGATTTGCCAAAAGAGTCTGATTGGCTGGCTTTAACGTCAATCTGGTAATGCTTAATAAACGTGTTTGGAGAAGACCAAGTGGCTGCTTTGCAAATCAGCTCGGGTGACAAATTAGCAGCTGCTGCCCAGGATGAGGAAAGGGACCTCGTGGAGTGAGCCTTGAGCCCCTCCGGAACCTTCATCTTTGAGGCTTGGTAAGCCTGAACGATGGCGGCAACAATCCATCTACTGATGGCCATTTTAGAAGCCTGAAGGCCTCTTCTGGGGCCGTTGGGGATAACGAATAGCCTTTGAGAGATCCGCCAGGCTGAAGATCTTTGTAGATAGACAGACAGACATCGAACAAGATCCAATGGAGAAGGCAGAGATTCATCATTCTCAGTAGAAGACTCTGAATGAAGAGCCGGGAGTATTATATCTTCGTTGATGTGAAAAGCCGACACCACTTTAGGACGAAATTCGGGAACAGTTCGTAAAACAACTCTGTCCTTATGAAAAACTGTAAAGGGCTCTTTCGTAGATAAGGCATGGAGTTCAGACACTCGTCTACCTGAGGCTAAGGCCACCAATAGAACCGTCTTAATGGTGAGTACCTGAGGAGAGATGGATTCAAGAGGTTCAAAAGGAGAATTGCTCAGAGCCTTTAATACCAAGGGAAGATCCCATGGTGGAGCGAAGGGCTTGATAGTAGGCTTGATTTTCAAAACTGCTGCCATAAATCTGATCACATCTGAGTTTAAGGCCCATCTCTGGTCCGTAAGGGCCGAAAGAGCTGAAATATGTACCTTCAGGGTATTGTAGCTTATACCCTTATCAAGACCGGATTGTAGAAATTCAAGGATCTCCTTGGTGGAGATAGACTGAATATTCCTGTGGTTGGATGCAGCCCAGGAGGAAAAAACGTCCCAGATTCTGTAGTAAGTGGAAGATGTAGAGCGTTTCCTTGCTTGCAGTAGAGTTTCAATGACAGAATGGGAAAATCCCTTGCAGTTCACCCTTTCCCTTTCAATTTCCATGCCATCAGCTTGAGGGAGGCAGGGTCTGGATGGAGGACAGGACCCTGATGTAGAAGGGACGGAATATTTGGAAGCTGCCAGGGGTCTGTGCTGCAGAGGCTCAACAACAGAGGAAACCACGGCCTGCGAGGCCAAAAGGGGGCTATGAGGATGATGGATACCTTCTCCTGCCTCAATCGTCTCAGAAGAGGAAAGATGAGGGGCGTAGGAGGAAATGCGTAGCCTAGGTGAAAATCCCAATCGATTGAAAGAGCATCCCTTCCTGATGCTTGGGGATCGATGCTTTTTGAAAAGAAGTGCTGCACCTTCCTGTTCTTGTGTGTTGCCATAAGGTCGACTTGTGGCATGCCCCATACTTGAGAAATGTCTTCGAACACCTTGTTTGACAGACTCCATTCTCCTGGATCTAATTCCACTCTGCTCAGGTAATCCGCTATGGAATTCTGGACTCCCGGAAGATGGATCGCTGATAGGCCCGCAAGATGCTTCTGGGAGAAGGACATTAGGGGCTTCATGATGGACATAATTTTCCGACTCCTTGTTCCCCCTTGATGGTTTATGTAGGCAACTACAGTGGAATTGTCTGATCTGATCTGGATCCACTTGAAGCGTATGAGGGGAAGGAAATTCTCTAGAGCCTTTAGAACTGCCAGAAGCTCTAATTGGTTGGAGGGAGTCTCTGTTACTGGAAAGGACCATTTCCCTTGGATAAACTGATCTTGCAGGTGGGCACCCCATCCCCACTGGCTTGCGTCCGTGGTAATAACTGTCCATGTGATGTTCCCCAATGGAAACCCTCTGAACAGGGATTTCTTCTGTAACCACCAAATCAGAGATTGATGGACCTGAGGGGGAATCTTGATAGGCTGAATTGGACTTTTCGATCTGAATTGAAGGATGAAGTTCTTCTGGAAAATCCTCATCCTCCATTGGGCCCATCTTGTCAGCCCGATGGTGGAGGACATTGATCCCAATAGGCTCATGCATCTTTCTGCTGAGGTCACATTGGATGCCAACATGTCTTTGACTTTGTACATCAACTTCGTACCTCTTATTGGAGACAGTTGCACTGTGCCTTCTAGAGTGTTGAATATGGCCCCCAAATATTTCATCTCCTGAACTGGCTGTAATTGGCTCTTGTTCTCGTTTATCTTCCAACCATGACGGCGTAGAAAACGTAGACAAACCTGTCCATGGGTCTGAAGGGTATCTGTGTCTTCTGCCAAGATGAGGATGTCGTCTAAGTAATGGTAAATGGCTATGCCCTTTTTCCTGAGTTCCGCAATCAAAACAACCAAGACCTTGGAGAATGTTCTTGGAGCTGTGCTGAGACCAAACGGCAGGGCTCGGAATTGAAAATGCCCTTGTTCCACCGCAAACCGAAGGAATTTCTGATGTTCTGGAGCGATGGGGATGTGGAAATAAGCGTCTGCCAAATCTATAGAAATCATCCATTGGAGTGGAAAGACGACCTTTATGATGGATTGAATAGATTCCATCTTGAACTTTCGGATGAGGAGATGCCGATTCAGCCTGCTTAAGTCTAAGATAGGTCTCCAACCACCTGAAGCTTTTCTGGTGAGAAACAGGTGAGAGTAAAACCCTTGACCTTGTTGTTGCTGAGGAACTGGAATGATGACATTTCCTTCCTGGAGCGTCGAGATGAAATCTTTCAAGGCCTGTCTTTTTGCTGCGTCTCCTGGCCATTTGGTAGTTTGAAAGGAGTAAGCTGGAGGGGTTCTGAAAAATTCTAAACGATATCCCCTTCTTATGATATCCAACACCCATCTGTCTGTGGTGGATAATTCCCATACGTCTTGGAAGAGCAACAGACGTGCCCCCACACCTACTGACTGGGGGGGAAACCAGTCATAAAGATCTGGGGTTCTTGTGGAATGAGGTGCCTCTATATTTACCGCCTCTGGATGACTGTCCACCTCTCCAAGGCTGGGATCTACCATGCTCTCTTCCTGGTTTGTAAAATCTGGCATCTCGAAAGGAAAAATAGTCTGGATATCTTTTGGATCGAAAGGAGCCTCTGGGTTTACGATCCTGCGGGAGAAAAGCTCTTTTGCCTTCAGCTGCTCTTTTAATACATTCATCCAAGTTTTTCCCAAACAACATGTCGCCGTGGAAAGGTAAGGCACATAAACTAGATTTAGAAGAGGTATCTGCTATCCAGGACCTTAACCATAGAGCCCTTCTGGCTGAAACGGAGAGGGCCATATTTCTGGCAAAGGCTTTAACCAGATCCACCGAAGTGTCAGGCGTAAAGTCTACTGCAAGCTTTATATCTTTTAGGCTTTCTAGAAGACTGGATCTGCTCCTGCCTCTTTGGATGTCTGCCTCTAGATTTTCCATCCAGATCTTTAAAGCTCTGGAAACTGAGGTAAGAGCGACTGCTGGATGGAGGCCTGTGCCTGCAGCCACGTAAGCTTTGGTGAGGTTCAGATCCATTTTCCTATCCATGGGATCTCTGAATGAACCTGCGTCGTCAACTGGTAAAGTAGTGTGTTTGGCCAGTCTTACTATGGCCGCATCTACCTTAGGAGCCGAATCCCAACAGCTGGAGTCTTTTCTCTCAAATGGATAAAGACGAGCAACTCTGCCTTGAGAGGTCAGTTTCTTACGAGTATTAGACCACTCGTCTTCAATCAGTTCCTTGATTGTCTCATGAGCTGGAAACGTAGCTCTCTTTTTCTTCAGATCAGCAAAATATCTACTGGAAGTAGAAGGTTGCTCAGAGGAAATTTCCTTGAGACTCAAGGATTTGCGCACTCTGGCTATTAAATGATCAACTTGAGCAGGCTCCATGAATTCTGGGGCATAAGATTCTTCTTCAGAGGAGGATAGCCCGTCCCTGTAGGAGTCTAAGGACTCATCTGAGGATTCTTCCTGAGAAAACCCCAAGGGTTCAGCGAATCTTGGCCTCTTGTGGGACTTGCCAGCTTCTCTGATGCCCTGGGAGACCGCTTGTTTAATAAACTCCATCATATCTGGAGTAGGGGCAGTAGTGGAAGTGCCTGCGGCTGTAGAGAGGCATTCTGCGCAGAGACGCTTGCCTTCCAGAGGTTTATTGCTGCAGGCTTCGCATCTCTTCTTCATAGGCGACTTGCCTTTGGAAGTTCTGGATGCTTTAATTCCCGTAGAGCTGACATAATAGGGAAATATAATTAAACCATGCACTCTTTTGTTTGGTCTAGATAGAGAGAGGGAAAAATAATGGCTTACCTATAACCTTTGGATTGTGACCTTTGTTTATGAATGGAAGCCTCAGAGTCTGATGAAAAAGATTTGTCCATCTTCCCTGTCATAATATAGGAAAGAATTGAAATATTTATACTCAAAAAAGCATAAAAACTCAATCTGTGAAAAAAGTGAAATGTGCCTTTAAGAAATAAACCCATACCTGAGCAACAGAAACTGGAGGTTTGAAAAATCGAACAAAACTGGAACAAAAGATGCTGCAAGAGCTCCCCAGAGTCCAGGCAACCTGAAACAGGTAAGAAAGTTCAAATTTGGCGCCTTTTTAAAGGTGGCGAGTGACGTCACCGATGACGTCACCGCGAACCCGGAAGAACACTCCGCGCATGTGCACAATACTCCGCGCATGCGCGGAAGTTCGCAAGACGTGCCCCCTAATCCGCGCATGCGCGGAGGCGTACCAGACGTAGCTACCGGTCCGCGCATGCGCGGAAGAAGCCACGACGTGGCGGCCGGACCGCGCATGCGCGGGGGACCGGGAAAGACGCGCCCACAGTCCGCGCACGTGCAGAACACCAGGAGGACGCCGACAAGATGGCGGCAAGCCTGGTAAATTCAAAATAAAGGGGAAAAGGAAGGATAAAGGAAAAAAAAATAATACAAAATCTATGGCACATACAAAAGAGGTGGAAGGGGGAAAACCTGACAGCCATAAGTAAAATAATACACAATAAATGCATTAAAACTTACTGTGCCTGCCAGGTAAAGGTAAGAAGAATCTTCTGTAGATGAGGTTCTTCTGCCACTTCCTGCTACCGCTTGGTTACTGCAGGGAATGTTCCTTACTGGCAATATTTTGCTTGCTACCCCTAGGGTCACTGCAAGTGGCTCCCGGTCACTAAAGGAGCATCTCCAGGGGGATATCCTTTGCGCAGGGCCACGTACTGGAGACTTCCCAAGGAAGAGAGGCTGAACTCCCTTGAGGCCGAAGGTAAAAACCCTCAGGTAAGCCAAAGAGAAAAAGAGTATGTTCACAGTCTACAATGACTGGAGTCCTATAGGGATAGGACAGGAAAAAAAAGACTAAGGGACCATTGGTGGGAGGGGGTATTTATACCCCTGATTTTAATTCTGTTCCTGTCTAATTAGGGATAGGGAGGAGCTAACCCATTGTTGTGCTGCCATGGATATGGCCAGGAAATATATATATATAGGAAAACAAGGGACTGGCTGCACTCACCTGAACATGCTTAAATGGGGTGCTGCTGGGGGCCAATAAGTACAGTAAAAATGAATATAATATATTATATATATATATATATATATTAATAATAAAATAAATTTCGACTTAATATATATTGATCAGTATTGCTTCAGACCTGAACATGCATACATTATAGTATAGGATCCACCCATACTATCCTGTCCACCCTTCATTGATTACCATCTACTCCTTTACTAGCATTACAGATGATAACCATTCAACATCATGAAGCAATCCTGCCCTTCTACGTTCTGTGCTGACTTCCATACTTTATCCCCCATTTCCTCGTTCCCTACATTCTGCCCTGTGTGTTTTTAGTTTTCAATCTGCCACTCTCTTCTGGCACCAGTCACCTTACCTTGAAAATGTCAAGCATCATTAAAACAATAATTCCTTAAAGGGACACTCCAGGCACATAGACCACTTCTGCCCATTGGAGTGATCTGGGTGCCAACTCCCACTACCCTTAAGCCTGCAAGTGTAATTATTGCAGGTTTTATTTTTATAAACTGCAATAATTACCTTGCAGGGTTAACTCCACCTCTAGTAGCTGTCTACTAGACAGCCACTAGAGGGCACTTCCAGGATTATAGCACAGCGTCGTTCATTTCCCCATAGGAAAGCATTGAAAAGCATTTTCAATGCTTTCCTATGGAGAGCTCTAATACGCATGCGCAGCATTGCAGGTCTCCCCGGCCGGCCGGCGGGATCAGTCTCGCCCACCGGCCAACGTAATGAAGAGGAGGAGCGGCGGCGGAGGAAGAAGCAGCGATGTTAGACAAGACGCTGCCTCTGGTAAGTCACTGAAGGGGTTTTCACCCCTTCAGCAACCAGGGATTGGGAGGTGGAAGGGAGAGGGGACCTGCAGTGCCAGGAAAACGGATTGTTTTCCTGGCACTGGAGAGTCCCTTTAATCTTGCCCTGCTTACCAATTTATGACCAATCTCCCTTCTCTACTGTTTTACTAAACGTGTGGAGCATGTTATGGACAAATAACTATGTATTTTTCCCCACTCTCAGGCTTCTGACTTTTATTGCATCTCTTCCTGCCTTCCAGATTTCTGTCGAATGTCCTCATATCTTCCACAAAATCAAACCATCTTAAACAGAGTGCTTCATCTTCGTAACCCACTTGTCTTCCACCTTCTATTAACTCCCATCTTCTGTCTATTAAGGTTACCAGATCCACCATGTTTTCAGGCAACCCTTTTCTTGTGCTGCCCATCAACATGTAAATGTGAGAGAGATGGTATTTGAGGGACAACAGCTGATTGAATTAAGGATACGCAGTCTGTGACCTTTCAAACCCTCACATGTATCACTTGGTCATTAGATAAAAATAGACCTCGTACTGTGACTGTCATTATGGTTGAATGCTATGATATATTGATGGGAGTTGTAATCTACCTCTAGATTGCTAAATGTTTTCCAAACACATTCTGAACTATTTATTTACACAGCCAGTTGCAGCTTTGTATTGTTCCAAGACTAATGTTAGCGTAACTCCTCCTGTTTCAGCTGATGTTTTGGCAAGATGTTCCCTGGCGGTAACCCTTCTAGAATATTTCTATCTTTGACAGAAGAACAGCTGAACACTTCACAGATTTTATATGTCTCTCCCAACATAATTTCCACATTCCCTTGTCATACAGGAAGCAATTGATCACCAGCTTCAGGCACTGTGAAAAATATGGTATGCACATGTTAGAGAACTTACAACCTTTTTTAGCAGGTGCTATGGCCCAACACCAAATCCGTGCTCTAAATTGAGTTTGTTACATCGTCTCTCTAGGATAACTTTGGGAAAAGACATTCAATGCTTGATTAAGTTTAATTATCTCTTAAATGTACACAGTTGTGTCTTCTCCGTCACTGAGTTTGTTTTGACATTTGATACCAGTAACCCTTGTTCTGCAGCAGGGATATCCCAAATGTTTTTGTCACGGTCAGGACAATTCCCATGATAAACAGACGGAAAAGCTGGTGCTTACTCATAAAGTCAAGAAAAAAAATGTTTAGCAATAATACATCCAGATGGAATAGAACATTGCCAGTGTCCTGAAATGGTACTGTCTTTAGATCTGTGACTGTAAGGAGTTGGGAAACTCTTAAAATTAACTGTTGGTTTAGGTATTTATTTATTGGCTGGAAGTGTCAAATGCAATGGCTGAAATATGCCGCGAAGAGGTGATACGAGGAGAAAGTCATAACCCACCTGCTCTTTACAATATAGCAGCTGTGCAGATTTATTGTTGTTTATATCAGCCTTCTAGCTGTATTAATAATAATTTGTTAAACATTGGTACCCTGTGCATAAACAGGTATATATATATTAACTGGAATTCATGATGTTGTGAATGGTAACTCCCATCATGTTCAGCCAGTCAAAGTCTTCTTTTGATTTGTTGGCAGTTAAGAATAAACTACATGCCCACCTCTGAATTTCCCTCACTTACAGACACAAAACTACAGCTTCTGCAATCAGGCTTGTTCTCATCAATGCCGAATACTGGTACGCCTGCCTTTTCAAATTATATGCCTCCCAAAAGTTGGTATGAAGAAGCTCATAAGTAGATCCTTAGTAGATGTTCCTGCAATTCAAGGCTTAGCTTATTGACTGATCGATCAGCAGTTTGACAAAGTACACTGGGATGGCATTCGGACCTTTATGATACCATAACTACTACAGCAGGCTACAGCAGCACTACATCAGCACTACAGCAGCAGAGGTTTTCTTAGCTGTGCATGCACACAATTACTGTAAATCTCTCTAATACAAAGCTGTGGAAAAGGTAGTAAAACGCACCTAGCTATGTTTACATATGCCCTATATGCAACCGGACTGCAAATTAAATTCCCTCTTTAAGCCAACTTAATGAATATGTATATATTCAATATATTCAATATAATAGAACTGAAATCGACATCACAACATCATTTTCAGCAGTACATTTAAAAAAAAAAAAAAAAAAGGAAACACTTTGTACTCACTTTGTCATGGAATAAAATAATTAGTACCTAAAAACCAAAACACAGTTAAATACCGGGACCCCACATGTCTTATATCCTCAAATAGCCCTGATCTAAGTGCCCAACTTGTTCAAATAGCGTATAGATCCATGCAGTGTAGGGGAATCGCCATCGAGGTAAAGTTCTGGCCAGCTGCACACATGGATGATGCCCGAAATAGTTCCATAAGAAACAGGGGTTTCGGCCGGTCAAGTGTAAGTGAAAAAACGAGGGCCCCCCCTGGCTCTTAGCAATTGCTCCCCCCAGTCTATAGTACCTTCCCTCCAATTAGTTCTCTCCTGGCATGTCTGTAAAGGGGGCAGAACAACAGTACAATTTCCCCGGAAACAGCGTGGTAGAGTGGCAGAAATTAGTTCCTGGGAGTCGACAAAATGGCCACCACTTAACAGAGCATGTGTACTCGGTTATACGAATGGCGGCCAATGAGAGAGAGCACTAGATATATCTCAGGAAAGGGAAGATATAGAGCCAGGGAACCCAGAGTGTTCAACAAATACAAAGGGAAGAACACTCATTCAGGGAACGAACAAGGGGTGTACGGGCAACCGAACAGACATAGGGCCAGGTCTGCTACATACTCTATAAAAAAAGGCATCACAGCTTGAAATTAAAACATATATAATACGTAAGTCCAATAGTCCAATAGGTGTATTAAAAAAGAGGCTCAGCACCAACCACACTGCCCAGCCATACGAAGGTGACTGCTATTGACCTCCCTATTCCAAACAGGGCGCTGAATTCAAAGTGGTCACCTGTACTGGGATGGATGATCTCGACCGCAGTGCTCTGCGACAGCTAGCAATAATACACCTATTCCAGATGGCCACACTCCACACCCCATAACACGGGGCAGGTTAAACTCCCACACAAACCACATGGCCAGGATAAGTAGCTAAAGCTTGTTATGTTAATGTATATGTATCCAGGCAGTCAATCACGCCTATTGACTCAGTTGACCACTGTAAACCTGTCCACTATCTGTATATTGTTACTTAAGCGTGAAAATGTGAAGATAATGCCATTCTTGACCTTCATCTGATAATTTCCTGTTTTGGAAAATTCAAAATAAAATAAAATAAAGATTGACAAAAACAAAAAATGAGGCTCAGTGCAAGGCAATGTATGCATCCGTATATTACCACTGCCACTTTGATGGAGCTTTATGATTGAATAGGTTCTTTCCTGTTAAATACAGAGCTCCATTCTAGTCCTAGTGAAGAATGTTTTGTCCCTCAACATTTTAGACAATTCTGAGCCTTCTGACTAACCTCCTGTGCTGTCTTGTTAGACTATCTCACATCACATGCAGGTCTGCATTAGCTTTTGTTTCAGGCAATGTCTAAAGTTTCAAGCAGTTGATGGAGTAAAAAGTGGCAGGTGTTTGACGCAAATTGAGTCACCTGTGCCACCTAAAGGGGGAGAAAGGGTCCACATAAAGAAAGACAGGTCAACCAGATGTGAATACACTCCAGAATCAGTGGCAAATCCTCAGTCTGACCACTAAGAGCAGACCAAGCAGATAGTGTTGGTCCAAGTGCATAGAGCAAGCTCGTCTGATGATGTGCTATGCTTTCTGGGGACAGTGCCCAAGTCAATTCAGGAAGGCAGAATAGGACTGAAATAGGTACTGTACAACCAAAATCTGGAAAATTTGGAAGGCTAAGATTGTAATCTCACAGACAGAGGTTTAACTAGAAACCAATGGCCACGGTGCAAAAATTACCCTGGGGCGCCTACACCATGTATCTCATCCCCATCCAGCAGTCCTATGTGTCTCATTCTGCCCTGCACCCACTCCAACTGTATCAATTCACCCTCAGCCCCTCCATGTGTCTCATTTCCCCCTGGTCCCTTCCATGTGTTTCAATTTGTACACCAGCCCTGAAGTAATGGTGGCCCATGGTCGCAGGGGTCGCAGCTGCGGCCAGGCCCCCTGCAGTGCCGGACCCTATCACAGCTGTGAACCCTGTGACCGTGGTAGTTATGCCACTGCTCGCAGACTATCTAGATCTGTAAACTATTTACATATGTATTGGCACTCTCCCATCTCTAATGGAGCCGGTATCAAGGTAGCCCTCAAACACACCTTAGATAGATATAATAATAATAATAATGTGATACCGCACTCAATATTTATTCCACAAATTTCACATCTAACATAGGTACTGCAATAGCAAGTGTTTTTGCAATCCTATGCTCAGTAGTAGAGCTATTGCATAACCATATTATTCTCTCTCTAAGTAGTAAACAAAGACAGAATTATCAAAAAGATAAATAAGTCGCAAGGTGCACTAGAGTCTCTATATACACTTATCTACATATATGTCAAATAGAACAGTGATAAACAAATCCCTTGTTAGTATGCATCCTGCACTACTGAGTCACACAATGTATAATATTGAATTTTAGTAGACCCATATGAGTTAACAGTATCTCAGTGCACAGATAGCAAAATACATATTGAAAAAAACAAAAACTAAAAATATAAAAGAAAAAGGAAAAAAATATTATATTCAATGTCTGTGTGGACACACACAAAAAAAGCAAAAATCATAATCCAGATGCTTTGGTTCAAAGAAAGTCCTCTATTGGACAGCTCTCGCCCCTTTCAGTTGGAATGTCTTCTTTATGTACAGTCCGATATGCCTGAAATTTCCAAGGGATGCCTGAGCCTTGTGTGCTTGGAAGCTGCTGTGAGGGATGTCTGGGCTGCGTGCTCGGGCTCTCAACCGTCCCTTCGAAGGCCCTGTCTAGATCTTTGCTGTAATTATAAGATATGTCAATATTTAGTTACAGTATATATTTACAGCAGTATAGTTATTGTTGTATTCCCTAATTATTGTTATATTCCCTATTGATGTTATATAAATACAAATAACAATAAAAATATAATAAAAATAGTAGTACGTTTTCTTTCTGTTAAACTGTTGAATTATTTACTTTTCAAAAAAGCTCACTTCAATAATCCCCTCGGACAGGCTCAGTAAAAATTATAACTACTCCATAAATAGTGAATTAGCCCTGTGTGTTCTGCCAGGCATGACCTAGGGTAGCTTGAATTGCACTGGAGCTGCAACCAACTTACCTGGAGGTTTCTTACATTCAGGATCTACTAAAAAAAAATCAATTCTTTGGAACCATAACATATCATACCGTACCAAATAACAATTGTTTCTCATAACTTTAAATCCATTTTCATTATTGGGGGAAAAAATAATTCACAGTACGGTTTTGCATTAGCATATTGGTATATGTACATCTAAATAGATATATACTTATACATACACACATTTACATTATTTTCTAGAACCCATATACTGCTAAAAAGTGCATCATGCACCTGTGGTCTCATGGCTTATATCACCTAAACACCCAGTGCTTGAAGTCATGTAAAGTACAGCTGGACGAAGGCAATCACAGATTTTCACACCCTTTAAAATAACTAAAAAAAAATCTGTTAATCTGTTCTGAGCTTCTAGATGTAGGAAAAATACCACCATAAGTTTAGGAAAAGCTTATAATTTGTTTGCAGATGTTTGCTGGTGTGATTCATAGCAGACAGTTATTAAAGGGAGTTTGGGTCTAAACAGTGAGAAATGCACTTTTCAAGGTCTGGAATTATAAGTGTGACAGAACATTGTTCATACATCCCAAGCAACGTGAAAGTGATAACATTTTGCCCCATCTCCGACAGGGCAGAAACATAAATTGCCAGAAGTTCCCAGAGCACTACAGATCTCACTGCGAGCATAGCAACCAGAGATGCTGATATACATTTGCTGCATATACTAGTGTTTGTATGTTACAGGAAGTCACATAACCTGGCATTGACATGCCATTTATAAACCGTGTAATGTAATGGGCAGATTCCAGACTAGCACAACGAGGGGATTTTAACTCAAATTAGCTATGCTTGTTAAATTGTGATTTGCATTTGTTGGACTTAACTACGTCCTGTTGTAGCAAACGTTTCGTAATTGCAATAACTTATACAGCCCTTGTTAATTGGGTGATGAGAACAAGTCCTTCAATAAAACATGTTTATCTTATTGCAATACTTAGGAGAAAAATATAAGTACAAAAGGTCCATCTTGGGTAACAGGCAATAAATTAAAATGTTCTTAATTGCTGGTATTTTAGAAAGATGTGTTGGGGAGACAGGAATGTGAATTTTATTACACTCAGCAACGACTCTGCTAGACCATTATTCCAAAATTAAAGGTGGTTATGGTGTTATGTAGTATAACATATGTATTATGCATCATATATCTACCCCATTAAATTTAAATGTGTGTGATATCACATAATTAAAAGTATATTTCATATACTTAGTTTTGACTTGTATTTCTAAAAGTTACCCAAGAGGAAGAATGTTATTGAACACTTCCAGAATGTCTGTATTATTACATTCCTTTTGCCTTAAATAACACAAAAAAACATTTTTTTTTGAGTCTCCTCATGAACCTTTAGGCTAGATGGCACCTGCATTAAGAGCAATTACTTCAACAAAACATGAAAACCAATTCTTCACATCACTTGGAGATATTTTGGCTCAATGTCTTAATAGAACTGTTTTGAATCATTGATATTAATGGAAAGTGTTGCATAAATTGTTCATTTCAGGTCACGCCACAACATTTTACTTGGACTTAGGACTTTGACTATTTTGTTCTACATAGTAGAATTTGCTCTGTTTTTACCATTTGGTTGACAGCTCAGTGCCGTACTTCATGCCCATATTTTAAACAGATAACAGATAAACATTTTAACATGTTCCTGTTGAATTTCCTAATATAACAAACCATGGTTGACGCTTAAGGGCAATCAAAAAGATCTGAGTAACCTTAACAAAGGTCTATTAGTGTTGGCATGATGACTGGGTCAGGGCATCTCCAAAACAACAAATATTGTGGGGTGTTCCCAGTATGCAGTGGTTAGTACCTTCCAAAAAGAAAGACAAACAGTGAACTGACATCAGGGTCATAATGGCCCAAGGTTCATTGATGCACGTTGGGAGCAAAGGCTAGCCCTTCTGGATCACACAGAAAAGCTACTGTAGCTCAAATTGCTGAAGAACTTAATGCTGGCCATGACAGAAAGGTGTCAGAACATACACTGCATTGCCACAGACTGGCCAAACTGTTCTGTCTACTGCTGAAAGGTCCTTCAATGGGTACAAGAGCATCACAACTGGACCATAGAGCAATAGAAGAATGCTGCCTGGTCTGATGAATCAAGTTTTTTTTAGATCATTTGCATGGCCAGGTGTGTGTATGTTGTTTACCTGGGAGCAGGATACACTATGGGAAGAAGGCAGGCCAGTGGAGGTAGTGTTATGTTCTGGGCAATTTTCTGCTGGGAAACCTTGGGGTTCATATGTATGTTACTTTGACAGGTACCACCTAACTAGAGATTGTACTGACAATGTACACCAATTCGTGGCACGTTTTATGGTGTTTTGGAAAGTTACAGAGTTAAATATAGCACATTACATTTTTCAGTTTATACACATTGAAATTTGCCAGGCTTGTTATGTTGCCTTTGAGACCATATGGTAGCCCAGAAATGAGAATTATCCCCATGACAGCATACCATTTGCAAAATAAGACAATCCAAGGTATTTCAAATGGGGTAATGCAAGCCTTAGATTTACATAGTTACATAGTTACATAGCTGAAAAGAGACTTGCGTCCATCAAGTTCAGCCTTCCTCACATTTGTTTTTTGCTGTTGATCCAAAAGAAGGCAAAAAAACCCAGTTTGAAGCACAATTTTCAAACTGGGTTTTTTTGCCTTCTTTTGGATCAACAGCAAAAAACAAATGTGAGGAAGGCTGAACTTGATGGACGCAAGTCTCTTTTCAGCTATGTAACTATGTAACTATGTAAATCTAAGGCTTGCATTTGACTCTGTAACTTTTTACAATACCATAAAACCTATACATAGGGGTACTATTATACTCGGGAGACTTTGCTGAATACAAATATTAGTGTTTCAAATTAGTAGAACATATCACAACGATAATATCATCAATGAAAGTGCCATTTTTTGCATTTTTCACACATAAACGGCACTTACACTGATGATACTATCGTTGTGATACATTTTACAGTTTGGAAACACTAATATTTGTGTCCATATACTGATTTTGGAAAATTACAGGATTAAATGTAGGACTTGTGAACCAAATTCTCTGGACTTTCTGCCTGGGTTGTCAGGCAGGTCCCGCAACTTTTAATTAATAAAAGGATTTGATTATGTAAAAATATTACATAAATATATATGTAGACTTTAAATATATATATATATATATATATATATATATATATATATACTGAACAAAATTATAAATGCAACACTTTTGTTTTTGCCCCCATTTTTCATGAGCTGAACTCAAAGATCTAAGACTTTTTCTATGTACACAAAAGGCCTATTTCTCTCAAATATTGTTCACAAATCTGTCCTGCCAATATCCAGCAACTTCGCACAGCCATTGAAGAGGAGTGGACCAACATTCCACAGGTCATAATCAACAACCTGATCAACTCTATACAATACAGTAAAACTGCACATTTTAGAGTGGCCTTTTATTGTGGCCAGCATAAATCACACCTGTGCAATAATCATGCTGTCTAATCAGCATCTTGATATGCCACACTTGTGAGGTGGATAAGGTGCTCACTAACACAGATTTAGACAGATTTGTGAACAATATTTGAGTGAAATTGGCCTTTTGTGTTCATAGAAAAAGTCTTTGATCTTTTAGTTCAGCTCATGAAAAATGGGGGCAAAAACAAAAGTGTTGCGTTCATAATTTTGTTCAGTGTATACTTATATATGTATAACAGTCTGTAAATAGATAGCACTCCAGGGACTAGATAATAAGGTGAAAAAAACAACTTTTATTCAGCAAATGCCACAGTGATCAACATTTCAGTTCCAATACAGAACTTTCGCCAGGATAAGGGTGCAGGTTTACAAACAAGTGTTAAATACAATACACAATTATTTCATACAATGTACACATGGGTTACTTACCCTTTGTCCCCTGTGATTGCCTTGGCCGGGTACCCAAATTCGCATTTTAACTTTTTAAACATTTTAACAGGTCACGTTACATTTTAACATAGGACCCCTTATTTGATAGGAGCTTCACAAATCTTGCATCCATTGAACTTGTGAGTTTTTGGACAGTTTCTGCTTGAATTTGTTTGCAAGATGTCAGAATAGCCTCCCAGAGCTACTGTTTGGATGTAAACTGCCTCCCACCCTCATAGATCTTTGCTTGAGGATGCTCCAAAGGTTCTCAATAGGATTGAGGTCAGGGGGCATGAAGATGATTTTATTATGGAGAGCATTGTTTTTCCTTCTGTACCAGGGAAGAAAGTGGTCAGTCAGAAACTCCACATACTTTGCAGAGGTCATCTTTACACCTTGGTGGACCCTAAGGGGCCCGACCAGCTCTCTTCCCATGATTCCGGCCCCAAAACATGACTCCACCACCGACTTGCTGACGTCGCAGCCTTGTTGGAACAGGGTGGCCATCCACCAATCATCCACTACTCCATCCATCTGGAACATCCAGGATTGCACGGCACTCATTAGTGAACGGGACCGTTTGAAAATTAGTCTTCATGTATTTTTCTGCCCAATGCAGCCATTTCTGCTTGTGAACATTGGTTAGTGGTGACCGAATAGAAGGTTTATGCACAGTTGCGAGACTCTGGAGGACGCTACGCCTTGATGTCGTTGGGACTCCAGAGGCACCAGCAGCTTCAGATATCTGTTTGCTGCTATGTAATGGTATTTTAGCAGCTGATCTCTTGATCCGATGCATGGATCTGGCAGAAATCTTCCTCAATGTGCCTTTATCTGCACAAACCTGTCTGTGCTCTGAATCAGCCACAAATCTCTTAATAGTGCGATGATCACGCTTAAGTTTTCGTGAAATAGCTAATGTTTTCATACCTTGACCAAGGCATTGAACTATTTCACTCTTTTCGGCAGCAGAGACATCCTTTTTCTTCCCCATATTGCATGAAAATGGTGCTCTGCTTAATAATGTTGTAAACCTGGCAATCTAATTATCACAGGTGTCCAATATTGTTTTCAGTGATCAAAAGAGCCCTGAGACACAATGCCATCCATGAGTTAAACTGAAAAACTAAATATTTAATCTTTGTGACACTTAAATAGAATGTGCATAATAATTTGGAACAGGGTGTAGAGATAGATAGATAGATAGATAGATAGATAGAGACACGCGTTTTGGCAAGCATATTGGACACTACAAGGTTTTATTTATTGTAGTACTTTTACTTATCTTTATTTATTTTTTTCTTTTGAATAAATATTTTGGCTTTGGAATATACCATTCTTCCATTGTTCATCATTGAGGGGAGACTGACCACAACAAGCATCAAAGAGGTCTGGGGATCACCCAATTAAGATCCCAAAGGAAATCCACACCAGAGCCAGGTTGTACTATATGGCTCTCCCATTGTGAGTGTATATGATACATATCTTATTAAGATTTTGTCTACAGCAATATTTGCACTATTTTGTACCTCTCTATCTCTTACAGCTTAAATTTAGAAGAGAGAGAAGTATAATTTTTTTTATTCATTATCACTATTTGCTCCACCTATTTCTTTGTGTGTTATATGTTACTTTATGTGAAGGTGTAGGGGATACCTCACTGGTGTTTAGAGCAACAATCACTTCTTTAGACATACCTGTGTTATTATTCCAAAAGATTTAATACAGTCAACAATATATACAAATTAACCAGACATTTCCTTAAATGCATTACGGTATTTAATTCCTTGAAGGATTTTGAAGGTAGGAATCTAGGACCGCAACTGGACACCATTTGTTGTGGGTAGGATAGTATGTTATCTCTAATGTTGGTGCGTGTTGACTTGTTTCGGAATGTGGTAGAGCCAATAGGTAATGATATATGTGTTTACATACGTGGGATCGTTGAAGACAATGATCTGTCTCAGTGGTGGTTATGGTAGTGGATTCTCTTGCCTGAGAAAGGCATAAAAGGCAGTGTGCATGGCTGGTAATGGCCGACTTGGTAGCATAATTGAATGGTTGTAGCTCTAATAGGTCTGATAAGGATGGAAAAGTTGGATGGCTATTAGTAATCTCTGAGTGGAACGTGGGGGGATGGTATAGTATATTCTTGTCTGGTATGATAGCATGAAGTTATGGTAGTTTTGGCCATAGGTTATCCTCTGTTGAATGCCTGTAAAATATATAATTAATGGTGTGTGAGATGGTTTTAGTTTAAGGTGGCAAAAAATGAAGCAAAACCTAGGAGAAATGTTATGACACAGGTTGAGCTATGTCGTGTTCCAATGAGATTCTTTAAAGACAGGTGAATAGCTGTGTTATGCGTTCTACAAGTATGGGATGAAAGTGCTAGGTGGGATAGTGCATGCTATGCTGCATGAGTAGGTCTAATCCATGATTTTGTCTCTGGAACGAAAGAGTGGCCGTGACTGTATGGGCGGCTGTAGGAAGCGTATGATGAACATGCCTGGAATATAAATGAGACAATTGATGGCAGGGATTTTTACCCCCGCCTAGTACATGAAAGTAAAAGAAATGTGGTAAGTGGCCAACCAAGTGAGTTCCCCAGCAATACCATGATCGTATGGATGATGAGTGGCATTTGTTGATGATATGACATGTGCTTAGTTGTCTGAGTAACAACGGATTGATGACCCTGACCATGATTTACCCCATGCCACAGCAGCTGCTTTTAGCGGGGAAAGGATTGCCCATTTTATGCCATGTAAGTGCCAGTTTGTAGGGTAGATGGTAGCCGTTTACTGTGTTGATGATATTGGTCTTACTTAACGAAGCTTCAACCCATGCTTGAGTGATAGCTGTAAAGGTAGATCAATGGTGTGTATAGTAAGGAAACTCCTCGGAGGGTATGAGGGAGTTGAGACTTGGGGTAGCGAAGGTGTGTGGTGCCAATAAGTCTATGGTTAGTCTTTGTTTAAGGGAAGATTCCCTTGTGACAATACCAATGTGTCTGTGTTTGGTGCCATGCTGTAAATGGTGGAGATTGGAAAACCCAAGTAAAAACCCCTCTGCAAATCTTGGCTATGTGTGTGTTTACAGCCGACAGTTCTCTTGTGCTGACTGTAAGTGAGGGCATGCTATATTCCTTGAGGGTTTATTTATGATACATATATGGGAGCCCTTTGAAGCTCCAGAGGCTTAGTAAATCTACTACAAGTCTGGAAGGATGATGAGTCAGTAGTGTTGAAAATGTGTACAGATGGTGAGTACGTTATTTGTAAGTTGTATTGGGACACATGGTTTGTCATGTGCCCTGAATGATTTGAACATATATGCAACAGTCTATATGCAATGCAACTACTAATACCAATTGTCTCTGGTAGTTCAGAGGTGCTGGTACCTGGAGCCTGAGAGTGCTCGTCAGTTTGTTTGGGAGAAAATCCCTTCTGTATGGGTACCTGCACAAATAAGCATCTCTACATATTCCAAATGCCAACACAACCAAGGGATGGTCAGTTCCCGATTTACCTAGAATCCCTGGGTCTGACCATCATAGATACATCATACATATGCCTTGTTTCCCCAATATGCCGGGATCATATATGCAGGGTTAACATCTTGTACGAAGAATTGATTGTACAAGGTAACCGAGTTTCGGTTGGTGCTGGTTGTACAGTAGCGTGAGGCCCAGCCTTGTGAGGGCTGTGACCGACTCGAGATTGCCAGTCTGTCGTAAATTTTTTGGCTCATGAGTTTATGAGTGAGGCTAGCATGGCCTGGGTGTCACCTGAGTTGGTGTTGCTGGGCCTTCCCCTGCCTCCGTGTTGTCCGTTGATGTATGGAGGAGTTTGAATAACTCTGCTTTCCTTGCTGTGGCAGGGTAGGGGATTTGTCGCCTCCTTAGGTCGGAGCCACATCTCCTCTGCTTGAAGGTGTATCACTTCTAGCCGGGGTGCCAGGAAGAGGTGATTCTTCACCATCTTTTTGAGAAATACTTAAATAACAATAAAGATTGCAATTATTATTTGTACCCAGGGGTCTTGTACTGGCTTGCTAGCTAAGCCGTAAGGCAAAACGATTAGGCTTGGTGTTTTTTGGTGACTGGTGAGGCCCTGCTAGTTGCCAAGTGGCTTGAGAGGCTCTATCTATGCTTGGCGCGAGGGGATTTTTTGTGGCCACCGAACGTTGTGGCAGGATGTTGGCCTCTCGGTGACAGTAACCAGAAAATAGGAAGGGGAGTGACAGGTGAGGCCCTCTCTATGATACAATGCGAGGCGGCTAGCTCACGAGTGGCCCGAGGGGTGTATGCCTCCGAGTGTGAGGCGGGGTGTTGGCCTCGCGGGACCACTAACCAAAGCGTAAAGCAGAGAAAACAGGGGGTAATACCTATTGGGCCATAAAACCCTAATTGCCAGTACATTACTACTACTCCAGGGAAGGTAAGAGATGAAGGTGTATCACTTCTAGCCGGGGTGCCAGGAAGAGGTGATTCTTCACCATCTTTTTGAGAAATACTTAAATAACAATAAAGATTGCAATTATTATTTGTACCCAGGGGTCTTGTACCGGCTTGCTAGCTAAGCCGTAAGGCGAAACGATTAGGCTTGGTGTTTTTTGGTGACTGGTGAGGCCCTGCTAGTTGCCAAGTGGCTTGAGAGGCTCTATCTATGCTTGGCGCGAGGGGATTTTGTGTCCACCGAACGTTGTGGCAGGATGTTGGCCTCTCGGTGACAGTAACCAGAAAAATAGGAAGGGGAGTGACAGGTGAGGCCCTCTCTATGATACAATGTGAGGCGGATTGGTATCAATCTTAACCAATTAAGTGCCGTATGTATGTGAACCATATTACCAGTTACGTATATACAGATGCGTGTGCTACTGTGTAATAATATGTGTATTTATAACAGATGTTGATATACTGCTTGCTATGTGATTTGTTGTATGCCTTATTGAATGGTCAGTGAACATGGTGTTGCAAAATGCAAGTGCACTGGAGATCTGCTGAGTGCCCTATAGGTGGCAGTGTAGTTGATACTGATTGGTATGTAAAATGTTGTTTGTCTGTTGACCTATAGGGGTCAGTGTTTTGGTGTTTGTAAAACCCAATGAAAAACCCCATGAAAATTGTCAATGTACTTGACAGACCTGTAGGTGGCAGTGTTGATAGAACCACTGTTAGTCTTGATGTGAAATGTAAATTATTGTGAATTAAACCTGAAGTTGAGCCCGTGTTGGAGTTTAATTTATGGTTTATGGTTATGTTTAAAACAATCTTATGTGCAAGATATATTGGCTGGTAATTGTATATGACATGTGAAGACAGTTTTGCTGTTGACCAATAGGGGTCAGAAATGCTGATTGTATGGTAAAATACCCTTTAACCCAAGAAGGATACATGACATGTGTGACATATCATGATTCCCTTTTATTCCAGAGTTTGGTCCTTAAGGGGTTAATCCAAATGCAAGGTTAACGTGAGATTTTGAGAGTGACCTGTAGGGGTCAGTGTGGTTTATGTGAAACATTGTTTGTGAGCTATGCCCCAGCATTATAGTTGTATGACAGGGAAACAAACAGTGCCCGTTTGACAATATACAATAAGTGAACATAATAGCTTAATAACAGTCATTGTAACAAACCAAAGTTCTGTTCGTGGGTAGTAAACGCACGAAACGTGTGTGTAGTACAATAGTAAATGCATGAACTAGTTCCCGTTTGGTAGAAAATTGCACGAACCGTGAGCCTGGTATGTCAGGGAAGCAAAACAAAACGAGCAGTGAGATTCGAAATGCACGCACAGAATTGCCTAGTATGTTTAGGCAATTGAAACAGAATGTGTTCCCATTTGGAAGTATGCTAATGCTCGAAATGAGCCAGCGACAGATATAGTGATGTCGCGAACCCGAAATTTTCGGTTCGCGAATGGCGAACGCGAACTTCCGCAAATGTTCGCGAACCGGCGAACCGGCCGAAACTCCATTGACTTCAATGGGGAGGCGAATTTTAAAACACACAGGGACTCTTTCTGGCCACAATAGGGATGGAAAAGTTGTTTCAAGGGGACTAACACCTGGACTGTGGCTAGTGATGTACCGAACGGTTCGCCGGCGAACGGTTCCTGGCGAACATAGCATGTTCGCGTTCGCCACGGCGGGCGAACATATGCGCGGTTCGACCCGCCCCCTATTCGTCATCATTGAGTAAACTTTGACCCTGTACCTCACAGTCAGCAGACACATTCCAGCCAATTAGCAGCACAGCCTCCCTAGCAGACCCTCCCACCTACTGGACAGCATCCATTTTAGATTCATTCTCAAGCTGCATGCTTAGTAAGAGGAGGGAAAGTGTAGCTGCTGTTCATAAGATAGGGAAAAGCATAGCTAGGTTAGGGATAAGGGTATGCTTTTTTTGGATTTTTTTTTTCTATCTAATGTAAATGCACTTAGTTGTCTGCCACTGCTGCCAGCTTCTGTGTCAGGCTCACAGTGCCCATTTCCCCAGTCAGTGCCACCAATTACATCTGGTGTCACAATAGCTTGGATTTAAAAACAAAAAACTTTTTTCACTGTTATAGATTGAATAGCAGTCAGTTGTCTGCCACTGCTGCCAGCTTCTGTGTCAGGCTCACAGTGCATACTGTGCCCATTTCCCCAGTCAGTGCCACCAATTACATCTGGTGTCACAATAGCTTGGATTTAAAAACAAAAAACTTTTTTCACTGTTATAGATTGAATAGCAGTCAGTTGTCTGCCACTGCTGCCAGCTTCTGTGTCAGGCTCACAGTGCATACTGTGCCCATTTCCCCAGTCAGTGCCACCAATTACATCTGGTGTCACAATAGCTTGGATTTAAAAACAAAAAACTTTTTTACTGTTATAGATTGAATAGCAGTCAGTGTCCTTAAAGCGGGTGTGTTACGCTAACAGTGGATACGCTGACAAGTGCCACTA
>OW240915.1:93961236-93983275 GCA_933207985.1 Pelobates cultripes
CCACCTCCTGGACAGCTCACTAAGAATGCAGCTTCACAATGAATGTAAAATGGATGCTGTCCAGGAGGTGGGAAGGTCTGGGAGGGAGGGTCTGCTGCTGATTGGCTGGAATGTGTCTGCTGACTGTGAGGTACAGGGTCAAAGTTTACTGCATATGTTCGCCGTCCGCAGCGAACCGTTCGGCGAACCGTTCGGGACATCACTACTACTAGTAGGGCATGCCTGCTCCCATTCCAAAGGCATAGGAGGAAACCACCTCAGACCAATGGTTCATGCAAGTTATTTGAAGGGGATACCTTCTAGAATTCACCAAGAAACCTCCACATCGATCATTTCAGATCACAAAACAACTAGGCAACAAAGGAAAAAGGCTAGCGCTACGAGAAAGAATTCATTGTCTCTCTACAAAAAGGAGTCATAACTCAAGTTCCAAGGTCAGAAGAGTTTCTGGGCTTCTACTCTTATCTGTTCCTAACTAATCTAAATATTTAAGGGAGTGGAGACCCATACTACATTTACACAGACTGAATCTTCATTTGAGGATACATAAGTTCAAGATGGAATCACTTCAGTCAATCATAAAAGCAGTCTTTCCTGGCCACTGTTTGATGTCAGTAGACTTATTGGATGCCTACTTTCACATTCCTAACATCATAACTACCTAAGGATGAAGGTCACCTTCCGATGAAGGATGTGGATGAAGGTCTCTCCCCTTTGGGCTCAGTACAGCACCAAGAACAATAACAAAGGCTCTTGTGCTCCTGGTTGCAGATCTGAGAAAGGTATTGCTATCTATTATTACCTGGATGACATCCTTATAGTAGCAGACAGCCGCAGTAGGAGACTCTAGCTTGGCATGGCCAGATTTGTCTTTACTTTCTTAAAAACGTGGGTGGAAAATGAATTTCAAGAAGAGTCATATTTTCCCTTCTCAGACCATGACTTACATGAGAGTGCTATTCAACGCAACTTTCTCAAGAAAAGATTTTGAAACTTATTAGAAAGACAAAAGAGATGTTGACATCCAGAAAAACTTCCACAAAGAAGGCCATGAGTCTCTTAGGTTCCATGTCATCCACCATACGTCTGACAAGATAGACACAGTGTAGAATGAGGACTTTTCAGGGCAATTTCCTTCACAAGTTTTCTTCAAGGAGTCTTCAACAACCAATTAAGATTCCATCAGTGGTATATTAACCTCTAATCTGGTGGTTAGAGTTCTCTATCAA
Source organism: Pelobates cultripes (assembly GCA_933207985.1). Taxonomy (NCBI): domain Eukaryota; kingdom Metazoa; phylum Chordata; class Amphibia; order Anura; family Pelobatidae; genus Pelobates; species Pelobates cultripes. The sequence goes on from OW240915.1 coordinate 93,962,466, forward strand.
AAGGGTTCCTCTGGGAGACATAGCATGGACAGTGATAACAACAGATGCCAGCCAGTGGGGCTGGAGAGCCCACCTGCAAGATGACTTTGATGGAGGAAAATGGGAATTCAATAAAACCATTACTTCCTCTAATCTCCTGGAACTCTAAGTGGTTTTGAAAGCCCTAAAACAATTCTCTCCCCAGATCTTGCACCAGTGGGTAAAGATAAGGTCGGACAGTGCTACAGTTGTTCCTTACATCAATCATCAAGGAGGAACCAGGAGTTGTCAGATGATGATAATCATGAGACAACTGAGGACCTGGGCTCAGTCACATCTGACAGGCCTGAAAGCTGTTCACCTTCTAGGAATACAGAACTCAGTAGTGGATTACCTTAGCAGATTCCAGATAGATCCAGGAAAATGGAGTCTATCAAACAAGATATTTTCAAATAATTGTGAATGGGGTCATTAATGGATCTAATGGCCACTCGCAGCAACAGGAAGGTTCTGCTGTTGTTCACAAAGCACAACTACCCTCAAGCTTTAGGAAGGGGCACTCTTTCTTGCAATTGGCAGTTCATCCTGGGATATCCTTTCCTCTCATTCTCATCTTCCCCTTACTAAGAAGACTAAGGCAAGAGTATCCATTATTCTGGTGGTTCCATTTTGGCCTCACAGACCATGGTTCCGAATTCTCATGAGCCTTTCCAAGGAACCTCCTTTACAGCTCCTGAAAATCCCAGACCTTCTACATCAAGATACCATTCTCCACTAGATTTCACATCCTTCAACCTGATGGCATGACGATTGAAAGGGAAAGGTTAAAGGACAAAGGTTTTTCTCATGCAGTGATGAATATACTTCTTCAGGCAAGAAAACAATCTATTACTGCAACATATTACAGAGTTTTGTGTTTTCCTCCTGGGCTTCATCTAGAGGAACCGATATACTAAAACCTAATACGAAAGACATCCTAGAGACCTAACCCATTTCAAACTTTTTAACATGCACCTTACTGAAAATAATACATGTTGGAAAGACTGCGGTCAAATTGTTACATTATTCAACGTCTTCTATTCGTGTCCCAAAATTAAAACTTATTGGCTGAAAATTCTCAAATTAATTAATCACATATTAGAATTTGATGTAATATTATCCCCATGTCTTTGTCTCTTTAAGAAAATTTCATCTAATCTGTCTAGATACAAAATAATTATACTAGGCCATCTTCTTATATCAGCTAATTCCATCATCTCTCGTCATTGGAAGTCATCCACTGTATCAACTGTAGGTGAGGTCTTATCAATTATTTTTGAAAATAAATGTGTGAATTGGCTTTTCGTGATCCATCTACTTTCATATCTATATTGCAACATGAACGGTTAATGTGGGAAGATGATGTGAAAGATAAATACACACTTTAACTATGTTCCCACCTGACTGAATACATATTCTGCTTCCTGATTTTTTTTTTTAAAGTTCCATGTTGTTATTAACTACTTGACACTTTATTTTATTTCTGTACATAGTTTACTTATTTCGTATACAAATATTTATAATATTTATGTGTATTTTATTCGATTGCTTGTTTAGTTTTGACAATGGTTCATAAGTCATTATATATATGCCAGTGTTTTAGGATATATTGTATTATTTTAAAACATTATTAAAATAATATTTGACATAGAAAAGAAAAAAAAAAAAGAGAACATCCTAGAGTTCCTGCAATCTGGACTTAGTGAAGGTCTTATTAACAAGACTTTAAAGGTCCATATTTTAGCCTTGTCAGCTCCCACAAACCATAAATGGGCTTTTGATATGGATGTGGTCAGATTCCTTGCGGCAGTATTAAAGATTCACCATCCAGTTAAACCATTCTCTCTTCCATGGGATTTGCCATTTGTTCTGAAGGCACTGAAATCCTATCCTTTCAAACCAATGGAATCCATATCTCCACATCTGTTCACCATTAAGACAGTATTATTGGTGGCATTAACTTCCGGCAGGTATCTGAACTTCATGAAAAAGAAAAATAGTGTGTAGGCGCTTCACTGAAATTATGACAGTTGGTATATAATAAATGTACAATAAATGGTGTAACCAGTACTCTAGTGCTTCCCTTATGCACCAGATATAAGTAATACAATTAAAGACACATGTAACAGTAAATACACCTCCCCAGTGTGGTCACAAAAAAATGGGTAATATTACCAGTACAAAGTTTGATAGTATTGCAACAGAGCGTAGAGTTCAATTTGAAATATACACTAAAACAAGAAAAAGATAAAAAAAACAGCATAGTGCAAACTGTATAGTGACTAATGAATAATAGATGAATGTATGACTCTCACTCACATTATCCAGAGCCTTCCCAGGCTCTGTAAATCAGGCTCAAGGGTGCCAAATATTGGCTAACGATCCAAATAATTCAGGTAGATGAGACTCCAAATGAAAGTATAAAATATATTTATTGTAAAAAAATATATATATTGCCCTTTGTTGCAAATATGGAGTGCAAGGTTGTCATGGGGACGTAATCACAACATTAGGAATTAATCTACATCCTGAACTATGGGCACTATGGGGGTGGAACCCAAAACAGGCAATAGTAAAAATGTAACAAAATCGGAATTCCACTTACCCCTATTAATATAGTAGCCCAGAGTGTGGAAATACAAATAAAATAACAAATAACAGGTGTGTAAAAGTCAAAGCAGACGCGTTTTGGCTAAACAGCCTTCTTCCAGTGCTTGTCTTCATGTCCTGTTCATTCTTCTTATATAATCCTGTCTTCACCATTCACCTGATTGCAATTTCGTACCGGCGTCGCGTCACTTCCGGTTTTGCATGCCGACTGGAACGCACACTGAAACGCTGCGTTCAGGATGTAGATTAATTCCTAATGTTGTGATTAAGTCCCCATGACAACCTTGCACTCCATATTTGCAACAAAGATTAATCAGTATAGGACAGTAAATAAGCATATATATACATAATGCTAATTTAGATCAGATTATCAATTTATCAAAAGAGAAATTTAAAGGTATATAGAGCAATATATTAATAAGAAGCCATTAGTGCACATATATTAAAACACAGCATTGTGTAACCACAGAGAATTCCCACATATAGGAGACAGCTAGACAGAGAGCAAATTTAGATCAGATTATCAATTTCTCAAAAGAGGAATTTAAAGGTATATAGAGCAATATATTAATAAGAAGCCATTAGTGCAGATATATTTAAACACAACATTGTGTAACCACAGATAATTCCCACATATAGGGGACAGCTAAACAGAGAGCAAGTGGAACCTCCAGTGGCTTAATAAACAAATAAATATATATATTGAAAATAGAAATAATAAATCATAAAAAATGAATAAACTCAAAATCTAAATTCAATCCGTTAGGGGACAAGGTATTTACATCGAAGATCCACTTGCCCTCTATCTTAGCCAACTCCTTAACATTATTATCGCCTCTCCAATTTTTTAATTTCTTAACTATAACAGCATACGATAACAACGAAGAATCACCACCATGTTTTTCAGTGAAGTGTGCAGATACACTATGCTTCATATACCCCCTCTGGATATTCCCCACATGTTCCGCAACCCTGGTTTTGAAAGCTCTTGTGGTCATTCCAATGTACTGCAGACCACATGGGCACCAGAGTAGGTATATGACATTAGTGGAATTACAAGTTAGAACTTGATGAATCTTAAATTTACGATTAGTAGAATAAGAGGTAAATTCTGTCTGTTTATGTTTGCCAAATAAGGTTTTCTTACAGGCCAGGCAGGATTTGCAGGGATAAAAACCTTTTTCTAGACCCAAAAAGTTTTTTGTTTCCACTTTGTCCTTGGATCGAAGCAAGATTTTGAATAAAAATATGTCTAGTGAGGAGAGGAAGCGTGCTGACCAAGTACCAATTATTCTTAATTATAGTGAAGATGCCAAACAAATCAAGCATTTTATTAACAGACATTGGCGTATCCTTAAATCAGATCCTAATTTGAAAGAAATTATTGGTGATAAACCACGTATTATCTATAGAGGAGCAAAAAATTTAAAGCAACATCAAACCACTAGTTTCATTAAGGACAAAGTGGAAACAAAAAACTTTTTTGGTCTAGAAAAAGGTTTTTATCCCTGCAAATCCTGCCTGGCCAAGATACATTTTTAACTATATATATTTTTTTACAATAAATATATTTTATACTTTCATTTGGAGTCTCATCTACCTGAATTATTTGGATCGTTAACCAATATTTGGCACCCTTGAGCCTGATTTACAGAGCCTGGGATGGCTCTGGATAATGTGAGTGAAAGTCATACATTCATCTATTATTCATTAGTCACTATACAGTTTGCACTATGCTGTTTTTTATCTTTTTCTTGTTTTAGTGTATGTGACGAGACCAATCTCGCCACATTGCATTGGAGAAGCCGGGTGGCTCGCCTGTTGCCTTGGGATTATGGCCCCATGTTAAAAGGCTTGATTTTCCCCTGCAAAGACAAGAAAGCTGGGTCATTTGGTGCTTGCCCTGTTTGAGCAGTGATACCCCAGATAGCTATGCCATGGAACCCATTCGTATAATGAAAGACTATGGGAAAGACTTTGGCTCCATGGCAATTGAACTGTATGTGTGTGCTCTGAGCACCATTCAGTAATAATGTGCGCTCAGATCTGAGCTATATGGGGATATGTTGAATGTACCTGTTTTGTGCAATGGCTGCACAGTTATATGTTTTTATGTGTTTTACTGTCTTTTGCTGCCATGTGCTTAATGGAGTTTTGCCTCTGTCCTTGGAGATAATTGGATTACTTCCCAATTATCTCCAGGATAGAAGACTCTGTGGAACTGGTTTTGGCAGAAAAGCCATGCTTCATTTGGTCACAAAGGACTACGATCTATCTTTTGAACCACTGGACCAATTTGTATGATTTTGACGTATGTTTGTATTTGGAGTATGCTGATTCTGAAAATGTAAGTGTTTATGTGAATGTGATGCATAATTTTCAAGTTATGAATAATGTGGACAAATTGTATTTCTCTGCTTGTGCTAAATTACATTACCCATTGTGTAAGGTAATTGAATCACAAGCAGAGGGGAGGAATTTGTGTGGGAGTGTCTGAGTGTATTGTATGTGTTTATTGGCTGTGTTCCAAAACCCTGTGGGAGGTACTAATGTGTAAGAATGTGTACATAAGCACAATAAACCCACAGCTCTGCCTGTTCACTGCTTGACCCTCAACGCGGAGCTTTGTCTCGTTCTTGGGGGGATTTATTGTATGCTGTTCCAGTTCGACTGCTAGGAGTGTAAACCTATTCGTATGATTTTTCCTACTCGGCTGTTTACAGCATTCGTATGGTTTCCTGTTCGGCGGATTGGTGTTCTGCAGTAGCTGTGCCTGCATCTCTGGAAGGGGACGATCGCCTAAACGGTTTTAACCCCTTGTGTGCAAAACGGTCCGTTACAGTGTATATTTCTAATTGAACTCTACGCTCTGTTGCAATACTATCAAGCTTTGTACTGGTAATATTACCCATTTTTTGTGACCACACTGGGGAGGTGTATTTACTGGTACATGTCTCTTTATCTGAACTTCATGCCTTTTAATTCAAAGAGCTCTTCACAATTTTCTACAAGGATAGAGTCATTTTACGCATGTTCCTGAGTTACGACCTAAGATAACCTCCTCTTTTTATATTATCGGAATTGTTCTTCTGGAATTGCATTCAGAATCTCTATCTGATAATGGAGCCTCAGATCTCTCTCCACTAGATCTGGTAAGATGTCTCAAGATTTATGGAAATAGAACTGCTTCCTGGCGTTCCTCTCAAAGATTCTTTGTTATTCCTAACAGAGCTAAGAGAGGTACTATGGCATCTAAAGCAACCATTAGAAGATGGATTGTTTTAGCTATTATATCAGCCTATCAGGGCTCAGGAGTTCCAGTGCCAGAGGGATTGAAAACCCATTCCACTAGGTCTCTCCTCTTTTTGGGCTGCAAAAGTATCTCCAGAACTGATATGTAGAGCAGCTACTTGGTCTTTAACCAACATATTCATAAGACATCAATTAGATGTCAAGTTTCGTTTGGATAAAAGTTATGTAGTCTTGACATCTACAATAATCAAAGGGTAACAATTTTGTATAAATAGTTATACCTCCTCTATGTAAACTGATGTCCATGTGCTACAAACTAATTTAAGATCACAAATTATTCTCTGAGTCTAACCCAGTGAAGCAATGACGTTCAGAGTTAAAGTGTAAACTATCCCAAAGACAGTGGAAATACATTTTTCACTTGAATAAGAAAATTCTAAAATCAGCCACCCTGGTGAACTGCACTACAAAAGACTGTATCTTTGGTATATGGTACCAAGTAGGTTGCATAAAATGTTTCCCCATACCTCCTCCATTTATTGGCACTGTGAAAGTGAGGAGGGGCACTGTGTGAACCTTACAACCTTTTGGAAAGTTGTGCATCAATTTGTAACAAGAAATTTGAGACACCCAATATCTTTCTCACCCTAGACTTATCTCCTAATTAATTTATCAAAGGCAAAACCATACCACAAAAAAACTTATACATATGGTGCTCACGGCTCAACGGCTCATAGCAAGGGCTTGGAAAACTAGTACAATACCACTATTACCCAGTCTCTAGCTTGAAGTAGATAAACAATGCTCCTCTGCGCGCCACTTCCTGTCCATATTCTTACCTTTGACACTTGTCCTGGATACAGGAAGCACCAAATAAAACCAATAAATAACTAAAATCGCAGTAAAAGTATATAAAATATGAAATAAAAAAGGCAAAGGTACAAAAAAAAAGTCTTTTTAGGTATACAAGTCCTCAAGTGTTCAAAAGACGTCTATGGAGTGACTTCACACAACAGCAGCATATGTAAGAGAAAACATAGGAAACCAATAGTGCAATATTGGTTATATAGAAACAAGGTAAGAATAGGCACAAAACAAGAAAACAAGAAAAAAATAGTAGAACCCAGAACCAGAAAAGGATAGAAAGCAAAACCCAGAACATGTACACAATACATAAGGAAAATATTAACAGACAGGGGCAGGACAGGACAGGACTGTACATGGACTGGGAATACAAAATAAAACAAGACAAGATATATCAGGCAAAACAAGAGGAGACAAAACTAAATATTATATATGTAAAACATTGGAGATTTAGACATACATAAATGGACAAGATGTATGCAGCCCACCACTGCGCCAAAGTACTCCAATTACGGTGGGTCCTATCTGCCTAGATATGCATGACTAAATAAACAATAATAAAACAAACACAACACTTACCTGCAAGAAAGGGACAGAGGGCTTGAATCAACTGCCTGCAGGAACCAACTGAAACAAAAGGGTTAATAGCAAAGGAACGGGTGTGGCAACAAAAATAAACATTTAAAGGAATACAAGACACTTGGAATTCCAGGAATGGAATACAGGAATGAACCCAGAAAACACAGCATAAAGAAAACCAGACACAGAATAGAAAACCAGAAAAACCAAGAGAAACTAAACAAGACTTGTAAAGAGAGTACTGGATACCAGAAGCCATGGTCAGACCTCTGAACAGGACAGAGCAGGTCCTGACAGGTATATACTATTATATATGAGAGACTCCAAAAAAATGGCACTAGTTCGCCGCCCATGTCTGGGCATGTGTATGACACCCACAGCTCGGAGGATACAACAACTACTATGGTAATCATGTCGGGATGCAAGGATGCCGATAAACGTAGGGTGTCCCGACGCAATCTGATGGCGTCAACCAAATAGTGTGAATAGCCAGTCACGTCTGATGACGAATGCGGAAACAGACCGGCAATATTGGTAAGAGCTGTGAAAGGGCGTGACTTTAAAGATTTAAAAGACGGACTATGGAGGACAACCGGAGCAATCCACTTCTGAGGAAGGCACTTAGCCAAAATGAGTAAAGTGGACTTTGTAGGTCTGATTTTTACTTATATTTATTTGTCCAATAAAGTATTTTTACCTTCACCTAATTTCCTGCATCCTGGATTTGTACATGATGTAAGACGAAGGGACAAAGAACCACCTAGACCCACTTCCTGCATTCACTTGGTCCTCCAAATTAAGCTTCTAGTCTGAGCCAGCTTATTTTAAGTGACTCAGGATCATGTGGGTTGGACTAGAAAAGCTCTTATACACTTTATATGTTTACTGTATAATGCTATTGTTAGTCTTTAAAAAAAATGTATATAAAGGAAGCACTAAGATTAAATCAATTAAATTATCAATTAAATTATACAAATGTATATGAAAAAAATAACTAATGACCCTAATCCCATAAATAAAAATGTTTTTAAACAATTATTTAACCAAAGGAAGCAATATCAATATTCTCAACAAACAAGAATATAATTATCTAAACAAAATGCATTTGAAAATTCTGGTTATTTACTTTTTACCCAAGATACACAAAAAATAATCCTGGCCCCCGGGTCGCCCAATTGTTTCAGGGATCAACTCTATTTTATCTAACTTATCAGAATATATTGACATTTTACTCCAACGTTCTGTAAAGAATTTGAAATCATATTTAAATCATATTTAAAAGATTCCATATCCCTTCTGCGTTTTTTAAAGGATTTTACATGGTACCCTAACTATATCCTGGTGACTTGCGATGTACAATCCCTTTACACAATTATTCCACACAAAAAGGGATGCGAGGGTGGCAGGGCCTGACCGCCGATGGGATCAGATGTGCTCTCTCTGAGCTCCCGCTTCAGGGCCCGAAAATCGGCGCTAACTGGACCTCTTTTATTAATTCTGTTAGCCATTTACTTACTTATTCCTTACCATGTTTTTTTAAAGTTCTGATATATTGATTTGATATATTGATTGAATTATTTTTAACACATGTGTCTCTAATGAAATTTGTAATTGCCTAATTGATTGTTTGTATTTTGTGTGTATACAAGTGCAATTCTGTCACTGTGGTGTTAGCTTGATAAAGACCTTAACAGGTTGAAACGTTGCGATAAATCTGCCTGGAAGCAATCGCAGTGAGTGCCTGAGATTTTCTTATTCAAACATGCTGCTGGTGGACCGTGCCCACCGGGTCCTACGACCATGAGGCTTGCTTCATGCATATGCTCACAAACGGCCCTTTCACTAAGTTCTGTTTCAAAGCATAGAGCTCTGATTTCGGAGCCCATTAGCCACACAATGGGATTCTACGTTGCTTCCCCTTAGGGGAATACTGTATATATGTCTACCCTAGTTTAACCACTCAACAACACCCTTCTCCTCTTCCAAGTTCTCTCCCCCCACCATGCTACAAACTCCAAGAGTCATTTGACTACACTCATTATCTGCCACGTGCGCTGCTACTACCAGCATAACTTTTCATCCACAATTTATGAGAATGCACACTATTAATACACACGGGTTAAACACGCCGCCCAAGAGGCGGGTTCTACTGAACAGTGCGAAAAAAGGCAAAATAGATTTCCTGTGTGTCCAGGAAACCCATTTTGTACATAATAGGGTGCCAAACTTTGCACTACGTGACTATCCATACGAATATCACTCCACCCACACCTGTAAGTCCAGGGACGTTTCTATACTGCTACACAATTCCCTCACATTTGAATTGTTACAGCTTAAAAAGGACGCTCAAGGTAGGTACATTATCCTACACTATATCATAAACAATGTGTCGTACATGCTAACCACTGTACAAACACTAACCAATGGAATTTCCTACATCGAGTACTTTCCAAAAAACCCACCCCACAACTGCCAAACCTGATACTATGTGATGACTTAAACCGTGTAATACACTCACAACTGGACACAACTGTCCCACAAAAAACCCTGAGACATGCGTCTCTAGTACCACACTGTAAAGCGCTAATCAAATTGCTCCTTGAATATATGATACCTGGCCGATCAGACACCCAAATTATCGAGAATATACGTACTTCTCTCCAGTTAACAAAATGCACTCAAGGATAGATTACATCCTTGTAGCTGTAAACCTTCTACCCTCTCTGACAGATGCCACATCGGGGACCTACTCTGAACCAATCATGCCCCAGTCACCCTCACACTTAAAGATTCATTCCCTCATAGGGGCAGAGCTCCGTGGCACCTCCATAAGCACGCCTCACAACAGGAATACACCACGCTCCTGAAAACGCTCCAGGACCAAACCAACGCACAGCTAATTCAACTGACAGATGCGGGCCAGCTTGAGATAGCCCAAACCAACAAAAAACAAAGTAGCTTCCTCTTTGCCATAAGCACACACACCCTATGACAACTACGCATACGCACCTACAGCCAAGATAATAGAGCAGGCAAGGCTTTGGCCTCACTGTTATGCTACAAACAGAGCCAGTCCAAAATCCCTTACTTAATTTTACTGAATGGCACCAAAGTGTTTAGCCCGCGGGAGATAAACAACACCATGGAAAAATATAACACAACACTATATAACTTACGAAATGACCCAAGCACACACCAACCAACGAACCTTAAAATCTTAAAATACAAAACTTCCACTCGTGGACCACACTTCCCTCGCTTTCCTCGCAACAACGTGAATCCCTACAAGCCCCAATTACACTGCAGGAACTCACTCACATCACCAAAACCATTTCGTCAGGGAAATCCCCTTAACAAATTACTATTACAAAACCTTCTGTGGCCTCCTAGCCCCCCATCTTTTAACCACGCTTAACCATATTATAAATGTGGGCCGAATACCCCAGAAATGCTTCTAGCCCACATTGTAACCTTACCAAAACCAGGAAAACCTCCAAAATATGAGATCCATATTCCTATTAAACACACATGAAGCTCCTAGCTAAAATTTATGCCAACAAACTGTCATCCATGCTCCCCACATTGATACACGAGGACTTAGTGGGGTTCCTGGCAGGCAGACAAGGAGTGGACGGAATGAGGAAACTGCTCAATCTCCTACATGGTGCACACAGTGTAGGGAAGCCCGGCGCATTCCTCTCCTTGGATGCTGAAAAAGCCTTTGATCGGCTGCACTGGTGTTTCCTCACAGTTGTCCTTGAAAGATTCCAATTCCCTCCAAACCTCATGTCCTTGGTGTCGGTATTATACTCAGCCCCATCTGCCAAGGTAGCCAACAGCAGGTTTCAGTCCTTCGAGTTCCCAATCATGAACGGAACAAGACAAGGGTGCCCCCTGTCTCCCCTGCTCTACATTCTGGTATCCAGTACTCTGGATCAGGGTTCTGGTATGTGGCTGCACAAATGCTGGTGCTCAACACCAGGGGGCGTGCGGTTGCCCTGCAACATGCCCTGATAACCCACTTCCACGCTGAAGACTCCCACTTCTCATCAGGCATAATGGGTCCCGGTCCATTCACCGCCGCCCAGACAGTGTCTGGGTCCCGGGCACCGGACCGCCACCGTGACACAGACCTTAGTGCCTGCTCATATTATAAGCTAAACATAACCAAAACAAAAGCAATGCACCTTAATTTGCCCAACACATTGCTGCATGGGCTGAAAGCTGAGTATGCATACCTGTGGGACAATAATAGCCTCACCTTTCTATGCATAGAATTCCCAGCCCAAACCCAGACTTTATTCCTGGTTAATTACACTAAATTATCCAAAGATGTCAAACATCAACTGCTGACCTGGAAGGCAAAATATGTGTCCTGGATAGGCTGCATAGCAGCCGTAAAAATGATCCTCCATCCTAAGCTGCAATATCTGTTTCACACGTTGCCTATCAAACTGCCGCCACCATATCTGTTTTTTTTTGCCTTCTTTTGGATCAACAGCAAAAAACAAATGTGAGGTAGGCTGAACTTGATGGACGCAAGTCTCTTTTCAGCTATGTAACTATGTAACTATGTAACTATATCTGAAAAAAATGCTTAATGATTATATCTGGGACAACAAGCGACCCAAGGTGGCAGCCAAAGTGCTTTACAGATCTTTTAGAGTAGGTGTTCCCAACCTCACTAGGTACTACGTAGCATCCCAACTAAACCCACTGATTATGGCCCATCATCACAAAGTCCAACTGGCCTGGTTAAACATAGAAACCACGTATACGGCAGGACAGGACCTTACTACCTTAGCATGGCTCCCACGACATCTCAGACACATGTTGCCTATGACGTCTCTAACCTTATCGGTGTGGGATGCACACCATGCTACACCTCACACAAACAGCTCTATTTCCCTAGCAATGCCACTGACAGCCGTCGCGACCCTTCTACCCGACTTTCCGGAAGCGGTGTGGTTCATGCACAGAATCACTCACCTCCACCAACTGATACACGCTCAAAGCATACACACATTTGCACATCTCCAGACCCTATATGGTCTACCAGATGCAGCTCCTTTTCCCTAACTGCAGACACAATCCTGGCATGAAAGGCAGGTAGCTCAAAAGGCTGACCTCGTAAATGGGCACCAGATGTCGGACTTGAAAAACCTTTGCATTCAACAGACAACCCCCACCAAACTCATTTCCCCACTCTACACAGTTGACACACGTAGGCAGGGCACCGGAAAACCCCCTTTGTTAAAGCCTGGGAGACGGATTTCAAGAAAACACTAGATAATACACAGTGGTCCAAAATTTACCTAGCAAATTAAAAATTCACATTATGCACAGCACACATTGAATTGACCAAGAAAATACTCTATCGATGGTATCTGGTGCCCACGAAACTGGAACACATGAAGCCGGGAGCTTCAGATCTCTGCTGGAGGCAGTGGCGTTCACATAATCTATTGGGCCCCGGTGCAAAACTGATCCATGGGCCCCTTTCCCTCCTCCACACCCTGACAGACACACACACATATATAGACACACATACATACATACATACACACACACACAAAGACACATACAGACAGACAGATACATACAGACACATACACACATACATACAGACAGACAAGCACACATACATACATACATACAGACCGACACACACAGACACATACATACAGAGGCACACACAGAGGCACAGACAGGCACACACACATACATACAAACAGAAAGGCACACATACAGACACACACACAAGACACACATACATTCAAATACACATACATACAAACAGACAGGCACACATACATACATACAGACAGACACACACAGGCAGGCACACACACACACACATACAAACAGGTACACATACAGAAGACAGACACACACAGACAGGCTCACACACATACATAATACATGCACACATACATTACAAACAATTCTACACAATAAAGTGCAAAACACACAAAGTGTGGGGGTGGTAGCTGGAATATAAGTGCAACTCCACAGTGTTTAAAAAACCACTTAAAAAACACACAAATACAAATACTATTAAAAGATAAAGATAGAGGAGTGCAGGTAGAAGTATGTATATAATATACTTATAAATGCTTGATTGTCCTTTAGATGTTACCTATATACAAAAAAGGATAAACATAGCATAATACTGTTGGACTAAATAATTGTCAATAAATGAATATTGGTTCCACTCACACTTTGCAGAGCCACATATAGTAGGCTCTGACTTTTGTCGCTCTTTTCAAATCCCTGATATGTTTGACTCCACCACACCTCCAGATCACTTCACTTGTGCCAGGATACAGGAGATATAAATGATTCCAAAGGAAAATGGGGATATTTGTCAAAAATTTAATTAACATATATAGTTAAAAACAGGGAAATCTATAAAGTGCATACAAGTGAAAATCAATAAGGTAGCAGCACTGACGCGTTTCGACCGTCAAAACAGTCTTTTTCAAAGTGCATAAAATGTTCGTCTCCATGTTCTGTATATATACCACACTCATTATTCAAATTTGGCGCCAAAAATCTCCGTTTCGCTGGCGTCCACATACTTCCTGGTTCCGCCGGCCGGCTTCCTTATCTACGCCCATTTTTACGTCAGATTGCGTCTGACGTCAGACGTCTTTTTCCCAAACCGGAAGTAACTCGGATTAACTCCCTGAAGCTACCGCAGCCATATTAGGAGAGTCTTTGTAATATACTCAACATGGGATTATCCTGACAATGTTTTATTCAACTTATAACAAAGTATCTCATTCCTTATAAAACCTATGTTACTAATAAATATACAAAATATATACAATTGTATAGACAAATTTTTTTATAAGTATATTTAAAGGAAAAGAAGAGGATGAAATATAACATTTAAAAAAGAGAAAGAGATAACATCATTAATGTAATGCCTGTAAAAAACAGCACAATAAGACATATAGATTATTAATGCATATATTCATAAAAAATATATATATATAAAATATATAAATATATGATAAAATCTTAAACAATAAACAATTTTTAAATTTAATTAAATAAGCACACTCATTTCAAATTCCATATTAAGTCCTTTGGGTGATAGTGTGTCCAAATTAAAAATCCAACCCATTTCACATTTACTCAAATTTGCATTAATATCACCTCCTCTCCAATGTTTTGTGACCGTTTGAATTCCATAAAATGTAATATGACTAAACCCATGGTGTTCAAGGAAATGGTGTTCAAGGAAATGTAAAGAAACATTATGGGTTTTAAGTCCTTTTCTAATGTTATATATGTGTTCACGCACCCTCGTGGCCACACATCTAGATGTTTTGCCCACATATTGTAGACCACAAGGGCACTCCAACACATATATAACATTTTTGGTCTTACAGGAAATAAACTTGTCTATCTTGTATTCTTTTAAATTATCACTGGAGTGGAAGGACAAAATCTTTTTTTCTTTTATTTTGGATGTTCTACATCCCATACATTTTCCACAAAAATTAAAACCTTTTAAGATAGTCTTTTGACTATTTAAAAAATTATCAGTTTTTTCAATAAAACTTGATGTTAAAATTTGCTTGAGATTCTGAGCCCCCCTATATATAATTTTAGGTTTATCTCCTATGTAAGGTGCAATATCATCATCTTGTTGTAATAAGTGCCAATTTTTATTAAACATTTGCTTCAATTTTGAGTGATTTTTGTTAAAATTAAATATTAATGGAATTGTATCTTCATGTTTCTTATCCTTCTTTTGCTGATATTTCAACAATTCTTCTCTATTTAATTCCCCGATTTCTTGAATTGTATTCTCAAGAGTTACTTCTTTATAACCTTTTTCTAAAAATTGACCTTTCAGCGAGGAGGCCTGCAAATTATATTTTTCTATTTCTGAACAGTTCCTTCTCAATCTAAGGAACTGGTCTCTTGGGATATTATCCAGCCAAGGTGGAAAGTGACAGCTTCCCTTTTCTATGAAGCTGTTCACATCCACCTGTTTAAAGAATGTACATGTCTCAATTTTATCCTTTTTAGTGTAAATATTTAAATCTAAAAAGTCTATAGTTTGTCGATTGATTGTATGTGCTAGTTTAATATTCCATTGATTGGTATTGTGATGGTTTAAAAAATCTAAAACTGATGATTCGCCACCTTTCCAAATAAAGAAAATATCATCAATATATCTTCTATAGAGGACCAGGTTCGCTACCCAGTCATGTTGGGAAAAAAACAAAATGTTCTTCCCAATGAGCCATAAATAAATTGGCATAACTGGGAGCGAACCTGGTCCCCATAGCAGTTCCTCTGCATTGCAGATAAAAATCACCTTCAAACCCCCAAAAATTATTATTTAAAATAAGTTTGATAGATTCTAAGATAAAATCAATCTGTTCTTCATGATACATTTTAGAAGTCTGGAGAAAAAATCTTGTTGCTTCACAGCCTCTATCATGTTGAATACATGTATAGAGGCTGGCCACGTCACACGTGACAAGTAAAAAGTCTTCCTCCCACTTAACATCTTTCAAAATTTGTAACAAACTCATAGAGTCTTTAAGGAAAGAAGGACAGGTCCTAACTATCGGCTGTAGAAATGTATCAACATATTTAGATAGAGGTGATAATAATGATCCTATCCCTGAGACTATAGGTCTCCCAGGTGGATTTTGTATATCTTTGTGTAACTTTGGTAAAACATATATAACGGGTATCATTGGGAATTTTGTATTTAAAAATTTATATTATTTGGACGTTAAGATTCCCTTCATAAGACCCTTATCTAAGATTTTTATGTACTCTTTCCTTATTTCAATCGATGGGTCACTTTTTAAGTTTTCTATAAGTTTCTTGATCATCTAATTGTCGTTTAATTTCCGCTATATAGCTATCCTTACTCAAAATTACCACTCCGCCCCCCTTATCGGCGGGTTTGATAACTATATTTTTATCTTTCTTTAGATCTATCATTGCTTTTTTTTTTCTCTTTAATGGTTAGGTTGTTCTGATATTTATTATTTTTAACTTTTATTTCTTTTATATCCTTAATGCAGGCTTTTTCAAATATCTTCATTTCTTTTGATTTTAAATAAGTAGGATAAAATTTTGAGGGGTTCTTTAAATCTGTATGATGAAATTCATTAGTTTCATCTTCTTGATTTCTCATACTACTAATTTCCTTCTCTTTAAAAAACTTTTTTAAACAGAGTTTCCTAGTGAACCTATTTAGATCTGTATAGGTTTCAAATTTGTTAATTGGACAGCTAGGAACGAATTTAAAACCTTTACTTAAAACTTTCTTATGATTATCATCTAAAATTTTATCCGATAAATTACAAATCTTTATCTGTGCCTTATTTTTCTTTTGGGCCTCCTCATTTCTCTCATTTCCTTTTCCTCCAATTCTCCTATCTCTCCCTCCTCGTACTCTCTGTATCTTCTTTTCTGTGGAAATGGGCTCATATAACGTCTGTCTCTTTGGCCTCTCTCTAAAAAAGGGTCATAATTTCCATTATCATTTCTTTTTAACACACAGACACATACATATAGACACACACATACATACATACAGAGACACATACATGCAAAGACACATACACACATACATACAGACACACACAACACATACATACAAAGACACATACACAACACATACATACAAAGACACACACATACATACAGACAGACACACCCACACACACACAAGACATACATACAAAGACACACACATACATACAGACACATACACACATACATACAAAGACACATACACACACACACACACACAAGACACACATACATAAAAAGACACATAACACATACATACAGACACACACACAAGACACACATACACACACACATACATACATACAGACACACACACACACTTCATACAAACAAACACACACACACAAATTATTTTAGTCACCCTCCTGTTTCCTACCATTTTGGTTCCCACTCTGACTCCCTGTTCTTCCTCCCGTGCGGGCTCTCTGCATGCTGGGAGGAGTGACGTGCAGTCACTTCCTTCCAGCTCTGTGATGTAATCACAGGGGGCCATTTGTGCTGTTAAAGCACCCAGCGCAGACCATGCTGTCAGGGCCATCCATATCCATCGGGTGGCCCTGACAGCATGGGCCACCTGATGGACCCCTTGGATGGCGGCCCCAGCGGTTTGCTACACGGGCTGGGGCTGCAAATGGTGATGGCGGGTACCTGGTCGCAGGAGTGCGCAGGGCAGCCGGGACCCCTGCAACCGTGGTATGTACGCTGCTGGCTGGAGGTGCGGATCGGAACCTGGAACCATGTACCACATATGGTGGTCTTGCCTTAAGTTCACACTGTTCTGGGGTGGGGTTGCAGCGCTGATTCTGACCTCCATGTGGGTGGACTTGCCAATGTACCCAGAAATATACCTATTACAGCTTTTCCACACAGATGTACCAAAACATAAACAATACCTGACCTATCACATTCTCATAGCAGCCCTATCAACGATAGGCAAAGCCTGGCTCATCACCAATAGTCTGGGTGCATCAAACTATGCACCCAGACTATCAACAAGACCAAGCTCTATGAAATCATTGTCAGAAGCGTCAATCCACCCTAACGATTCTGGAAGGAGGCTTGGGATCTCTGGGACTCCCAACACCACCCTCCTGTGGGAACTATGCCTTGCCCGGAGGACGCAGCTAGCCCAACCTAACATGGTAACATGTCTAGGTCAGACGGTTGAACCTACCCACATGCTATGTATATTTCCTTTCTCTCTAGCGGCCAAGGATGATGCCACGGGAGTAACTAAATACCTTAGTGCAGCTACTGTACAACAGGCTGTGAGGGAGTGGCTGAGATGGTCTTGGGAATCAAAAACCTGACCGAGCCACCTATGGGTCTGATGAGTGCACTTTGCGGCCTAACCCAAATGCCCACACACACACCCACAACATATTATACTATATTACACTATGGCACTTGAAGACTCCCACTACCCTCCCCTCCACCCACCTTGCCCAGCTCGCCCAGCTTTGTTTCCCCAGTTCTTGTTTTGGCTCTACAATGCAAAACAGATGTACTTGTATTGATACATTGACTTGTGCCCACTCTGATAGTTGGTAATGTAAAGTGTAATGCACATATACTTGTATGTTATCTCTTTGATTGTAATTCACATTGTGCCCAAATTCCATCAATGATGTTTTACTATCTCTGCACAGTCGTCATGCTTGTGAAATGTACATCTGAAAAATTGTCAATAAAAAGAAATTAAAAATCCATGTGGCTTAAGGTTTACAGGTATAAAAAAATGTGCAATCCCACGGCGTAGGGGATATAAAAAAGTTTAGGCAGAAATTAATTGGAATGGGTTTTTAATTTAGATACTCTTGTACCAAAAGGTTTAAATGCATTTGAACTTCTTATGATTTTAAATAATGTGTTTAAACAAAATCTAGATTATATTGACTATGAAACCACCTTAGCATTTTATGTGTGCTATATATCCTTTTAATATTTGTTCTTAGCTATTCACATTCACTATGGACCCATTTTAGTATTAATATTCTATATTGTGTTACATATGCTTTTAATGTTTGTTATTCTCTGTTCATATGTGTGTTTTAATCCCCAGCCCTCTAAATTCACCCCTTATACTACCAGTTTAATTTGTATATATTATTTGTTACGGTACACCCCGGTATAAGAGGGGTCAATACTGCTGAGGACGTTCCCTTTCCGAATGAAGAAGCAGCGAACAGCAGTTCCAATTAGCTGAACAGGAACCATATGAAATCCTTCACGAATCAAACAGCTGAACGAGTAAATCATACGAATCCAATACCCCCAAGTATGAGACCAAGCTTTGTATTGAGGGTTAAGCAGAGATCTGGTTTATTGAGGGCTACCTGCCCGGTATTTATGCAGGTCTCCCACCTGGTGGACACTCCCCTACGGGACCAGATGGAAGACCGGGACAAAATGGATACAGTAGCCAATCACAGTGGCACGAGCATAAACACTCCCCTTTGGTGTAGATAAACCCTCCTCTCTATCCTGGAGATAATTGGGAAGTATTCCAATTATCTCCATGGATAGAGGCTAAACTCCATTTTGTACCTGAACATAAAAATACAATAAAATCAATAACTTTAAATTCCACGAACAGAATCCCCACATTCAACGTAACCCCAGATAGCTTGGATCTGAGTGCACATTATTACTGAATGCCGCTCAGATCCTATGGAGCCAAAGTCCTTCACATTGTCTTTCGGTATACGAACGGGCTCCATGGGATGGCTATCTGGGGTGCGTCTATTCGTGCTGGAAAGTACCGAATGGACCGATGTTCATGTGCTGGATGGCAGAGAAGGGAGGTTGGTGGCTTCATCGGTGTTCGTGCAAAATAGTGTCCGTTTTCATTTCCATAGTTTGGGCGCCGAACACCGCTGGCCGTTTGGGACTTTAAAATGGCTGCCGCCACATGAGAGTTACACGAACAGCGACCTCCCAATGTTCATCAATTAAGCTGTGGTTAACCGCAGCTTCTGGGAGGTCAACTGATGGCACACTCCAGTTCCCAGGTGGTTGATCGTTCGGTAGTTTATTCGGTAGTTTGTGAAATAAGTGAACAGAGGGTACGGACAGGCAATTAACTGACAGATAGATGAAGGTAACGAAATAGCATAGTTCCAAGACAGAGGGGTCTGTCACATAATTCAATGGTTTGTCTGTCTAATATAAAATTATTATAAATTGCCCCTTCTTCCATATCAGCTCAACACATATTTACACACATAGTTTCTATCATGTCCTTAAAGTAATAAGTACATTAGCTATCTATTTGCCATCACTAGGCCTCGTTTAAGATGGCCACCCCCTCACAGTACTCTGACATTTTATTATCCAAGATACTACCTTTCCCACAATACCCTACGATCACAATCACTGATTTTTCCCTTTTTCCATGGCTAATTTTGTCCAATATATCTTCTATACACTAATCCTTACATACTTATCCCTCATCCACCCCTATATGACCCTTTACATAGAGGGCCCACCGCGATTTTACAATATATTGCTCTTTTATTATTTTACATTTTTTTTAAAGTAAAAAACAATGTACAATCTTTTAAACTATAGTCTAATGTTTCAAGGTATATTTTACTAAAAAAATATTTTTCTTATTGTAATTACTTCAAAGCATATTGTATAAAGTAAGGCCATGTGACCGTGGTCACATGACGCGTGACATCATTTTGGCGCCAAAATTCAAATTTTTGTAATTTAGTTACCTATATAAACCAAAGTTGCCAGGCATTTATTTTACTCCACTTGAAAAAGCCTAATAGGGCAAAACGCGTTGTAATTTTAAAATTGGTTTAATAAAAGTAATATTTGTTTGGGTTAGTCTTTTATACTTTTATTATTTTATTCATACCTGGCATATATTATCACCTGACACATCAGGATCATCAGTCAAA
>OW240915.1:93995188-94051516 GCA_933207985.1 Pelobates cultripes
TACTCCACTAAACATGTCCATCTTTGATGTTAGAAATAATTATACTATCAATATAAATAATGTTTTTAACACTGAAGACACTATACCAACCCCCACCATAACAGAGACTTATAACAAACAGGAACTTTTTATCTCACTTGAAAAATCTTTAACATCAGAAATCAAACTAAAATGCGTAATATCCACACTTAAGAAATACATAGAAGAGCAGATAACCCCTAGAGGCCTAAGATTTTTTAAACACCTCAGACCAATCTGATAATTGTAGCAGAGGCCTGGTATTCCCCAGGTTAACTCCACTAGAGATCCCAGTGAGGCTCAGGAACAAGTAGTAAAAATACCATGAAGTAATAATTCCAGCAAGCAAGGTAATCCACGAATATCCCCATACAGATCCCAATGACTGGACGACACACACAGCATCAGGAGCAGAACTGACTTTTAATGCACACAACTTCCTTATAAAGCATTCTCCCATGCAAGGGAGGGATTTGCAATAATTAGTACAGTAGCCAATCCTCCACGAGTTGCCACCCTCAAGTCCCCTCCACTTAGTGTGACACATAATCCCCTTATGCAGGACAGGAATTCTCAGAGTTTCTGGATGTACCCCTAAACATAGGGGTACCCCTTTAAATGTTACATCCCCTGGTAGCCCTGATCTGGGTGAGACAAATATCCAAAAATCACCCAGATCGGATCAGGGGTTCGGGAAATTTATGGAAGTACTAAAATGACCGACTGCACTGGGTTTACCAGCCAAAAAGGGCTCCATGTGTTTTGGCCCTGCGGTCGGTCACAGAAAAGGGAATGTAAAACACGAATGAGCTGGGGAGGTTTCATGTAATTTCCCTTGTTCGTGGGATTCAAACTACGGAATGAGAAGCCATTCGGGAATTTGTATACGAATTGGCGGCAGTGTGGAGGTCTCAGCGGTGTTTGCCTAACCGAGTGTCCGATTTGGGTTCCAGACACTCGACGGCAAAACACCGCTGTTCGGGAGTTTAAAATGGCCGCCGCCACGTGTTCGTCTCCCGAATGGCGGCCACCCAGAGAACAAAGGACCCACTGCACGAACCGCCAATTACCCGTTTGCAACATTGTTGCGAACAGTAATTGGAGACACACTTATTACTGGGGTGGTCTGATTGTTCGGTAGTTTCATTCGCATAAGAACTGGAGTGATTTTACCGAACAATCAGTTGAATGCTACGTACACTTCACATATACAGGTTACAATTCAACTGAATACATAGACATAAATGCACTTTTTAGGACAGCCCAATGCCATCCGCTACACTGCTCCCCCTTGCCCGCAAGCCAGCATGCACAGTCTGATTCCACACTGATCGGCTTGAGGATGTCCGGGGTGCTAACGGATCATTTTTCCAAGTCTGTTTGTCTAGACAACCCCATAAATATACAAATTGGGGTCATTCCAACTATAGGGAAACAAAAAATAACATAGTGCAACTCCGTATGAAGCTTCTACAGTATTAATATTAGCCAAATGGATCACTCACACTTTAACTGAATAAATAAGGCGTATCAAGAATCCGTGTATGGACAATATATGGACTTGCAAATCTCAATAATACAAAGAGATAGAGATACATCCAAAATGAAAAATGAAGAAATGTGTACAAAGTAAAACATGTATTTATTACTTACACATAAGTTAGAAGCATAAAATTTCATAAACTGTCTGTCCAACGCGTTTCTTCCCACTGCTGGGACTTCCTCAGGGACTTTACAGTGATGTTAGCAGGTTAAACAATAAAAATAAATGAGTAAAAATTACAAATACACCCCTCCCCCTTATATACACCCCATAATCAAGTAAAAGTTCTCTCATATGTGTTTACAAGCTGCTCCCGGTTAAAATTCGATCACTTCCTGGTTCCGGGTGTATGACGTCATCACGTTGCGTTCCGGACGTCGAACGTGCGTTCCACTTGCGTTCCATTTGCGTTCCACAGCTGTTTTCTATGGGTGCTGACTTTCTTTAAGCTCCACATCCGGTTCATCATATTGAAATTAGATGAGTTTAATATATTGTATGTGGTAAAGGCATGGGGTGGGGGGGAATCAAAACGTATAAGAAATTCTTTAAACACATTTCCTCCTTGTATTAATTCTAAACATATTCTCCATTTATATCACAAGTATATGCCAAAAGGCAATAGGGTCTCTACAAGCAACCATGTGTGAAATCTTATTTATGGAATAAAAATACTTTTGTGACTATAATTTTAGAAATGTCAAGATCTATTGTTAGATATAAAATCTCAAAAAAAAAGGATCTTTATTTCCTTTATTTAATGTGCAAATCTTTCATGAATTTTATTTTATAGATTTGATGTATAAATATTAATAAATTATGTATCAATCAATTTTCAGTTATACCTTTTTTCTGTTAACCCCTTAACGACACTGGACGGAAATTTTCCGTCAAGGCAGACCTACCCTTAAGGACGCTTGACGGAAAATTTCCGTCAATTACTAAAGTTAACGCCAGATCGCCGCAATCGCGGCGATCGTGGGGTTAACGCTGTTGCTGGGTTCCTGACAGACACAAAGTGTTTAAAAGTTTAAAAGAAACCTTTTACCCCCTTTAACTTTAAAAGTTTAACCCTTTGATCACTGGCAGCAGTGATCACAATACTGATCACAGTACTTTACTGAGATCAGAGTTTTTTTTTAACCCTCAGGGGTTAACTTTATTTTCTTTTTAACCCTCAGGGGTTAAATATATTTAATTTTTTTTTTTTTACTTTTATTTTCAGTTAATTAGTTAGCTGGGGTGGATTGAAGCTAGGGGGAATTGGTGAATCTAGCATTAGTGTAGCTAGGAAGCTGAAAAGTTTTAGAAAGTTATTAAAAGTTTATAAAAGTTATTAAAAGTTTATAAAAGTATAAAAAAAAGTGAAAAAAGGAAAAAAGAGAAAAAAAAGTAGTTTATTTTAAGTCAAAGCATTTCTGCTTCGCTAGGTGTAAGCACGGTGATCTGATTCCTGTTTTTACCCACAGGGGTTCATTTTTAAAAAAGTTTTTAGAAGTTTTAGAAAGTTTTTAAGAGTTTTAAAAAAGTTAAAAAAGTATTAAAAAAATTCAGAAAACAAAAAAAAGTATAAAAAAGTTAAAAAAACAAAACAAAAAAATACGTTATTTAGTTAAAGTTAATTTTAAGCTTTCACCATGCTTAGAAAGTTTAGTGCCGAGGAGGCATATAATATATTAGCAGCCGACTCAGAGGCAACCGACACTGCCTCAGAGAGTGCAGAGGGTGACTATGTGCCAGACACAGATGAAGAAAGTGACGATACCCCTGGCACTGCTCCTGGCGCTGATATCTGGGTGCCCCCTAACAATTTTGTCCCCGACATCCCTCTGTTCACTGCGACTCCTGGTATTCAGGGAGACGTGACCAGCTATAACTCCCAGGATTTTATGGAGCTGTTCCTTGGGGATGATTTTTTAGGGCAGATAGCTACACAAACAAATATTTATGCAGCGCAGTATCTGGCACAAAATGCAACAAGTCACCTTGCCACAAAAGGGAGCTGGTACCCCACCAGTGTGCCAGAGTTAAAACAGTTCTGGGCACTAACCATGCTAATGGGAATTATAAAAAAGCCCAGCATCCGAATGTACTGGTCCAAAAACCCAGTATGCAATACTCCCATTTTCTCTCAGACCATGAGTAGGCCCAGATACGAAACAGTACTGCGTTTTCTGCACTTCAATGATAATTCGAAGTGCCACCCCAAAGATCATCCGCAGTATGACAAACTCTATAAAATCCGCCCCCTAATTAACCATTTTAATAAAGAATTTGGCATAATTTATACTCCCCAAAAGAATATATGTATTGATGAGTCCCTAATGAAATACAAGGGTAGACTGGGGTTTAAGCAATACATCCCAGCCAAAAGATCCCGGTATGGCATCAAGCTATACAAGTTATGTGAAAGTAGCAGTGGGTATGTTTATACCTTCAGAATATATGAAGGTAAAGATAGCCACCGGGATCCCCCAGGTTGCCCTGATGTAGTTGGGACTAGCGGAAAAATAGTTTGGGATCTAATGAACCCGCTACTGAACAAGGGGTACCACCTCTACCTTGATAATTACTACAATAGCATACCCCTCCAAAAAATGCTATATTGTTTTGAGACTGTGGTCTGCGGCACTATCCGCAAGACACGCACTGGCTTCCCCAAGGCTCTGGCAGAGAAAAAAATTAAAAAGGGGGAAACGGCTGCTCTATGCCAGGACGAACTGCTGGCTCTGAAATACAGAGACAAAAAGGAGGTGTTCATACTGACTACCATGCACAGTGAACACACACGCAGGGTCGCAGTTCGTGGCAGACAGGAAACAAGACGGCTGCCTGTCTGCATTAAGCAATACAATAAACACATGGGGGGAGTTGACCTGTCTGATCAACTGCTGCAGCCATATCTGATAATGAGAAAGACCAGGGCCTGGTATAAGAAAGTGGGCATTTATTTAATGCAAATGGCTACTCACAATGCATTCATCCTTTTCAAAAAGGCAAATCCTCAGCTGAAATGTACTTTTCTTACATTTCAGTTTCAGCTCATTTCTGTGCTGCTCACTGAGTGCCACAGTGGGGAGCCATCAGCAGGGCCTAGCAGCAGAGATATTCAGACAGGTCACTTCTGCTTTCGGATACCACCAACCCCCCAAAAAAAGACCCCCCAGAAAAGGTGCAGGCTGTGTTACCAGAGAGGCATTCGAACGGAGACCAGTTTCTACTGCCCTGATTGTCCCTCTCAGCCTGGCCTTTGTATTGGGAACTGTTTTAAATTATTTCATACTCAGAGCCAATAAATTCTCAATACAATTTTTTTTTTACCTTTTATTTAGTTAATTGGGGTGGATGATAGTTCCTGGGAAATTGGTGAGTTTAGTGCGTATGCTAGGGGTAGAAATACAAATAAAAAAAAAACAACAAAAAAATAAAATAACATTGTTTTGTTAAAGTTCTTGTGTAAAAAGTTTAAAATGCTTTGGAAGTACAGTTAGAGAATTCTGACAGCGGATTCAGAGGTGACAGACAGTGCCTCAGAGTTTGACCCAAAATGGGACATGGACCCAGCATGCAAATTCAAAGTTTGAAACAAACCTGAAATGGCAGAGTCTCAAATTTGCCCCTTCAACATCCACATATACCTGAGAAAGGTACACACAGGGGTATTGCTGTACTCAGACGACATAGCTGAGTGACATATGAAGCGTTATACTGCCGTAGCACACCTAAGGATTGTAAACTATGCAGTAAAATCTCAAAGTATGTGTCAAAAAGGCAGAGAAAATGCTTACTACTACTAGACTTGGTACTCACTAGCGAAAAAATGATCCCACCCTAAGGTTCAAAATGGGCCTTTTGAAATACCCTGGGGTGTCTTCTTTAAAAAATGGTAGGCCTTTGTGGGGGAAGTTTGAATTCTCAACCTGTCAAATGCCCCAAAATGGGACATGGACCCGGCGTAAAAATTCAAAGTTTGAAACAGACCTGAAATTGCCGAGTCTCAAATTTGCCCCTCCAACATCCACATATACCTGGGAAAGGTACACACAGGGGTATTGCTGTACTCAGACGACATAGCTGAGTGACATATGAAGCGTTATACTGCCGTAGCACACCTAAGGATTGTAAACTATGCAGTAAAATCTCAAAGTATGTGTCAAAAAGGCAGAGAAAATGCTTACTACTACTAGACTTGGTACTCACTAGCGAAAAAATGATCCCACCCTAAGGTTCAAAATGGGCCTTTTGAAATACCCTGGGGTGTCTTCTTTAAAAAATGGTAGGCCTTTGTGGGGGAAGTTTGAATTCTCAACCTGTCAAATGCCCCAAAATGGGACATGGACCCGGCGTAAAAATTCAAAGTTTGAAACAGACCTGAAATTGCCGAGTCTCAAATTTGCCCCTCCAACATCCACATATACCTGGGAAAGGTACACACAGGGGTATTGCTGTACTCAGACGACATAGCTGAGTGACATATGAAGCGTTATACTGCCGTAGCACACCTAAGGATTGTAAACTATGCAGTAAAATCTCAGTGTGTGTGTCAAAAAGGCAGAGAAAATGCTTACTACTACTAGACTTGGTACTCACTAGCGAAAAAATGATTCCACCCTAAGGTTCAAAATGGGCCTTTTGAAATACCCTGGGGTGTCTACTTTAAAAAATGGTAGGCCTTTGTGGGGAAAGTTTGAATAAGCAACCTGCTATTAGAACCCAAAATGAGTCATAAACCTATAAAATTCTGTAAAAACTGAAATGGTCAGGTCTCCTATATGGAAGTGTAGCATCAGAAAATACGACTAAAGGCATACATTGGGGGTATCGTTTTTCTCACAGGAGATAGCTCAGCATAATTAGGGGTGTTTGATCATATTGGAACATATCAAATATACAAAATGCCCAGCACAAATGTAACGCATAAGTTAAAAATGCAAAAAATATTTTTTTACCACAACCTTTGACATATCATGGTGAAAAAATGGCGACATGTTAAGGCACAATATATGCCATGTGAGATACTCTGGAATGTCTACTTTCACAAATGGTAGGCCTTTTTGCGGTTTTTGAAACAGTCAAACTGCTATAATGGCCCAAATTGAAACATAAACCCTGCAAATCCGTCTCTCAAAATTCTACTCTAAAAACTGAAATGGTCAGGTCTCCTTTATGGCACTGTAGCATCACCAAATAGTGTCAAAGACATACATTGGGGGTATTGTTTTACTCAGAAGACTTAGCTGAGCATAATTAGGGGTGTTTGATCATAGTGGAACATATCAAATATACAAAATGCCCAGCACAAATGTAATGCTTAAGGAAAAACTGCAAAAAATATTTTTTTACCACAAACTTTGACATATAATGGCGAAAAAATGGCGACATGTTAAGGCACAATATATGCCATATGAGATACCCTGGAGTGTCTACTTTCACAAATGGTAGGCCTTTTTGCGGTTTTTGAAACAGTCAAACTGCTATGATGGCCCAAACTGAAACATAAGCCCTGCAAATCCGTCTCTCAAAATTCTACTCTAAAAACTGAAATGGTCATGTCTCCTTTATGGCACTGTAGTGTCACCAAATAGTGTCAAAGACATACATTGGGGGTATTGTTTTACTCAGAAGACTTAGCTGAGCATAATTAGGGGTGTTTGATCATAGTGGAACATATCAAATATACAAAATGCCCAGCACAAATGTAATGCTTAAGGAAAAAATGTGAAAATATTTTTTTACCACAAACTTTGACATATAATGGCGAAAAAATGGTGACATATTAAGGCACAATATATGCCATATGAGATACCCTGGAGTGTCTACTTTCACAAATGGTAGGCCTTTTTGCGGTTTTTGAAACTGTCAAACTGCTATAATGGCCCAAACTGAAACATAAGCCCTGCAAATCCGTCTCTCAAAATTCTACTCTAAAAACTGAAATGGTCATGTCTCCTTTATGGCACTGTAGCGTCACCAAATAGTGTCAAAGACATACATTGGGGGGTATTGTTTTACTCAGAAGACTTAGCTGAGCATAATTAGGGGTGTTTGATCATAGTGGAACATATCAAATATACAAAATGCCCAGCACAAATGTAATGCTTAAGGAAAAAATGTGAAAATATTTTTTTACCACAAACTTTGACATATAATGGCGAAAAAATGGCGACATATTAAGGCACAATATATGCCATATGAGATACCCTGGAGTGTCTACTTTCACAAATGGTAGGCCTTTTTGCGGTTTTTGAAACTGTCAAACTGCTATAATGGCCCAAACTGAAACATAAGCCCTGCAAATCCGTCTCTCAAAATTCTACTCTAAAAACTGAAATGGTCATGTCTCCTTTATGGCACTGTAGCGTCACCAAATAGTGTCAAAGACATACATTGGGGGTATTGTTTTACTCAGAAGACTTAGCTGAGCATAATTAGGGGTGTTTGATCATAGTGGAACATATCAAATATACAAAATGCTCAGCACAAATGTAATGCTTAAGGAAAAAATGCAAAAATATTTTTTTACCACAAACGTTGACATATAATGGTGAAAAAATGGCGACATGTAAAGGCACAATATATGCCATATGAGATACCCTGGAGTGTCTACTTTCACAAATGGTAGGCCTTTTTGCGGTTTTTGAAACAGTCAAACTGCTATTATGGCCCAAACTGAAACATAAGCCCTGCAAATCCGTCTCTCAAAATTCTACTCTAAAAACTGAAATGGTCAGGTCTCCTTTATGGCACTGTAGTGACACCAAATAGTGTCAAAGACATACATTGGGGTTATTGTTTTACTCAGAAGACTTAGCTGAGCATAATTAGGGGTGTTTGATCATAGTGGAACATATCAAATATACAAAATGCCCAGCACAAATGTAATGCTTAAGGAAAAAATGCAAAAAATATTTTTTACCACAAACTTTGACATATAATGGCGAAAAAATGGCGACATGTTAAGGCACAATATATGCCATATGAGATACCCTGGAGTGTCTACTTTCACAAATGGTAGGCCTTTTTGCGGTTTTTGAAACTGTCAAACTGCTATAATGGCCCAAACTGAAACATAAGCCCTGCAAATCCGTCTCTCAAAATTCTACTCTAAAAACTGAAATGGTCATGTCTCCTTTATGGCACTGTAGCGTCACCAAATAGTGTCAAAGACATACATTGGGGGTATTGTTTTACTCAGAAGACTTAGCTGAGCATAATTAGGGGTGTTTGATCATAGTGGAACATATCAAATATACAAAATGCTCAGCACAAATGTAATGCTTAAGGAAAAAATGCAAAAAATATTTTTTTACCACAAACGTTGACATATAATGGTGAAAAAATGGCGACATGTAAAGGCACAATATATGCCATATGAGATACCCTGGAGTGTCTACTTTCACAAATGGTAGGCCTTTTTGCGGTTTTTGAAACAGTCAAACTGCTATGATGGCCCAAACTGAAACATAAGCCCTGCAAATCCGTCTCTCAAAATTCTACTCTAAAAACTGAAATGGTCAGGTCTCCTTTATGGCACTGTAGTGACACCAAATAGTGTCAAAGACATACATTGGGGGTATTGTTTTACTCAGAAGACTTAGCTGAGCATAATTAGGGGTGTTTGATCATAGTGGAACATATCAAATATACAAAATGCCCAGCACAAATGTAATGCTTAAGGAAAAAATGCGAAAAATATTTTTTTACCACAAACTTTGACATATAATGGCGAAAAAATTACGACATGTTAAGGCACAATATATGCCACATGAGATACCCTGGAGTGTCTACTTTCACAAATGGTAGGCCTTTTTGCGGTTATTGAAACAGTCAAACTGCTATAATGGCCCAAATTGAAACATAAGCCCTGCAAATTCGTCTCTGAAAATTCTACTCTAAAAACTGAAATGGTCAGGTCTCCTTTATGGCACTGTAGCGTCACCAAATAGTGTCAAAGACATACATTGGGGGTATTGTTTTACTCAGAAGATTAAGCTGAGCATAATTAGGGGTGTTTGACCATAGTGGAACATATCAAATATACAAAATGCCCAGCACAAATGTAATGCTTAAGGAAAAAATGCGGAAAATATTTTTTAACACAAATTTTGACATATAATGGTGAATAAATGGTGAACCGTTAAGGCAAAATATATGCCATATAAGATACCATGGAGTGTCTACTTTCACGAATGGAAGGCCTTTGTGTGGTCATTTGAACAACCAAACTACTATAATGCCCCAAAATAAGACATAGGTCCATTAAATCCATCTTTGAATTTTCTAACTGTAGAAACTGAAATAGTCTGGCCTCTTATATTTCATTGTAGCTTCCCAAAATAGTGGCAAAGACATACAATGGGGGTATTGTTGTACTCAGCAGATGTTGCTGAACACAAAATGGAATTTTGACCAGGAATAGCACACAGCAGCTTTACAAAATACACATTTAAAAAACCTTGTTACATGTGTGTATTTCAAAAAACAGAAAAAACACAATTTTACTACAATATGTAGCAGAGATTGGTGGGAAAAAGGCTATGTAAAAAGTGTCAAAATACCCTTAAATAAATAGCCTGTGATGTCTTCTTTATTTAAATATATACTTTTGTGTAGCAATTTTGTTTTCTGTGACAGCTGTCAAACTTACAAGTCAAACATACCAACTTCTAAATTTTTTTCACATTTAAATTTTATATTACTCCTTGTATTTTGTGACCTGTAACTTTTAAAATAAGCTGAAATCCTTTACATATTATGCACTTTGAAAAACAAGAAACCTAAATGAATTTATTTTGAATTACTTTTCCTAAGCTGGACATATTATACACACACTATTATTGCCAAAACTGTGAAAAATATATATATTTTTTCTTTTTTTTTTCTTTTTTTAATGTTTTTTAATAATAAATTAGATTTTATATATGTGTAAGTCACATCAAAGTAAAGCCCATCTTGTCCTTTAAAAAACGATATATAATATGTGTTGATTCAATAAATGAGAGCGATGCAAATTGCAGTTGAACACAAACAGCAAAAAATGCAAAAATAGCTTGAGTCCTTAAGGGTATGTCCAGCTTCTGAAGCTGCGTCCTTAAGGGGTTAATGTTCATAATTTATTGAAAACTATAAACATAAGTTTTTTTTTGTTTGTTTGTTTTTTGTTTTCTTTCTCCTTTATGGTTGCGAGGAAAGGCTCCTTACATATTTGTAGTTTGAAAGAGAATTTTGAAGGACTCAAATACAAAGATCATGGGAAGCTCCAAATACAACACAAAATTTATATAAAATAAAACATAAAAATAAAAATAAATTAAAATTAGAAATAAAAAAAATAAGATAAAATGAAAGATCCTATTCTAAAGATTTCCAACACCATAAGATGAAAGTCAAATAGAATACAATTGGTACACTATATAAGGCTTCACTAAATTGACATTAATCTAAAAAGCACCATAGATCAATGTCTAAATTTAGTCCCCTTGGTTGTAGGGTTTTTAATGTATTATTCCAATACGTTTCTCTTTGGGCCAGTTTCTTAATGAGGTTTCCACCCCTCCAATAATTTTCTACTTTTTCAATCCCTAAAAAATAGAAATTTTGCCAGTTGAATTTTTTTACACATATTACAATGAATGGGAACTATATGTTTATTTAATTTTTTTCGAATATTGTTTTGGTGTTCCAAGATACGTTCTTTTAATTTCCTAAAGGAGGAGCAATAGTACTAATGACAAAAGATTATTATCTTAAAGAAGCCGGTAGAATTTTGGGAGATAAAAATACATATATTCAATTAAAACAAGATCCAACAGTGGATTTTAATTTTGAACTAGAATCCTTATTACACTTTGCAACCCAAAAAAATATCATCACAAGAGATAATGTGCAATACCTTTTCAACAAATATCCAGTAATTCAAATTTTTTATTTTTTGCCAAAATTACATAGAAATCCTGTTGAACCCCCGGGAAGACCTATTATTAGTGGGATAAATTCAATAACTGCACATTTATCAGAATTTATAGATTATTATTTACAAAAATATGCACAAGAAGCCCCCTTCTACATACGGGACTCATCCCATATTTTGGAAATCCTTGATAACCAACAATGGAATCAAGACAACATATGGGTTACGATAAATGTGACATCTTTATACACTGTCATCAAACATGAGGTGGGTCTAACAGCAGTTGAAAAAATTATGGGAGAAGATCAAAGTATGCCAATTTCTTTAAAAAACTTTTTTATTAAGAGGCATACACTTCATCCCTCACCACAATTATTTTTATTTCAATTAAGCTTTTACCTGCAACAAACAGGTACAGCTATGGGGACCAGGTTATGCCAACATCTACATGAGAGACTGGGAAGCCAACTCAGTGTGGAGGGGGCATAGCTGGGTTGCAATCCTGGTCCTATGGAAACGTTTTATTGATGACGTCTTATTAATTTGGAGGGGTACACAGCAAGAATTGGAAGAATTCTTGCACTATATAAATATTAATAATTATGGTTTAAAATTCACTCACACGTATGACACAGACAGTATTAATTTTTTGGATATAACCTTTTTTGTAAATCAGGGTATAATTCAATCGAAATGCTATTTCAAAGAAATGGAAGGAAATAGCTTTATACACAAAAAAGCTGCCATCAGAACAATTGGCTTAATTCAATACCAAAAAGTAAACTCACCAGAATTAGGAGAAATTGTTCAAAGGACAGTGATTATTATAAACAGGCCAACCATTTATCCAACAAATTGATTTCAAAAAAATATGACAGAACTTTTTTAGAACAAGAGACATCCAAAATTGGAAAACTAAACAGAAGAGAATTATTAGGTCAAAAAAAGAAGGACAAGATTCAAAAGGAGGTTTACAAATACTCCATTACTCAATTTAATGTACAACATCATGAGATTAAGACAATATTAAACAAACACTGGGGTATTTTATTGAAGGATTCTGTTTTGGGGAGAGTAGTCCCAAGAAAGGCACCAGTAATTTTTAGAAAGGCAAAAAATCTAAAAAACATATTGGCACCCAGTTATGCCTTAACAAATCCACACAGAAACATTCAAATAGAAAATAAAAAAGGCTTTCAGTCATGCAATAGATGTAAAGCTTGCAGAACGCAGATTATTGAATATAAAAAAATGTAAAAGCACCGTAACAGGGAAAGAGTTTAATATAAAATCTAACATAAACTGTGATACTCGTAATGTAATATATGTCCTACAATGTCCCTGCGGGAAACAATACGTAGGGCGGACTTGTAGGAAATGAAAAGAACGTATCTTGGAACACCAAAACAATATTCGAAAAAAATTCAATAAACATATAGTTCCCATTCATTGTAATATGTGTAAAAAATTCAACTGGCAAAATTTCTATTTTTTAGGGATTGAAAAAGTAGAATTATTGGAGGGGTGGAAACCTCATTAAGAAACTGGCCCAAAGAGAAACGTATTGGAATAATACATTAAAAACCCTACAACCAAGGGGACTAAATTTAGACATTGATCTATGGTGCTTTTTAGATTAATGTCAATTTAGTGTAGCCTTATACAGTGTACCAATTGTATTCTATTTGACTTTCATCTTATGGTGTTGGAAATCTTTAGAATAGGATATTTCATTTTATCTTATTTTTTATTTCTAATTTTAATTTATTTTTATTTTTATGTTTTATTTTATATAAATTTTGTGTTGTATTTGGAGCTTCCCATGATTTTGTATCTGTGTCCTTCAAAATTCTCTTTCAAACTACAAACATGTAAGGAGCCTTTCCTCGCAACCATATAGGAGAAAGAAAAAAAAACAAAAAAAAACTTATGTTTATAGTTTTCAATAAATTATGAACATTAACAGAAAAAAAGATATAACTGAAAATTGATTGATACATAATTTATTAAAATTTATACATCAAATCTATAAAATAAAATTCATGAAAGATTTGCACATTAAATAAAGGAAATAAAGATCCTTTTTTTGAGATTTTATATCTAACAGTAGATCTTGACATTTCTAAAATTATAGTCACAAAAGTATTTTTATTCCCTAAATAAGATTTCACACATGGTTGCTTGTAGAGACCCTATTGCCTTTTGGCATATACTTGTGATATGAATGGAGAATATGTTTAGAATTAATACAAGGAGGAAATGTGTTTAAAGAATTTCTTATACGTTTTGATTCCCCCCCCCATGCCTTTACCACATACAATATATTAAACTCATATAATTTCAATATGATGAACCGGATGTGGAGCTTAAAGAAAGTCAGCACACTTAGAAAACGGCTGTGGAACGCAAATGGAATGCAAGTGGAACGCACGTTCGACGTCCGGAATGCAACGTGATGACGTCATACACCCGGAACCAGGAAGTGATCGAATTTTAACCGGGAGCAGCTTGTAAACGCATATGAGAGAACTTTTACTTGATTATGGGGTGTATATAAGGGGGAGGGGGGTATTTGTAATTTTTACTCATTTATTTTTATTGTTTAACCTGCTAACATCACTGTAAAGTCCCTGAAGAAGTCCCAGCAGTGGGAAGAAACAC
Organism: Pelobates cultripes; assembly: GCA_933207985.1. NCBI lineage: Eukaryota > Metazoa > Chordata > Amphibia > Anura > Pelobatidae > Pelobates > Pelobates cultripes. The sequence continues at coordinate 94,009,321 of OW240915.1, forward strand.
GTTGGACAGACAGTTTATGAAATTTTATGCTGAATGATTCTAACTTATGTGTAAGTAATAAATACATGTTTTACTTTGTACACATTTCTTCATTTTTCATTTTGGATGTATCTCTATCTCTTTGTATTATTGAGATTTGGAAGTCCATATATTGAAGTAAGAACACTGCCTGAGAGCTACACAGATTCTTGATACGCCTTATTTATTCAGTTAAAGTGTGAGTGATCCATTTGGCTAATATTAATACTGTAGAAGCTTCATACGGAGTTGCACTATGTTATTTTTTGTTTCCCTATAGTTGGAATGACCCCGATTTGTATATTTATGTGTTTGTGGAAGATTTGAGGAGATCTTCGGGTCATAATCTACAACCTAGAGGGAAGTTATCTATATTGTTTATTCACTAAGGGCACTTGGTGTTTTTGGTGAAATTTTAATATCACAGAGTATTCAGTGAAAGATTTTGCATTTTCTATAATTGTCTAGACAACCCATCAGCGTTTCCGTTTTGTTTGCCAGGGCGATACTGAATGTTAAAGTCAAAGGGCTGCAGCGCCAAACTCCAGCGCAGCAGCCTGGCATTGTCCCAAGCCACCCGGTTCAGCCATACTAACGGGTTGTGATCCATGAGCAAAGAAAAGGGCTGTCCATACAAGTACGGCTGCAACTTCTTTAGGGCCCACACCACAGCCAGGCATTCCTTCTCGATGGCGGCGTAGCTTACTTCTCTGGGTAACAACTTGCGACTGATGTAAGCTACGGGATGTTCTCCGCCATCGGCCCCGACTTGGCTCAGCACTGCCCCCAATCCAAACATAGAAGCGTCTGTGTGAAGAAGAAAATGTTTAGTTGGATTGGGAGCTGCCAAGACAGGGGCATTGCTAAGAGCATTTTTCAGATGTTGGAATGCCTGCTCACACTCCGGGGTCCAGGTTACTTGGCGGGGTAGGTTCTTACAGGTCAGGTCAGTAAGGGGTTTGGCCAGGGCGCTATAATTGGGGACAAACTTCCTATAGTATCCCATGGTTCCTAGAAATGCTAGCACCTGAGTCTTAGTCCTAGGAGTGGGCCACTGGGCTATGGCCTCTACTTTGGCTGGTTCTGGTTTCTGTTTCCCACAGCCCACTCGATGGCCCAGGTATTGTACCTCGGCCATGCCTATACTGCATTTGGCCGGTTTCAACATCAGACCAGCCTCCCTAATCCTGTCTAGAACCGCTCCTATATGGGCCAAGTGCTCCTTCCAGGTATTGCTGAAGATGGCAATATCGTCTAGGTATGAACAGGTGTAGTCCTGGAACCCATCGAGGAGTCGGTCCACCATCTGCTGGAAGGTAGCCGGAGCGTTTTTCATCCCAAACGGCATGACTTTAAAGTGGTACAAGCCGAATGGGGTGACAAAGGCTGACTTAGGGATGGCGTCCGGAGCCAAGGGAATCTGCCAATAACCCTTACACAGATCAATAGTAGTGAGGTATTGGCCTCTGGCCATCCGGTCTAGCAGTTCATCTATCCTAGGCATAGGATAGGCGTCTGATACGGTCTTTTCGTTCAACCTCCGGTAGTCCACGCAGAAGCGGGTCGTACCATCCCGCTTTGGTACAAGGACTACTGGAAAAGCCCAGGGGCTGTCTGAGGGCTCAGTCACCCCAAGTTGGAGCATCTCATCGATCTCCTTGCGCATATTCTCCCGTACCGCTTCAGGGATGCGGAATGGTGTCTGGCGCATGGGAAGTTGCCCTGGGGTTTCCACCCGGTGAGTGGCCAGAGGAGTGTATCCAGGCACATTAGAGAAGGTGTCTTGCTTCTCTCTCAACAGCTGTTGTACCTCAGTACACTCCTGTGGGCTCAGCCGATCTCCCAGCACAACTTCTCCTAAATCCCCAGACAGCCTACCATCTCCCAGCAGATCTGGGAGGCGAAGGCTGTCAAACTCTTCGGAGTTGGGTGCACAAATAGCTGTCACCTCCTCTGAGCGTTCCTGGTAGGGTTTCATCATGTTCACATGGAGCATGCATCGCCCTCCAGTTTCGGTGCAGGGGCCAATTATATAAGTGGTGTCACATCTCTGTTCCACGCCTTTATAAGGGCCTTGCCAGGCGGCCTGTAGCTTATGTCGGACAGGTTTTAAAATTAAAACTTTCTTCCCAACCTGGAAGCTACGGCCCCTGGCGCCCCGATCATACCAGGTGCATTGGCGCATCTGAGCCGCCTGAAGGTTTTCCTTTACTGTCTTAGTTAGGGCCTCCAGTCGCTAACACAATGGGGGTACCATCTGCGCTCCGGTCTCCCTCCACATGTTCTCTAATAAGGTCTAGGGGCCCTCTTACTCTCCTCCCAAATAACAGCTCAAATGGGAAAAACCCGGTGGACTCCTGCGGCACCTCCCGGTAAGCAAAGAGGAGGTGAGGCAGGAATCGCTCCCAGTCCCTGTGGGTCTCGGCGAAGGTTCGGAGCATTTGTTTTAATGTACCATTGAACCGTTTGCAGAGCAAATTGGTCTGGGGATGGTATGGGGCACTAATGATAGGTTTAATGTCACAAAATCTCCAGAGTTGCTGAGTGACCTCTGTGGTAAATTGAGTGCCCTGATCCGAGATGATCTCCCTGGGTAACCCCATCCGGGAGAAAATCTGCATCAGGGCCTCGGCCATGGTTTCGGCATGTAAATTTGTCAGGGCCACCGCCTCTGGATATCGGGTGGCATAATCCACAACAGTTAAAATATATTTCTTGCCCGAAGGGCTAGGTTTCTGAAGGGGGCCTATGATATCTACCGCTATTCTGTGAAATGGTTCCTCAATTATAGGTAGCGGATGCAACTTCGCCTTCCGCCGGTCTCCCCTCTTCCCTACCCTCTGGCACGTATCGCAGGTACTGCAATATTTACGTACCTCTTGGCTAACTCCTGGCCAAAAGAAACTTTGGGTCAGTCGGTATCGGGTACGACTGATCCCCAAATGCCCAGATAGCGGAATATCGTGAGCTATCCGGAGCAATTCGACTCGGTACCTCTGTGGTACGACTAACTGCCTTAAAGCAATCAGGTCTGACCCAACTACCTGCTTATCTGACTCCCTGTATAACAGCTGTCCATCCCATACAAATCTTTCCCCCTCCGCCCCAGGTTGGTCAGAGGTGACTTTATCTCTATATACCTGTACGGTAGCATCAGTGATCACCTCTGCCGGAAATTTGTTAGGAGGGGCCCAGGATACACAGTCTAGGGGTTGTGGTTTGGGGCTCAAAAGCAGAAGTGAGCCTTCCCAAATCGTTTCCCAGTACCACCTCTGCGGGTAACTGTGGCATCAACCCCACCTCTACATTTCCCGACCCCGCTCCCCAATGCAAATGTACGTTTGCGGTATACAGCCGGTAGACGGCTCCCCCATCAACCCTGGTGGCTACCGTCCTGTTGGTTTTGGCCTTGTCAGAGACCAAGTGGCTTTTTACCAGGGTTATGGTGGCTCATGAGTCTCGGAGCCCCTGCATCGCTTTTCCTTCCAGATATACAATTTGCCTGTGGTGTTGGCAATTATCTGCATTGGCTTGTAGCGGGTTGGCTTCATGTAGTACCTCCCACTGTTCTATTGTAGTGACGGGGACTGCGGAACCATAGGCGGCAGGTGTCTCCTCCTGGTAGTGGTGTGTGGCTGCTCTCGGTGGTGGTGGTGGTGGGCCTGGCCTTATCCAGGTAGATCGGTCTCGTAGCTGAGGGCACTCCCTCTTGTAGTATCCCCACCTCTGGCACTGATGACACTGCACTGAGCTAGGCTGACGAAATCGTGGTTGTGCTGCAGGTGGTGGTAGGTGTCGTGGTTGTACTGTGGGGTAGTTTGTCCCCCCAAAGGATTTTACTGTGATCTTTGGGGCTACCGTTTTTTGTTGCCTGCGAGCATCCAGGTAGTCGTCTGCTTTCCTAGCAGCCTCCATGAGGGATGTAGGATTATGGTTCCTTAACATCTGTTGATACCCCATCATAAAATTGTTCCATCAGCAACATTTGTATTACGTCCTCCATGGACCGTGCTTTGCTAGCTTGTACCTATCCGAGGGCCGCCCGCTGTAGTCTACAAGCCCACTCAGCATGCAAGTCTCTCAGCTTTCTTTAATTCCCTGAACCGCCTTCGGTATGCCTCTGATGGCATACTGTGATGGCATACTGGGCCAGTATAATTTCTTTTACTCTACTGTAGTCCCGGATTTCCTCATCTGGTACTGTACGATAAGCTTCTGCTGCTCTCCCAGTTAATCGCCCAGCCAAAATGGGAACCCAATCTTCTGCACTGAAGGAATGCATCTATGTCTTCCTCTGCCTCTACATACATTTTAAATGCTTGATAAGGTATTTTTGGCTTACCCTCTTGTACCATGGTTACTGCAGTGCTGTGTTCTGGGTTTGACGTTATCCTTTGCCTCAGTACAAACTCCTAGACCTCCGTCATTGTCCTGGAGATGATCTCTGCTGGTGGATTCTCTCCATAAAAAGACAGCCTAAATTGTAACTGTCTCTGGAACTCCATTTGTTCCTGTCTTTCTGCCGAATCACTATATTCCGGAACCGAACCGCCATCTGTTCGGTATTCCGCCATTAGTTCGGTAATGTAACGGCTTACCTAAATGGGAGTCTGTAGTGCAGAAATATGTGCTCACCCTTGCAAGTAAACACAGGCCAAGGTGGTCAGGGAAGAACTCATCTGGCCTGTGAGTTTGTGCATGGGGGCTTTCCAGGAATAGTGCTCCAAGTAGCAGTACAGCAGGGATTAGCAGAAGCGTAGTCAAGGAAAGCCAAAGTCAGGGGAAGCCAGAGATCAGAGTAGTCCAGGAGGAAAGCCAAGGTCAGAAGCCGGAATCAGACAGGAAACACTGGAACGCTGATACGAAGAGACAGGAACCAAACAAGGGAACCAGAGTCAATGAACTGACACTGCCCTCAGGGAGAGGCAGTGTCTTATAACTGGATAATTGGTGATCAGCCACAGGTGTGCTGAGATTGTTGGAGCAGCCACAGAATAACGTCCAGCACTGGGTACAAGGCAAGACAGACTTCTGGCTATATCTTGAGCTGATATGGTGACTCAGAGGCAAAATAGCAGCCCCAGGACTGCAAAGTACCCTGGTTCAAATCCCCTGCTGGGCACTCCTGGGGCGACCTCGTCTGGCAGACTGGATGTTGCGGGTACCGTGACAGTACCCTCCCTTTTAAGAACGCCCTCCGGGCGTGAACAGGTTCTTCTTGGAAATAGTACTCCTCATCTTCGGTCTCAGTATCACTAAGATAGTCTTTGTAATCAAAGTCTCCAAAGTGGAGTCCCTTTACAGCCTGGGACTTTATGGTACCAGTTTCGGGTACTAATGCATTTGGTACAGGCGGTAAGTACACACAGCATCAGGAGCAGAACTGACTTTTAATGCACACAACTTCCTTATAAAGCATTCTCCTATGCAAATGAGGGAGGGATTTGCAATAATTAGTACAGTAGCCATTCCTCCACGAGTTGCCACCCACACATCCCCTCCCCTTAGTGTGAGACATAATCCCCTTATGCAGGACACAAATTCCCTGAGTTTCTGGATGTACCCCTAAACATAGGGGTACCCCTTTAAATGTTACATCCCCTGGTAGCTCTGATCTGGGTGAGACACATATCCAAAAATCACCCAGATCGGATCAGGGGTTCGGGAAATTTATGGAAGTACTAAAATGACCGACCGCACTGGGTTTACCAGCCGAAAAGGGCTCCATGTGTTTTGGCCCTGCGGTCGGTCACAGAAAAGGGAATGTAACACATGAATGACTTATGTTAGGAGAGCTGGGGAGGTTTCATGTAATTTCCCTTGTTCGTGAGATTCAAACTACCGAACGAGAAGCCGTTCGGTAGTTTGTATACGAATTGGCGGCAGTGTGGAGGTCTCAGCGGTGTTTGCCTAACCGAGTGTCCGATTTGGGTTCCAGACACTCGACGGCAAAACACCGCTGTTCGGGAGTTTAAAATGGCCGCCGCCACGTGTTCGTCTCTTGAATGGCGGCTACCCAGAGAACAAAGGACCCACTACACGAACCGCCAATTACCCGTTTGCAACATTGTTGCGAACAGTAATTGGAGACACACTTATTACTGGGGTGGTCTGATTGTTCGGTAGTTTCATTTGCATAAGAACTTTAGTGATTTTACCAAACAATCAGCCGAAGGCTACATACACTTCACATATACAGGTTACAATTCAACCGAATACAAAGACATAAATGGACTTTTTAGGACAGCCCAATGCCATCCACTACAATAATGAATTCATGAAGGAATGGAATAGTAAATAAGAACTATGCACATTTGGTCTAATGGAAACCCTTATTTTAAAAAAAGAGCAAAAAATTATCCCTGTTAGATGTTGAAATTAAGAACCTTCAAGATAAACTCCTACCATTCACTAAAACACAAGTTTCTAAACAAAACTCTATCATAATACAAAACAAGATAGAGAAAGTTGAAATGGATACAAAAAACATAAAAGTAAAGAAATACATCAGGGACAAATATGATTATGACCAAGAACTTACCATCTTAACAATAAAAAGAAATACACCTCAGAAACTCTTTTGCATCACCAACCCAGTTTTGATTATCATACTCGACAAAACACATTATTTGGATTATCCATCATGCCCTCCCCCTCACCCCCCCCACCAGAATTTTCCCTCAAAGGAATTTAAAGAATCCCTACCCAAGCCAAACTCATGTCCCATACCATAGAGACAACTACAAGCACTATAAATCACCCCCCAGATATCACAACTCATCCAACCGTATCCTAAACATGCAACATTACCTCCCTATAAAAATCACCCCACACATAGGTTCACCAAAGCTACTACCTCTGTCCCAACTACACTTAGACAAGACACCTATACCTCCATTCCTAGACCCCAGAGACACAGATTCACTTACCAAAATTCCAATCATACAAATCACATTACATCCCCTATTCACCACCCAAATAGATACCAGATACTATCTATAGATTCTGAAACTGATATTGATGATCATTCATTAGAGATTGGAACACACAACAACCCATCTGTCCAAACACCATACCCAACAAGAGTAAGAAAGAGAAAATTAAGTATAGAGGAAGGAGAAGTGGAAGAAGATTTCAAGAGAGAAAAGCTAGAGAGACATTAACCAATTTTAACGATAACAGGCATGGAATTTTTAATTTATCATAAAAAAATGTTAATTTCAACCCAAATTTCAGTTTTAAGTAAAGGTCTAACATTTGCACCCACTAATCTTTTTAACCCATTCCAGGGATTTTTAGATATTAACAAGTTTGTGAGAAAAGCTTTAAAATTATTATTTTTTAGCAAATCTAATATATTGGACATCCCCAACAACACCTCAGACCCATGCACTACAAACGAACCTCAAGTAATAAGTACCTTGCTGAAAAAAGGTTCAAATTTTTACCAATCCAGTTTTAAGTCAGGCCTAATAGAGGTGTTTGAGAAGTTAGTACTACATGATGTAGACAAAATCCAACAAAAGGAACAAAAAACAAAACAAAAATACAAATATCATAATCTAACACGCCAAGAACAGAAAGCACTGATAGAACTACAAAAAGACGATAATATCATTATCAAACCAGTCAATAAAGGCAGAGGTTTGCAGAACCACAGACCCGCAAATCAAGTAAAAAACCATGCACTTTACTTCTAATAATACTAACCCATCATATCCCATAAAAGACCTAATATGTTGTAACACAAAAAATGTCATATACTTACTGCAGTGCCCTTGTGGCCTCCAGTATGTAGGAATGACCACTAGATGCCTAACAATTAAACTGGCAGAGCACTGTTGGAATATCAAAAGTTACCCTAACCACTCAGTCTCAAAGCACTTTATTAAACATTAGAAACACCAAACATCTAAAATGTATTGGGATTCAAAAATGTAAAATACCGTGGAGGGGATGTGATTTAAAAAAAACGTTTGGGTCAGAAAGAAATGTATTGGGTGTTCCAGTTAAAAATGCTTGCCCCTGAAGGTTTAAGCATTGATTTTGATCTTTTTAACTTTTTATAAATTTGCATATTCTGTTTTGTTTATAATGTGATACAATTATAATAATGATTATTAAAATATTTAAAAAATAATTATTTTATTTTATTTTATTCTTGCCCTATATTTACATGTGTTCTTTTAAATCTGTATGTATATTTTTCTGTGACATTTTTATATCTATATTTATTATAATTTTCTATTATCATATGTTAAAATGTATGCTAAAAAAAACCCTGATCTGAGTAACCATATTTGCACTTGCCACTTGTCACATATATGTTTTATTCATTCATTCCCTCCTTCCACTTTTTTTCATTGCCCTCCCTAATATGACTGACACATGTTCTATAATTTATAAGTTATAAAAAAATTTTTTTAAAAGTCACGTGGCCATGACGTCATTTTGGCGTCAAAATAGTAAGTAATCTGAGGCCTATATAAAGCCAGTGTTGTCAGGTACATGTTTTTATCCACTTGAGAAAGCCCTAAGGGGAGAAACACGTTGTGGTATTTTAATTGCTGTATTTTATTAAAGGTATTTTGGCCACTTTCAACTTGCGAGTCAGCCATTTTACTCTTTTCTTTATTTTTACCTGGCACCAGTTATTATTGTTCCAGTGAGAATTTTACTCCAAAGAATCCTTGGTGGGGATTATACCACTCGAGCTTTATCCATTGAGCAGTCTGCCTGCTCAATAAAATGTAAGTAACCACTTGGTATTTTATTATGTCACCTCTGGCTTTTATACAATAAGCACTATTATTGTTTCTTTAATATTTCATATGGTCCTTATGCCAACAAGATATTCACCTACTACAAAACTTCATGTTTCCCATAAGTGGGGATTGTACCACTGTATGCCATCCACACTAGATCTAGTCTTATAGCTCTGGGAAACTTGAGTAGGACCATATAGACCTCTTACAAAATAGTACTTAGTACCTGTTGGGATATACTGCACCATTATTTGCTTTCTTATTTTTTCATACAGATTTCACGAATATCCCATGCCCATACGTTACTGAGGAATACTTCCCCTGACAAGATTGTGATTGACTTCTTATACAAGGTTTTATTTGGACTTTTTGCTGTATTTATCAGGCATAGACCCTTTTGGACTTACTTTTGGACTCTTATATCCATATTTCGAACGCTTATTGTTTTTTTATCTTGCATGTATTTTCTCTTATATAGAGTCTTGTATATGTGCTCGTATAGTTTTTAATCAGGTTTTTTTGTTTTGTTTTTTCACCTGTGGCGCCACCTCCCCTTTCACCTTTTTGTTTTTTTGTTTACTCTATAGGACATGTGAGGGAGCACTATTTTGCAAGTGTGCTGCCTTATATTTATCTCTGTAAGATCTAGTATATTAGCGCTGATCCTTTGTACTTCCCTCCATATAAAAACTCAATTGCGCAGGCTCAAAGGGTATGCCTACGTCTTTGGTAAATACTATCATTAAGCCCTGCAGCGATGGTGAAAGAAGCAAACCATCAGATGGACAATGACACTGGAAGCCACAGTTCTAATCGTGCATGTAGGGGGTAGGCATGTATTGGTCATCCTAGGAAAAGTGGCCTAGCCAAAGCTTGTCTCCATTTCCCCCCAGTTGGTTAGCTGCAGTCAACGGGCATCTCCTAATGCGATCGAACAAATAAAATTAGTATAAGGCACACACCTGCCTCACGAGATGTCCTACGACTAAAACTTGCATGTTGAAAGACCAGAAACATGCTCGATAGAGCAGACAGCAATCTCCCTGAACAGCACTCTGCTTCAGTCACTGTCAAACGCTCAACAGTCAATGCTGATATCTCTGCTCTCAATGAAGTCTGCATCACATAGATAGGTAGCCTTCAAGAGCTTGACGCTGGATAGAATCTCAGAAGGAGTCTTAGAAAGGAATACTTGCAAACATGGTGTTGGAAACTGCAATGACAATGGTCGCCTTCTATTAGAGTTTTGTGCAGAGCAGAAATTTGGCTTCCAACAAAACAATTGTCTAAAGACTACTTGGATGCACCCTTGGTCTAAACATTGGCGCCTTATAGATTACATCATGGTGTGTCAAAGAGACATTCCGAACATACTACTCACTCTAGTAATGTCCAGCACAGAGTGTTATACAGACCATCGTCTTGTAAGATGCAAGGGATCTCTTCACTTACACTTTTCTAACAGAGTTAGAAAATACTGTTAAGGCTATTAAGCAGCTGAATAGTGGCAAGGCAGCAAGAGTTGTTGAAATTCTGCCTGAAATTTGGAAGTATGGGGGCCCAGCATTATACACTAAACTTCATGAATTTTTTGTCTGCTGCTGGAACTACCACAGGACCTCCATGATGCCATAATCATCACCCTGTATAAGAACAAGGGAGAAGAGTCTGACTACTCCAACTATCAGTGGATAACACTGCTTTCTGCTGCAGGAAAAATCTTTGTAAGGGTACTTTTGAACCGACTTATACCCACCGTTGCAGAAAAACTTTTTCCATAGTAAATGTGGCTTCAGAGCCAGAAGAAGCACTACCAGCATGGTATTTGTTCTTAGACAGCTTCAAGAAAAATGTTGGGAACAGAACAAGGCATTGTATATGATATTCGTTGTCCTCACCAAAGCATTCGACACTGTGAGCAGAAAAGGTATGTGGAAAATCTTTGAACACCTACTATGCCCCTACGGGGGATGGTATCTATATCCGTTATTTCACTGATGGCTGCCTATTTAACTTGAGGCGACTAAGGGCCCACACAAGGATGGTGGATCGACTCATCAGTGAGCTGCTTTGCACTGACGATGCTGCTCTTGTTTCCCACACAGTGACAGTTGTGCAGTGAATAACATTCTGCTTTGCAGAGGCTGCTAAACTCTTTGGATAAGAAGTCAGCCTGAAGAAGACAGAAGTCCTCTATCAGCCTGGACCTCATGAAGTTTACCATCACCCTGCATCACCATTTGTGAATCAGAGCTCAGTTGGTGAATCAGAACATCAGTTCAGCTACCTTGGGTGGATTATCTCTTCTCATATGCCAAGATTGACAAAGAAATAAATAGCAGACTGTATAAGAGTCTGGAACAACAAACATCTGAAGAGAGGCAAAAAGATCAGGGTTTACAGAGCTGTCATACTGACAACTCTCCTGTATGCCTCTGAGTTATGGGTTACCTATCGCCATCACCTGCGAGTCCTTGAGCACTTGCAACAATGCTGCCTCTGCACAATCCTCAACATCCATTGGAATGACTTCATCATCAACATCAAAGTTCTCAAACAGGCAGAGACCACCAGCATTGAAGCAATGATTTTAAAGTATCAGCTGCACTGGGAAGGGCATGTCTCCAGGATGGAAACTCATCGCCTACCGAAGGTTGTGCTGTATGATGAACTCACCACTGGACACAGCAACAGATGAGCGCCAAAGAAGAGGTACTTCATGCCTGTCACATTGACCATCCTCACTGTTCTGCTTTAACCTCTGATCAGGAGACTTGGAGACACACCATTTGTCAGGCTGTCTCCTTCTTCGAGACCACACGCAGGCCAGATAGTGAAAAAAAAAGAAACAGAGGAAGAAGTATGACCTTGTTGCATCAAAGATAGACCAGATTTTCCCTGCTGTGGCCAGATCTGCAGCAGACACGGACAACCCACTTCCTAAATATTTGCATACGAAGTCAAGTCAAACAAGTGGCATCGGGTATTATGGATTCTTTTTATTTGTCCTTTTTTGGGGCTGAAGATTAGAAGAAAGAAGACTTCTGATGGTAAGTATAATTTTTTTTACAAGTTTTAGATTTTTTTTGGACCCTTCCAAGATTGTTTTAGGCGTTGGCTTTGGCATTGGGGACACCAAGTGATTTTCCTATTTGAGCACTGGCATTAGTTTTTGTTTAGCTTTGGAGGTTTGGGAGAGACTTTTTGTGCCTCAGCAGCACTTATAATATTTTTTGTGTATATTTTTTTTTTAATATTGGACTTGGTGACATCTCTCAGTTTGTGTGCTTTGGTGGTTATTGTGTATATATATATATATATATATATATATATATATATATTTATTATTATTGTTATTATTTTATTAGACCTAGTGGAATCTCTAAATTTTTGTGCTTTTGTGGTTATTATAATTTTTTTTGCCATGCTATAAGCCATAGTCAAGTTTCAGTCCCCATCATCCTAAAGCCAAGGCTGTTCAAACCCTTTAGCAACCCTAACCCTAAATCCCCACTAACACTTGACATCCCTTAGACGTAGATCTAATACTAACAATAACTGTAACTCTAACCCTAACTCTAACCCTCCCCATCTGCAATTACATCAGCAGAGGCATTCCATCTTATACATTGTGCCGATTGATCTGTGAGCAGCCTTCACAGCAAATAAACAGCAGGATAAGCGAGAGATCTCTCACTCTGCTGTGAATCTCATTTTGACACATACAGTATCACACCCCTCACACACACTGTCACCCTCCCTTTAACACACTGTCATCCCCTTACACACACACTGTCATCCTCCCACAATGTAGTGTCACTATACTCTCACACACTGTCAGCCTCCCCACACACACTGAAGCCTCCCCACACACTGTCACATCCTCACACATTGTCACCAGTCACCAAACTGTCATCCCCTCTCCAAACTTTCAGCCCCTTCATCCACACTCACATTAACCACTCCTAATCCTGTTAATATAACCCCCATCAAACTCACCTCATCTCGCTATGTCACACTTACCCTATCAAATTAACCCCCCTAATTCTGTCAAACTCACCTTCTCTCACTCTGTCACACTCTCTCCCAACCCTGCCACACTTATCCCGTCACATTAATGCCTCTAATCCTGTCACACTTTGCCAAACTCACCCTGTCACTTTAACCCCACTTAATCCTATAACACTCCCTCCTCCAGTCATGCCACATTCACCCTTTACCCCAAAACTGTGATGCTCACCCCACCCCAACTATGCCACACTTACCCTGTCACATAAACCCCTCCAATCCTGTCACACTCGTCCCTCCTACCATGCCACTATTGTCCTGACACACTTACCTCGACTCTCCCTGTCACACTCCCTCATCAAACCATGTCATACTTGCCCTTCCTCATTCTCTCTCTAACCCCCCCACATTGTCCCATTTGCCTCCTTCATCCTGTCACACTCTCTCTGCCACTGGTACCCTTTACTTACTCTGTCGTAGTCACCAGCTGAAGACATACATCATATACACTTTATTATTTGGTAAATTATTTTTTAAAAGCTTTTTTGCTCAAACAAAATTTTTGTTTTTGTTTTCGTTAACCCCTTCACACCAGTACTTATGCATACACGACTGCCAGGCTATGCAAACATACCCCACAATTGTGAATAAACAATTGGCATAATTAATTCTGTTTGCAAATTATGCTACAACTACAGCCAGACAGCTCACAATGCAGGGGCACAGGAAGCTGTGACACTGCAAGCTTCTCAACAATGAATGCAGAGACTGAATCTCTGTATCCAGCGCTTCAAGCCCCCCTTTCAAAATAGCGAATGCTCCTTACACACAAAATACAACCCTATTATTTTATACTTTGGGTGTTAGTGGGGCCTCATGCTTGAATTTCGCCTAAGGCCTCATAAAGTCTAGAGACGCCTCTGCCTGTCACAATATGTTTTTTACCTCTTCAGTCAAATCACAGACAGAGATCAGTGTGGGGTTGTGCAATCAGCCCTGTGCAGATCACTATATGTGATCAACTTGTAGGGTGCAGGAGGGGTCACTCGGTGATGACCTAGGTCCAAGGCTGAATGTGGAAGTTTAAACTAAGTGATTCCCTTTGTTGAGAGCTGTGCTCAATTTGAGCACCTCAAACAGTTCACTTGTCAGCTTGGAGTCACTAATTGTGGGCCCAGCTAACTAGGTATCAATAGATAAACCAAAACAGAGAAGATTCGGGATATGGCTGTGTAAATCTACAGAGAAAGCATAAAACAAAACATAGTGTGATATTGTTATAAAACACAATATTTCATGCGCAGTAATCTTGTGCACTCACAGGATGTAGGCAATAAAAGCGCTCTTAAGGTGCCTTCCCCAATGAAATGGGGGGCTAGCTGGTGTTCCTTATCACCTCTGGATCCTTGTTCCACCAAAAGACATCCACAGGTCAGGGTTCAGTAATAAAAAATTTATTTAGATAAAAAGTGTAGTCACCAATTCAGCATAGGATACAAATAACAAAAAGGTTGTCCTACGCGTTTCGTTCTATAAGAACTTCCTCAGGGACCACAATTAAAAACAATAGTAACAATGTATCAATGTACAATACATGAACATATTCAATAGATACCTGTATCTCCCCAGCACCCGCTCCCTGCTAGTGTTTAAATGTCATAGTAAGTGATAAAGATGATTAAGTAACCATATTTTTCCATGTTATATCATGTCCTTTTGGGGTTAAAAATGTCATCTAGTAAATATCACAAAACAAATAATGATAGAATGGCAACCTCTGAATCTAACAAGGTAAAGGGGGAGCCACAATATCAAGTCTCCAAAAATAAACAAAATAGAGGAAGAAAATCTCAATGAGTGCCCCAGAGGATCAGGGACCAAAATGAGGGAGAGCACAGTGAAAAGGGATAGGTATATATATACAGGGGAAAATAGTTACAGCGGGGACAACTAGCCCTACCTTTTATTGAACCTAAATTAAAATCGTGAAAAGAGAATAAATAAATGAATATGTATGAATAGAAGCCACGTATTTGGAGATACCTCCATGCCTCCTAGGGCTTCCTAACCTGAGCCCTATGTTCTAATCCTCCTGAACCACTCTCTTACTAAAAGGAGAATATATGGGATTCCTCCCTATTTTTCTTGTACCTATAGACATTTTGTTTTGGTACTTACCCTTCTCCCTTAGTGGATTAATTTATTTATTCTCTTTTCACGATTTTAATTTAGATTCAATAAGAGGTAGGGCTAGTTGTCCCCCCTTACATATACTTCTGGAACGATAAGAATTTCCTCAAGAACGTTTTTTACTCTATCAAGATTGGCTGTTCCTCTTAAAGACTTTTTTGTATTTTATTTTTTATTTTACTTATTTCTTTTTTTAATTTCTAATTCATTTTATCTGTATTTTACATATTATACTGGACATTTTACCTTAGATATACAATTTATTTTTTGGTATATTTTAATATATTTTGGGCGCAACCTTATTCTCTTTCTCCTTTTTTGCTGCTAATTGTGGGGTACTAGGAGGGAACCCTTCTCTATCCTAAGGCGTGCTGCCCTAAATTCAATTTTATGTTGTGATTTTATTCACCACTGACCCTTGTAACTATTTTCCTCTGTATATATACCTATCCCTTATCACTGTGCTCTCCCTCATTTTGGTCCCCGATCCTCTGGGGCACTCATTGAGATTTTCTTCCTCTATTTCATCTAGTAAATAGCTATTGCTTTTGTTTCTGTTTATTATCAAGTTAGTAAATAAAATATTGGCGTAACTTTGCTGTAATGTCAAAAATATATAGCATCTGGCTCTCATAAATCAACCTTTATATATGTCTATAAGGATGATATAAAATGTTATGTATTCAGTTCCTTTTCCTTTGCTACAAATTTATTTTTGAAAAGCACTGGTATAGGACTCTGTTAAACTTGCACATTGCTTTGCTGCCCTCTTCAGGTGCTTATATCATTTGAAGATCAATATTTTTTCTTGCTGGTGCACAGTATAATTATTACCACGGCCTACAAAATGTTCAATTTTGCGGTCTTTTAAAGTTCTTCATGTGTTTTAAGAAAGACAATAATGGTTCTAATATATAAGATATTTATTATTTTATTAATATTTCTAAAAGTTGGGATACATGCCTATTTCTATTTTTTATATTCCATATGCTTTTTAGAACAGCAAGAGAACTATTATTAGTTCATTCTTTTCTGTGTATTTTTCTTTAAAGGATTATTTAAACCAAAATCTGTGTTTTGATAAAAATTAGTTTTTTGCTTTATCAACCCTTTCTGCATGTTGCACCACTCCTTCAAAAAACAATGATAATAATAAATAAACTTACCAAGACCAAGTTCTCCATGCAGCCTGATTCCTCTCCGATGATTTAATTCCCTCTCAGTGCAGAAGAAAGGATTGAGGGTAGGACTTGGGAGGCATGACGGATGGGGGCCTGACCGCTTCAAAGTGCTCACAGTATTTGGACTAACCATTAAAAGGACCACTATAGTACCAGGAAAACAAACTTGTTTTCCTGGCACTATAGGGTCTTTAGGTCCCCCTCACCCTCAGGGTCCCACTCCTGCTGGGCTGAAGGGGTTAAACACTTACCTTTCTCCTGTGCCGGGCTCCCTAGGCGCTGGGGAACTCTCCTCCCTTAGCCAACATTAGCACCGAATGTGCATGTGCAGCAAGAGCTTCGTGCACATTCAAACGCCGCGCACGCATTCAAACAGTCCTTAGGAAAGCATTTCTCAATGTTTTCCTATGGACATCCAGTGTCTTCTCACTGTGATTTTCAGTGTCAGTGAGACAACCACTAGAGGCTGGATTAACCCTTGTGTAAACATAGCAGTTTCTCTGAACTTTACTTTACAGTTTCTCTGTGCTTTACTGAAATATAGCCATGTAGTGATTGGTTTCAGAACATCAAGTAGTCAATCAGAGCACAATACTGATTTTAAATTCTGTCAGTACCAGCATTAAAACTGCCTGACCCTTCCAACCATATGTTTTCTTCACCTTAGTTATCTGTTCCTTAACCAATTCTCTATAATATTCAATTTTACACTAAGCAGTACATTTACATTATCTGTCTTTACCACCTGTATAATCTCCAGTCCACTGCTGGATGTGAGTCAAACAACTCTCTCTGCAAAGCTCTCCAAATCTGGAATAAACCTTCCAAAACAATGCCACATCTGTGAAAGTCCCCAAAGATGTATGCTCATTGTTAGTACTTAGATGCAATGCTATGTTAATTATGACAATTACAATAACTTACATAGCACCAACATATTTCACAGCTCTGTACAGAAGGAAACAAAATATTTTATTTTTATTTTTTTTAAATTCTTTATTTTTCCTTGAGAGGTTTTTTTTGCAAGGGTTAACAGTCGTTTGATAATGCCACAACAGCGTATTCAAGCGTAAAATAAACACAGTTTTTGTACATTTATGGCATGGAAATGACTGCACATTTTTATAGATTATTTAAACAAGTTTATGCATGCGCTTCTATTTGTAGCACTCAATAGCGTAAATTTGATTAGAACACATAATGCAAGTATCCGATTTGTTCGCCTATGCGTGTTAAACATGCTTAACTGTACTTAGGCTACATAGTACTAAAAACTATGCTTTGGAGAATTAAAATACAGGTATTATGTATGTTAGGTCATGATTTTGTAATAGATAAGGGTGTATTGTAACGTCTAGACATATGGGTAGGTTCACCACATTAAGCAGGGTCTGTAATGTCCTCTTTGCCATTGTTAGCACTTTAGTGTGCCATCAGGTTGCCCGGGTCTTCTCACCCCTTCATCCTATGCCCTGTCTGTGAGGAGGTTGTTGGTCGCTCTGTGGCTGGCTGGTTTCATGCAGGAGCATGCTCTTTGAGGGAGGGTGGGGCTGTGCTGCGATTGTGTGCCACATGGCGTCCCAGCTCAAGGATCTGCCATCTTGTGGAGTTGTGGATGTCCGAGTCCCGGTTCCTTGGGCCCCATTTTTGCGTCCCGCTGCCACTTGCCTTTTGCGGTGTGTTCCAGGCTTCTGTGTAGGGTAGGTGTACACTTCTGCATAGGTCACTTCATCTTGTGGGTGCTCTGCTTTTCCTTCTGGTTGTGTGATGGTGCCGAGCGTTTGGTGAGTCTGTGCGGGCTGGTCTGTTACGTCGTCGGATCAGCTACAGGCTGGTCAGACTTTTGTGTACCCATTTGCCTTTCTGCCAATTTTGACCAGACTCTGTCGAAGATTAGGTTTAGCCGCATCTACGAGGCTGCGAGGTAGGCCTCAGTTGTGGGGCCGTCTCTGTTGTCCGCCATCTTGGGTGCCGCTCCGTGATACTGCGTGGTGGGCACTGAGTGCAGCGGTGAGGAGCCTCCTGGGACCGGGATGACCCCCGCTGGTCCAAAAGGGCGGGGGATAGAAGTCTGCCATGCTTATCAATGGTCCACGCTGGAGAGCAGCCATCTCTCTAGCGTCTGCTGTGCTTGTAGGCCGCAGTAGGTTGAGGGCCGGTGATCCGGTCTCGAAGGGTTTCAAGTTTGATATCGCTCGTGATCCCCTCTCTGCTGCCCTTGCTTTTTGCGGTAAATTCCGCTGCTTGATTGCGTGTGGGGTTCATTTTGGCTTGCAGATCTCGGGAGCTTGTACTACATGCGTCCATTCGGCTAGCCAGTCAGGCCCCGCCCCCCCCTTATTTTTTAATTTTAACAAAATATGTATGAAATATTGTGAAATGGGCCAAGCCCAAACAAGAGCATAATCTAAAGAAAGAGTCCAGTTTTGTAGTGCTGCTAAATTATTCTGTGCATTATGCTAATCAGGCAACCAATAGGTAAGTTCATACTATGCTGCCTCTCCCTCGCTCATGGAGAAGCTTGTGAATATTCACCCACTTTACCCAGTGAATTTCTCCTGTTTCACTTCCTGTCCAGCCTCAAAACTGACCCTGGAGGAGCTGGGACAGCACTGAGTTTTACACCCTTTAATACTGTTCCTGCTACTCTGCTATTAAGCTTCTGACTAGACTACATAGGAGGCTGGCCAAGGCTCCTTGTACTCCCCTCACCAGCCCACTCAAGCTTCAAAAAGACACATTGTACGTTCTGTAAATAGCTCTCCCCCACAGGACAGGTGTCTGTAGGCAGGTACTGTAACGGCACCCTCAGCATAAAAGGGTTAAACCGCCGTTTAGTAGATCTTCCCCTTCCAGAGATGCATGCACAGCTACTGCAGAACACCAATCCGCCGCACCATATGAATGCTGTAAGCAGCCGAATAGGAAAAACCATACAAATAGGTTTACACTCCTAGCAGTCAAACTGGAACAGCATACAGTAAATACCCCCAAGAACGAGACAAAGCTCCGTGTTGAGGGTCAAGCAGTGAACAGACAAAGCTGTGGGTTTATTGTGCTTAGGTACACATTCTTACACATTAGTACCACCCACAGGGTTTTGGAACACAACCAATAAACACATACAATACACTCAGACACTCCCACACAAATTCCTCCCCTCTGCATGTGATTCAATTACCTTACACAATGGGTAATGTAATTTAGCACAAGCAGAGAAATACAATTTTTCCACATTATTCATAACTTGAAAAGTATGCATCACATTCACAAAAAAAAAAAAAAAACTTACATTTTCAGAATCAGCATACTCCAAATACAAACATATGTCAAAATCATACAAATTGGTCCAGTGGTTCAAAAGATAGATCGTAGTCCTTTGTGACCACAGGAAGCATGGCTTTTCTGCCCAAAACCAGTTCCACAGAGTCTATCCTGGAGATAATTAGAAGTAATCCAATTATCTCCAAAGACAGAGGCAAAACTCCATTGAACACATGGCAGCAAAAAGACAGTAAAATACAATAAAATACACAAGGTTACATTTATGACATAGAATACAGACATGCAACATATGACCAGATAGCTTAGGTATAAGCGCCCATTATTACTGAATGGCGCTCAGAGCACACACATACAGTTCAATTGCCATGGAGCCAAAGTCTTTCCCATAGTCTTTCATTATACGAATGGGCTCCATGACATAGCTCTCTGGGATATCACTGCTCAAACAGGGCAAGCACCAAATGACCCGGCTTTCTTGTCTTTGCAGGGGAAAATCAAGCCTTTTAACATGGGGCCATAATCCCAAGGCAACAAGCGAGCAACCCGGCTTCTCCAATGCAATGTGGCGAGATTGGTCTCGTCACAGGTACCTACCCTGAATAATGGGAAATCTGGCTCTGAGTTAGACTGTAATTTAGATTTATATCTCCTGACTACCTGGCTGACTGATTTTTTAGGTAACAAAGTCTATTGCATTATTTTAGTTGCCTAAAGGGCCCTGGAATACATCTTGCAAAGAGACTATATCTCCACCTCTACCCAATGTTTTGGCAAAAGTTTTTGACAATGTGCAAAATTAACATCTATGATACACAATACCATTAATTCATAATATCCAGTATAAAACACTTGGGAGGATTTCAAAGGTGGTGACCACTGTCTCTGTCACGTATTCATCCGCTTAAAAAAAAAGGGGGTTAATGGCATTTACTGTCCACACAGGAAAAGTTGTTCTGAGCAGCAACCAAATCCACAGAAGGGTTAATGCTGAGCAGTAATTATGCAGATGTGAACCTGGTAACTGCCTTTGGGGTCAAAGGTCAATTACAGCCTATCAGATCCAGAGGAGGGGTATTTAAGCCCAGTTCTCATCCTGCTCAGTGCCCTGTCGTGGTTTCCCTAGTGGTTGTCCGAGAGCGCGTTCCTGATTCAAGTTTCTTCTGTTTTTTTACTTTGGCTTTGATTTTGACTTCCCTGTATTCTGGTATCCCTGACTTCTGGCTTTCCCTTATCGTTGTGTCTTTCTGTATCCCCTGTCCTCAGCAAGTATCCTGACTACTCTTTGCTACATTAAGTCTGGCCATTCTAAGGCCCGGTAATACATTACCTATTAGTCATCTGTTCTACGTGCTGGATCAACTAGTAATCCTGATACTATCCCATGAACCGCTATACCTTGTGGCCACC
This sequence comes from Pelobates cultripes, assembly GCA_933207985.1. Taxonomy (NCBI): domain Eukaryota; kingdom Metazoa; phylum Chordata; class Amphibia; order Anura; family Pelobatidae; genus Pelobates; species Pelobates cultripes. The sequence goes on from OW240915.1 coordinate 94,030,175, forward strand.
AACTCTTGTGGCTCTCCTCATGTTCCTTTCTTTTGTATCTCTCCCTTTCGTCTTTCCTTGTGCCTACCTACTGTAACCCACACCTCTGTCCCCTTCATTCATATCCCCACTCCACCTTACTCTAAGATATGTAAACTATTGTTAAAGTTTAAGCAGTTGAGGCCTATTTCATGCTGTTCCAGCAAACAAGTGTGACCTTGTCATGCAAAACAAGTCAATGTATAAACAATAAAAATGAAGCTACATTTACTAGATTTACATTATTTTACAGCCATAGTCTTTGTTGTTATGCAATCATTTATTCAGAAGCAAGTAATCTTCAGAAAAATGTCTGTGCTATTAATAACTTATTTCTTCATAACTTTCTTTTGCAATTAAAATCTGCCATTGATAGTGTGCAAAATCACCTTTTAGTGAATTTGAAAACAGTAAGATTAATTGTGCTAAATGGAGATAAGCACAGGCCTGTACTGGCCATAGTGCAAACCAGTCAAATGCCTGATGGGCAGTGATGGCCAAGGGCCAAGGCTGACAGGGGAGATCAAAGGATTCCCTTGCCAGCCCACTTACATTGAAGTATGAATTGCTCATTCAAGTGTATGACAGCATTGCTGCTAGTTACCACAGCAACACTGTGATACTTTCTCAGAAAGGTATGCTTTTCCAGGAACTCAATTTTATTTCCGTGCTGACTGAGTGGTTTACCATATAGTCATCTGACTTTGCACGCCTCTTGCTTCCTTCACACCATCTGCAAATGGGCCTACACCATACATTACCACCAGCCCAGCAGCAAGCCCAGCATACTACTGCCTTTGTAGCTCCCCACACACATAGTACTGCCTTTTTACCCCACAAACACATATTCCTGCCTGTAGAACTGCACAACCACTACAGCCCATATTATCCTTTCCACACATATACTATAACATCCCCTTCCCACAAACACGACCCCAAGAGCAAACTCCCCACAAACAAGCAAATATTGTATGCAGCCTTCCTACACACACAACATCAAAAGCAGTGAATATCCATACATGTAACCTCGCAAGCAGCCTACAAACACATACAACGCTACAGGCAGCCACCATACACAAAACACCATGCTCCAGCCTGGCCCTCTGGTGTCTCACTTATTGAGTAGACCAGCAATCGCAATGCAGGTGTGTCATTACATTCACTTGCGCAATGCTTAACAAACACAGGGCAATTTTTAACCATGTGGGAGCTCTTCAGCAGGATTCTATTACAGATTGCCATGGAAGAGCATTAGACTAACTTTGTGGGAGTGTGGGTCTCATTGGTGATGATGTGACCCCACTCCTTCTATGGGATTGCTCTGACTTTAGGTGCCCGAGCTGAATTTTTGTCCCAGTCCGGTTCTGGTCAAGAAGATGAATATATACTATATTTGACTTTGGAGAAGGTTCTTTTTTTTTTTTTTTTTTTTTTTTAAATAAGCATTTTGCTTGGTAGTATTTTAGAAACAAATAAAGAACTTTCACATTGTTATATCTCCAAGTTATTACACATTTCACTAATGCAGTATATTCACAATGTAACAATATTACTTTTCCATACACAGAATTTACCACTAGATGGTGCCCAAGCCATACACTAAATCTTGCAATTATTACAAATAATCATATGGATAGAGAGGATCCATAATGATGAACCATGTATTGTAGGAAAATAATGCCATCCAAAGGTCCTGTGGACATCATAGAGATTAGAGAGTTATACTGTCAGGTAGCAGCTATTTCAACTGTTGCTATTAATTCAGCTTGGGAAAAATAAGATAAATAAAATTGCCGCAGCTTCTGCTCAGAAATCCACATATATGTCCCTGTTCTGACTTAGATAAATAACCACCATAGTATCAAATTGTACGCTGTATGGATGATATCAGTGTACCACAGAATACTAAAACATGAAACCATCGTATAACCATCTTGATAAAGGTCCCTATTTTGGACCAAAATGTTCATGTATTAAATTCTGCTATTAAGTAAGATACTGAGATTTAGAATTACAGCTGGAGATTGCACCAGGGCAAAAACTAAACTGACATGCAAAGTGTTTTGCCCAGGGATTATGTGTGTGTGTGTGTGTGCATGCATTCACATACTGTCACAAAGGTAAATAAAAAAAATAATTGCAACCTACTAACCTTATCATTACTTAGATATCACTGTAAACCTTTGAATAAATATGTATCTGAGGAGGGCATGGCTTGACCGATGAGCAAGGATATACAATCATATAAATTCTATAGAATTTTAGTGAGGATCTACAGAGTCGTGCTGCCAAGGGTGCAAAGCATCCAGCTTTTCACTTAAAAGCCAGTTGCCAGACACCCATGGACGCATTTAATACTGTTCAAGCATCAGATAGGGCTGCACATGCTTAACAAAACAAAAGGACTGTTCCCGTGGTGCTACACAGCTTGGGGTGGTTACAGTTCCCATTTTCTGCCAACCTACCAGTTGTTTTACTTGGAGAGGAACACAGTTGCAGTAAAAGGACGTTGCAAATCGTGACTAGGTACTCAACGTGCCCATACCTGGTTCTCAAGGCCATTTTTCACTAATCACACTCGGGGATGCGGACTAGATTGTAGGCTGAAGATGTTTGCTTGTCTGAGCCTGTCTAGAAGTTCATGGATCTGGGGCAAAGGGTATTGGTTTTTGATAGTGATATTATTTAAAGCTCGATAATCCATGAAGGGACGAAGACCTCCATTCTTATTCCCAATGAAGAAGATACCTGCCCCTGCCGGAGATGTTGATGGTCTGATAAACCCTTTTGCTAGGTTCTCTGCAATATATTTTTTGAGATGTTTTAATTCAGTCTCTGTGAGATTTAGGATGTTGCATGGGGTGTATGGAGAATCTTTTGACAAGTATGTCTAATCAAACACTCAAATCCTCCACGTAGCAAGCAATATCAAAAAGAATATAAAAGACCTGGGAACTTGTACCAGTAAAGTAGAATCTAAAAGGGGTAAATTTGCCCATAACAGTTGTTTTGCCAAAGTGCAAGCCCTTCAGAAGCAGTTACAGTCAAGTATGCATAACTTAGCTGACCTGAAACATGGATCACAAAAAAAGTATATCACATTGAGGTGAGTCCCTAGATCAGTAACTGCAAACAAGCTCTACATCTTTGTACAGAAATACATTAACTTAATTACATCCAGTGCACTAGAAATGGAAATTACAGATATAATCCATTGTTTCATAAACCAAGGGAATTTCTAGATCTAGCACCTAGAGAAGCCATTACTGGAATACAGTTTTTCTTGACTGAGCACTTTATGCAGGTTAGTTGCAGATCTGGAGACTTGCTTCAGAATATACTAACATTCAAATGTTTGTAGACATAAATCCAGGAACTTTTCAGCAAAGAAGAGCATTTGCATCTTTCACTGATATCCCTAGGGACCACTGAATCATATACATTTGAAGATTCCTTATCCCACTGGTAGCCACACACAATGAAATACACAATTCCAACAGAGGACAAGGGAATTATAGCACTATGTAGATCAAGTATGTTAAACATGCAGCACCCGGGGCCAAATGCGTTCCACAATGAGTATTTTTTGCAGCCAAGGGCCAGGCTGGCTTACAGGGATAGTGAGAATTTTTCTGGTAGGCCGCCTACCCTGGGGCCCGCTTTGTGCTGCGGCCCTCCCGTGGGCTGCAGCCGATCGTGTGCTCCATCGGCCACAATAGCGCAAAACATTCTTTCATGCTAGCTGCCGGATATGCACATACAGCGCATGGAGTCATATCTGGCGGCTGCGCAGCGGCGCTACAGTGCGCAGAGTGGCAGGCTGCGTGCAGAGCAGGCCAGCCATTCCCCCTACCCTGCTGCTCGCAGTGTTAAAGGAACCTGCTGGTGGCCTGCTTGAGCAAAGAAGATTACACAGGGCTGGACTGGAAGATGGCATAAGGTAGGGGAAGAGGAGCTTGGGGGAACCTTCCTGTAGTGTTGTGTATTAAATGGGGCGGCTGGGCGGGAGAGGGGCAGTGTTTTAGAGTGATGGCAGAGAAGGCATTGTATTAAATTGGGGGGACGGAAGTGAGGCAGTGTATTAAATTGGAGGGAAGGAGGTAGGGCAGTGTATTAAATTGGAGGAGGGAGGTGGGACAGTGTATTGGAATGAGGGGGCAGTGTATTAAATTGGGGGAAGGACACACACATGCTCATTGATACACATACACATGCTTACTAAAAGCTCACTGACACACACATGCTCACTACAGACAATCTCACTGACACACATACACATGCCTACTATAGACAAACTCACAAACACACACGCTCACTACAAACAAGCTCACTGAAAATCACACACAAGCTCACTAGACAAGCTCACGGACACACACATGCTTACTACAGACAAGCTCACTGACAAATAAAAGCTTACTTACTGAAAAGCTAACTGACACAAAACCTCAGTTACAGATAAGCTCAATGATACACACAGGCTCACTACAGAAAAAGCTCATTGACACACATACTCAATACAGAAAAGCTCACTGACACACACATGCTGCCTAAAGACAAGCTTACTCTGACACACATACTCACTACATACAAGCTCACTGCCACACATGCTCACTACAGACAAGCTCACTGCCACACATGCTCACTACAGACAAGCTCATTGACACACAAACAAACTCACTGACACACATGTTGCCTACAGACAAGTTCACTGGCACACAAATGCTACCTACAGACAAGCTCACTGACATACACATGGTCACTACAGACAAGCACACTGTCACACACATGGTCACTACAGACAAGGTCACTGTTACACACATGTTCACTACAGACAAGCTCACTACAGACAAGTTCACTGTCACACACATGCTGCCTACAGACAGGTTCACTATCACACATATACTCACTACAGACAAGTTCACTGACACATACATGCTGCCTACAGACAAGCTCACTGAAACACAGATGCTCACTAGACAAGCCTACTGACACACACATGCTGCCTACAGGCAAGCTCACTGTCACACACATATATAAGCTCACTCACTAGCAGGCACACACACAAAACCACAATCATGTGCTGAAGCCTACCTGGCACCGAACGCTGTTGGAGCCATTTTCTGGCCTCTTCCAGCAGGTGAGATCAGCAGCTTGAGTGTGGGGCGGAACTTGTGTGCGGGAGATGGGGCTTGTGGGTGGACGGAGTTTGCATGCAGCTGGCTGGGCTTGAATGTTGAGGTGGTGCTGGAAATTGTAAAGGGAGCCTCAGAGTGCTCCCTTTGTTAGCCTACTGCCCAAATGCAGCTTCACCAGCCCCCAGCACCTACCTTCTTAATCATTAAAAGGACATTAACATTAGGGCTGTCTGCCCCAGCCCTAAGTGCACCAGCCCACAGGGAAATTTCCCGGTATCCTGGTGAGGCAGTCCGGCCCTGAGACAGGGCCAGACTGGGAATTAAAAGCAGCCCTGGAAAAAAAATATTTACCAGCCCCATAATGCGTCGCGCCAGCATAGTGTGCAGATACAGAGTTAGAACAGATAACTTAAAATTAAAAAGTACTTCAACGTAAAAAGCGCACTCATAGGCTTCAAAATAAACAAAAGTGCAGATTTATTTTAAGCAGACGTGCCTTTGCATGTAATCAATGTTTCAGTCCAACTACCTTGACATATTAAGGAAAGCTTGTTAATGGGACTGAAATGGTGAATGTATGTAGGGCACAACTGTAAAAAATGTTTATTTTGAAGTCCTGTGGGTGTGCTCTTCACTTTAAATATGTTATTGTGCTGAAGTATGCACCTAGCAACAAGACTGGGCCAATATCTGCTCATTACATATGGTACATATTAATGACATTTCTCTGTGTATTATGCATATATAAATGTACATTAATACGTGTAAATATAAGAGATAGAGATAGAGATAGAGATATATATTTGTGTTCGGGGCAAATAGCCGTATATGGAGTAAGGTTCCAGCATAAGCATAGGATAGAATAAAGGGAGCAAGTCGGTTGTGGTGTGCCGAGACCGACGATACGGTAGGCCTGTAAATAAAGAAGGCAAAAAGAATAATCAAAGATTTAATACAGTCAACAATATATACAAATTAACCAGACATTTCCTTAAATGCATTACGGTATTTAATTCCTTGAAGGATTCTGAAGGTAGGAATCTAGGACCGCAATTGGACACCATTTGTTGTGGGTAGGATAGTATGTTATCTCTACTGTTGGTGCGTGTTGACTCGTTTCGCAATGTGGTAGAGCCAATAGGTAATGATATATGTGTTTACATACGTGGGATTGTTGAAGACAATGATCTGTCTGAGTGGTGGTTATGGTAGTGGATTCTCTGGCCTGAGAAAGGCATAAAAGGCAGTGTGCATGGCTGGTAATGGCCGACTTGGTAGTATAATTGAATGGTTGTAGCTCTAATAGGTCTGATAAGGATGGAAAAGTTGGATGGCTATTGGTAATCTCTGAGATGAACGTGGGGGGATGGATTCCTGAAAACCTCTGAGTATATTCTTGTCTGGTATGATAGCATGAAGTTATGGTAGTTTTGGCCATAGGTTATCCTGTGTTGTTGAATGCCTGTAAAATATATAATTAATGGTGTGTAAGATGGTTTTAGTTTAAGGTGGCAAAAAATGAAGCAAAACCTAGGAGAAATGTTATGACACCGGTTGAGCTATGTCGTGTTCCAATGAGATTCTTTAAAGCCAGGTGAATAGCTGTGTTATGCGTTCTACAAGTATGAGATGAAAGTGCTAGGTGGGATAGTGCATGCTATGCTGCATGAGTATGTCTAATCCATGATTTTGCCTCTGGAACGAAAGAGTGGCCGTGACTGTATGGGCAGCTGTAGGAAGCGTATGATGAACATGCCTGGAATATAAATGAGACAATTGTCGGCAGGGATGTATACATGAAAGTAAAAGAAATGTGGTAAGTGGCCAACCAAGTGAGTTCCCCAGCAATAACATGATCGTATGGATGATGAGTGGCATTTGTTGATGATATGACATGTGCTTAGTTGTCTGAGTAACAACGGATTGATGACCCTGACCATGATTTACCCCATGCCACAGCAGCTGCTTTTAGCGGGGAAAGGATTGCCCATTTTATGCCATGTAAGTGCCAGTTTGTAGGGTAGATGGTAGCCGTTTACTGCGTTGATTATATTGGTCTTACTTAACCAAGCTTCAACCCATGCTTGAGTGATAGCTGTAAAGGTAGATCAATGGTGTGTATAGTAAGGAAACTCCTCGGAGGGTATGAGGGAGTTGAGACTTGGGGTAGCGAAGGTGTGTGGTGCCAATAAGTCTATGGTTAGTCTTTGTTTAAGGGAAGATTCCCTTGTGACAATACCAATGTGTTTGTGTTTGGTGCCATGCTGTAAATGGTGGAGATTGGAAAACCCAAGTAAAAACCCCTCTGCAAATCTTGGCTATGAGTGTGTTTACAGCCAATGGTTCTGTTGTGCTGACTGTAAGTGAGGGCATGCTATATTCCTTGAGGGTTTATTTATGATACCTGTATGGGAGCCCTTTGAAGCTCCAGAGCCTTAGTAAATCTACTACAAGTCTGGAAGGGTGATGAGTCAGTAGTGTTGAAAATGCATTGGTGTGTACAGATGGTGAGTACGTTATTTGTAAGTTGTATTGGGACACATGGTTTGTCATGTGCCCTGAATGATTTGAACATATATGCAACAGTCTATATGCAATGCAACTACTAATACCAATTGTCTCTGGTAGTTCAGAGGTGCTGGTACCTGGAGCCTGAGAGTGCTCGTCCGTTTGTTTGGGAGAAAATCCCTTCTGTATGGGTACCTGCACAAATAAGCATCTCTACATATTCCAAATGCCAACACAACCAAGGGATGGTCAGTTCCCGATTTACCTAGAATACCTGGGTCTGACCATCATAGATACATCATCATACATATTTATGCCTTGTTTCCCCAATGTGCCGGGATCATATGTGCAGGGTTAACGTCTTGTACCAAGAATTGATTGTACCAGGTAACCGAGTTTCGGTTGGTGCTGGTTGTACAGTAGCGTGAGGCCCAGCCTTGTGAGGGCTGTGACTGACTCGAGATTGCCAGTCTGTCGTAAATTTTTTGGCTCATGAGTTTATGAGTGAGGCTAGCATGGCCTGGGTGTCACCTGAGTTGGTGTTGCTGGGCCTTCCCCTGCCTCCGTGTTGTCCGTTGATGTATGGAGGAGTTTGAATAACTCTGCTTTCCTTGCTGTGGCAGGGTTGGGGATTTGTCGCCTCCTTAGGTCAGAGCCACATCTCCTCTGCTTGAAGGTGTATCACTTCTAGCCAGGGTTCCAGGAAGAGGGGATTCTTCACTATGTTTTTGAGAAATACTTAAATAACAATAAAGATTGCAATTATTATTTGTACCCAGGGGTCTTGTACTGGCTTGCTAGCTAAGCCGTAAGGCGAAACGATTAGGCTTGGTGTTTTTTGGTGACTGGTGAGGCCCTGCTAGTTGCCAAGTGGCTTGAGAGGTTCTATCTATGCTTGGCGCGAGGGGATTTTTTGTGGCCACCGAACGTTGTGGCAGGATGTTGGCCTCTCTGTGACGGTAACCAGAAAATAGGAAGGGGAGTGACAGGTGAGGCCCTCTCTATGATACAATGCGAAGCGGCTAGCTCACAAGTGGCCCGAGGGGTGTATGCCTCCGAGTGTGAAGCAGGGTGTTGGCCTCGCAGGACCACTAACCAAAGCGTAAAGCAGAGAAAAAAGGGGGTAATACCTATTGGGCCCTAGAACCCTAATTGCCACTATTACTATTCCAGGGAAGGTAAGAGATGGATAACTACGTGAGCAGGTGTACGTACCTGGTAGTATGGTATTGAACCTGACAATCCGTATAGGTTTTTTAGTAGTAACTGTAACCTGAATGGATAAAATCGTATTTAGAGAAAAGGCAGTGTTTACATTGCTTCCTAGTGACAGACACTCAGACGGTCACTAGAGGTGCTTCCTGTGTCAGTGCGGATTGGCTGAGATCATCAAGCTTGATGATCTCAGCCATTGAGGCAGGACCAGTCGAGGGGAGACCAGCACGACGTGGGGGGGAAAAAGGTGAGTACAAACACACATACCATGACAGACACACACCATGACACAGACAGACCGTGACACAGACACACACACACACCGTGACACAGACAGAAACACAGACACACCATGACACAGACAGACACACACCATGACAGAGACACACACATGGCCACACTCTGCCATTGACCATATGGGCTTCCTGGACTGTTGGAGTGTCTCAGCTACTGCTATTTTGTAAGCTTTGTCCACCTGCAGTGTGGCTTCTCACACTTACCTGTGTGCTATACTGCCTGTTGTGGCAGTCTTTGATGCAAGACTCTATTTGGCCCATACAGGGTATAGGCTGAGCTGCCCTTCTCCGCCTACAATAATCTTAGCCATTGGAGACTTCTTTTATTTAAAGTTTGTATTTACTTTTTTGTTCTCTTATGAAGCATATTTACATGTTTGGCACGTTTATACCATCATTTTATATGGGGCCTTCTGGGAATCTTACCCCTTTGCCATGTTATGTAAGTGACCTATACTCTTGTTCAGACATGTTCTGTAACCTCTCATTACTACTCTTGTAAGTATATGACTTGCAATATATTTATTTCTTTGCTATTTGCAATGCACTACAAAAATAAAGAATACTAGGGGGCACTGGGAGACCTGGGGACACTGAGACATTAGGGGAAACTGTAAAACATGGGGACGGTGAGAGACTTGGGGAAACTGGGAGACATTGGGACACTGGAAGACATAGGGACACTGGGAGACACTGAGACACTAAGGGGCACTGGGAGACCTGGGGACACTGAGACACTAGGGGAAACTGTAAGACATGGGGATGGTGAGTGACTTGGGGACACTGAGTCCCTTAGTGTCTTAGTGTCCCCAGGTCTCCCAGTGTCCCCTAGTGTCTCAGTGTCCCCATGTTTCACAGTGTCCCAATGTCTCTCAGTGTTCCCCAGTGTCCTAGTAACATTGGGGACACTGGGAGGCATGGGGACACAGACACTAAGGGACACTGGAAGACATGGGGACACTGAGACACTAGGGGACACTGAGCGACATGAGGAAATTCTACCACTTAAGCAGAGAACAAAAACCATTGAGGCCATTGATGGTAGTCCATTATCCACTCCTCTGGATACTCATAAGACAGAGAAAAATAACCTGTAATTATCTGTTGGTCTCATAAATAAAGAAAAAATTGTGTTCAAAGTAATTCCCTCACCTTCTTGTACATTGGTTTTGGGATTTCCTTGTTTACACAAACACAACCCACACCAAGACTGGAAGGAAAACAATTAGTCTATTGGGGTCTTGTATTTAGCCTTGTTTGAAGCCTGTCAAGTTTGTTAGCTCCTTGCAAAATCCTACTGCACCTCCATTAATTACACCTTCTTATCAGTTTTCACACCATGACAGAGACACACACACACAAACACAATGACACAGACAGAGACACACACACACACAATGACACAGACAGACACACACACCATGACAGACAGAGACACACACACACAATGACACAGACAGACACAGACACACAATGACACAGACAGACACAAACACCATGACACAGACACACATACACTCACACTGACACACATAATTTCTACTTTTGTGCTGGCGGCCGCATGGGGGAGCTGAGTCTTCTTGCGGCCGCAGGGGGGGCTGGCTGTTCTGCCTCTGCTCCCCCGCTCCAGCGCACCACTTAATGAGACCGGGGCCGGAATATGACGTCATATCCTGTCCCCGGTCTCTTTCTAGCGCGCGAGGGCAGGGGAGCAGAGGCAGAACAGCCAGCTCCCCCTGCGGCCGCCAGAACAGCTCTCTCTGCGGCCGCAGGGGAGCCAGCTGCCTGCCCGGCCCAAGGTGCCGAAGGCCCTCAGGGAAATTTCCCGGTATCCCAGTGGGCTAGTCCGGCCCTGGACACAGACAGACACACACACCATGACAGACAGAGACACACACACACACACACAATGACACAGACAGACACACACACACACAATGACACAGACAGACACAAACACCATGACACATACACTCACACTGACACACAATTTCTACTTTTGTGCTGGCGGCCGCATGGGGGAGCTGAGTCTTCTTGTGGCCGCAGGGGGGGCTGGCTGTTCTGCCTCTGCTCCCCCGCTCCAGCGCGCCGCTTAATGAGACCGGGGCCGATATATGTCGTCATATTCCGGCCCCGGTCTCTTTCTAGCGCTTGAGGGCGGGGGAGTAGAGGCAGAACAGCCAGCTCCCCCTGCGGCCGCCAGAACAGCTCTCTCTGCGGCCACAGGGGAGCCAGCTGCCTGCCCGGCCCCAGGTGCCGACGGCCCACTGGAAATTTCCCGGTGGGCCAGTCTGGCCCTGCATGCAGATCTACAGATCGAGAGAGAGTGGTCAGAACAGTCGGGAAACATCTTGCATGTGTAGTAGGTATGACAATTATCTTATGAATGCACGTTTACTATTAGTTGCCCCTGGTTACTAAGCTCTTGTTCTAAAAAAATAGTTTTTTCTTCTAACAAAGTCATTCTCATAAGACTTCAAGACTTTTTGCTGAGACTTCAAGGTCAATTCAAAGTGAATTTCAAATTAAAGTACAGAAAAAGTAAACTGGAAAAATGATCTAAGTCAGCTATGCTTCAAGTTCAGATACTCTGGCCTGAAATTTAAATCAATTTGAATTTAGTCTGAATTCTCACATTTGAAAATAACACTTTAAATGTTTTCAAATCCTTGGTTCATTATTGGAAATATTTGTCTGACGCTGGTTCTCAGCTGCCTGTCCTTATCTAGTCTAATCTTTTATTCCATTGCAAGGTAAAAATTACTAGATACCCAAGAACTCTCCCCACAGTGAGAATGCAAACTGCTAAGGCAAAGAACTTACTTTGGCAGAAAATAAAAATAGATTCAACACCCAAATAACTGATTAAATTGCTAGCGATGTAGAGTTTTGTCAGGTACATCCACTACAATGCTTGGAAAAAGGCAGGGACATTTTATCTGCTCCACAACCAAAGCATTGTATGATGTTATGGTTAATTTTATCATTCCAGATCAGGTGTTGTAAGGGTATAAAGTCATAATTAAATATATTTATTTTATCTATAAATTAAATTTTTTGAAATCCTGAAAATCCATCCTGGAGCTTAAGTATGTTTATACTTTTTACTAACTCCCAAAGGTAAAGTTGTACTGCCCCATTCTTATAGTCATATTTCAAGTCCTATGCTAGCAGCCAGTCCTCAAACTACTCACCAATGCGACCCTGGAGGGACAAAGGGACACTCACCAGGGGTGAATGTCTAATCTCCAGGGATGAATTTTCATAAATGTTTAGCCCACATAAATATCATTAGATAAATGTATAATATATATTGTCAGTGTCAACGCTGAGATATCAACACATTCATTCTTTTCAAAAACTGTTCTACTGGCACTAAAATGTAAATTTATTTACAAGTGAAATTATTTTCTGTGCTATTCAGCCAAGTAAGTATTCAGCAAAGTAAGTATTTTGGTGCACTCTGCATATAGAAACAAACACAGTATCCAATCTCAACCATTACAACACATTTTCACTTATTGGCTAATATTTTTTTGTGACATGCTTAGAGTCCACTACATAGGACATACAATACTCAGAATTTAGTTCTTGCACTAATCAAGAGACATTTTCTCAGTGGTATCTTGAGAAATGTGCTGCATTATCTTCAATTAAAATTGTAGTGACTAAGAAGGCTGCATTAAGTACAAGCTATTGTTCTATACCTAATCTGATCTATGACAAAAATCAAATTAATCTTATAAACCAGGTCATCTGGTCCCATGTGTATGGAAATATTGTGAGCATAGACTCTTATTTTCAGGGATTAGTGAATGTAATCACAGATAATGAACACAATGTTATACATCTATATTCATAATGAATGAATGAGTTTCACAGCCTTGAATCATTTCTTTCTAAAGGAGGCAAAACTGCCTCTTTTAAGGTGTTTTGGAACTATTCTCCCATCAAGCTCACTGCAAGCTGATCAGGCAGTTAGCTTAGGTCTGCACTGAAGTTTTTAGATAGTATTCACAGGTACATGCATAGTGTAAAGTAACTCTATAATGTTTATGTTCTTAAAATGTTTCCAAGCTGAACCAATGCCTATTTTGGCATTCAGGGAACAATATCAGTTTCACCTGGATGAGTTCCTTTGTTGCAGTGAGTTCCAGTATTTCCTGGATTACCATCTAACATGCGACCCCTGCGACCGCGGTGTGTACGCCAGTGCATGCAGATACACATACACTTAAAGGACCACTACAGACACCCAGATCACATCAGCTCAATGAAGTGGTCTGGGTGCCAGGTCCCTCTAGTTTTAACCCTGCAGCTGAAAACATAGCAGGGGTTAATCCAGCCTCTAGTGGCTGTCTCATTGATTCTCTGTGATTCTCACTGTTTGAATGTGCGCACAGCTCTTGCCACGCATGTGCATTCAGAGCGGATCGGCGGCGGAGAGATCCCCAGCGCCAAGGGAGTCCGGCGCTGGAGAAAGGTAAGTGCTTAAGACTAGTGATGTCGCCAACACTAAATTTTCGGTTCGCGAACGGCGAACGCGAACTTCCGCAAATGTTCGCGAACCGCCATAGACTTCAATGGGCAGGCGAATTTTAAAACACAATAGTTTTTGGCCACAATAATGATGGAAAAGTTGTTTCAAGGGGACTAACACCTGGACTGTAGCATGCCGGAGGGGGATCCATGGCAAAACTCCCATGGAAAATTACACAGTTGATGCAGAGTCTGGTTTTAATCCATAAAGGGCAGAAATCACCTAACATTCCTAAATCACAATGGATATGGATTGATACCTGACATATGACATATTGACACAGAGCAGAATAGGGACTGTTCCCCCTACATAGGGTCACTTGGCAGGTATGGATTGACACTTGTCCTCAGAGCCCCTGATACACACTGACACAGAGCAGAATAGAGACTGTTCCCCCTACATAGGGTCACTTGGCAGATATGGATTGACACCTGTCCTCAGAGACCATGATACACACTGACACAGAGCAGAATAGAGACTGTTCTACATAGGGTCACTTGGCAGATATGGATTGATACCTGTCCTCAGAGATCAAGATACACAGTGACACAGAGCAGAATAGAGACTGTTCCCCCTACATAGGGTCACTTGGCAGGTATGGATTGACACCTGTCCTAAGGATCCCTGATACACACTGACACAAAGCAGAATAGGGACTGTTCCCCCTACATAGGGTCACTTGGCAGATATGGATTGACACCTGTCCTCAGAGACCATGATACACACTGACACAGAGCAGAATAGAGACTGTTCCTCCTACATAGGGTCACTTGGCAGATATGGATTGACACCTGTCCTCAGGACCATGATACACACTGACACAGAGCAGAATAGAGACTGTTCCCCTACATAGGGTCACTTGGCAGATATGGATTGACACCTATCCTAAGGATCCCTGATACACACTGACACAGAGCAGAATAGGGAATATTCACTAAATGCCAAACATTGTTATACAGGGAATATTCAGTAAATAAGGATAAGGGGGGACCTACTGTCCTCCCCCCCGGCCCCCACCCCTGCACGGTGGGTGGGGGCCATAAATCTCAATGGGGGGGGACCTACTGTCCTCCCGCCCGCCCCCACCCGTGAGCGGTGGGTGGGGGCCATAAAAATAATGAGGGGGGGGACCTACTGTATGATGTTGTATCGATCAGGTAGTGTAAGGGTTACGCCCGCTTCACAGTGACAGACCAAACTCCCCGTTTAACGCACCGCAAACAACCGCAAACAGTCCATTTGCACAACCGCAAACTCCCCATTTGCACAAGGTTGGATACCAAGCTAGCCATGTCCCGTTCCTTGTCCTCACTGATGTCATTGAAGGTCTCTTCCTCCACCCAGCCACGTACAACACCAAGGGTCCCCGAAAGGTGACAACAAGCCCCCTGGGACGCCTGCTGTGTTTGGTCTTCCACCTCCTCAAAGCCACCTTCCTCCTCTGACTCCTCTTCTTCAGACTCCTCTCTCTGCGTTGCCTCTCTCTGCGTTATTATAAGGTGTGTTAAGTAGTATTATTCCTATCAGTTTAATCCCTGTTACGTCCCCTATCAGGGGACGTGTATATGGCATCGATTTTAGGAACCGGGAGATGGAAAAAGATGCTTGGTCGGTCCTCCTTCTTCAAATTTGGGGCACTGCGCGTGCAATCTAATGTGCCACCAGATAGGAGTGGTGTGTTAAGTAGTACTATTCTTATCAGTTTAATCCCTGTTACGTCCCCTATCCATTGATGTGGAGCAAGACGCAGCAGCAGAAGAGGACTCAGCCGAGGAGGTTATGGAAGAGGATGGAGTAGGAGGAGTAGAGGAGGTGGCAGCAGGCCTGCCTGCAAGTCGTGGCGGTGTCACCAACTCCTCTGCAGAGCCACGCATTCCATGCTTGGCAGCCGTCAGCAGGTTTACCCAATGCGCAGTGTAGGGGTGGCCTGCCTCTGTCTGTCATTTTTTTTTTCGATTAGTGGTACTATGCGTGCAAGCTACTGTGACACCAGATATGAGTGGCACTGTGAACTGGCAGAGGTTGGCAGAGTACACGCTGTAGGCCTGACACACCCGTTTGAAGACAACTAACTGCTATTCAATCTATAACAGTGAAAAAAGTTTTTTGTTTTTAAATGCAAGCTATTGTGACACCAGATAAGAGTGGCACTGTGAACTGGCAGAGTACACGCTGTAGGCCTGACACACCCGCTTGAGACAACTAACTGCTATTCAATCTATAACAGTGAAAAAAGTTTTTGGGGTTTTTAAATGCATGCTATTGTGACACCAGTGAGTGAGTGGTGGCACTGGGTAAATGGGCACAGTATACGCTGCGAGCCTGACACACAGACGCTTGCAGACAACTAACTGCTATTCAATCTATAACAGTGAAAAAAGTGTTTGGGTTTTTAAATGCACGCTATTGTGACACCAGTGAGTGAGTGGTGGCACTGGGCAAATGGGCACAGTATACGCTGCGAGCCTGACACACAGACGCTTGCAGACAACTAACTGCTATTCAATCTATAACAGTGAAATACATTATTTATTTTTTTTAAATGCAAGCTATTGTGACACCAGTGAGTGAGTGGTGGCACTGGGCAAGTGGGCACAGTATCCACTGTGAGCCTGACACAGAAGCTGGCAGACAACTAACTGCTATTCAATCTAGAAAGAAACACAGTACTGGTTAGGAATGGAACAAGTCCATCCGCCAGGTTGTGATGGTTGAGAGATACAATGGGGCCTAACCCCTAGAAGTGCAAAGAGAAAATAGGACTAATGGGTTGCAGATTATAAACAAACAATCTGCCTCCCAAAAAGACCTTGTATCCTTATGTGAAAAAAGCTACTCTGCAATTATAAATATAAAAGTGGAGCGCAGAGAGCAAAAAACGAAAAACTCTTTATTAATCCCTCTTGGGGGAGAAACACACAGATACTAAACAAACAAGTAATAAAATTAGGATCTAATTGAATAGAATCGACTAGTCCAAAAATAATAGTCAAAAGAAATGCTATAAGTATGTGTGTGGCAGAATTGCCATAAATAGTAGCAAATAAATATGACCAAAAGGGGGGGGAGATACATTAAATATAGCAAACTGAAGATCTCTAAATGCAAAAGTAAATAGACTCTATAATTAGAACAAAGAGTATAGCAAGTGCACAAAAAATATATATGTGCAAAAGATCTACCAAAATACGTTTGCAACATTGCAGGACAAGAGCCTGCAGTCTAAATAGCCAGCAATATAAATGTTAAACAAACTGCCTAAACAGCTGTAGGAGATTTGGGGGAAGGAGTCCCTAATATCTTGCTGGTAATAGACTAGTATCTAATCCCACCATGTGTGTGGCAGAATTGCCATAAATAGTAGCAAATAACTATGACCAAAAGGGGGGAGATACATTAAATGAAGCAAACTGAAGATCTCTAAATACAAAAGTAAATAAACTCTATAATTAGAACAAAGAGTATATCAAGTGCACAAAAAATATGTGCACAAAGATCTACCAAAATACGTTTGCAACATTGCAGGAAAAAAGCCTGCAGTCTAAGTAGCCAGCAATATAAACAGCTGTAGGAGATTTGGGGGAAGGAGTCCCTAATATCATGCTGGTAATAGACTAGTATGTAATCCCACCATAAATGAATGATAGGACAGTCTGAAAACAAAATAGGATCCTAAATTAAAATCATCATCCGCTTTAGTAAAGTGCCCAACGCGCGTTTCGGCGAAGCAAGTCGCCTTTATCAAGAGCAATTTGCAGACTGATGGGAGCCTCTTTTTAAATGTGTTTAAAGCTCCACCCATAAGCATGATGTAACCATTGTTGTCCAATCAGGAAATAGGGGGCGGAGAAAAGTACCAAGCTCAACAGGAGTGAAGCTAATTGTAGATTTAACCCTCACATAACCAAAATATGAATGGAAGCTAGCACATATCTTCTATCTTCATAGAGTGAAGGCACAAAATGTAAAATGTAAATGTAGCTAAACAGAAGAGCTGGTGAAAGTAGCGTATAGATGAACATAACGCTACAGGGTAAACAAATGGAGCCCATTTAGGGAACAATTCCCTAGTAATCATGATGAATATCACAACAGTGGCACTACATGTATGAGTATGTCACACAGTGTAAAACTCATCACATATAGTAAAGATGTAATAATTGAGCACCATGTGTGACTTTGTATGTCTTAATAAACTCTATCATGTAGTAAATATAATGAGCCCAGAGAAAACAACATTAGAGGGATATTCAAAATTATATGAATAGAATAATAAATTAGGGCATAGAAACATAAGCCCCACAGTGTGGTTAAAATAGAAAATAAAGTAAACTCCAAAAATAAAGAGGGAGAATAAATATTGATTAAAAGAGAATTCGTTAAAGTAGAAATCCTGTATTTACTTAGATAGCAAATTGAAAAGTACTCCATTAATGGTAAAATGAAAGGAGAGATGGAGATTGAAAAAAAGATGAAAAAATGAATGAATAAATAAATGAATGAATAAATGAATGGAAAGTGAAAGTATAATATATCCATATTCACATATCATGTAATGTTGGTGAAAATAACTAATAAGTCGCAAAACTAAAAAGTAGTAGGTAATGGTGGAAATAGATGATATTAATGATGATGGACAGTTTATCAAAACATTACAGTTTTTAAATAAAGGAGGCAAAAGAAAAACCTTCGTTGAGACCTTTTGGGGAAAGTGTTCTAAGTTGATAAATCCAGAGGCTTTCCCGTTGTCTCAGAAATCTGTCATAGTTACCCCTACGTTTATCCTTGCGCACCAATTCCAATCCACAGAACCGGAGTCCCTGCGGATTGCCCGCATGGAAGTCTTTCAGGTGACGACCTATGGGAGTATCAACAGGTAGTTTTGGAGATCTAACATGCTCCTTAATGCGCTCCTTAAACGGTCTGAAGGTTTTTCCTACATATTGTAGCTTACAGGTGCATGTAAGGAGATAGACTACACCAGCAGTATTGCAATTGAAAAAACATTTAATCCCAAAAGCCTTTTTACCATCGCTATCCATAATAGACTTAGAGTCACGTTTGATGTATTTACACGCAACACAATGGCCACATTGGTATGATCCCACTGTAGGGGTGTGTAGCCAGGTGCGTGTGGGTGAACGATGGAAATGGCTTGGGACTAAAAGGTTCCTAAGGTTTTTGCCTCTATGTGCCGTCATATCCACATTTGGCCCTAAGAGCCTTTTAAGGTGAACATCATCCAACAGACACGGCCAGAGTTTTTGGATCTCAAACTTAACAGCCTCCCAGCCTGAATGGTAAGTGGCTATCATCCGTGGGGCTTGAGGTTTGATGGAGGTATCCACTATTTTTGGGGATAGTCGAGTGCCTCTGTCTGCCTCTAAGGCCCTTCTATAGGCTTTTTTTAGGCATTTATTAGGATAGCCCTTCATTTTGAACTGTTGTCGCAATATGTTAGCTTGAAGCTTAAAATCCTCAACATCGCTGCAGTTCCTACGTGCTCTAAGATATTGCCCCGTCGGAATGCCACGTTTAAGGGATTGGGGATGAAAACTCTCCCAACAAAGGAGACTGTTAGAAGATGTGGGCTTTTTATACAGTGTAGTGGTGATGGAATTACCACTGACCATGATCGTAAGGTCCAAGAAATTAAGTGTATTGCCCCCGAAATCCAAAGTAAAATGTAGGTAAAAATCATTGATATTGAGTAGGGATACAAATTCATCAAAAAATTCCCTACTACCTGTCCACAAAATCAAGATATCATCAATATAACGGGCCCAATGATGAATAAAGGGCCTGTATGATGAAAAAACATCAGATGCCACAACTACTTCCTCCCACCAACCTAGGTGGAGATTGGCATACGATGGGGCACAAGCCGTCCCCATCGCAGTGCCCTGTACCTGATGGTAAAATTTTTAATTGAAGAGGAAGTAGTTGTAGCAGAGGATAAGTTCCAAGACAAAGTTAGAGTGATCATTAAGGTCAGAACCCCTTTTGTCCAGGTATAATTTAACATGTTGAATGCCCCCCTTGTGTGGTATAGATGAATATAATGCTTCAACGTCAAGACTACAAAGTGCCAGTGATTCGGGCACTGTTAGACTTGATAGACGAACCAAAGTTTGCTTGGTGTCCTGAATAAAGGAAGGTAACAATTCCACAAATGGGCGGAGAACCTTATCCAGATAAATACTACCATTTTGGGTAAGGTTGTCAACACCCGAAACTATGGGGCGCCCAGGGGGATTAATCTGGCTTTTATGGACTTTGGGCAGGCAGTAGAAGGTAGCTATCCTGGGGAATTTATTCAGGATGAAATCATATTCATCTCTGGATGTATCTCCCCCCTTTTGGTCATAGTTATTTGCTATTATTTATGGCAACTCTGCCACATACATGGTGGGATTTGATACTAGTGTATTACCAGCATGATATTAGGGACTCCTTCCCCCAAATCTCCTACAGCTGTTTAGGCAGTTTGTTTAACATTTATATTGCTGGCTATTTAGACTGCAGGCTCTTTTCCTGCAATGTTGCAAACGTATTTTGGTAGATCTTTGCACATATATTTTTTATGCACTTGATATACTCTTTGTTCTAATTATAGAGTCTATTTACTTTTGCATTTAGAGATCTTCAGTTTGCTACATTTAATGTATCTCCCCCCCTTTTGGTCATATTTATTTGCTACTATTTATGGCAATTCTGCCACACACATACTTATAGCATTTCTTTTGACCATATTACTATTATTTTTGGGCTAGTCGATTCTATCCAATTAGATCCTAATTGTATTACTTGTTTGTTTAGTATCTGTGTGTTTCCCCCCAAGAGGGATTAATAAAGAGTTTTTCGTTTTTTGCTCTCTGCGCTCCACTTTTATATTTATAATTGCAGAGTAGCTTTTTTCACATAAGGATACAAGGTCTTTTTGGGAGGCAGATTGTTTATAATCTGCAACCCATTAGTCCTATTTTCTCTTTGCTATTCAATCTATTATAGTGAAAAAATTTTTTTTTTTTTTAAATGCAAGCTATTGTGACACCAGTGAGTGGGTGGTGGCACTGGGCAAGTGGGCACAGTATCCACTGTGAGCCAGACACAGAAGCTGGCAGGCAGGCAGGCAACTGCAATTACATTACACAGAAAAAAAAAAGCAGACTGATGTTATAGCCCTAAAAAGGGCTTTTTGGGGTGCTGTCCTTACAGCAGAGATCAGATGAGTCCTTCAGGACTGTAGTGGACACTGTATACACTAACCTAGCTATCCATTTCCCTATCAAATCAATAGCAGCTACACTTTCCCTCTTCTCACTAAGCATGCAGCTTGAGAATTAATCTAAAATGGATGCTGTCCAGTAGGTGGGAGGGTCTGCTAGGGAGGGTGTGCTGCTAATTGGCTGGAATGTGTCTGCTGACTGTGAGGTACAGGGTCAAAGTTTACTCAATGATGACTTATAGGGGGCGGATCGAACCGCGCATATGTTCGCCTGCCGAGGCGAACGTGAACATGCTATGTTCGCCAGGAACTATTCGCCAGCGAACCGTTCGGTGCATCACTACTTAAGACACACACACTCTCATGAACAGACGCATACACACTAGCTAACAGACAGAAAAA
>OW240915.1:94051616-94096716 GCA_933207985.1 Pelobates cultripes
TTACCATTATAAATTTTGGATGAATGGTAGAAGGAATGCTCAACCTCTGGATGAAGATAAATGGCAAGGTTCAGATGTGGAGGATTCTCCATATGTACACAAATCATTCACGGAAGCCTTCCATGATTTATCTTCCACTCAACCGCCTAATTCAGGTGCAGACATCTTCTTGGATTCGATGGGGGAAACCTCTCTTCAACCCGCATTCAATTCATCACCCCAGGTCAACCGAATGGTGGCTCCTGATCATTTTACCCAGTATTTCCATTTCTGGATTCATAGATCCCTAGACCGGGAAGTACGTAAAAGATTACGAGCAGAATGCCCCAGACCATTACTACCTGAAAAGGTCGCAATGAACCAAGAGTTCGACATCATGATCTACACATGCTTCGCAAGATCAGGATGTGACCCTCGCAAGGGTATTGATCGAAGCCTGAGACTTGCTGAAGTCAAGCTATTCGATGTTCTCGGACTCCTGGCAAAGATCCTGCTTCTAGTGGATGAAGCCCTTATGCAAAGCTGTTCTCTGGATCCTTCTTTTATTAGAAACTGGGCTTTACGTTCTATATACCTACTAGGCAACGCTAATGTGTCACTGTGCACTGTACGAAGAAAGGTGGTGTTCCTTTGAATAGATGCCAAGCTTTCAGACCTAGAGTTGAAAGAACTGGGTCTCTTGGCCAAGGGCCTATTCTTTCGAGAACCGTTATTAAAGAGATTCACAAAAACGTGAACCAATATACCACACTCATCAAAGTCCAATCTTCAATGAGACATGTGGCGGAACCACCGCCTGTTCATGAATTGCCTTTCTTTATATTATGTGTGTTTCTCCATCCTTTCGTTTATTGTGCGCGCTCCCAGTTCGAGAGGTCTTCCACGAAGGGAATTCATTCACCTCCTGAACGGGCACCACCTCGATAGCTCATTTAGATTGTTAGGTTAGAACGTTCACATCTCGCCACATAAGTGTCAAGCTGCAAAGGGAAACAATTGAGTGCTTCCCTGGATGGCCGCCATTGGTACAGATGAATGCCACCAGGGGAAGCATTCGTGAATTGTTTCCTGACTTGTTTGTCTCCTGAACGAGGACCTCCCCGGTACCCCATAAGAACGTTCACACCAATTGATCAGAATGTTAACACACGTAACATAAGTGTGAAACCACAAGGGAAGTAATTAATGAGTGCTCTCCTATCCCGAAAGTAGAAGCTTCCCTTGTCGAGTTTCACACAGGAACCTCGCGAACGGTGACGGGTCCCTGGGGTTGGTTTGGACACTTCTGGCACACTTCTGGGGCACTGGCTAGGTTGGTGCCGGAGGGACAAAGAGACCAGCTCTTTTTTCCGCTTTTGGGCTTTTCTGTGCCTGGGAGACAAAGGGACCGAGGCTCTTGGACAGAAGACCTCTGGCGGTTGGGGTGGGGAACCCTGTGGATTTAGTGGCCAATAAAATTGTGCTGTACCTCCAGGACTGTGTGTCGTATAGTTACCAGGGTGGTTGGGAAAATGGGTCTCTTTATATTCTAAATGGTTCCTGACTGGCTGAAGGAAGGGAATTAGCAGAGGTAACCGGTCGGGTTACCAGGGGTTCCGCTACAAGACGAGTGTTTCATCAGACCCCATCTCAGGTTTTTGGCTCAACAACAGCAGGGTCGTACCTCCAGCCATTTCTGGCCTACTCCATTCTCTCCCTATACAGACAACATTCCCACCGAACCCAGTGTTGGCTGTGGACCATCAGGCACTTGTACACGCCGAAATCCAGACCCTGTTCAACAAAGTTGCTATTCAGTTCTCACTAGACACTGGGGGTTTTTACAGCTCCATCTTTCTTGTTTGAAATAATTTGGACAATTTCCGAACAGTCTTAAACCACACGGAATCTGTGTGCTTTTGTTCCATTTACCAACATTTGCTTTGTTTCCTGTGGAACGACCGACCATGCCAGTTCAACTTGTCTACCCTTCAGTGTTTTACCAAGCTGCTAAAACCAGTGGCAGCTCATCTTTGTTTACAAAGGTTTCCATGGTCTTATCTGGACGACTTATTACTCTTATGCAACGATTCCTCCAGACTGAAATCTCAACCTCAAATTAAGATCTCCTTGATCGAATCTCTTGGTTTCGCAGTCAACCAAGGAAAAATCGAAGCTCACTCCGTCCCACGTGATGCAGTTTTTGGGATTCAAGATAGGCACGCTCTTATGAGTGCTCCGTCTAACACAGTCAAAAAATTTCGGCACTTCAAAAAGAAATCCGGAGAAGTCTAAGGTGCGACCAGATTCCCCTCCACACACTAGCCCGCATGGTAGATCTACTCTCAGATGATACCTCTCACTCTGGAGGTCAAGAGGGAACGGAAAGGCAATATTCGGTCCTGCCCAAAACTTATTCGTGGAGTCAGACATGAGTCATGGGGAGCAACTTGCGCGACCACATCAACTGGTGGTCCTTGGACAATCGGAGAAGACGATTTCCACATCAATTGTCTAGAACTGATCGCAGGTTCTTTCACAATCCCAAGTCTCGCCAATAATTTATCAGACTGTTGCATCTAGCTGAAAATGGACAACATATTGTCAATACAGTACAAAAACCGCCTTGGTGGCGCCAGGTCACATCTTACCAGATGAGAAAGTCCTGTGAACAGGACGAAACGCGCGTAGACGCAGTGCATTTCTCCTCTGTTATCTATTTATATTGATTGTCTGGTGTGCTGATATCCATCAAGTATATCTATGGTTTACTGTCTGTGTGACTGCCTTCATTGGGATCCCATGTGCTCTACCATTCATCAACAAGTCAAGCAGTTTTTTATCACCACATTTGGTCTTAGAGCTGCTGTTTCTATTTTTGAATCATTTGGATTGTCACCTTGGTTTTTTGGGGGCCCCCCCGAGGTCAGGTACTTTTACATCTGTTATATCAGTGGTTACCTTTTGAACTTTTGGATTTTTTTATATTTTTTTGCACGTTTTTATTATTTTTTTTATATTTTTCAATACAAATATTATTGTTGTTTTTGTATATTTATTTGATATTTTTCTCTTAGATAGGGGTATTTATCCAGTATCTTACATTACCTACCGTTTTTTATACAATTTACATGTAATTCTATAAAGGGTTTCTCAACTTTATAGCATTATATGTCCCACCTAAGAGTAATCTAATATATTGAGGGTAATTATTTTTCATTGTTTTAGCTGGTATTTTTTTATTAAAGGTATATATTTTTTATAGGAACGTTTGTTTCCTCTAATTATTTGTGGAGTGCACATACTATATATTTTTAGTTATTTTTCACATCTTACCAGATACAGCAAATCTAACAGCGGATTGGTTTTCCCGGAGTTGGAGGGACACCAGCAACTGGCGTCTCCATCGATCGATCTTCCTTCACATCTCGCAGTTGAGTGGTCCATTCGTGATAAATCTATTTGCCTCCTGGACTAATTACCAGACTCCCAAGTTCTTCAGCCGGCCCCTGGATTGCAAGTGCACAGCAGTGGATGTTTTTCTCGAGGACTGCCCGATGCAGGGAGCCTCCGCGTTTCCTCCATTCGCTATGATTTCCAGAGTTCTCCTTCAAGTTCGTTGCTCCGGTATTGTTGATATTTCTTTGACAGGGCCAGGCTTGGTTCCCAGACCTTCTGGTCTTGTTTTATTCAGACCGACTTCTCCTCCCGTCAATACCGAACCCCCTCTCCCATTTGAGGGGCAATCTTCATCAGATGGTGACAGAAGACCATCTGCATTTGGTAGCCTGGACTCTTACCAGGGATCCTGGAATTTGCCTAACGCAGACAGCTAGAGTCCTTCTCTGGGACTCCTGTGCCCCGGCAACTAGAAGATGCTATCTTTCTGCCTGGAATGCCTGGTGTAGTTGGTGCCTGGAACGGCATATAGAATATCCTTCTATTACCCTTTGTTCCCTTAGTCTTTTATTTTCTCTTACTTCTTCGATCTAGGGAAATTGTATCTTTCCATTAATGCGATCCGTTTGGCTATATCAGCGGCACACATCCCAGTTCAGGGTAGTCCTGTTGGACAGAACCTTTTGATCTGTAGACTTCTCAGAGTCATAAAACCTAGCATCCTCTGGCACCCAAATATTCACACCTTTGGGGAGGTCGATCTCGTTCTGAGATTCCATCTAGTGTCGAGAATTACTAAATTTGATTCTTCTACATTTTTTTATCACCATTTTAGAGATTTTCCTAAACTTTGTGTAGCTTCAGCACTATCCCGCTACACAGAAGTCACCGCATCTCTCCGATCCTCTCATTCTGGTCAACTGGTAATCTCCTATGTTTGACCTCACGGTCCTGTTTCATCTACTACTTTGGCTTGTTAGATCAGATGTTTGCTATCCTTAGCAGGTATTGAGTCTATCTTGGGAGTCAGGGGAGCGTCAGCTTTTGGTTCTGTAATGGCCAGGGCCTCCATGCAGGACATTCTCCGATCAGCAGATTGGTCTTGTGAAGATACTGTCCGACATTTCTACTTTCGTCCTACTGAACATGCCTTTTTTGCGCTGCTGATTAAGTGTTAAAAAAGCAAATTATGAAGCCTCCTGTCATGTAATAAAATTGTAGATTATGCTAGCTTTAAAATTAAGATTATATGCACACTAAAGCTAGCATAATCTACTATTTTACTCATTAGATTTCATGCCAATGTCTGAATGTGAGTTTATGATTGGCCTCTATTAAATGTAATAAAAATCAGTTTCCTTACTCCTATTTGTTCTGATGTGTTAGCTCCTTGGCATCCTGCATAACAAGCGGAATAATACGTGAACCAATCGTCTCCACACACCAGATTCCACTGGTTTCTGGGACACAAGCAGCTTAACTTACACTCAGAGTCTGCATTTTCATGGGAGGTTCGCTGCAATCTACAAATAAGAGTTACATATTTATGTTACATGTTTTACTGTACGGCAATTTTTTTTTAAAGGCGTTTTCACGAGTCAGCAGTCATGATTACCAATGTCCAATCCTGGAGATCAAACGGGATGAAATTAATTCAGAGGAGAATTTTGGGCCAGATGCAATTTAATAAAATACAACAGTGTGAAGCCAGCAGTCCTCTAGTGAACGGAGAGCAAACTCAGCAGCCCTCTGCGGAATAGACAGCAAAAACGCTCACTGAAGCAGCCCAGCAGCTCGGCGGCTCCAACAACCCACCACCCTCCTGAACCAATGACCACCCATCTGTCTGGCCCCCCAGTTCACCCAGCCAGGCACCAATCCTCTCGGTGGCCCCTCGGCCACGATATTACCCCAGAGGACCCCCAGCTGGGCAGGCGGTTGATGCCACCAGTGCTCCCAGTGGGGCCATTTCAAGAGGGATTGCCCTCAGCTGAGGGACAGTCCTCGTGGATCTGTCCGGGTCCCCCCTCCTGAACCAAGGGCCGCTGCCCACTGTTATCAGGCGGCCCCACATATGCCCCTAGCCCCAATGAGAAAGCCTGGACGTCCCTATACAAAGCTAATCCCCTTGAAGTGGTGAAAGATAACCAAGATCATCACCAGCAACCAGTCCAGCTGAACGGGCGACCCACACAGGGCCTACGAGACTCCGGAGCCATGCTGACCCTAGTGGAACACCAGCTGGTCGTAGAAGAGAACAAAACAGAAGGATCAGTAGCTGTCTGGGTAGCAGGGGGAGCAGTGCATCATCTACCCAGATCTCGAGTCCACCTTGACTAGGGCACCGGAAGCCGGGTGGTGGTGGTCGGGCTCATGAACAACTTGCTGGCTGATGTACTGGTGGGCAACAACCTGGGCCAGCTAACCTCTACCTACGTGGCCACCAACGATCCCGAAGAGGCCTACCCAATGACCAGGCAGCAGGCCCGCACCACCCAGGATGGCTCACACTCTGAGGCTCAGGTAGGCACCAATAACCTTCCCCTTTCCCCAGCTCCCCTGCCCTGGGATACTCCTGCCGAGTTTGGGAGGGAGGTAGTCGCAGATCCTACCCTACAGACATATAGAAACTGGGTTGCCACTTGTCGGGCTGGGTTGGACACAGGGTGGTTAACATGGGAAAAGGGTTTGTTATACCGCACAGTATAGAAGGGAAGTGCAGGGACCATTCCTACTACTACCATTAGGCAGCTAGTGGTACCCAGGAAATATCGACATGATCTACTAAAGATAGCAGTGTGGAGCCGGCAGTCCTCTAGTGAACGGAGAGCAAACTCAGCAGCCCTCTGCGGAATAGACAGCAAACCCAGCAGCTCTCTACAGAATAGACAGCAAACCCAGCAGCTCTCTACAAACAGACAGCAAACCCAGCAGAATGGGCAGCAAACTCAGCCACTCTCTACAAACTGAACTCCGAAGCTGTCACAAAAAAGGAACCACGAACTCTACAGCCAACGCAGAACAGAACAACAAACCCAAATTAATATGAAACCTTCTCAATAATTAATGCCAAGGATTTGCAGTTCAGCGAATCCCTCATTTGATTTCCTGACATTCTGACACATAAAAAGTGTATTAAACTTGGCCTGGACCTACCGTTGTATGAAACAGTGAGTCCTGCCACAGGAGAATTCTTACATTCCATCGCAAAGAACGAGAGTAACAGAAAGTAACCAATGATAGAGGATCCTAGCAACAAATTGACTGCTCCCAAAATATCTAGGTGGAACTTCTTCATCACAACTCCCCCTGAGAATATTCCCAGGGCCACAGCAGGGATGTTGATAATACCTTGGAACAAGATCAAAACATGAGCTGAATCTGTATTTTAACAATTTGGTGTAAAACGAAAAAACTGAACTATATCAACACATCTAAGACGTTACTCTATCTTCAATATTACGGTATATGTGGAAAAATTAATGGGGAAATAGTGACATCTAGTGGTAAATTTATGAGATAGCAGAATATAGTGAAAGAACATTTGTTAGCTATCGGGTTTATACACGACAGTTAGACTTCAAGATGTTGAGTTACTGGAGGCTAGAGGGCTATCAGCCGGTAACCGACCTGGCACCCTGACTGGGTACCTCCACCAATCACGCTTCCTAATAATCACGAGTATCATAAGCACTGTACTGGGACACCCCTTAGCCATCGCAGCTTGGCTGGGGTCTTGCCTTCTCCGCCCGCCCTGGACCCAAGTCCTAGATCCAGCTCCCGGTGTGTAGACCTCTCCTCCAGAGTATAGCAGTATAAGAGCAGTATAGCTGTGCGCCATCTTTCCCCCCCCCCCCACATGAGCCGAGGCTAATGCTAAGAGTAGATTGTTTAATCCAGGCAAACACAATTTATACACACATTTTAATCCCCAACAGCCTAATTTACATGCAATAGGGTACATAGAGCACTATAGTACAAGGAAGGGTGGGGTCAGACAATAGCAAGGGCTGATGGGAGTTTGAGGAGGGAAATTGCAGCTAGTTTAAACTGGTCTGGCAGTGTCCCCGGGACAATGCCCTGCTGGGGAAACAATAGGACAGGAAAAAGGGGGGAGGGGGAGAGGCACATACAAGCAATACATTCAACATACTCCTTGTGGCGGGTGTTATTTCCCGTGTTTCTCCTGTGTTATGTTATATTCCTGTGTTTTACCTGCTCCCCGTTCGGGAGAGCGAATACGAACGAGTTCAGTTCGATCCCGAACAGGGAACCACCACAAGACCTCATTTAGAAGGTTGTCTTAAAACGTTCACACCTTGTAATGAGGTGTCAAAACCACAAACTGCAAAGGAAGCATCGGCGCGTGCCGACCCTGGGTGGCAGCCCATTTGTTAGACGAACGCAAATCCAGGGGAGCATTTGTGGATTGCTTCCCACCTCGTTCTGTTCCCAAACGAGCACCCTCCAATGACCCTTGGAGTGTTCACACCAATTAATTGGAACGTTGGCAACTTGCAACATTCATGTGAAACTGCAAGGAAAGTAATTGGCTCACTGGAGTTTGCTTGAAAGTAGGCTATTTAAAGTAGTCTCTTTTAAGTAGGAGTTAAAACAACAGGAGTTTGTTGGTGAACTGGTGGACTGTGGTTGGTATTGGTTAATACCAAGTGGAAAAGAAAAGCAGGTTTAAATTTTAGTATTTTTTTTTTTCTCTTTTTGGGTTTTGTTTTGTTTGTATTTTGTGTTTTTTTTTGTTTTTGTTTTGTTTTTACTTTACCCTTTTTAAAAAAACCAAATTATTTCTCCTTACTGTTTTGATTTATTTTAATATTTTGTAACTTTTTTCCCCTTTTCATATATATTTTTTCTCTTTGGATATATTTAAACTTTGTTCCTTTTTTTTTTTTTCTTCTATATTTTCACCTTGCTGGTATTATTTAAAACATTTTCCCTCCCTTTTTTTTTAAAATTTTTTTCCCCCCTCTCTTGTTGTTTCTATTCCCCTCCTTGTGGGTGCTGCTGCTGCTGCTGAGCTAATTAGGGGGAGTGCCCCTTAATTTCCACCTGTGTGGGATTTGTATTGCAAATATAAACCCACTACTGACTCACAGAGCTTGCTCACTGGAGTTTGCTTGAAAGTAGGCTATTTCAAGTAGTCTCTTTTAAGTAGGAGTTAAAACAACAGGAGTTGAAACTACAAGGGAGTTTAAACCAAGAGGGTTAACATTTTTTTTTTTTTTCTCACTTGTGTTTTTTGTTACTGGGGATGAGTGCTAGCAAGATTGCAAATTTAACTCAGTGCACATCATGCCGCATGTATGCATGCCTGGATGATTCTGTCCAGGGTCCATACCTCTGTGGTGGGTGTGAGCGAGTGGCATTTCTGGAAGCTCAGATTAGAGATCTGGAGAGGCAAATTGTAACACTGAGGGAGATTGACAATCTTGAGAGGAGTCTGCTGCTCACTGAGCAGAGTTTAGTGGGGACAGGTAGTGGAGAGGGAGGAGATAAGACAGATGGGGAACAGGCACGTAGCTGGGTGACAGTGGGGAGAGGAAGCAGGGGGGGAGGGAAGAGAAAAGGTTTAGCTAGTCCTGATCTCATGCAGCCTAACAGATTTGCCTGTTTGAGTGAAGATGTTGGGAGCATCAGCTCAGGAGTAGCTGTACTGCAGGAAGCTGTTCCTGCTAACAGCCGTGGAAACAGCCCCTCTAGTACGGGTGGGGTTGAGAGGGTAAGGAAGGCTAGACAGGTTGTGGTGGTAGGGGACTCTATTATTAAGAGAGTAGATAGGGTAATCTGCCACTCTGATCGACTCAACCGGACAGTTTGCTGTCTCCCGGGTGCTCGGGTCCGGCATGTTGCCGACAGAGTGGAGGGATTATTGGGAGGGGCTGGAGATGACCCAGCTGTCATGGTCCATATTGGTACCAATGACAAAGTCAGAGGAAAATGGAAGGTCCTAAAGAATGAGTTCAGGGAACTAGGAAGTAAGCTTAAGAAAAGGACCTCCAAGGTAATTTTTTCAGAAATATTACCTGTGCCGCGCGCTACAGCAGAAAGGCAGCGGGAGATTAGAGAGGTCAATGCGTGGCTAAAGTCTTGGTGCAGGAAAGAGGGTTTTGGGTTTTTAGAGCACTGGGCCGATTTTGCGCTTGGGTACAACCTGTATAGTCATGATGGATTGCACCTAAACGGAAGAGGGTCTGCTGTGCTGGGGGATAGGATGGCTAGAAGGTTGGAGGAGATTTTAAACTAGTGGTAGGGGGGGAGGGTCAAAGCAATCTAGAAAATGGAGATATGATGGAAAAGAGATGGGCTTTAGCTCAGAACAAAGGGGGTGGAGATGGGGGAGGGGAAAACTCAGAACAGAGGAGGTATGTAATATTGATAATTCACAAAAAGTACAAAAGACTCATGATAATATTAAATGTATGCTTACTAATGCAAGGAGCCTATATAACAAAATGGGGGAACTAGAGGCAATAGCATACACTAAACAATATGATATAATAGGCATAACAGAAACATGGTGGGATGAGACACATGACTGGGCAGTTAATTTAAATGGGTACACGTTATTTAGGAAGGATAGGAAAAACAAGAAGGGTGGTGGGGTATGTTTATATGTCAACCGTGAGTTAAAGTCACATCTTAGGCATGTGGAGTGTGACGAGGAAAAGGTGGAGGCTTTATGGGTAGATATCTGCTTGGGGCAAACAAAGGGAAATCAATTATTGGTTGGGATATGTTATAAACCACCTAATGTAAATATTAATGAGGAAGAACAGCTGTTAGAGCAAATTGAGAAAGCTGCAAATCGAGGTAACACGTTAATTATTGGAGATTTTAATTATCCAGACATAAATTGGGATAGAGGGACTAGTACTTCAGCAAGGGGAATCAGGTTTTTGAATGTGTTAAATGACACCTTTATGTCACAACTGGTACAAGCACCAACTAGACAGGATGCTTGTCTGGATCTTGTCATAACAAACAATGTTGATCTTTTAACCAACATTCAAGTAGGGGAGCATTTGGGAAATAGTGATCACAATATGGTAAATTTTGAAATAAACTCAAAAAAGCAAAAGCAGGTGGGGTATACTAAAACATATAATTTTAAAAAAGCCAATTTCAATAAGATTAGGGCAGCTCTACAACATATCGACTGGCATAAACTCCTTAGTGATAAAAACACTGAGGATAAATGGAAACTATTCAAACAAATATTAGAAAGGTACATTTCTCAGTATGTACCGTTGGGTAATAAATATAAAAGAAACAAATTAAAACCAATGTGGCTTAGTAGAGAAGTAAAACAAGAGATTAAAAATAAAAAAAGGGCATTTAAATCAGACAAATCAAAGGCATCCTATTTAAGATATAAGGAAGCCAATAACGCTTGCAAAAAGGCAATTAAAGTGGCTAAACTAGAAAATGAGAAATTGATAGCTAAAGAATGCAAAACCAACCCCAAAAATTTTTTCAAGTACATCAATTCTAAAAAAACAAAAAATGAAAGTGTAGGTACACTTGAAACAGAGTTGGGTTTATTAGCTAATGAAGACCAGGAAAAAGCAGAAATTTTAAATAACTATTTTTCTTCAGTATATATTAATGAGGATCCTATGGCAAGAGATATGCAAATGTTTGCTGCAAAAAACTTGCAAATAACTTGTGACTGGATAACTCGAGACAAGGTGCTACAGCTATTAAAGAAAATTAATGTAAATAAAGCTCCGGGGCCTGACTGTATTCACCCACGAGTACTTAAGGAGCTAAGTGGGGAAATAAGTGAACCTCTGTATTTAATTTTTCAAGATTCTTTTGTTTCAGGTGTTGTACCGGAGGATTGGAGGAAGGCAGATGTTGTTCCTATATTTAAAAAGGGTTCAAAATCCTTGCCTGGAAATTATAGACCTGTGAGCTTAACTTCAGTAACTGGGAAAATATTTGAAGGGCTATTAAGGGATAATATTCAGGAATTCATTGGGAAGAACTTTGTTATTAGCAATAATCAGCATGGTTTTATGAAACATAGGTCATGTCAAACTAACCTAATTGCATTCTACGAAGAAGTAAGTAGAAGTATAGATCAGGGTGTTGCAGTGGATGTGATCTACTTGGACTTTGCCAAGGCATTTGATACGGTTCCTCACAATAGGTTAGTCTTCAAACTAAAAGAAATTGGTCTAGATGAATATTCCTGTTCTTGGGTAGAACATTGGCTTAAGGACAGAGTACAACGAGTTGTCATTAATGGTAAATTTTCAGGCTGGACAAAAGTGGTAAGTGGTGTCCCTCAGGGTTCTGTTTTGGGACCACTTCTATTTAACATATTTATAAATGATCTTGAAATAGGCATTGAAAGCCATGTATCAGTGTTTGCAGATGACACAAAACTTTGTAAAGTAATAAAATGTGAGCAGGATATTGCTTTGTTGCAGAGAGATTTGGATAGATTGGGGGACTGGGCACTAAAATGGCAGATGAAATTTAACATAGAAAAATGCAAAGTTATGCACTTCGGGGTTAAGAATGCACAAGCAACTTACACACTAAATGGTAGTGAATTAGGGATAACCACACACGAGAAGGATTTGGGCATTGTTATAGACAACAAATTAGGCAGCAATATGCAATGTCAATCTGCAGTTGCTAAGGCCAGTAAGATTTTGTCATGTATAAATAGGGGCATAAATTCTCGGGATGAAAATATAATTTTGCCTCTTTATAAATCGCTGGTAAGACCACACCTTGAATATGCTGTGCAATTTTGGGCGCCTGTTCTAAAGAAGGATATCATGGCACTGGAGAGGGTCCAGAGACGAGCTACAAAATTGATAAAAGGAATGGAGCATTTTAGTTATGAAGAAAGGTTACAAAAATTAAATCTGTTTAGTTTGGAAAAACGGCGCCTGAGAGGGGATATGATAACTTTATACAAATATATTCGGGGCCAGTACAAACCTTTATCTGGAAATCTATTCATAAACAGGGTTATACATAGGACACGAGGTCACACATTTAGGCTGGAAGAAAGGAGATTTCATCTAAGGCAAAGAAAAGGTTTTTTTACAGTAAGAACAATAAGGATATGGAATTCTCTGCCTGAAGAGGTGGTTTTGTCAGAGTCCATACAGATGTTTAAACTGAAATTGGATAAATACTTACAAAAACATAACATACAGGGATATAATTTCTAATTAGTGGGGTAATAGCTGATTGATCCAAGGAGACATCTGACTGCTATTTTGGGGTCAAGAAGGAATTTTTCCTAGTTTGTGGCAAAATTGGAAGTGCTTCAGACCAGGTTTTTTGCCTTCTTTTGGATCAACAGCAACAACATTTCTGAGGAAGGCTGAACTTGATGGACGCAAGTCTCTTTTCAGCTATGTAACTATGTAACTATGTAATTCATGAGTGCTTCCCTGGGCAGCCACCGTTTGTATAGACGAACGGTGGCCAGGGGGAGTATTCATGTTCCAAAAGGAGACACTTCCCTTGCCTGGTTTCACCCAGGGACCCCACGAGCGGAGGCGGTTACCGTTCTGGGGGTCACTGAGATTGGCGACAATGGCAGTTTGGTAGGCTTTATGCAGCTGGGAGTCACAGAGGCGGGAAACTTTCCCACGCTGGGACTCTCAGGTACAGAGGCTTATGGGATAAAGAGCCTCTGGTCCCCAGAGGTGGGAAACCCTGAGGATGGGTGGTGGGAACTGGGGACAAAGGGACTGGAGTTCCTGTCACACGCACAGGGGACGGGGAGGACCCTGGGAGGGGGCATGGAGTGGTGGGAACAGGGCACAAAGGGATTGGGGTTCCGTTTCCGTTAGGTGACACCCCGGAGGGGGAGGACCCTGGGAGGGGACATTGTCATTGTGTGTGATCCACCCCTTGCATGTGGAAAGTATAAAGCCAAGTGTGGCCAATAAAGTTGTTGTTGTATCCCCAGGACTGTGTGTCGTCCGGTTACACAGGTTAATATCAGGAAGTATTGCTTTACTGAGCGGGTAGTGGCCAGGGACTAATTAAATGTATTTTGAAATATTGGGCAGACTAGATGAGCCGAATGGTTCTTATCTGCCATCACAGTCTATGTTTCTACTGGGTGGGAAATGGGTCTCACTGTGTTATAGCTGATTCCTTTCCAGGGACAAGATGTGGCTTAGCAAGGACAACTACAGATAATTGAGTTAGGAACTATACAAACTCAATTATCTCCAGGTACTGAAAAACACACAATTTCACACCCCAAAATTACCCCCAAAATCCATGGAAACCCATCACATCCTGGATAGCCCTGATCTGAGTGACCATCATATCTAAAAATCACCCAGATCGGTTAAGTAGTTCGGATTTTCCATGGAAGTCAACTTTTAACATGTCTTTTTACATGGCCCATAGTCTTTGGGCAGGAGGCTAGTCAGCAGGCCCCTCCAGGAACAGAGGCATCTTTGCCACACGACCCAAGGCAGACCACATGGCAGTCCTCATGGAGGACGATTTGCTAAGCAGTGAGGCCGCGGTGTAGCCACCCTTGGGTGAGAAAGATGCCCTAGACAGAGAAATGGACCATCGCCTAGCATACTATGGAGATCAGCTCTCCGCAGAGCTCGTGACCAAGATTATCTCGGAGACAAACGCCTACATACTGGCACAGAGAGCTTGGACGAATCCCCCAGCACCTCCTGCCAAACCAAAGCCTAAACTGCCCTACCAGGCTTTCAAGGAATTTGCAGAATCAGAAGATGGTATCGATGACTTTCTGCAGGACTTTGAATGCCTTTGTCTGCTACATGAAATTGCTCCAACTGACTGGGTCTCCATTTTGCCAGGAAGCTCACAGGGAAGGCAGCCTATACTTACCGTGCCATGCCCAAGGGCAACCTGTGGAACTATGCCACTGTAAAGCAGATCCTGTTGATGGGGCATGCCATTACCCTAGAGGCATACCGCCAAAAGTTCCGGAGCTAAAGAAGGGGTCTCAAGACTCGCACGCGGAGTGGGCTTGTCGCTTGAACAAGGCAGACCAATGCTGGATGGAGTCCCAGCATGCCAAGATGCCTGAAGAAGTCCTGCAGTTGTTCCTGTTGGAGCATTTCTACAATGGGCTCCCCACCGAGGTACAAGACTGGATAAGAGACCGACATCCCAAAACGCTCACTGAAGCAGCCCAAAGAGCCAATAAGTATGTGGATACTCGGCGGCTCCAACAACCCACCACCCTCCTGAACCAATGACCACCCATCTGTCTGGCCCCCCAGTTCACCCAGCCAGGCACCAATCCTCTCGGTGGCCCCTCGGCCACGATATTACCCCAGAGGACCCCCAGCCGGGCAGGCGGTTGATGCCACCAGTGCTCCCAGTGGGGCCATTTCAAGAGGGATTGCCCTCAGCTGAGGGACCAGTCCTCATGGATCTGTCCGGGTCCCCCCTCCTGAACCAAGGGCCGCTGCCCACTGTTATCAGGTGGCCCCACATATGCCCCCAGGCCCAATGAGAAAGCCTGGACGACCCTATACAAAGCTAATCCCCTTGAAGTGGTGAAAGATAACCAAGATCATCACCAGCAACCAGTCCAGCTGAACGGGCGACCCACACAGGGCCTACGAGACTCCGGAGCCATGCTGACCCTAGTGGAACACCAGCTGGTCATAGAAGAGAACAAAACAGGAGGATCAGTGGCTTTCTGGGTAGCAGGGGGAGCAGTGCACCATCTACCCAGATCTCGAGTTGACCTTGACTAGGGCACCAGAAGCCGGGTGGTGGTGGTCGGGCTCATGAACAACTTGCTGGCTGATGTACTGGTGGGCAACAACCTGGGCCAGATAACCTCTACCTACGTGGCCACCAACGATCCCGAAGAGTCCTACCCGATGACCAGGCAGCAGGCCCGCACCACCCAGGACGGCTCACACTCTGAGGCTCAGGTAGGCACCAGTAACCTTCCCCTTTCCCCAGATCTGGGATACTCCTGCCGAGTTTGGGAGGGAGGTAGTCGCAGATCCTACCCTACAGACATATAGAAACTGGGTTGCCACTTGTCAGGCTGGGTTGGACACAGGGTGGTTTACATGGGAAAAGGGTTTGTTATACCGCACAGTATAGAAGGGAAGTGCAGGGACCATTCCTACTACTACCATTAGGCAGCTAGTGATACCCAGGAAATATCAACATGAGCTACTGAAGATAGCACACGATATTCCCCTGGCAGGGCACTTGGCTAAAGGTCATGCGAAGCATAGGCTCACCCAAAGCTTTTTCTGGCCAGGCATCTCCAAGGACGTCCAGCAATACTGCCAGTCTTGTAATGTATGCCAGAGAGTGGAAAAGCGAGGCGACCGACACAAGGGGAAGCTACACCCACTCCCCATTATTGAAGACCCCTTCAGCAGAGTAGCTGTTGATATCATAGGTCCCCTGGCTTCCTTCTGGGAAGAAATATATTCTGACCATTGTGGACTATGCAACTCTGTACCCCGAGGCAGTCGCCCTGAGCAACATTCAAACAGAGACTGTGGCCAGAAGCCCTGATGCGAGTGTTTTCCTGGATGGGTTTCCCCAGAGAGATCATCTTAATGTGCAGCATTAAGCCAATCCTGAGCGCCCCATACCACCCCCAGACCAACGGCCTGTTCGAGCAGTCCATTGCCCCCCATTAAAGGAATGTGAATGTAACTGTAACGGATCACCAGGCCCCCCTGACTGGGTACCTCCGTTGAAGGATGCTCCTAGCACTTCCTGAGGACTCCAAGCACTGCAGCAGACACCACAACCACCGCAGACTCCGCACCCGCTGTAGCTTGACTGGAGTCTCGCTGACTTCCTTCCACCCTGGATCAGCTTCTGTCCTCCAGGACCGTGTGGGAAAGACTTCTTCCTTCCACCCTGTATGAACCTCCAGCATCCAGGACTGTGTAGTGAAGACCTCTCCTCCAAGGAGAGCGTGTCAGGAACACTGCCGCTGGGGAGGAAGGACGACACCTTCGGCTCCCTGTATGGCCGGTAGAGAGACCTCGGTCCCATCTCTACCTGCCATCTGGAGGTCATCCCAGGACCAGTCAATGAGGTCTGGTTCTGCTTGTCGGGTAGGTTGGGGCTGCACAAAGCTGAGCAGGTGTTGGTAGTCCTGCTCCAGCTCCCACTCCCTTGTTACCAGGTGGGTCATGTCTTCGCTCACCTCGCATTCATCAACCCAGATATACATGCCCATCCGGTAGTCGTAGATGTCACAAAACCTAGACCCCTCCGTGCTGCCAGTATCAATGTCGTCCTCCAAGGCATCCCATAATAAACCTGGGCCATCATAATCATCCCCCTCCGGTAAGTCGTGCTCAGCTGTCCAGGGGGTAAGTCGAACGGTATGCCACCAGAGTGTCACGTATTCATCCGCTTATAGAAATGTGGTTAATGACATTTACTGTCCACACAGGAAAAGTTGTGCCGAGCAGCAACCTAATCCACAGAAGGTTTAATGCTGAGCAGTAATTGTGCAAATGAAACCTGGTGTCATGTATTCATCCGCTTATAGAAAAGTGGTTAATGACATTTACTGTCCACACAGGAAAAGTTGTGCCGAGCAGCAACCTAATCCACAGAAGGGTTAATGCTGAGCAGCAATTATGCAAATGAAACCTGGTAACTGACTTTGGGGTCAAAGGCCGGTTACAGCCTATCAGAACTAAAGGAGGGGTATTTAGGCCCAGTTCTCAGCCTGCTCAGTGCCCTGTCGTGGTTTCCCTTGTGGTTGTCTGAGAGCGCGTTCCTGTTTATAGTTTTCTACCTGGTTTTTGACTTTGGCTTTGTTTATTGACTTCTCTATATTCTGGTATCCTGACTCCTGGCTTTCCTCATCGCTGTGTCCCTTTCTGTGTTCCCTGACCTCGGCTAGTATTTTTGACTATTCTTTGTACGTTAAATCCGGCCATTCTAAGGACCGGTAATACGTTACTTATTTGTCATCCGTGCTGTACAGTTCTACGTGCTGGATCAAACAGTAATCCTGACATTACGACATGGCCATAGATCCTGTAGAACTGTGTCAGCACATAGCTGCTTGCGAGAGGAAATTAGAGGAGAATGATCACCGCATGGATCAATTCACTCAGGCTTTAAGTACGCTTCTCGCTAGAACGGAGCATCTGCAGCCTGCAGCGTCTCCTCCTATAGCACCTCTACCCTGTGTACCTCCACCCACTGTTAATAGGACTCCTAGCATCTCCTTATCACCATCCCTACAGTTTGATGGCAATATCCAGGAATGCAGGGGTTTTCTTAATCAGGTGGAGTACCATTTTGAGGCCTCACCAGGGTCATTCCCCACGGACAGAGCAAGAATTGGTTATCTAATGAATCAATTAAAGGGCAAGGCCCTTGCCTGGGCTAATCCGTTGTGGGAGAGTAATCGGAGCATAGCTCATAATTACCAGGAATTCCTTGCCGAATTCAAGCTCATGTTTGAGCCATTGGGTAGAGAGGATGACGCCTCCACTGCCCTAATGCACATCAGACAAGGTAACCGGTCTATCTCGGATTATGCTATTGAATTCGTACCTTAGCTTCCGAGGTAGACTGGACTAACAATGGGTTAATCTCAGCATTCAAAAAGGGTCTCTCAGAGACTATACTAGATGAGATAGCCGCTAAAGAATTACCTAAGAGTCTTAACTAATTTATTACGTTTGTCATGCATATTGATAATAGGTTAAGACTCAGAGAAGTCACCAGAAGCAAGACCAGACGTACGGCTATGTCCCTAGCACCTCAATTCTCTAAACCTGTTTTGTCTAACCTCCCTGTACAGTCCGAACCCGAACCTATGCAGGTTGGGGGTCACTAGACTGTCAGAGGCCGAAAAACAGTATAGGAGAAGGGAGGGGTTATGCCTATATTGCGGTAGAAAGGGACATATGATAACTAATTGTCCAGTGCGTCCGGAAAACATCCGCACCTAAGAACCTTAAGGGGACAGATCTTAGGTGTGATGGAGTTGTCCTCTAACAAAAACAAAAGTAGATTCCTCCTTGAAGTATCTATTTCCCTTGATAACAAGAAGTTTTCTTGCAGTGCCCTAATGGACTCAGGTGCTGCTGGAAATTTTATTGATGTCCAGTTTATTGGTTGTAATGAGATACCGGTCAGGGAGAGACCTACGCCGCTACCTGTAGAGGCTATTGATGGTAGACCACTCACACAACCGCTTATAACCCACGAAACTGTCCCTATTACGATCTCCATTGGGGCCTCCCATAGGGAGGAGATGACGTTTCAGGTTATTACTTCTCCATCATGTCCTATCATATTA
Organism: Pelobates cultripes; assembly: GCA_933207985.1. Lineage (NCBI taxonomy): Eukaryota > Metazoa > Chordata > Amphibia > Anura > Pelobatidae > Pelobates > Pelobates cultripes. Next base: position 94,070,308 of record OW240915.1, read on the forward strand.
GGGTTTCCGTGGCTGAGTAAGCACAATCCCTATATTGACTGGGCTAATCCCAATATTAGAATGGGGTAAAGAGTGTATGGGGAGATGTATAAAACCAGTACTAAAGAGATTGGATACTATTGACCTTCCCACTACCACTCCCCAAACTCCTGGAGTTCCCACACAATACCGAGAACTTCAGGAGGTGTTTAACAAGGCTCAATCCGATGTATTGCCTCCCCACAGAGCATATGACTGTGCCATTAACCTGTTTCCAGGCGCTATGCCACCTAAGGGGGCAGTTTATGCCTTATCTCCCCAGGAGAGTAAAATAATGGAGGAATACATCAAAGAATCCCTGAGCAAAGGGCACATAAGAAAGTCATCCTCACCAGCTGGTGCAGGATTCTTTTTTGTTGAGAAAAAGGGTGGTGAGTTACGCCCTTGCATAGACTACAGGGCCAGTGGCGTACATACCAGGGTCGCAGGGGTCGCGGTTGCGACCGGGCCCGGCCCACCAGGGGGCCCGGCCGCCCCTGCGACCCGGTATGTAGCCACTGGGCCAGCCTCTTCTCCTGGGGGGCCCAGGAGCCGACCACCCCAGGGCCCCCCGAGGCTGGCCCTGCTGACCCCAGCTGGCGGGTGGCCGGTCGGGCAGGCGGGCGCGCGAGGGAGCACTCAGTGCTTCCTCTTCAGCTCCCTCGCGCACCGCACTGATACCGGAGCCGGAAGATGAAGTCATCTTCCGGCGCCGGCATCCCTACGCGGCGCACGAAAGAGCTGAAGAGGAAGCACTGAGTGCTCCCTCGCGCGCCCGCCTGCCCGACCGGCCACCCGCCAGCTGGGGTCAGCAGCACCACTGGACCCCAGGGAATCCCCCCAGCACTCCAAAAGGTAAGGAGGCTGGGGGGATTAAATTTAAAAAAAAACGTGTGAGTGTTAGTGTGTGTGAGTGTGTGTGTTAGAGTGAGTGAGTGTGTGTGTGTTAGAGTGAGTGTGTGTGAGTGTTAGAGTGTGTGTGTTAGAGTCTGTGTGTGTTAGAGTGTGTGTGTTAGTCTGTGTGTGTGTGTGTGTTAGAGTGTGTGTGTTAGTGTGTGAGAGTGTGTGTGTTAGTCTGTGTGTGTGTGTTAGAGTGTGTGAGAGTGTGTGTGTTAGAGTCTGTGTGTGTGTGTGAGAGTGTGTGTGTTAGAGTGTGTGTTAGATTGAGTGTGAGTGTTAGAGTGAGTGTTAGATTGAGTGTGAGTGTTAGAGTGAGTGTTAGTGTGTGTCTGCTAGTGATTGTCAGTGAGTGTTACTGTGTGTGTCTTACTGTGTGTGTGTGTGTGTGTGTGTTTGTGTTAGTGAGTCTGTTTGATGTCTGTTAGTGAGTGTGTGTTTGTCAATGAGTGTATGTTTTGTGAGTGTGTATCTATGTCTGTCGCTGAGTGTGTCTCTGTCAGTAAATGTGTGTGTCTGTTAGCTAGTGTGTATGCGTCTGTAAGTGAGAGTGTGTGTGTCTTCAGCACTTACCTTTCTCCAGCGCCGGAATCCCTTGGCGCTGGGGATCCCTCAGCCTCTCAGCTCCGAATGCGACCGCGCACACATTCAAACCGCCCATAGGAAAGCATTACTCAATGCTTTCCTATGGACGTTCAGTGTGCTCCTGTAGCGGTTGTCAGTGAGACAGCCACTAGAGGCTGGATTAACCCTCAGTGAAACATAGCAGTTTCTCTGAAACTGCTATGTTTTCTAGCTGCAGGGTTAAAACTAGAGGGACCTGACACCCAGACAACTTCATTGAGCTGATGTGATCTGGGTGTCTGTAGTGGTCCTTTAAGTGTGTGTGCATCTGCATGCACTGGCGTACATACCGCGGTCGCAGGGGTCGCAGCCCTGTAACCCCTGCAACCAGGTGCCCACCGCCATGTGTTGCGGCCCGGCCCGCGCGCACGGGGGGGCCCACGGATCAATTTTCGCACCGGGGCCCCATAGGTCATGTGTACGCCACTGTACAGGGCACTTAATAAAATCACTGTAAAAAATGCATACCCTATCCCACTCATTTCCGAATTGTTCGATAGACTTCAGGGAGCTAAAGTATTTACTAAGCTTGACCTTAGGAGCGCTTACAATTTGGTTAGAATTAAAGAGAATCATGAGTGGAAGACGGCATTTAATACCCATAGTGGACACTATGAATATCTGGTAATGCCATTTGGGTTATGCAACACCCCGGCCGTATTCCAAGACTTTATAAATGATGTACTCAGGGAATTCATTTACTCATTTGTCTTGGTTTATTTGGACGATATTTTGGTGTATTCCCCTTATCTTCAAACTCACCACTCCCATGTGAAACAGGTTCTGCAGACGTTGTTGAAAAATAAACTTTATTGTAAATTAGAAAAGTGCATATTTGACCAGCCTGAAGTCCACTTTTTGGGTTACAACATCTCTGCATCAAGATTTCAAATGGATCCTAAAAAACTAGAGGCTGTACCACACTGGCCATTACCCTGTGGTTTAAAAGCCATTCAAAGGTTTATTGGTTTTGTCAACTATTACAGAAGATTCATCAAGGGATTTTCTTCTGTAATAGCCCCAATCACAAATATGACTCGCAAAGGGGTTAGTAGCATGGTATGGTCCAAAGAGGCTGTGAATGCTTTTGAGACTCTTAAACAAAGATTTGCCTCTGCGGACATACTAAAACATCCCGACACTAGTAAACCTTTTATATTGGAGGTTGATGCATCCGAGACAGGGGTAGGGGCTGTTCTCTCTCAGAGAGAAAGCCAGGGAACACCATTGCATTCTTGTGGCTACTTCTCCAGATGTCTCCTGCTGAGCGCAACTACGATATTGGCAATAGAGAACTGTTGGCCATTATTCTTGCCCTCAAGGAGTGGCGACATCTTTTGGAGGGTTCCAAGGACCCCCTGTTGATCATAACCGACCACAAAAATCTGGCATATATAGGGGATGCCAAACGTTTGTCTTCCAGACAGGCTAGATGGTCACTGTTCCTTTCACGTTTTAACTTTCTCATTACTTGTAGACCTGGTTCTAAAAATACCAAGGCTGATGCCTTGTCCAGGCAATTTGATAATGAGTCAGCTCCGGAACAGGTGACATCTCCTATTATTCCACCAGAGTGTATTATTGCTACTACTGTCCTCTCACTGTCTTCTCCACTGCTTGGCATCATACTGGAGGCCCAGCCTCAGGCGCCCAGTGGTAAACCGTGTGATAAACTGTTCGTTCCCCTATGTGAAAGGGTTAATATCATGAAAGTGTTCCATGACAATATAACTGCTGGACATCAATAAGTCCACTGCCGCGATCACTAGATCATTTTGGTGGGATTCACTCAGAAAAGATGTAAAGGAGTATGTGCAGGCATGTTCTGTGTGTGTAGTTTCTAAGGTGACTCATGCACTTCCTTGTGGCCTGTTGCAGCCTCTTCCTGTTCCTGAGATTCCATGGTCCCACTTATCCATGGACTTTATTGTTGAGCTTCCTAGCTCAGCTGGGTTCACTACTATTCTCATGCTTGTAGACCGATTTTCTAAGATGGCTCACTTCATTCCTCTCAAGAAGTTGCCATCTTCGCAAGATTTGGTCCTAATTTTCATACGTGAAATTGTCCGTTTGCATGGCATCCCCCACAATATTGTGTCTGATAGGGGCTCTCAGTTTGTGTCCAGGTTCTGGAGGGCATTCAGTAAACAATTGGGGATTGATCTCTCCTTCTCCTCCTCCTACCATCCACAGACCAATGGTACAGCTGAGAGGGCTAACCAGTCATTAGAAGTTTATTTGCGTTGTTTTATTAATAGCACACAAGACAATTGGTCCAAACTACTCCCGTGGGCCGAGTTCGCTAGAAACAATGCTGTTCATGACTCCTCTGGGCACAGTCCATTTTTTGTCAATAATGGTAGGCATCCTACGGTTCTCCCTGCGGTATTTTCTGATACTGCCATTCCTGCTCTGGATGAGCGTCTGGCCTCCATTCGGGATACCTGGGTTAAGGTTCAAACTGCTCTAGGGGCTGCTGCTGAACACTTCAAACATTTTGCTGATAAGCGTAGGAGTGCCAACCCGGTGTACCAAGTGGGGGACCGGGTTTGGTTGTCATCTCGCAACATCAAGCTTAAGGTCCCTAGCATGAAGTTTACCCCCAGATTCCTTGGTCCCTATAGAGTGCTTCGTAGGATCAATCCAGTGTCTTACTCTCTGGCTCTTCCTGCATGTTTAGGGATTCCCAACACTTTTCATGTGTCCTTACTCAAACCTCTTGTCTGCAATAGATATACTGTTCCTTGTGTTCCTCCCCCTCCGGTGGTGGTGGGTGGTCAGGAAGAGTATGAGGTATCTTCTATCGTGGATTCTAGGTTTTCTCGGGGCACTTTACAGTACTTGGCTGTTTGGAAAGGTTACGGTCCTGCTGATCGTTCTTGGGTTTCGGCTCCTGACCTGCATGCGGGCCGTAAGATCCGCGCTTTTCACGCAAAATTTCCTCTCAAGCCTGGTCCTGTCCGCCCGGTGGGCGTTCTTCAGGTGGGGGGTAATGTCACATATTCATCCGCTTATAGAAATGTGGTTAATGACATTTACTGTCCACACAGAAAAAGTTGTGCCGAGCAGCAACCTAATCCACAGAAGGTTTAATGCTGAGCAGCAATTATGCAAATGAAACCTGGTAACTGACTTTGGGGTCAAAGGCCGGTTACAGCCTATCAGAACTAAAGGAGGAGTATTTAGGCCCAGTTCTCAGCCTGCTCAGTGCCCTGTCGTGGTTTCCCTTGTGGTTGTCCGAGAGCGCGTTCCTGTTTATAGTTTTCTACCTGGTTTTTGACTTTTGCTTTGTTTATTGACTTCTCTATATTCTGGTATCCTGACTCCTGGCTTTCCTCATCGCTGTGTCCCTTTCTGTGTTCCCTGACCTCGGCTAGTATTTTTGACTATTCTTTGTACGTTAAATCCGGCCATTCTAAGGACCGGTAATACGTTACTTATTTGTCATCCGTGCTGTACAGTTCTACGTGCTGGATCAAACAGTAATCCTGACACAGAGGGGCTGGTATGAATTGTCTAGCCAGATCTCTCGCCATACCAGGGTCTCTAGTCTTGTCACCCACTCATTCAGGGGCTGCTCTCCCAAAAGATACATCCGCATCACCACACGCTTCTGTAGCTGCTGCTCATCACTGGGGAGACTCTCACCTCGCTGCCATTGGGCATCTTCAAGGGCATCATACCAGAGTTCCTTTATGTCTGCATCCCTGTAGTCCGCGGCCTGCCTCCTCCTCCTCATCATGGAGCGCTGTCTGAAAACTGGCCGATTCCATCCTGCTGTAGCCAGGGGCGCTGTACGGATACTAGCGTTGCCCTCAATTTGTAACTCCAAACGTTACCAGTGTCTCCGAGATGCTTTTCCTCGCACTAGGACGCCATCCCACCGCTGCCACCAATGTAACGGATCACCTGGCACCCCGACTGGGTACCTCCGTTGAAGGATGCTCCTAGCGCTTCCTGAGGACTCCTAGCACTGCAGCAGACACCACAACCACCACAGACTCCGCAACCGCTATGGCTTGACTGGAGTCTCGCCGTCTTCCTTCCACCCTGGATTAACTTCTGTCCTCCAGGATCGTGTGGGATAGACCTCTTCCTTCCACCCTGTATGAACCTCCAGCATCCAGGACTGTGTGGTGAAGACCTCTCCTCCAAGGAGAACGTGTCAGGAACAAGCTCTTAAAAGAGCTAAGTTATTCAAGCTCATGGGAGTATGCAGAGCAAAGCAATCCCCAGTGTGATTATAACAGCTCCCTCCAATAACGAGACAAGGCTACGTTTAGAGGGATCAAGAAGAACTGTCTAAACCTTTATTTCCCTTGGGACCAGCCCATAGGGTCACAACATTAACATTGCTGTGAAAACTCAATAAAATCACAAACAGTTAAACCATAGCAGGCAACACACAGTGACTTATCACAACACAATGGCACATTTTTAAAGAGGTGGGGGAGACAATATTTAACAGAAAATATCTCATGTGTCTGCAGAATTAGCAATATGCAAATCTACCCGAATATGCAAATGACCAGTCTTGCTATTCAGGTAGTGCATATTGCTGTTGCTACCAACAGAGGACACCATAGCCAAACCCACCTAGTTGGTAGCAAACCTCAGCAGTACAGGAGAGCAGGCAATACATTACACAGTACACACACACACTATAAACAATTACATTACACACACCCTGCACCTATAATGGGTACAGGGTGACTAAAACATAAGATAAATAAAGCAGCCTACATAAATAGTCTGTCTGAAGGTAGACTAGGGGCTTTAAATCCAAATACATCAAAGAGTCATAGTCAGGCCCGGACTGGCCATCGGGCATACCGGGCAAATGCCCGGTGGGCCGCAATGGCCGTGGGGCCGAGGCCGGCAGGGGAGATCCCAGGATCTCCCCGGCCGGCTCCTGCAGGGCCAGCGCTATCCGAGCGCCAGCCCTGCTGTGTGCCTCCACGGGCCGGTGGGGAGATCAAAGATCTCCCTCACCGGCCCACAGACAGGGAGATGCGGCCGCCGGCTGGGGAGGGAGGGAGGAGAGAGGACCAGGCGGAGCTCTAACCAGCAGCTCCGCCGGGTCCTCTCGCGAGATTCTGAGCGTTGCCGCGGTTACCGGGGCAACGCTCAGATCTCGCGAGAGTAAACTCTAACCTGCAGGTTAGAGTTCACTCTCACCACTGGACCACCAGGGAAGGCAGCACAGCCCCCCCTCAAGGCTCCCCCTCCCAGGCAGAACGGCTCCCTCCCCCTCCCAGGCTAAAGGTAAGAAGGGAGGGGGGAGGGGGGAGGAACATAACTTTTTTAAATTATTCATAAAAAAATATATATATATTTAAAATAAATTCCATAACAGCCCCCTCACAAACAGCACCCCCAGACACACACAGCCCCCCAGACACACACAGCCCCCTAGACACACACAGCACCCCAGATACACACACACAGCACCCAGACACACACAGCACCCCCAGACACACACACAGCACCCCTGACACACACAGCACCCCAGGATACACACAGCAATCTCAGACACACACAGCACCCCAGACATACACAGCACTCCCAAACACACACAGCAATCTGTGATACACACACAGCACCCCAGACACACACAGAGCACCCCAGACACACACAGCACCCCCAGACATACACACAAAGCACCCCAAAACACACACACACACAGCACCCCAAGATACACACACACAGCCCCCACACACAGCACCCCAGACACACACACAGCACCCCAGACACACACAACACCCCAGACACACACACACAGCACCCCCAGACACACAGCACCCCCAGACACACACAGCACCCCAGGACACACACACAGCACCCCAGACACACACAGCACCCCCAGACATACACACAGCACCCCCAAACACACACACAGCACCCCCAGACACACACACAGCACCCCAGATACACACAGCACCCCAAGACACACACAGCACCCCAGATAGACACACAGCACCCAGACACACACAGCACCCCAGATACACACAGCACCCCCAGACACACACACAGCACCCCCAGACACACACAGCACACCCAGAGACACACACACACACACACACATATATATATATATATATATATATTATATAAAATAACCCTCAGTGAGTTAACAGACAAAGAAAATTAGAAACCTAGAATGTGACGGCAGATAAAAACACCCTCACACACAGCACCCCTCTTACACAAACACACTGCGCACCTCACACATACAATATGTCCAAATATATATAATCCTCTACACACATACACACACACACACAATCTTCTATACACACTCTGGGTCCTTTACACACTAGATCTCTTACACACACACACTGCACCACCTACACACACACACTATATTCCTTGTAAGGAAAGACATACAACATTCTCTAAACACACCCTCTCTACAACCCCTACACACACTACGCCACCTATACACACACACTACTGCCCGTATGCACACACTCGCTACATCCCCTATAACACTATGCCCCTATACACGCACTCTCTACAGCCCCTAGCAACACATATTACACCTATTTACACAATACCACACCACACTCTACACACAGGCAATCCCACAAGCAGGCGCCAAACACATGCACCATACACTTTCCTGGCCCTTTTGTCCTCTGGTATCCCACTTGTGGAGACACCAGAGACAATTTAAAAGCAAACACAGCACAAGCATGTTATTAAATTTGCTTGCGCTGCGCAGAACAAATTCAGGGCCTTTTTCTAATGCCAGAGCTCTTCAGCGGGGCTCTGCGCATTGAACCAACATGCTCACTTTGAGAGGGGGCGTGCTTGTCATTAGTGATGACAAAACACACCCTCTCTGGCCCCGCCCCCTTCTTGGGGGGGCCGCTCTAATTGAAAAATGCCCAGGCCTAATTTTTTTCCCAGTCCGGCCCTGGTCATAGTCACAGGGGAGGAGGCTGGCAAGCAGGCCTCTCCAGGACCAAGTGGTGAAGGGCACTTCGTCACAGTAACCGTGACTCCATAGTCCCCCATGGTAGGAATGTGAATGCATCTGTGACTCCATTGCCCCTTTTGGAAGGAATGTGAATGTAACCGTGACTCCATAGTCCCGCATGAATGGAATGTGAATGTAACCGTGACTCCATAGTCCCGCATGAATGGAATGTGAATGTATCTGTGACTCCATTGCCCCCTTGGAAGGAATGTGAATGTATCCGTGACTCCATTAACCCCTTGGAAGGAATGTGAATGTATCTGTGACTCCATTGCCCCCTTGGAAGGAATGTGAATGTATCTGTGACTCCATTGCCCCCTTGGAAGGAATGTGAATGTAACCGTGACTCCATAGTCCCGCATGAATGGAATGTGAATGTATCCGTGACTCCATTGACCCCCCCATGGATAGAATGTATTGTTATTTTTTTTTTATTTAATTTCTTTTATTTATCAAAATTTTCTTTCAATTTACACAACACCCGTAAAAAGTATTACAAAGTTAGTTCAATAATATATTAGACAAACATATAGACAAAGACATATATAAACATTTATATATATATATATATACATTTCTAGATAACATATATTACTTTTTATTTTTATTTACCTTATTCATCTTCTATATCTTCTTATTTACATTTTGCCGTTTTTACAGTTTTTATTTTTACTATCTTTTTATTCTCTTTTTTCCTCTTCCTTCTCCATTCCATTTCCTTTCCCTCTCCTTTCCTTTTAGCATCCTTCTTTCATAGGTTTTGTATTCTATCGATAATTATTTTCCATTTATTAATTTTTGATATATTGTAAGTAGAATTGAGCGGACATCTGGATGTTCGGGTCCGGCAGGTTCGGCCGAACTTCGAAAAAAACAGTCCGGGTTCGGAATCGAACTTGATCCTGAACCCGAACCCCGTTGAAGTCAATGAGGACCCGAACTTTTGGGCACAAAAATGGCTCTAAAAAAGTCCTGGAAAGGGCTAGAGGGCTGCAAAATGAAGTAAAATGGGGATAAGAGTAGGACAAGTGCCCTGCAAACAAATGTGGATAGGGAAATCATTTAAAATAACTTAAAGTAACATAAAATAAGCAGCCGCTTAGTAGATAACTCCCTAATTCCCACGGTATTATGGAGCTATCTACTAAAAGGCTGAAAGACCTAAATTGGTCTTTCAGCCCCATTTACTAATACTAAGTAAATATTACTTAGTATTAGTAAATTCAGCCCCTACTCGCGAGTCTGAACGGCTGGTGGGGGCCCTAAAGTAAAATAAGGGGGGGCCCTAAACAAAACAATGAGGGGGGGGCAGCCAATCAACAAGCGTTTGACTCGGGTGCCCTTAGAAGCCATCACAGCCATGCCTACTGTCCAGTGCAGCATGTGACCCAGCCTCTATATAAGCTGGTTACTTATAATTAGTAAATTATGCCCCTAGGGGCGTGTCTAGTAAACAGTGGCTGCTCACTGTAAAACCCCCCCCCAAAAAAACTATTGGCCCCCACCCCTGAATGGCGGGTGGGGGCCCTGAAGTAAAATAAGGGGGGGACCTATTGTCCTTCCCCCCGGCCCCTACCCCTGTACGGCGGGTGGGGGCCCTAAATTTAGAATAAGGGGGGGACCTACTATCCTCCCTCCTGGCCCCCACCTCTGCTTATTGATATTTAGGGCCTCCCCCGGTCCCCCACCCCTGATCCACCGAAATATCAATAAGGGGGAGCAATTTTCTTCCCCCGGCACCCACCCCTGAGCCGCAGGTGGGGGCCCTAAATATTGATAAGGGGGGCCCACTGTCCTCCCCCCAGCCCCCACAACTGCGCGGTAGGTGGGGGCCCTACATAACAATGAGGGGGGACCTATTGTCCTCCCCCCTGGCCCCCACCCCTGAGTGGTGGGTGGGGGCCCTAAGTTAGAATAAGGGGGGATCTATTGTAAATAAAAATTTAACCCCCCCGTCACCCTCTTTCCCCCCAAAATAACCCCTACCTTCCCCCCTCATCCTAAAAATAATGAGGGGGGACCCTTATCTAAATACCTGTAAAAAACAAAACTTACCTTGCCCCGCCCTGCAATTAGGCTCAGAGCACTCTGATTGGTGGGTTTAAGCCATCCAATCAGAGTGCTCTGACAGGTAAGTCTCTACATTTACCTGTCACAGCACTCTGATTGGTCGGCTTGAAATCCACCAATCAGAGTGCTCTGTGTCATTTTACACAACGTGGGAATGTTCTTTGGAATTTTCCCACGCTGTGTAATTTGACTTATAACTTTCTGGTTGGTTACTTAATCCACCAATCAGAGTGTTGTTATGAGTCAAATTACACAGCATGGGAAAATTCCAAAGAACATTCCCACGTTGTGTTCTCCTGCTACCTTTGATTTTGTTTCTGACACAATTGAGATCCCGTGCAGTAAATCAATCACTGTTGCAGGAATCTACCGCCCACCTAGCTCCCCTGTGAATTCCCTTTGTGACATAGCCCATCTCCTTAGTGAAACCATAGCTCAAAACCCTAAAAGTGAACTGTTGGTCTTTGGAGATTTTAATATTGATTGGCTGAATCCTAAAAATAATAGTTCTTGCACGCTGTTAACGCAATTAATCTCCTTCCCAACTCGCATAAACATTAAAAGCCATAATCATACCCTGATAGATTGGATTCTCTCCACTTCTCCTGATAGAATCCAGGAGGCCGGTGTTCTCCCAAACACTTTCAGTGATCACTATTTAGTGTACTGCGTGCGCAAAATAAAGGCTATTAAATCCTCTCCCAAGGTTAAAATAACTAGGTCCTTCAAAAAATTTAATCTTGAATCCTTTCATAATGGCATCAAGAACCTCCCGTGGCACAGATTAAACCTTATCCCAGATCTAGACTGTGCTGTTGAATTCTTTCAGTCTGAACTCCTACAAATTTGGAATTTGCATGCCCCGCTGCGTAAGGTGAGGGTAAAAGGAGCACATATGAACTGGATCACAGCTGACCTCATCCAAATGTACCAGTTTCGGGATTCTTTGTGGTCAAAGTTTAAGCATACTGGCTCTATGAATGATCACCGTGCATATAGACAATGGCGAAATATATACACAAAACAGACAAAATTGGCCAAGGCCCAATATTTCTATGAAAATCTGAACAATAACATCTCAAACCCTAGACACTTTTGGAAAGTCATAAATAAACTACAAACTCCCCCAATCCACTCCCAACCCTCCACTGTCAAAGTGGATAACCAAACCCTGCAACTTCCCTTAGATGTTGCAAATGCCTTTAACAATTATTTTGTTGGATGCTCTACTGGCCTGATTGCCAAGCTAATAAATGACACGCATCCTGAAACTACAAATGTGGATCAGGTCCCACTAAATTTGCAAAGTCCCAATATAGACAAGTTATTTTTAGACCTGTACCTGTTAGTGTCATTGAAAAACATCTTAATAATCTAAAAATGAAAAACCAGTCTGGACCTGATCAAATCCCAGCAATGCTGTTGAAGTTCAGTGCGCCGGCAATTGCTAAACCCGTCGCAACTCTAATTAACGAATCCTTGGTGTCTGGATACATACCCAAACTTTGGAAGACTGCGAGAGTAGTGCCTATCCATAAAAGTGGTGACACTACTTTGGTTTCTAACTATCGCCCAATATCATTGCTCCCGTAATTGTCAAAAATCTTAGAAAAATGTGTCCATACGCAAATTTGTGAATACTACCAACAATCAAACTATCTGACCCCTGATCAATCGGGCTTTTGCGAGAATCACTCCACTACAACTGCCCTCTTAAAGGTTTGCAATGACATCCAAACTGACATGGAACAAGGAGACCTAACTGGAGCTATTTTCCTTGATTTTGCTAAGGCCTTTGACACAGTAGACCACGACATTCTACTGCACAAACTCAAAAACTCAGGTATTTGGTGATCGTTCGCTAAACTGGTTTCGATCGTATGTATCGGATCTCTCGCAATATGTGTCCATTTCTGACTCCCAGTCACGTGTGGTGTTCCCCAAGGTTCCATTCTCGGCCCCCTACTATTTACATTATTTATGAATGATCTGCCTAATGTCTGCAAATCCTCAAATGTACATATGTACGCAGATGACACAGTAATCTATGCGAGCAATTCCGATCTACCGTAGCTTCAGGCTGTGCTCCAAGACCAGTTTACAGAGGTAGAAAAGAGGATCGCAAAAAAAAAAAACTCTTCCTGAACACTGACAAAACTGTCACAATGATCTTTGGAACAGTACCTAAATTACACAAATTACACAATTCTCACTTATCCATCAAAACTAATTTAAATAGCACACTGACTGCAGTCCAGTCTTTCAAATACTTGGGTATGATGTTAGACCCCAATCTATCTTTTGGCCTCCACATAGAAAAGCTTGCATCTAAACTTTATCCAAAACTAGGTGCCCTGAACAGAAACAAATCCTGCCTAAACTCTACAGTAAAGGAAAAGATTGTACAGCAAATGCTGATGCCAATCATTGATTATGGGGATGTAGTATATGCATCTGCATCGCAATCCCACATTAATAAACTCAACACATTGTATAACTCGTTCTGTCGATTTGTGCTACAATGTAATTACAGGACCCATCATTGTGACATGCTAAAAGAACTAAACTGGCTGTCGCTGGAATCCAGACGCACCCTTCATCTTTCCAGCCTTGTGTTCAAGAGCTTTTCTGGGAAGCTCCCACCCTACCTGAACACAATGCTTTCCCCAGCTGTTCCCACTTCCTATAACCTCCGATCCAGTACCAACACTTTACTTAGTCTACCTGAATACAAAATAAAGCGTCCCGATCCTCCTTCTCCTACAGAGCATCGCAATTGTGGAACGACCTCCCGCACAATTTAAAATCTTCCCTAAGCCTAAATCCCTCTCTACATACCTCAAAACAGAATGCACATGTCATGGTTGATTATATATTTCCTGCCTGTTCTATGTTAAATTTTGTATTTATTGTGTATTAATATTGTTTTTGTATTTTATTGTACCCCAATGTAACAATGCAATGATTTGTGGACCCAGGACATACTTAAAAACGAGAAAAATCTCAATGTATCTTTCCTGGTAAAATACTTTATAAATAAATAATAAAATAAATAAATAAATGTATCTAAAAAGTGTTTAATTCTTAGATATGTAAAGATTTCATTATTTGGGAGCGTATACTCTTCTTGCAGCTGGCTGAAGGTTTTAATCGATGCCTCGGATATACAACCCCCTAGGAACTTACTTCCCACATCCACCTTTTAATACTTACACCCTGTTACAAATTATTATGCAAATTCTATTTAAGTGTCACAAAGATTAAATATTTTGTTTTTCAGTTTAACTCATGGATGGCATTGTGTCTCAGGGCTCTTTTGATCACTAAAAACAATCTCGGACACCTGTGATAATTAGATTGCCAGGTGAGCCCAATTTAAGGAAAAACTACTAAAGGAGGGTGTTCCACATTATTAAGCAGAGCACCACTTTCATGAAATATTGGGAAGAAAAAGGATCTCTCTGCTGCCGAAAAGAGTGAAATAGTTCAATGCCTTGGACGAGGCATGAAAACATTAGATATTTCACGAAAACTTAAGCGTGATCATCGCACTATTAAGGGATTTGTGGCTGATTCAGAGCACAGATGGCACATTGAGGAAGATTTCTGCCAGATCCATGGTTCGGATCAAGAGAGCAGCTGCTAAAATACCATTACATAGCAGCAAACAGATATTTGAAGCTGTTAGTGCCTCTAGAGTCCCACGGACATCAAGGTGTAGAGTCCTCCAGAGTCTTGCAACTGTGCATAAACCTTCTATTCAGCCACCACTAACCAATGCTCACAAGCAGAAACGGCTGCATTGGGCAGAAAAATACATAAAGACTAATTCTCAAAAAGTCCTGTTCACTGATGAGTGCCGTGCAACCCTGTATGGTCCAGATGGATGGAATAGTGAATGGTTGGTGGACGACCACCCTGTTCCAACAAGGCCGCGATGTCAGCAAGGCCATGTTTTGGGCCGGAATCATGGGAAGAGAGCTGGTCGGCCCCTTTAGGGTCCCCGAAGGTGTAAAGATGACCTCTGCAAAGTATGTGGAGTTTCTGACTGACCACTTTCTTCCCTGGTACAGAAGGAAGAACTATGCTTTCCGTAATAAAATCATCTTCATGCATGACAATGCACCATTTCATGCTGCAAAGAATACCTCTGCATCAATGGCTGCTATGGGGATAAAAAGAGAGAAAGTCATGGTGTGGCCTTCATCCTCTCCTGACCTCAATCCTATTGAGAACCTTTGGAGCATCCTCAAGCAAAAGATCTATGAAGGTGGGAGGTGGGAGCAGCTCTGGGAGGCTATTCTGACATCTTGCAAACAAATTCAAGCAGAAACTGTCCAAAAACTCACAAGTTCAATGAATGCAAGACTTGTGAAGCTGCTATCAAATAAGGGGTCCTATGTTAAAATGTAACGTGACTATTAACATGTTTAAAAAGTTAAAATGTTGTTATAAGTTTGACTGAAATAGCTTTTGATTTCAGTAAATAAGCTGCAAACACAACAAACGAAAATTTTCAGTTCTTTACAACCTATAAAGTGTTTTGAAACTTACTGTGCGTAATAATTTGGAACAGTGCATTGTAAGTTTTTTATGTTTAAAAAAAATACTGTTATCATTAGGAGGTTTGTTCCATAAAATTTGAATTGTACTCTTAATAGTTGATAACATGAGAATTATGTTGACTGTTATTTACATCAATTATTTAGGTAAATGAGAAAAATATAATTTGCATAATAATTTGGAACAGGGTGTATGTCAATTATATTTCCGGGAATCCGTTCCATAGTGAGAAAATCAAGTAATCGGCTTTCTATTTTAAGATCTTTTTTTTAAAAACTATTGCCACACTGTGGCAAACATAGCCACCAAGAGACTGAGAAAAGGACTTTCGAAATTCGAATACACTTGGATTACAATGGCCGTATTGCTATTAGACTGGTTATCCTCAGGCAATCGGTTCACGAACTACATCCCTTTCATTACCCACGAAAGGGTGTAAAATACCGAATGAGAGACCACCCCGGTGCAGTCGTGTATCCCTCATTACCGAAGGCAACAATGTTGCAAAGGCTGGTAATTGAGGTTCGTGTGCGGCCGCCATTCGCCTGTCGAACACGCGGCGGCAGCCATCTTATGCACGAACAGCGGTGTTTGGTCGTCGAGTGTCTGGAACTCAAATCGGACACTCGACTAACCAAGCACCGCTAAGACCTCCAGCACTCCGGAAAGGGAAGAATCTTACGCACGAACAGCCCAGCATTCGGTAGGATGAATCCCGCAAACGAGGGGATTCATTCGAATGCAAAGTCAAGCATGGATGGCAAAGACTTTCGTGACTTTTTACAAGGGAACTGAGACCGACCGCAGGGCCAAAACTCATGGAACTATTTTTGGCTACTGTGCCCGTGCAGTCGGTCAAATCTTTTCCCTTCAATAACTCCCGAACCCCTGGTCCGATCTGGGTGATTTGTGAGTATGTTTCTCACCCAGATCAGGGCTACCAGGGGAACCCTCATTTAAAGGTGTACCCCCTGTATTTGGGGTACATCCAAGAATTGGGGAGAAGTATGTACATTTTAATAAGTTTAACTGTTAAGCTAAGGGGAGGAGATGTGAGGGAGGTACCGACTATATGATTGGATACTGTAATAATTATGGAAGTTGCCTCCCTTGCATGGGAAAAACACATAAAAGCAGAGCTTGTGCATTAAAAGCCAGTTGACTCCCAGACTATGTGTCGTCTAGTCCTTGGGGAGAGGGATTATGCTGTGTCTTTATTCTTCTGTATGCTGAATCTTTGTTTCCAGCGGAGCATTTTTGGATTAACCCCTTCTACTCCGCTACACACACTCTTAAAACATTTTCTTGGATCAGCCTTATTATTATGTAAATTATTAGTTGACAAGAATAATATAAGCATTAGACATGTGCAATTAGTTTTGGCAAAACAGGAGAGGGAGGGAAAATTAAGGGAATGATGACAGGAATCTAACCCTACCCCTAACACTACCCCTAACCCTAACCCTACCTTAGAGGTAGGGTTATGGTTGGGGTAGGGGTAAGGTTAGGGAATTGCTGAAATCCCAAAGTGCTGAATTTCAGAATTGCCAAAGTGCCGAATTTCGGAAGTGCCGAACCGAACCCAATTTTTTGCCCATGCACATCTTCAATAAGCATACTATCACATTTTGTAATTTCTGATTCTAACTCATACCACGCCTCTTCTTTAGCATTCTCCCTCTGAGTGATAATAGCATGGAAAATCATACAGGCATTGTAGTAGTCATTTATATTGGGTATATAGCGAACCCCCCTCTTTTGTCTTATTTTGATAGTAATTTTAAATATATTCAGTTTTTTTTTTTTTTGCCAAATTAATTTTGAAAAGGCTGTCTGGATAATTTTTAGCCAAGCCAAGGGTACCTGGACTGGTATCATTCTAAATATATAATTCCATTTTGGAGAGATATATAATCTTATTGTATTTATACGTCCTATCCACGATATTTCCCTGTTAGCTCATTCTTTCTGAATTTTATTTGCACGTTTTATTAATGGAAGAACGTTTGCCTCTAGTATCTTGTGACAGAACCATCTGTCTGCTTGGATTTTTACTGCATTCGTCTGTTTGTCTCCCGTTCGTATGAATGGCTGGTTTCTATAGCCCAGCCATTCGAATGACTCTTTTTCCCGAACAAACCTGCCGAACGAACGGCCACCCAAGTGAGGAGTGTGCTGCTGGTTAACGAAGTGATCCCAATTAGAACGTTGTGGTTAACCGCAGACACTTCTCAATTAAACCGAATTCAGGGTGGTCGTCGTTCGTATGTCGACCACGAGGCAGCGGCCATTTTAAATCACACGAACGCCCAGCGGTGTTTGGCTCTAATTCTATGGAACTGAAAACGGACACTTTTTCTGCCGAACACCGCTGAAACAAGGGAACGCCTGGCTGCCTCCACGAAAGCATGCGAACACCGGCCGTTCGGGAGATTGAGAGCATACAAAAGACTTAACCCAGATAGCCCTCCCATGGAGTCATTCGTATACCGAAAGACTGTAAGAACTTTGACTCCATGGCGATTGAACTATGTGTGTGGGATCTGAGCGCTATTCGCTAATAATATGCACTCAGATCCAGGCTATCTGGGGACATGTAATACGAATGGGAAATGTTCAGTTTTTAGTAGTTATATATTTTTATGTCTTTTATTATTTTATGTCTAAGATGGCGACTGGCTTTGTCCTGGAGTTAATTGAGTTACTTGGTAATTAACTCCAGGGCAGAGGGGAGGGAATCATAATGCACTGTGGGTAAAATCTGTGACTGTGTGTCTGGAATGTCCCCATATCCAGGCTATCTGGGGACATGTAATACGAATGGGAAATGTTCGGTTTTTATGTAGTTATATATTTTTATGTCTTTTATTATTTTATGTCTAAGATGGCGACTGGCTTTGTCCTGGAGTTAATTGAGTTACTTGGTAATTAACTCCAGGACAGAGGGGAGGGAATCATAATGCACTGTGGGTAAAATCTGTGGCTGTGTGTCTGGAATGTCCCCATATCTGTCTGTCATTTAAGTCTCCCATTTGGTCCCCTAGGGGAGTGTCCACCAAGTGGGAGACCTGCATAAATACGGGCAGGTAGCCCACAGTAAAGTCAGATCCTGTTTGACCCTCAATGCGGAGCTTCTGTCTCGTTATTGGGGGATTTCTTCTTCACGTTTAGAGACTGCTGGATGGAACGGAAGCCGCTTGGTGAATATTGTTGTTCGGCGGCTAGCAGCAGTTCGTGTATTGCCGTTCGGGAGTTTGGAGCCATTCACAGATCACGGTCGGGAGATTGCCGCTTCCCCTGCATTTGGTTCGTATACTACAGATTAAGCGAACGGAGACTGTTACTGCAGACGGGGAAGGTCTACTAAACGGCGGTTTTGCCTAAAGACACTGGAGGTGTCTTAACAATTGGTGGCAAGCGACGGGATGAATCCCACAGCATTGGAGGTCAGCTACAAGACATGCAGTACGAGGAATTAAGGCGTGCTACACTTAAGGACATATTGGAACGTCGAGGAAGGTCAGCAAGCAATTTAAAGAAACGGGAGATTATTGCTTTGCTACTGGAGATGGATGCAGCAACGGGAACGGAGAGAGTCAATGTGCCCAATACCTTGGATTTAACACCCGAGGAAATACAATTTAACCGGGCAGTGCAAATAAGGCTGGCACACTTTGGTCCCAACCCCTCAGCTGACATCGTGGAGCGTGTGCAGGCAGCAGTAGCAGCACAACAGGCACTCCGGGAAAGAGGAGCTGCAGCAGCAGAGGTACCTTACAATAATAATGTGTTTGCTAGAAAGAAGGTACCTTTTGCTGCATTTAAAAATTTTGTGGAAACCGAGGGAGAGATTGATGGGTTCTTAGCGGACTTCGAGAGGCAGTGTGCTCTACATCAGGTACCTGCAGATGAATGGGTCACCATCCTCTCTGGTAAATTATCTGGCCGGGCTAGTGAGGCGTTTCGGGCCATCCCAGAGGAGGAGATCACCAGCTACCGGGCTGTGAAAGATGCGCTCCTAGCCAGGTATGCGGTGACCCCAGAGGCGTACAGGCGGAGGTTTAGAGAAACCAATAAGCTGGTTGGGGACTCTTATGTGGAGTGGGCCTGCAGAGTCCATCGTACCGCAGCCCACTGGATGGCAGGATGCAAAGCGGTAACTGGGGAGGAGGTGTTACAAGTGTTCCTGCTGGAGCACTGCTTTGATAGACTACCTGCTGGGGTCCGGGAGTGGGTCAGAGATAGAAAACCCTCTACCCTACCCGAGGCTGCTCGTCTGGCAGACGAATACACGGATGCCCGCAAGTTGGATGGTACAGCTGCCAAAGCCCCTGCCAGACTGGAGTATCGACCAGCAGTAATACCCGCTCCTTCAGTCTACCAGCCCCCAGTACACCGTAACCCAGCCGCACCGCCAGCTAACAATTTTGTACAGCCCGCACGATTTAATGCCCGTGAATATTCCCAACCCATCCGGTGCTTTGGGTGCAAGCAGTTGGGGCACAAGCGTCCTGAGTGCCCACTGAACAGTGCCAACCAAGCTCAGTCCTGGAGGAGACCAGTCAATGGGAACCAGCGCCCACCTCAGCCTGCTGCTCACTGCATAGAGCAGGAGGAATTCTGGGGCATCCTACACGAGGCAGACCCAGTGCAAGCAGCTCACCAGGATAATCGCCAGCAACATCGGCAAACCGTGAAGCTGAATGGCAGAGTGGTAAATGGGTTGAGAGACACAGGAGCCACGATGACACTACTCCAAAAGACCTTGGTCTCAGAGCTTCAACACACTGGGGACACTGTGGCAGTAAGGGTAGCAGGGGGTGCTGTGTTTCGCTTACCTGTTGCCCGGGTACATTTGGATTGGGGAGTGGGCGCTAGACATGTGGATGTGGGGGTGATGAAAGACTTGCCCGCAGATGTTCTTCTGGGAAACGATTTGGCCCCTTTGGTTTCAGCCTATGCTCCGATGGGCCTTGCAGATGTGAACCCAGTGACCACCCGTGCCCAGACCCGTGCTGCCGGAACCAGCCCACCTGCTGATGAGACCCAGGTAAGATCTCCTTCCCCGACTGGTACCCCAGATCAGGTCCCCTTAAGCTGGGATTCCCCAGAGGAGTTTGGGAGGGAAACCCGGGCAGATCCGACCCTCCAAAAGTACAAAGACAGGGCAGATGCTGGAGAGGAAGGAATAGATGGGGAACGGTATGAGTGGGTGGGGGACAGGTTATATAGGATCCCTAAACCTTCCCAGAAGAGTGTTGCCTCTCCGCCGAATCGCCAGTTAGTGGTACCTGCAAAGTACCGGCAGGAGATTCTGCGGATAGGGCATGATGTTCCGTTAGCTGGACATCTAGGGTCCCGCCGCACAGCCTATAGGATCTCACAGAATTTCTTTTGGCCAAACTTTAACCAGGCTGTGCGGATGTACTGCAGTACGTGTGACACATGTCAATGGGTAGGAAAGCGGGGGGACCACCCTAAGGCTAGGCTATTATCGATGCCTATTATAGGGGAGCCCTTTGCCCGCATAGCCATTGACATCGTGGGTCCACTGGCCAGGGCTAGTCCATCAGGTAAGAAATACGTTCTTACCATGGTGGACTATGCCACCCGTTATCCAGAGGCAGTAGCGCTGTCTAACATAGAGGCAGAGACGGTTGCTGATGCCCTGGTTAGAATTTTTACTAGGCTCGGGTTCCCTAAGGAGATTCTCTCCGACCAGGGAACCCAATTCACCGCTGTGCTCACCCAGCAGCTGTGGAAGGTGTGTGGCATTAAGCCGTTACTTAGCTCACCCTACCACCCACAGACTAACGGTCTCTGCGAGCGCTTTAACGGTACCCTCAAACAGATGCTGAGGACCTTTACAGACACTTGCAGAGACTGGGAGAGATTCCTGCCTCATCTATTATTTTCTTATAGAGAGGTGCCCCAGGAATCTACTGGGTTCTCCCCCTTTGAGCTGCTGTATGGGAGAAGGGTCCGCGGACCCCTAGATCTCATTAGAGGCCACTGGGAGGGGGAGACGGAGCAAGAGGGGACCCCCATTGTGCCATATGTTCTGGAACTCCGGGACCGCATGGAGAAACTGTCCCTGATGGTAAGGGAGAATCTCCAGGCGGCCCAGGGGAGACAGAAGAGATGGTACGATCAGGGTGCCCGACAGCGGGTCTTCCAGGTTGGGCAAAAGGTATTGGTGCTCAAACCTGTGAAGGCCAACAAGATGCAAGCATCTTGGCAGGGCCCGTACAAGGTAGTGGCGCAGATCTGCGACACTACTTACTTGATAGCCAGCTGTGCAGATGAGAGGATCCAGCGGTCCTTTCATGTGAACATGCTGAAAGAGTACCAGTAGAGACCTGAGAATATTGCAGCGGTATGTGCCCCAGCTGCAGATGATTCTGAGAATTTACCCCTTCCCGATCTATTAGAAAGGGATTCCCAGACTGACCTTACTACCTTGGTACAGCTAGGGGACCGGTTGAACCCCACAGAAAGGGTACAGGCGCAGCAGTTGTTATGGGAGAAGCAGGCGACGTTCTCCCAGGAACCAGGTTATACCACCCTAGCTGTGCATAAGGTAGAGACCCCTGGACAGACACCGTTACGACAGCCCCCCTATCGTATCCCTGAAGCAGTCCGTGAAGGAATGCGGAAGGAGATACAGGAGATGACCCAGCTTGGGGTCATCGAGCACTCCGACAACCCTTGGGCCTCGTCTGTAGTCCTGGTGCCCAAGAAAGATGGGACCACCCGGTTCTGTGTGGACTACAGGCGACTCAACGAGCGGACCACCACTGACACCTACCCAATGCCCCGGGTAGACGAATTACTGGATCGTATTGCCAGGGGGCGATATCTGACCACCATAGACCTGTGTAAGGGCTACTGGCAGATCCCCCTGGCCGAGGATGCTATCCCCAAGTCGGCATTTGTCACCCCATTTGGCCTGTACCAATTTAAGGTCATGCCTTTTGGGATGAAAAATGCACCGGCTACCTTCCAACGGATGGTGGATAGACTCCTGGATGGCTTCCAAGAATTTGCCTGTGCATACTTGGATGACATTGCGATTTACAGTGGGTCCTGGGAGGAACACCTGGTACATGTAGGGGTAGTGCTGGATAAAATTCGGGCCGCTGGCCTGACATTGAAGCCAGAAAAGTGCCATCTAGGTATGGCTGAAGTACAGTGCCTGGGTCACAGAGTGGGGTGTGGGAGCCAGAGACCAGAGCCAGCCAAGGTAGAGGCAGTGGCTAACTGGCCCACACCTACTACTAAGACTTGCCTTCTTGGGGACGGCAGGGTACTATAGACGTTTTGTCCCTGACTACAGCGCTATTGCTAAGCCCCTGACAGACCTGACCAAGAAAAACTTGCCTAAGCAGGTCCTGTGGTCTCCGGCTTGTGAAGCTGCGTTCCAGGCACTGAAGCAGGCTCTTGTGAATGCCCCTGTCTTGGCTGCCCCAGTCCCTAACAAACGCTTTCTCGTCCATACAGATGCTTCCATGTATGGACTGGGGGCTGTGCTGAGCCAAGTCGGGGAAGATGGAGGAGAGCACCCTGTCGCATATCTCAGCAGAAAGTTGTTACCCAGAGAAGTGAGTTATGCGGCAGTGGAGAAGGAGTGTTTGGCCTTGGTCTGGGCATTGAAAAAGTTAAGCCCCTATTTGTATGGGCAAGAGTTTTCCCTTGTGACTGATCACAACCCACTCGTTTGGCTTAACCGGGTCTCAGGAGACAATGGGAGACTGCTGAGATGGAGCTTGGCACTACAGCCCTACAATTTTACCATCAGCTACAGACCCGGTAAGCTGAACGGAAATGCAGATGGGTTGTCACGACAAACAGACGTTTCCATCACCTCGTAGTCCGGTCATCCCCAAGTTGACCCGCCACAGGGTCAAGCCGGGTCTGCCGGAGTGTCCCACAAGGAGGGAGCCGTGTGACAGAACCATCTGTCTGCTTGGATTTTTACTGCATTCGTCTGTTTGTCCCCGTTCGTATGAATGGCTGGTTTCTATAGCCCAGCCATTCGAATGACTCTTTTTCCCGAACAAACCTGCCGAACGAACGGCCACCCAAGTGAGGAGTGTGCTGCTGGTTAACGAAGTGATCCCAATTAGAACGTTGTGGTTAACCGCAGACACTTCTCAATTAAACCGAATTCAGGGTGGTCGTCGTTCGTATGTCGACCACGAGGCAGCGGCCATTTTAAATCAAGCGAACGCCCAGCGGTGTTTGGCTCTATTTCTATGGAACTGAAAACGGACACTTTTTCTGCCGAACACCGCTGAAACAACGGAACGCCTGGCTGCCTCCACGAAAGCATGCGAACACCGGCCGTTCGGGAGATTGAGAGCATACGAAAAGACTTAACCCAGATAGCCTTCCCATGGAGTCATTCGTATACCGAAAGACTGTAAGAACTTTGACTCCATGGCGATTGAACTATGTGTGTGGGATCTGAGCGCTATTCGCTAATAATATGCACTCAGATCCAGGCTATCTGGGGACATGTAATACAAATGGGAAATGTTCGGTTTTTATGTAGTTATCTATTTTTATGTCTTTTATTATTTTATGTCTAAGATGGCGACTGGCTTTGTCCTGGAGTTGAGTTACTTGGTAATTAACTCCAGGGCAGAGGGGAGGGAATCATAATGCACTGTGGGTAAAATCTGTGACTGTGTGTCTGGAATGTCCCCATATCTGTCTGTAGTTTGAGTCTCCCATTTGGTCCCCTAGGGGAGTGTCCACCAGGTGGGAGACTTGCATAAATACGGGCAGGTAGCCCACAGTAAAGCCAGATCCTGTTTGACCCTCAATGCGGAGCTTCTGTCTCGTTATTGGGGGGATTTCTTCTTCTCGTTTAGAGACTGCTGGATGGAACGAAAGCCGCTTGGGGAATATTGCTGTTCGACGGTTACCAGCAGTTCGTGTATTGCCGTTCGGGAGTTTGGAGCCGTTCACGGATCTCGATCGGGAGATTGCCGCTTCCCCTGCATTTGGTTCGTGGGTTACAGAGTAAGCGAACAGAGACTGTACTGCAGCCGGGGAAGGTCTACTAAACGGCGGTTTGGCTTAAAGACACTAGAGGTGTCTTAACATATCTTGTTTGGATTTCTTGGTATTTTAATCTCTAAAAAAGTAATTTCTTCTTTTGTCCAGGTAAAATTAAAATAATTTTTTTTTAAATTCTTTATCTTCGCTGTTAACCCTATTTGTTGTTATAATAGTCTTATTTACATTCAGCTTATAATTTGAATATTCACTGTAATGATCTATTGTTTTAATTAATTCTGGCACAGATATCCTGGGTCTCTCCAGAGTGATCAATACGTCATCCGCATAGAGGCTCTAATTTTTTCATCATTAGACCTCTAATCCAATGATTTTCTCTTATATCTGCTGTCAAGGGCTCTATTGTCAATACATATAGCAGAGGAGACAGAGGGCATCCCTGCCTCGTACCATTTGCTATTGAAAACCATTCCACATCTATCCCACCGTCCTTGCTGAGGGTACCGTATACAGTACCATAATTGCTTTGTGGGCTTTTCCTATTATACCATATGTTGTGAGAGGGTTATCCAGAAAATTCCATCTGACCCTGTCAAAGGCCTTCTCCGCGTCCAATGACATTTTTTAGAAGAGGGATGTTCATATGTTGTGCAACGCACAATATGTCCAGGTAGCAAGTCTCCCTGGTAAAAATGCTATGTAACGCACCGTTTTGCCCACAAGAGGTTAAAAAACCATTTAGGCGATATTCCCCTTTTTTCAGATGCACAGACAGCTACTGCAATCACCACTCTCCCGAACTGCAAACACACGAATACTGGAAACAGCCGAATAGGAAAAACCATGCAAATAGGTTTACACTCCTAGCAGTCAAACTGGAACAGCATACAATAAATCCTCCCCCAATAATGAGACGACACTTCACTTTGAGGGTTAAGCAGGAACTCTCTGTAATGGCCACACACTGGCTTTTATGCAAGTCCCCATCCCACAGGGTGGGACACAGTACAACCAATCGCTACAGGGGAACCGTAAAACACACCCACAATTACATCACAATCCCTCCTCTCTGTCCTGGAGATAATTGTGAAGTAATCAAATTATCTCCAAGGACAGAGGCAAAACTCCATTAACCACATGGCAGACAAAGGACAATAAAAGACATAAAATTACATACAGTTACATTTATTCCATACGACATTCTACATATCCCCAGATAGCTTAGATCTGAGTGCACATTACTACCGAATGGCACTCAGATCACATGCATACAGTTCAATCGCCATGGAGCCAAAGTCTTTCATCCAGTCTTTCAGTATAGGGCTGGGCTCCATGGCATAGCTATCTGAGGTAGCATGGCTTTAACAGTCCGCAGAAAGGCATGAATAAACCTTTCTGCCGGTAAAATAAAAGTTTAAAAAACAGGACCATAGTCTAAAGGGAGCAGGCGAGCAACCAGGCCTCTCCAGTGGACAGTGGCGAGGTTGGTTCTGCCACACTTCTCCCCTTTACCAGACAGACTAACAGGGTATCTGACCTCCTGCCGGTCAGTGCCCTGGTTAGTCCAGCAACCCACCCACGAAGCACAAACAGCAGTACAGCCCACCCTCAATAAATGGTTACTACACCTGAATAAAGTAGAAACTTGTCCATGTCCAGGTGCCTCACCACGGCTGTGCGGGGTACTGGTGGGCTGCTTTGGTGGAAGTAGCCTGGTTGGAGCCTGGTTGTGGGAGGGGGAGACCGACTGTCTCCCCTCTTGATACACAGTTCTGTTGCTGGGGCACAGGACCGCCCGTCCCTACCCCTTGTGCTGTAAGTGTAGAGACCACGGTCCCATCTGCACTGGTGGGGGGCTTAGTGTCTCCCCTTGGTGGGCTATGCTGCCGCTGGGGAGAGGGGGTAACAAACTCCTCTCCCTTACACACTTTCAGCCGCTAGGGAGAGGGGGTAACAGGCTCCTCTCCCTGACACTCTCTCTGCTGGTAGAGAGGGGGGCCGACTGTCTCCCCTTCCAGAGCTGAAGAGGAAGCACAGAGAGGAGAGTGCTTGCGCGCGCCCGCTGGGTGTCAGGGGGAGAGGAATGAAATTTTGGGGGGCGGGGAGTGGAATGAAATTTGAGGGGAGAGGAATGAAATTTGAGGGGAAGAGGAATGAGAAATTTGAGGAGGAGGAAATTTTGAGGGAGGAGGGAGGAAGGAAATTTGGGGGAGGGAAGGAAGGAAATTTGA